>CM053334.1:19425117-20035117 GCA_028583605.1 Dastarcus helophoroides
AAAATATAATATAATATAATATAATATAATATAATATAATATTTAATTAATATAATAAATTATTATAATAATAATATTAATAAAAATTAAATAATTTAAATAATATAATATAATATAAAAAATAAATAATATAATATAAATTTAATATAATTTATTAATTATAATTTCTATAAATAATATAAAAAATAATATAATATAATATAAATAATTAATTTAATATATAAATAAGAGAAAAAAAGAAGATAATAAAAAGAGAAAGAAGATTAGAGAAGAGAAGAGAATTTGTCGCTTGAGAAGAGAATTTGACGCTTGAGAAGAGAATTTGACGCTTTAGATGGGAATTTGTTGCTTGAGAAAATAAGGCACGGAAAGGGAAGATAAGAGAAGAGAAAAGGACACACACATGAACAACTCGGGAATATTGGGGAAATTTTTCACAACTTTTAGAAGATTTACCATATCGTCTAGATGCGTTTTGACATTTAAGGTGATATTTCCGGTTTGCTGCATCACGACTCTTTCTCTAAATTGTATCAGATCCAAGCTGAAGTTTCTTGGCTCTGATTCGTTTCCATCGTCCGGTATTTCAATTTCAATCATGTCTACTCTATTGTAGGCTGGCTTTAAGATTCCTTGAAACTGAAAGTAAAAGGTATGGAGAATGGTCGACGCCAATGTTGAGTAGTAGTTACCACAGGCCTTAAGTCCGGGTGAGTGAGGATGTATCCATTATTGGTCACTATGAAAGCGTAGCCATTCACCCCAAGCTGAAAAAGAATCAATGATTTCAAAACCAGTCTTATAACTTTAATGTGACTGAAGTCGTAGTGAAGTTACAGTCCATATTTTCAAAATAAAGTAGCCAACGAATTCAGTCATAAATAAAAAATGAAAAACTTACTCTACTAGGCATCATCAGGCGTTGAATGTACTCAATAGGAATATCAGTTCCAGCAACACCAAGCAAGTTGGCCACCCTTTCCTAAAGAAGACAAAGCGTATGACTAACAATGTAATTGATTTTTAACTGTAGGCGTCTTGCAACTACTTATTAACGATAACAATAAGAAAAATAATTTCTATTAATTTTCTACTTTATTCGATGTCTAATTTGCGATTCTAAATCTAACATAATGTCACTTTTTGGGGTTTCGTACTATTACAATATTGCGAAATATAGTTCGAGTTGAAGTAATTTGGAGGCAAATTGTACCCAGTTTCATGCTGCTGACAGCAATGACAGATATGAATCAGAGGACACTATAAGCTCGCATATTAGAGTCCTGAAAAAACAATCTGTTTTTCCAACAACGACATCTTATAATCAACTTTTTTATTATGATTTCATCTTTCCCAAAGTACATTTCAAACAGTAAATCAATCAGTGTTGCATAAATCTTAAATTGGTTTAAGAAACGCAAGATTAGCGTCATACTCTTTGACTATACAATCTAAGGTTGTACTATAATTTCATTTATAGTAATTTGGACAAATAAAAATGTTACAGACGATCTAGTTCTACTCTAATCTAAACTAAGTTATTGAACCCACTCTATCATTTCTAGTAGTCTCCTAGTTTGGCATAACCGACTGTTGTATTCGGCACCTAAGAAGCTAAAAAACATCTACATTTCTAGCACAAAGTGGAGTAAATAGATCCAACACACGCATCTGTTACCTCTTTGGTCACCTCGACCCATATCTCTTCGTTAATTTGAATTTTTTCGGTAATATTCTAACAGAAAATCCATATTCAGTTTGAACCTTCACAAAAAAGAGAAAAAAGTACAACCAATGTACTAACTCACCTGTCTGGGCTTTTTGTCGTAGACCGGAAGAGACACAGAAGTCATCAGATGGTAAGTTTGTAGGTCCCCGTAATTATCTTGCTTCTGAAATTTGAGCAAATTACTTTTTCAATAAGAAAATTCTTTCAAACTCTCAATTGTCCCATATGAGTGATTTGTGAGCGAAATAATTAATATTCATTCCCTGGCATGATAACGATCAAAATAGTTGCCTTAAAAAGCTTGATATTCGATAGTTCATCAGATATACTAGGATTTTCACAAGAAATATTTTCTAAAATGTAAATGTCTTTAATGGAGATCCGTAACCAAATCAATTTCGACTTCTAGGAAAGTTCATCAACATTAACGAATTTTTGTCACAAAATGTTTTCTAAAATTCACTTTTACCCTCTTGGAGGGATCAAAACGATATAATTTTGGATCAAGATCGTTCATTGATTCATCAGTAATGCGACGATTTTTCCACGAAAAATTTCCTACAACTCATCAATTTTTTTTTGGAATATCCGTAGGCAAACTTAGGTACAGTCATCAGTATTGCTAAGAATTTCCCAAGATTTATTATCCAAAGTTTGTAATTTTCAAAACAATTTGGTCAAAAAATTTAAAAAAAATCGTTGACTTGCCTAAGAAGCCGCCGAAGATGAGATCAAAATTATTATACCTTTCTTGCAACGACGTCACAAGAGAAGTGCCTCTCAAAATGTTTTAGTAACAAAAGCCAAAAATCACAATAACATAATAATCAATCTTTCGTCCAATAACTCACGTATTTCTGTTGGTGGACGAATCGTTTGTCCCAGACATCACCCGTCAGTAGCGTGCGGTTATATCGGAAGGCCCGAAAGCGCTCTCTTTGCTTATTCCTCTCCCTGTTCACCCACAGCCAATTGGTTAATTTGGGGTCCGTTACGTCGGCGTATACCGGACTCCAAGTAGGGTTAGGTTTTACCGTGGCATTGAGAACCATCGGCCTGGCCATAACTGGAATGTAATGAAGAACTTCTTCCCTAACTTCTGCGTATGTGCTCAGATGGACGTAATAACCTGTGGGAGAAAAAAATATTAAATGAATAACTAGGACGCCATTTATGATGTCCAATAAATTGTATCCAACAATATTTTTTTTCCTTTTTTGGGGGGCGTTATAGGCCCTATCACCTAGATCCAAAATCCTTTGTAACTTCTTTTGTAAACTGAGTCTCAGTTAGCATTATATAGCCTGGCGTTTACAGCCAGGCTCAACATCTGACCTGCAATACTCATTCCTTTCAGATCTTCTGGTTTTAATGTTTCTTTGCCAGTCAGATTATATCTGTATCTGGCAAGGTTCGGACAAGCACGCACAATGTGTAAACTTGTTTCCTTTTCAATCCCACACAGTTGACATCGGTTGCTTCCTGCTAGGTTGAGTTTAAGCAATAAATTGGATAAATTCCCTTTAATTCTAATAATTTGTTGTCTAATAATTGATTTGTTTTCTAACATTAGCTTGATCTAGCTTGATAAGTAACAACACTTATTTTGTGATATAGCTTTCAAGATGCTTCTAGCTTGATAAGTAACAACACTTATTTTGTGATATAGATGCTCAATAATTCTGAACGAAGTTACGTAATAAAAGTACCATCTCAGATTGTGGATAATAATTTTTCTTTTACACGACAATTGACGTCGAGCATTTAACTAAACAGCTTTCCGTTGATAATAATAAGACACAAGGGTGTTACTTACCTTGATTGGCGCACGCCATCCATTTGACTTCCCTCACGTTGGACACTTCACGCCCAATTAAATAAGTAAAAACTCTGACGTTCATAAAAGGGAGATTTTCCCAGTTGTATTTTTCAAAAATTTCTTTATAGTTATACTGGACCCCATCAGTTATGAGCATTATGGCCTGGTTGCATCTCGCTCCTATAAAAACATGTTCAGGCAAAATTTTTCATAACTTGGACGAAATTTCCGAAGCGTACCTTTTTGGTTTTCGCGATAATCCTTCAAAAGTTCGAAGGCGGTGATCAAAGCGAGGGAGAAATTCGCTATTTGCTCGGTTTTGAAGTTGCTCATGCTCTCTTTAAAAACGCGCACATTAGCTAGATTGGCCTAAAAGAAACGCGTTGATTATTTAATATCATCACATTGTATCACCAATTTTGTTCAGCAATTTCCAGTAGAGCGTAGCGCATTGAAGACATATCTACGTGGCAGGAAAAGCTTTTCTAAAATAATGCCACCTCGGTTTCATTTACGAGGGGTGACAACTTCGAACGAAATATTTGTAACTTAAACTTTATCCCCGGTCCCCCAATATTCTTCTGAACATGATAACGAGACGCGAAACTTCTGAAATATCGAGTTTAAACTCGAAAAACACGAAATTGCAATTTTGATCTCCATATTTCGAGTTTAAAAACAAACTTTTGCGATAGAGACCTTTGTAAACTTTCAAAGTTAGTCTGAATTTTGAAATTAGAGAATATGGAGAGTCTTTTGGGAAAAAATGAGCATTTCGTGTTTAATGTCGAAAACGAAAAGAAGAAAAGAGAAGAGGAAGAGAAAGGAAAATGGGAAGAGGAAGAGGAAGGGAAATGGGAAGAGAAAGAAGAAAAAAGAGAAAAACAAACAGGAAAAGGAATAGGAAGATGAAGATGAAGAGGAAGAGGAGAAAGAGGAAGAGGAAGAGGAAGAGGAAGAGGAAGAGAAAGATGAAGAGGAAGAGGAGAAAGAGGAAGAGGAAGGAAAAGAGGAAAAGGAAGATGAAGATGAAGAGAAAGAAGATAAGGAAGAGGAATGGGAATGGGAAGAGGAAAAAGAGGAGGAAGAGGAGGAAGAAGAGCAGGAAGAGGAAGAGAAGAGTAGAGAAAGGGAGAGAGGGGAAGAGAAGCTAAGAGAAAGAAAACGAAGGGAAGTGAATGAGAGAGTGAATAGTGAAGAGAAGAGGAAGAAAAAAGGAAAAGACCAGGAAGAGGAAAAACAAGAAGAAGAGGAAGAGAAAGAGGAAGAGAAACAGGAAGAGGAAGAGGAAGAGGAAGAGAAAGAGGATAAGGAAGAGGAATGGGTATGGGAAGAAGAGCAGGAAGAGGAAGAGAAGAGTAGAGAAAGACGAGAGGGGGGAAGAGAAGCTAAAAGAAAGAAAGAGAAGGGACGAGAATGGGAGAATGAAGAGAAAAAGAGAAGAGGAAAAGAAGATGAAGAAGAGGAGAAAGGGGAAGAGAAAGAGGATAAGGAAGAAAAATGGGAATGGGAAAAGGAAGAAGAGGAGGAAGAGGAGGAGAAGAGTAGAAAAAGGGAAAGAGGGGAAGAGAAGCTAAGAGAAAGAAAGAGAAGTGACGGGAATGGGAGAGAAGAGAAAGAGAAGAGGAAGAAAAGAGTAAAAGGAAAAGGACGAGGAAGAGCAAGAGGAAGAGAAAGAGGAAGAAGAGGAGAAAGAGGAAGAGAAAGAGGATAAGGAAGAAAAATGGGAATGGGAAGAGGAAGAAGAGGAGGAAGAAGAGCAGGAAGAAGAGGAGAAGAGTAGAGAAAGGGAGAGAGGGGAAGAGAAGCTAAGAGAAAGAAAGAGAAGGGAAGTGAATGGGAGAGTGAAGAAAAGAAGAAAAGAGGAAGAGGACGAGAAAGAGGAAATAGGAGAGGATAAGGGAGAGGAATGGGAAGAGGAAAAAGAGGAGGAAGAAGAGCAGGAAGAGGAAGAGTAGAGAAAGGGAGAGGGAGGAAGAGAAGCTAAGAGAAAGAAAGTGAAAGGAAGAGAATGGGAAAGTGAAGAAAAAAAGTGAAGAGGAAGAGGAGAGGAAGAGAAGAGCAAGAAAAGAGTAAAAGTAAAAGGACGAAGAAGAGGAAGAGAAAGAGGAAGAGGAAAAGGAAGAGGAAGTGAAAGAGAAAGAGAAAGAGAAAGAGAAAAGAAAGAGAAAGAGACAGAGAAAAATAGAAAGAGGGAGAGAAAGAGGAAGGGGAAGAGGAAGAAAAAGAGGAAGAGGGAGAGAAGAGGAAGAGGAAAAGGAAAAGGAAGAGGAAGAGGAAGAGGAAAAGGAAGAGGAAGAAGAAGAGGAAGAGGTAAAGTAAGAGGAAGAGGAAGAGAAATAGAAAGAGAAGAAAAGGAAAGAGAAGGGAAGAGAAGGGAGGAGAAGGAAAAGAAAGGAAGAGAAAGGAAGAGAAAAGAAGAGAACGGAAGAGAAGATAAAAAGAGAGAAGAACAGAAGAGGAATGGGAATGGGAAGAGGAAGAAGAGCAAACAGAGAAAAAGAAGAAGTGGAAGAAGAAAAACAGGAAGATGAAAAAGAGGAGGAAAAGACGGGAATAGAAAGGAAGAGAAGGGAAGAGAGGAAAGAGGAAAAAGGAGGGGCGAAGAGAAGAGAAAATAAAAAAAGAAGAACAAGAGAGAGAAAATAAGATGAAGTTTTTTCGAAAAACTCTGACATCAACTCTTACCTGCACCAACGTTTCATTGAAGCACTCCACCAAGGGGTCCGTGGTGTTCGTAAAGGTGTAAATGTTGACGTAGTCATTATTTCCAAGGGTGTCTAGGATGTTGTGCACCACGTGTCTGGCGATTTCCCTTCTCATGCCCGTCATAGACCCCGATCTGTCTACTAGTATGACAATGTCTTTAGGGGACGATGCCGCCTCAATGTACCAAGATCTGGTGCGGCAATCGAATAAATCTATCGGTTCTTGTGACCATTCCATCGCTGGAAAGCTCAACTTGTAACGAGGTGACTACCAAGGGCCTTACTAGCATTCACTTCGTTGCCAGGGCCCTTCAGAATACTTTGTTTTATTTAAAATTTTACTCTTTTTAAGAATCTACTTAACAAGCAAATATTTCAATGTTTTGGTCCTGGTTTAAAACAGTAGTGTTCTGAAGGGGCCTTATTAGTACTGAAGTGGCATACTGGTAAAAATGGAGCTTACCAGGGAACTGCCTCATGAAACCCATGGAACTGCCGAAGTATTGCCAGGATAATGTTGGGTCTCTTTTGTAATTGTCTCTAAACGACGCATCCAGACGCTCGGACCAGATGATGCCCGCAATGACTTGTTTAGCTGGATGATAAGAAGAAGAAACAGCTTAGAACCCCAAAAAATAACTGAACCACATTTAGAACTTTGCAGGATTACAATTAAATATACTTAATAATGCGTTAAAAGTTCGGTATTCGATAGTTCATTAGAATTGTTAGGATTTTCCCAGATAATATCCTCTAAAACTGAAAGTATCTCTCTTGGAGATTGGCAACCAAATCAATTTTGACCTAAGGAGTCGCTTCTAAGAAAGTTCATCAGTATTAGAGGAGTTTTGCCACAAAAAGTTCTCTAAAATTCACTTTTGCCCTCTTGGTGTAACACAAACGATATAATTTCGCATCAAAATATCCATCATTCGATGATTCATCAGTAGTGGGAGGATTTTTCCAAGAAATATTTCCTACAACTCGTTACTTTTCTATTGGCCCAAAGTGTCTCTATTGGAGATTGACGACCAAACCAATTTTGACCCAAGATGTGTCTTTTAGGATAGTTCATCAGTATTAGGGAAGTTTCGTCACAAGAAATTCTCTAAAATTCACTTTTGCCCTCTTGGTGGTACACAAACGATATAATTTCGCATCAAAATATCCACCATTCGATGATTCATCAGTAGGGGGAGGATTTTTCCAAGAAATATTCCTACAACTCATCACTCTTCTATTAACCCAAAGTGTCTCTTATTGGAGATTGGCAACCAAACCAATTTTGACCTAAGACGTGTCTCTAGGAGAGTTCATCCATAATAGAGGGATTTTGCCACAAAATCCTCTCTAAAATTCACTTTTACCCTCTTGGAGGGACCAGAACGAAATAATTTTGCATCAAAAAGTCTATCATTCAATGATTCATCAGTAGTGGCAAGGTTTTTTCCTAGAAATATTTCCTACAATTCATAACTTTTTATTGGAAGATCCGAAGGCAAAGCTAGGCAAAACACTGAAAAACTCAAGTGTCAAATCGTTGGGATTTTTTACGAAAAATTGGTTTATTTTTTTAGAAATTCCGAATTTTTTCAAAATTTAGATTTTTCTACTCACGCCCAAAACCAAAAGTACTTACATCGTTCGTAGACATTGATGGGCACATGGACTGCACTATAGTTGGTATTCACTGGAATGTTGTAAAAATGTCTATTTCTATACAAAGGCAAACTGGATCTGTCTTTAACTTGGCTTGGTAGCGGATCTTTCTCCGAAGAATCTGTCACCTGAAAGTATCGAGAAAAAATTCTCAAATGAAAGTCTTAAAGTTTTATTTAAGACTTAAATGAAAGTCTTAAAGAAAGCAAATGAGTACAAACGAAATTCGAATAAAGACTTTGACGTAATTTGAGCGACACTCCTCAAATAGTTTCAAAATATTTAAAACAATTTGTTTTAGACAACATCAAATGTAAAGTTAGTTTTAATAGTTAGTTATAAACAAAGTCAGAAGCTAAATTTTGGACGAAGTCAAGTTTAAAAATTCAAATTCTTCAAGGTTTCAAACGAAGGTTTATAAAATGGGCCACCTACGTCCTCATTTTCGATGGTTTCCTCGATTTGGGTCTCCTCCAAATTCTGGTTCTGATCCTGTTGGTATCCCAGCTCGCCAGGTTGCACCATGTTTCTATATTTATTCTCGTCAACATTATAAGACGAAACGAACGAATCCTCGTAGCGCAACTCCTGAGGTTCGGGCAAACCGTTTTGCTAAAACCACCACCTAAAGTAAATCCCTTCGAATTTTACCTATACGTACCTCCGGATTCATCTCGTTATCCACCAAATGTTCCTGAGCCGAATTCGTTAGATTTTTCGCATCGTAAAACTGAAAATTCGTTTTGATATCGCTATCTTTTTGAGCTTTGGCAGCCTGCTCCGCCGTATCCATGATTCTCTGCAAATTAGTCGATTAGTTCAATTTGATGGTGGTCTTGATGGGTTACCTCGACAGCTGCGACTTTTTTTTTCATCATTTCGGAGATTTTTTCGTGGATGTCTTTGAGGAGGGCGACGCCATCTTCTCTGATGACGGATGTGTCCTTGAAACTCTGCATAATTCGATTAATTGGGTACTATTGGCGCCCAACCATAGGCAACCAATAGTGGCAGATAACCAGTGGGTTGTCTGCCACCAGAGACCGTCTGCCACAGACTTACCTCGATCACGCGCGTTCTTCTCGTCACTAATTCACCAAAGTGCCACAGCTCACCTCCAAGCTTTTGGGCCCAATTTCTCACTCTGCAAAATAAAATAGTTGAATTTCATAATTTCATAAAATCACCCCTACAATTGTCGAAATTCCCCTAGAACATCGTTTCAAACTGATATCAGACCATTACCTTTTGAAATCATGGAAATTTCAAAATCCAGATTTCGGTGAAGTCCAAAATTCGAGATAGATTTAAAATTGCGAGAGAAATTCGGGGCGAGAAAAAATCGGGGCGAGAAAAAATCGGGACGAGAAAAAATCGGGACGAGAGTAGGTTCCAATTTTAAACTGAAACTGGGAAATTCTAATTTTTTTTAATAAAATTTCGACATAAATATCAAAAATTTCGAAAAAATAGTCTGGTCGTGTTTAATTCCAAATTTCGTCTTTTTTTCTCAGACTTTTACCTTTTAATCTTAAAATTGCTATTTTTATTTTAAAATTTCGACTTTAACGACTAATTTTCATCAAAATCTAAAGAGGAATCTCAGACAGAATCCAGGAAAATCAAATTAGTGTGGTAAATGTAACTAATTTAATTTTGGTTTTCAGAAATCTCACTCTTGATTGAACGAGGGATAACTAATAAATAACGAGGTGCTTTCCAAGTGCATCAAACGAACACACATTCAACCCTTCCGTGACGTGTAAAAAGGTTAAGAACTACCCCCACGGTCACTTACAGCTTGGTTAGTTCCGGGTGTTGTTTGCTCTCCCTGTATTCCTCCTGACATAAGGCGGCGTTAACGTAAATTAGTACGATTAGGGCACAACACTCGTATTTGTTTTTCATCGCTAAATTGGATTTAATGGTTAAAACAGATGAAGAGATTTCTGCCGCATTATTGTGGGTCAAATCAATAATGATACCGCACCACATGCGCAAGCAAGATTAAGGTAAAGAGCGCGAACACCGCGCCGGATATTTCAATTGAGATAAAACATGCGAGAATTTTTTTTTCAACGTCTTAAATTAGCTGTTATCTAAACATTGCCGATTGAGATTGTGCGGTGTGGAATAAATAAGTAAAAGTTCATTAGTTCTATCAAAGAGCGCTACATGATTTTCTTGTAAACTTATAATTGGTTACGATTATATCAAAGAAGAAAATGCTAAACTATATAACAAAAAAAAAAAAAATTCGAAGTGATTCTTTAGACGCGTTGGGCCATTTTGAATAGGGGGTAAATTAATAAATGAATTCATTAATAAATTTCATTCAATCAACGATTGAGGTGCTTGAGAACGATGTAATTCCTCGGCGAAGGAACCAGGAAGAAGCGAACATCGCGCTCGAATTGAATCACATAGGAGCGAATGCGGCAATTTACTGCACATCATTCAAATCATTTCGATAATAGCGTAAGTTATACTGGAATAATAGAAGTTAGAATAATTGTAGGGTACCCGAGGGTAATAATACGTAACAATACAGTACAAAATTAAAGGGTAGGTTGCTTAATAACGTCGATTTTTCCTAAAATTGCATTATCATTCCAAGGGAATTGACCTACATTTCTCTGTCTCATAAAAAAACGTCATGAAGCATCTATTAAACTACGCTCCTGTCAGTTATTTTAAGTGGCAATTCGAAATTCACAAATACATTGGACTAAATCCACCGAAAGATAAACAAAAAAAATTCTGGTACTACGTAGCTTGTGGTATTCACATGTTTTGTACTGGTTTTGCTTTATTACTGATGGAAATCGTACCAGTTATACTGAATTATCATAAAATCGAAACAGTTATCCTAAACTTCGGTATAATATGCCTGTATATCGTCGTTAACTCGAGGTTTTGCTGCTGGTACATTTATCGTGATTATTTTATGAATATTGCCAAAAACGTCGAAGAGGATACATTTCAAATGGTAACCGTTCCAAAAAGGACAAAGCGAAGAAATGTTGCGGACAAAAACCGCAATAAAAAGAAGCTTCTATGGAGGTAAATTCTAGCCGACGAAAGATAAAAAAGTAAATGTTTAGAACATAGAACGTAGCGAGAATAGGGTAAGGTGGGGCCTTGTCCCTCTACCTTGGCTCATGCCACCAACCGAAAATTTATATTTATCTGGGGAACTTTCCCCAGCAATTTTTACTTATTTTTCAAAGTCCAAAGAAGGTTTCACCCCTTTACCACATCGGAAATTAAATAAATAATTACGCGATAGGTATTTCGCCAGCAGAACTGGCATTTTCAAGCGTACTAATCTAAAAAGATTAGCAAAAGATGCATCGACGTCATCTGCATTGAGATTCAAATCGATTTGAATCTTTGGACTTAATCGCAAGCCACAGTGTTTAGTTCAGTGCTTTAGGTATTCTTCAAAATTGGTCCTTTGCTTGAAGTTTCGACTTCCTTTTTTTTCTCAAAATGTCTCTTTTCTTAAATCGTATTTTTTCTCATAATCATCTTTCTTTTTAAAATCGTTCCTTTTATAAAAATTTACTTTTTATTTTTATCAAAATCTGACTTTTTTTTGCAATTTTTCAAAATTCGTCTTTTTCTTTCGTAATTACGCCATTTCGCAAAATTCGACTTTTCGATTTATTTCGAAATTTGGTTAATTCTTTTCTCGTAATTTCTGGAAATTTCATTTTTTTCCTGAATACGTTATTTCGCTAAATTCGATTTTTTTACCTTCTTCTCCAAATTTGGTGGATTCTTTTCACGAAATTTCCGGGAATTTCAATTTTCGTTTTCGAAATAAGCCATTTTTCTCAAAATCTCCACCATTTGAACTTTCGAACATTTTCTTGAAATTTCGATCTTTTTTCGAAATTTCAATATTTTTCTCAAAATTCGTCTTTTTATCAAAATCTCGATTTTATCTCGAAATTTGATCAAAATTGCAATTCCGGATTAAAAAAAAACTTTTTAGATTAGAGACCTTCGAAAATATTTGAATTCAGAGTCCCAATTTCGAGATTGAAGGAATTCGAGAATTTTCTGGCAAAAATGAACATTTCGGGATTAAAGTCGAAAATGAAGAGAAGAAGAAGAGGAAAAGGAAGAGAAAAGCAAGAAGAAAAGGAACAGAAAAAGGAAAAAAAACAGAAAAAGGATGAGGAAAAGGAGGAGGAGGAGAAAGAGGAAGAAAAAAGAGAAGAGGAAGAGGAAGAGGAAGAGGAAGAGGAAAAGGAAAAAGAAGACGAAGAGGAAGTGGAAGAAGAAGAGAAGAGGAAGAGGAAGAGCAAGAGAAAGAGAAAGAGAAAGAGAAAGAGGAAGAGGGAGAGAAAGAGGAAGAGGAAGAGGAAGAGAAAGAGGAAGAGAAAAGAGAGAAGAAGAGAAAGAGGAAGAGGGAGAGAAAGAGGAAGGGAAGAGGAAAGAGGAAGAGGAAGAGGAAGAGAAGAGAAGAGGAAGAGGAAGAGGAAAAGAGGGAAGAGGAAGAGGAAAGAGGAAGAGGAAAGGAAGAGAAAGAGGAAAGAGGAAGAGGAAGAGGAAGAGGAAGAGGAAGAGGAAGAGGAAGAGGAAGAGGAGAGAAGGAAGAGAAAGGAAGAGGAAGAGAAAGAGAAGAGTAAGAGAAGAGAAAAGAGAGAAAAGAGGAAAGGAGAAAGGAAAGAGGAAGAGGAAGGGGAAGAGGAAGAGGAAAAGGAAGAGGAAGAGGAAAGAGAAGAGGAAAGGAGAGAAGGAGGAAGAGGAGAGGAAAGAAGAGAAGAGGAAGAGAAGAGAAAGAAGAAAAGGAAGGGAAGGGAAGAAAGAGGAAAGGAAGAGGAAGAGAAAGAGAGAAGAGGAAGAGGAAGAGAAAAGAAAAGAGGAGAGGAATAGAGGAAGAAGAGGAAGAAGAGAAAGAGAAAGAGAAAGAGAAAGAGAAAGAAAGAAGGAAGAGAAAGAAAAGAGAAAGAGGAAGAGGAAAGGAAGAGGAAGGAAAGAAGAGGAAGAGGAAGAGGAAGAAGGAAGAGGAAGAGAAGAGAGAAGAAGGAAAGAGGAAAGAAAGGAAGAGGAAGAGGAAGAGGAAGAGGAAGAGGAAGAGGAAGAGAGGAAAGAAGAGGAAAAGTGGAAGAGAGAGAAGAAGAAAGGAGAGGAAGAGACAGAAAGGAAAGGAAAAGAAAGAAGAAGAGAAGAGGAAGGGAAGAGGAAGAGGAAGAGGAAGAGAAGAGGAAAGAGGAAGAGGAAGAGGAAGAGGAAGAGGAAGAGGAAAGGAATGAGAGAAGAGGAAAGATGGAAGAGGAAGAGAAAGAGTAAGAGTAAGAGAAAAGGAGAAAGAGAAAGAGAAAGAGAAAGAGGAAGAGGAAGGGGAAGAGGAAGAGGAATAGGAAGAGGAAGAGGAAGAGGAAGAGGAAGAGGGAGAGGGAGAGGAAGAGGAAGAGGAAGAGGAAGAGGAAGAGAAAGAAAAAGGGAAGAGAAAAGGAACAGGAAGAAAAGCAGAAAGAGAAAGAGGAAGAGGAAGAGAAAAAAAGTGGAAGAGGAATAGGAAGAAGAAGATGAAGAGAAAGATGAAGAGAAAGATGAAGAGAAAGAAAAAGTGGAAGATAAAGAAAAAGAGAAAGAGGAAGAGGAATAGAAAGAGGAAGAGGAAGAGGAAGAGGAAGAGGAAAAGGAAGAGGAAGACAAAGAAGAAGAAGAAGAGAAAGAGGAAGATTAAGTGGAAGAGGAAGAGGAAGAGGAAGAGGAAGAGGAAGAGGAAGAGGAAGAGGAAGAGGAAGAGGAAGAGGAAGAGGAAGAGGAAGAGAATGAGGAATAGGAAGAGAAATGGGAATGGGAAGAGGAAGAGGAGAAAGAAGATGAGTATAAAGAAGTAGAGAAGCGAAGAGAAGGGAAAAGAAGGAGAAAGAAGGGAAGAGAAGGAAAGGGAAAGGAAGGGAAGAGAAGAAAAGAGAAAGTAAGAGAATAGAAGAGAAGAGAAAAGAACAAAAGAGAGATAGGAATGGGAGGAGGAAAAAGAGCAGGAAAAGAAAGAAGAAGAAGAAGAAAAGGAAGAACAAGAGCAGAAAGAGAAAGGATAATAGGAAGAGGAGCAGGAAGAAAAGAGAAAGGAAGAGTAGGGGAGAGAAGGGAAGAGAAGAAAAGCAATGGAAGAGAATAGAAGAGAAGACAAGAGAAGAGAAAAGAAAAGAAAAGGAGAGAAAAGGAACGGGAATGGGAGGAGGAAGAAGAGCAGGAAAAGGAAGAAGAGGAAGAACAAGAGCAGAAAGAAGAAGAATAGTAGGAAGAGGAATAAGAAGAGAAGAGAAAGGAAGAGCATGGGAGGGAAGGGAAGAGAAGGAAAGAAAAAGAAAGAGAATAGAAGAGAAGAGAAGACATGATAATGGAAAAGAAGAGAAAATAAGAGAAGAGGTTGGGAAAGAGAGGAATAAGAAGAGCAGGTAAAGGAAGAAGAGGAAGAACAAGAGCAAAAAGAGGAAGAATAGTAGAAAGAAGAATAGGAAGAGAAATAGGAAGAGAACAGAAAGGAAGAGTAGGGCAGGGAAGGGAAGAGAAGGAAAGAGAAAGGAAGAAAATAGAAAAGAAGACAAGGTAATAGAAAAGAAGAGAAAATAAGAGAAAAGAAAAGAAGAGGATGGGAATGGGAGGAGAAAGAAGAGCAAGTAAAGAAAGAAGAGGAAAAACAAGAGCAGAAAAAGAAAGAATAGTAGGAAGAGGAATAGGAAGAGAAGAGAAAGGAAGAATAGGGGAGGGAAGGAAAGAGAAGGAAAGAGAAAGGAAGAGAATAGAAGAGAAGACAAAATAATAGAAAAGAAACGAAGAGGATGGAAATGGGAGAAGGAAGAAAAGCAGGTAAAGGAAGAAGAGAAAGAACAAAAGCAGAAAGAGGAAGAATAGTAGGAAGAGGAATAGGAAGAGAAAAGAAGAGTAGGGGAGGAAAGGGAAGAGAAGGAAAGAAAAAGGAAGAGAATAGAAAAGAAGACAAGATAATAGAAAAGAAGAGAAAAGAAGAGAAGAGAAGAGGATGGGAATGGGAGGAGGAAGCAGAGCAGGAAAAGAAAGAAGAGGAAGAACGAGAGCAGAAAGAGGAAGAATAGTAGGAAGAGAAGAGAAAGGAAGAGTAGCGGAGGGAAGGGAAGAGAAGGAAAGAGAAAGGAAGAGAATAGAAGAGAAGACAAGATAATAGAAAAGAAGCGAAAAGAAGAGGAGAGGATGGGAATGGGAGGAGGAAGAAGAGTAGGTATAGGAAGAAGAGGAAGAACAAGAGCAGAAAGAGGAAAAGTAGTAGGAAGAGGAATAGAAAGAGAAGAGAAAGGAAGAGTAGGGGAGGGAAGGCAAGAGAAGGAAAGATAAAGAAAGAAAATGGAAAAGAAGACAAGATAATAGAAAAGAAGAGAAGAGGATGGGAATGGGAGGAGGAAGAAGAGCAGGTCAAGGAAGAAGAGGAAGAACAAGAGCAGAAAGAGGAAGAATAGTAGGAAGAAAGTAAAACAGGAACAAGAGAGACAAAGAGAGAAAGAGAAAGAAAGATGAAGTCTTTTCGAAAAACTCTGACATAAACTCTTACTTGCACCAACGTTTCATTGAAGCACTCCACCAATGGGCGGGTGAATATTGACATGGTCATTATTTCCAAGGATGTCTAAGATGTTATGCATCATTTATTTGGCGATTTCCCTCCTCATGCCTGTCATAGAACCCTATCTGTCCACGAGTATTACAATGTCTTTTGGCGCCGGTGCTGCCTCAATATACCAAGATCTGGTGCGGCAATCGAACAAATCTATAAGTTCTTGGGACCATTCCATGGGTGGAAATCGCAACTGCTAACGAAGTGACTACTAGTAAGGCCCCTTCAGGATATTTTGTTTTTAGAAGGATTTTGCCTTTTTTTAAGGTCTTTTATTTTTGAAGATAACCAAGGACCAATCCGTTCCATCAAAATTACGTTTTGTATAAGGTCAATGGTTAAAAAAAAAGTGTTCTGAAGAGATCTTACTCGTAGTAAAGTGACACGATGGCGCAAAAGTGAAACTTACCAGGAAACTGTCTCATGAAAACCTATGGATTTGCCGATGTATTGCCAGGATAACGTTGGGTCTCTTTGGTAATTGTCTCTAAACAATGAAATAGGCCATTTTGCAAAATTCGACTTTTTGAACTTTTTTCGAAATTTGGTGGATTCCGTTCTCGAAATTTCTGGAAATGTTAAGTTTTTTTGAATTGGTATTCTTTTTGAATGTTGAATCTCAAATTCGAAATTTCGATATTTTTCTCAAAATCTGTTCTTATTCTAAATTTTGACTTTATTTCGACATCTTGTATGTTCCTGGAAGTCTCAATATTATTCCTCTAAATTTGTCTTTTCTTAAAATTTCAATGTCTTTTTAAATTCCTGTGTTTTATAAAGACTATTCTCAAAATTTGACTATTTTTTCAAAGTTTATTCTGTATATTTGTGCATATTTGTAAAAACTCAATACTTTTTTTCTCAAAATTTCGATTTTTTTCTAAAATTAATCTTTTCAAAAACGACCATTATCAAAATTCGATTTTGATGATTTTGGACATCTCAAATTTTTCTCGAGATTCGTCTTTTTCTCAAAATTTCGATACTTTCTTGATATCGTCTTTTCTCGATATCGTCCTTTCTCGATATCGTATTTTCTCGAAATTTATTAATGTCAAATTTATTCTTTTTTTTCTAAAATGTTACTTTTCTCTGAAAAATTTCGAATTTATTTTCCGTTTCAAAGTTTTTCTATAAAATTTCGATCCTTGTCTCAAAATCTCCACCAACTTATCGAAATTTCGAACGTTTTCTTGAAATTACGATCTTTTTCACGAAACTTCAATATCTGTCTTAAAATCCATCTTTCTTTCAAAATGTCAACTTATCCCGAAATTTAATTCTGGTGTTTCTGTGAGTGTGGAAATCCCATTTTTTTCCTCACGGTTCGTCCATTTTTCAAAATTTCGATTTTTTAAAATTCCTTTATTTTATAAACTCAAAATTTAACTATTTGCTCAAAGTTTTACTTTCTGAGCAAAAGTTCCATTTTTTTTCACGAAATTTGGTTTTTTAGATTTGGTATTTTTAGATTTAGTATTTTCAGAGGTTTTTCTGGCAATTTAGATTTTTTTAAATTTCTGTTTTTGCTAATTTTGATATTTTTTCCTTTTACTTTTCCTGAAATTTCGATATTTTTTAAAATTCGTTGTTTTCCGAAATTTCAATTTTCTTCTCGAAATTCGAACTTTAAAAAAAATCTTTGCAAGAATAGAGAAAATCGATGAAAATCTAATTGACCCTCGTAATGTATGAGAGTCAATTAAATTGAAATCATATTTATGTGGCAGAAATAGGAGAGGAACTATGACGTAAGGTATTACGAAAACTAGTACTAAAGAACTCAGAATTTTATTATTTTAATTGTTGCAAATCATTAACAACAATTTTTAGCGATGATGTGAGAAGGTACAAAGAAAACACAATGAAGAAATCAAGGTTCTTCTGCTTCATGATAATCTGTTCAGTACAATTGGCCACATATCTGAACATAGCCCATTCGTATTTGCCATCACTCTGGTCCGAACCCATGACAAGACTCGATCCTACAACCAACGAAACGATTTTCTTCAAACGTAAAATCTACAACTTTTACTATCCAGTCGATACGACCAAACTGGAATATTTTTACTACTCCTGGCTTTACGAATTCTACGCCATTTGCTACTGCATGACTGTCTTCATAAGTAAGTCATTGTGTCATTATAGAAGATGTGTGCATTAGAATCTAGTCTTCTGGGGATTTCCTACAGAGAAACCGCTTTGCTAAACGTTTGTGGTTCAACTGTTGGTTGTTTGGCTACCTGTGATCCACTATAGGTGCTTAGAGGGCCCAATACCGCAGTCTAGATTGCATTTTAGCTTGTATAGTAGATCATAAGTAACCGAACTACCAACCGTTGATCCACAAACGTTTAGCAAAGCGGTTGCTTTCTAGGAAAGCCCCAGAAGACTAGATTCTAATGCACAGACCAATCGCTTTGAACATTTATAAGATTTAAGGTTTGGAAACCAAAGGTTGGCTCCATGCACAAGTATGTGCATGAGCTGTGCCAAGCTGGTATCTTCAGTGACTATCGAAACTCGTTAGAGCAACATCTGTTGTGTTTTTTAATCTTTCTTGGTTTCAGGGGACAAGATTTCTATTTCAATTGTTAAAGATAACCAAGGACTAGTCCCTTCCACCAAAAAAAATACCAACAGCTGAACCACAAACGTTTAGCAAAGCGGTTGCTCTTTAGGAAAGTCCCAGAATACTAGATTCTAAGCACAGACCAATCGCTTTGAACATTTATCAAATTTAAAGTTTGGAAACCAACGGTTTGGTTTCATGCACTAATCTGTGCATTAGAATCTAGTCTTCTGGGGCTTCTGGGGAGCAACCGCTTTGCGTTTTTGGTTCAACTGTTGGCAGTTTGGTTACCTATGGTCCACTATACTCGCTTAGAGGGCTGCATACTGCCGAGTAGGTTGCATTTTAGAGTGTATAGTAGATCATAAGTAACCGAACTATCAACAGTTGAACCACAAATGTTTAGCAAAGCGGTTGCTCTCTAGAAAGCTCTAGAAGACTAGATTCTAATGCACAGGACCAATAGCTTCGAATATTTATCAGATTTAAGGTTTGAAAAACAAAGGTTTGGTTCATGTACAAGTCGGTTCATTAGAATCTAGTCTTCTGGGGCTTTCCTAGAAGGCAACCGCTTTATAATACGTTTGTGGTTCAACTGTTGGTAGTTTTATGCACTATAGATGTTTAGAGGGTTCCATACTGCAGTCTAGGTTGCATTTGCACCGTTTAATTCAAGTGAAGGTGTGAAGGCAACCATCAAAACGAATTTTAAATTACAGCGGTCAAACACACAATCGTTAATAACGCGTTAGCTGGAACACAATATTAACATGTTGCAGACTTGGATTTTCTGGAGCAAAACACCATAATCTTGCTTTTGGGAAAAATTCAAGTGTTAAAATTCAAAATTGCTAAGGTGGACCGTGGCGAATCACAGACGAGATGTAAAATAATCGATTGTATTAAAGATTCACAAAAAATAATCGAGTGGGTAAGTATATTTTAAACCGGAAGTAATCGAAAGGGTGATTGTTTTAGAGCTGTGGTTATGCTGGAGGAGATGAATAGCGCGATATTACTGGTGCAGTACGCCTGTGGGACTTTCATGTTGTGCTGTATGATAGTGATCGTTGCATGGGTATGTGCTTGGCGGGAAATCTGAATATTTTAGTCTCCGAAAAATGTGCTTTTAGGTGGACAATCCGAGCGATTTACTTACGTTTTCGACAATCGTTCTACTTGTGACGGGGGAGACTTTGATTTTTTGCTGGATTTCCCAGACGTTAACCGAGGAGGTAATTCTATGTATTTGGTAACGATAGAAAATACAGAAAATGAGTAGTTCTGTCATGTGAAATTTGTAGCTTTGGGCTCTAGCCTTTAATTAAATAAGAGAAGGAGGGCTGATATATAATTTCTTTTATGAATCAGTGTCTGTGGAGAGGATCGATGACATTTTTATTATAGGTTTCATTAACAGTGAGCACTTTTTTCTTAGTTTAGTAGGGTCCAGGCTTCGAAAAACCGAGATTCGTCTCTATGTATACATTGTGGCCCAGGGCCAGTGGACAGGAATTACCTTTTACGAAAGAAAAATCATTTTATTGATAATAAACCAAAATTTCCAATTTAGTTTCTACATAATATTCTCCAATACCCCCAAAAATAACAGTGGCTTGCTCCTGATCATTTCTTAATATTTCTAAACAATTTCCTATATAAAAAATAAAGAAAATAACTGCCAGTGGCTTAAGATCAAGCAGAAGAATGACTTTTTTCATCAACCCGCAAATAAAAATGATTTCCCCTTTTGATAACTCTATCTTGGAACATCCTGTAGATGCTAACGAAGTAGTAATTAAAAAATTAAATCAATTAAAGTAGCATTGATTGCATTCAATGCTTGTTTCAAAATTTTTAAGTTTTTAAATCAACAGCTACTTATCTACAGCGCGATACATCGCAATGACATCGTCTAACATTGCCTAAAGTGTGCCGTGCCATCTCTTGGTCGCTTTCTCGACCAGTTACTTGCAACGGCGTGACGTAGCGCGCGATTTAAATTCAAATCTGCGATTAATCTTATAAATTCATCAATAAATCGGTCAAGCAAAAGATCATTGTAGGATTTATTATTATTTTTAGATATCTTCTTTGGTTAACGTCATCTATAGTTTAAACTGGATCGACTACAGTCCCAAACTTAGAAAACTTTTGGTATTCACGATGGCTAGATTAAATAGACCGGTGTTGTTGACAGTGGGGAAGCTGCATGGGGTCAATTTGCAATATTTTATTTGGGTAAGACAAGATTGTTGACAATAGGAAAGATTTTCTTGGTTTATAAAATGTAAGAGGTTTTTTTTTTGATTTCAGGTGCTCAAAACTGCATACTCGCTTTTTACGTTGATTAACAAGAAGAGAAAATAACATGCTTCGATTATATTCTCTGTTTTTCTAATAGAAAGTTTTTTGTGAGTCTTTGGAATTTTTCTGATTTCATTTTGATGGGTGTAGCTTTTAATAAAGTTGATTTAAATGTTCATTGATTTATTGCTAGTGACTATATAAATATTTTCTATTTTAGTGCAAACTAAGCAGTTGTATGTTAATTGTGTACATTAGTGATAGTATAAAAAAGGAAAAAGAGTAAAAAACTAAGGCACTATTTGCCATATCCAAAATTACTCGAATTCGAAACTTCCATATTTTTCAACCCTTCGAAAAATTCGGCTAAAAAACTTATCGATTCTTCCAAAAAATCAAGATTTTTCATTTTCTGGCAAATCCAAAGTTTTTGTAATTCGAAAAATTTCAGATTTTTTCTACTCTTCAAAAAATTCAAGATTTTTCAGCTTGGGTAAATCAACAAGTTTGTATTCTTCTAAAAAATCAAGATCTTCCGCTATTTGCCATATCCAAAATTTCTGAAATTCGAATAATTCCATATTTTTCAACCCTTCTAAAAATTCGGCTAAAAAACTTGTCGATTCTTCCAAAAAATCAAGATTTTTCATTCTCTGGCAAATCCAAAGTTTTTGGAATTCGAAAAATTTCAGACTTTATTCTACTCTTCGAAAAATTCAATATTTTTCAGCTTTGGCAAATCAACAAGTTTGTATTCTTCCAAAAAATCAAGATCTTCCTCTATTTGCTATATCCAAAATTTCGAAAATTCGAATAATTCCATATTTTTCAACCCTTCCCGAAATTCGGCTAAAAAACTTGTCGATTCTCCAAAAAAATCAAGATTTTTCATTCTCTGGCAAATCCAAAGTTTTTGGAATTCGAAAAATTTCAGATTTTATTCTGCTCTTCGAAAAATTCAGGATTTTTCAGCTTTGACAAATCAACAACTTTTTTTTCTTCTAAAAAATCAAGATCTTCCACTATTTGCTGTATCCAAAATTTCGAAAATTCGAATAATTCCATTCGGCTAAAAAACTTGTCGATTCTTCCAAAAAAATCAAGATTTTTCATTTTCTGGCAAATCCAAAGTTTTTGGAATTCGAAAAATTTCAGATTTTATTCTACTCTTCGAAAAATTCAATATTTTTCAGCTTTGGCAAATCAACAAGTTTGTATTCTTCCAAAAAATCAAGATCTTCCTCTATTTGCTATATCCAAAATTTCGAAAATTCGAATAATTCCATATTTTTCAACCCTTCCCGAAATTCGGCTAAAAAACTTGTCGATTCTCCAAAAAAATCAAGATTTTTCATTCTCTGGCAAATCCAAAGTTTTTGGAATTCGAAAAATTTCAGATTTTATTCTGCTCTTCGAAAAATTCAGGATTTTTCAGCTTTGACAAATCAACAACTTTTTTTTTCTTCTAAAAAATCAAGATCTTCCACTATTTGCTGTATCCAAAATTTCGAAAATTCGAATAATTCCATTCGGCTAAAAAACTTGTCGATTCTTCCAAAAAAATCAAGATTTTTCATTCTCTGGCAAATCCAAAGTTTTTGGAATTCAAAAAATTTCAGATTTTATTCTACTCTTCGAAAAATTCAATATTTTTCAGCTTTGGCAAATCAACAAGTTTGTATTCTTCTAAAAAATCAAAATCTTTCACTCTTTGCTATATCCAAAATTTCGAAAATTCGAATAATTCCATATTTTTCAACCCTTCCCGAAATTCGGCTAAAAAACTTGTCGATTCTTCCAAAAAAATCAAGATTTTTCATTCTCTGGCAAATCCAAAGTTTTTGGAATTCGAAAAATTTCAGATTTTATTCTACTCTTCGAAAAATTCAAGATTTTTTAGATTTGACAAATCAAAAACTTGTTGAATCTTCCAAAAATTGAAGACTATTTTACTCTTTGACATCTAAAACTTTTGGAATTCGAAAAATTGTAAGATTTTTTCGTCTTTTCGACAAATCTTTCCTCTTTTTGCAAAATTCACAATTATTCTCTCTTCAACAAAAAAAATTGTTCGATTTTCCCAAAATTTGTTCGATTTCTAATGAAATCACTGGTCAATTACCTCAACAAAAAATTCTAAATCTTTCGAATTTTTGAGTTTTCAATGGTTCAGGTTTCTGGATTTGATCAATGACCTCTACAAAAATTTTTAAATCTTTCAAATTTGTAAGTTCTCAATGTTACAGAATTCTGGATTTACAAAAGATAGTAAAATTCTGATAAAAAATTTAAAATTTGTCCAATAGAGCAAAATATTGAATTATTCAAAAAGCTAAAAAATAGGCATTTTTTGAAAAATTGAAAAAAAATTTAAATTTGCCCGAGTCAAAAAGTTTGGGTCGAAAAATTTCAGATTTACAGAATTTCGAAAAATCGGAAGTTTTTCGAATGGTTGAAAAATTTTGAGAAATGTTGGATATGTCGAACTCAAACAATCTTGAATTATTCGAATGGAAAAAAATTAGGACTTGCCGAAGAATAGAAAAATCTAAAATTTTTCGAAAATCTTCAAGTTTTCACCAAAAGATTTTATATTTACCGGATAATCGAAAAATCAGAAGTTTCTCGAAGAGTAAAAAATGTTTGGGTTTGGTAAAGAGTCAGAGAAATTTTGGATATACCAAAGACAAAAGATCATTAATTTTTCCAAGTCAAACAATTTAGTACTTGACAAAGAATCCAAAACCTTGAATTTGAAGAGTTAAAAATCGTAAACTTTTCGAAGAGTCGACAAACTTCAAATTTCTAACGAATCAAAGTTTTCATTGAAAAAATTTCTCGAAGAGTTAAAAAAATTTTGAATTTACAAAAGAACAGAGAAATTATGGATATACCAAAGTCACAGTGTTAAATTTTTTGAAAAAATGCCCGCTGAAGAGTTGACAATTTTTCGAAAAGTTAAAAATCTCAAAGTTTTCAAAATTTTGAAATTTTCAAAACCAAAAAGTGAACACGTTGCCCAATTATGTAAAATATTGAGTTAAAGGGTTAAAAAGAATGTTAAAAAATTCGAAGAGTTGCTAAAAATCAAATTTGTCAAAGAATCAAAAAATATTGAAGTTTTCGTCGAAGAATTTTAGATTTGCCGAAAAATCGAAAAACTAAGACTCGAAAAATTCTAAATCTAGTAAAGAGCAGCAAAAGAACTTTGAATATGCCGGAGTCAAACAGCCATGAACATGACAGTCTGCTGAAGTGTCAAAAACCTGGAATTATTTAGGGTTAAAAAATTCTTGAAATTATCGAAAATTCGAAAAATTTTAGATTTACCGACCAATCGTATGTTTTTCGAAGAGTCGAAAAATTTTAAATTTGCTAGAGAGCAGCGACATTTTGAATAAAACAAGTCCGAAAACATCAAGTCGAAGTAAAAAGCATATGCCGAAATATCAAAAATTTGGAATTTTTCGAAGAGTTACAAAATTTCAAAATTTTCAACGAGTCGAAAAATTTCAAATTTGCCAAAAAGTCAAAAAATTTAAGGGTTTTTATCAACAAATTTTATATTCATCAAAAATTTCGATGAGTCGAGAAATTTCGAGTTTTTCAAGGAGTTGAAAATTGTAGTAAAAGCTTCAATTGAGTGAAAATTTTTCGGGGTCAAAAAATCTTGAGTTTTTCGAAGAGTTTTTGGAATTTTCGAGGAGTCGAACTACCAATAGATTTTCAAAGAATCGAAGAAGTTCAGTTTGCCAAAAAGCCAGAAAATTAAAAGGTTTTCATCGAAAAATGTTAGATTCATCGGAATTTTGCCTTTTTCGAGGAATCGAAAAGTTTCGTGTTTTTCGAGTAGTCGAAAAATTTTCGAGTTGCTGGAATGTAGTAAAAGCTTCAATTAAATTAAAAATTTTCGGGTTCAAAAAATTTTGGGTTTTTCGATAAGTTTTTAGAATTTTCGAGGAGTCGAATTATCAATAGATTTTCGAAGAATCGAAGAATTTCAATTTGCCAAAAAGTCAGAAAGTTGAAAGGTTATCATCGACAAATTTAAGATTTATGAAAAATTTGAGAAATTTCGCGTTTTTCGAAGAGTCGAAAAATTTTGCATTTTTCGAGGAGTCGAAAAATTTCGAGTTTTTCGAGGGGTCGAAAAATTTCGAGTTTTTCAAGGAATCAAAAAATTTTCGAGTTGCTGAAATGTAGTAAAAGCTTCAATTGATTTAAAATTTTTCGGAGTCAAAAAATCTTGGGTTTTTCGGAGTTTTTGGAATTTTCGAGAAATCGCACTATCAATAGATTTTCGAAGAATCAAAGCATTTAAGTTTCGAAAAATTTCGCGTTTTTCGAGGAGTCGAAAAATTTTCAAGTTGCTGAAATGTAGTAAAGGCTTGAATTAAATTAAAATTTTTCGGGTTCAAAAAATCTTGGGTTTTTCGAAGAGTTTTTCGAATTTTCGAGGAGTCGAATTATCAATAGATTTTCGAAGAATCGAAGAATTTCAATTTGCCAAAAAGTCAGAAAATTTAAAGGTTTTCATCAACAAATTTAAGATTTATGAAAAATTTGAAAAATTTCGCGTTTTTCGAAGAGTCGAAAAATTTTGCGTTTTTCGAGGAGTCGAAAAATTTCGAGTTTTCAAGGAGTCAAAACTTTTCGAGTTTTTCGAGGAGTCAAAAAATTCTCTAGTGGCTGAAATGTAGTTAAAGCTTCAATTGAATTAAATTTTTTCTGGGTCAAGAAATCTTGGGTTTTTCGAAGAATCGAAGAATTTCAATTTGCCAAAAAATCAGAAAATTTAAAGATTTTCATTAGCAAATGTAAGATTTATCAAAAATTTTAAAAATTTCGCGTTTTTCGAGGAGTCGACAAATTTTCAAGTTGATGAAACGTAGTAAAAGCTTGAATTAAATTAAAATTTTTCGGGGTCAAAAAATCTTGGATTTTTCGAAGAGTTTTTGGAATTTTCGAGGAGTCGAATTATCAATAGATTTTAGAAGAATCAAAGAATTTCAATTTGCCAAAAAGCCAGAAAACTTAAAGGTTTTCATCAAAGAATTTTAGATTTATCAAAAATTCGAAAAATTTCGCGTTTTTCGAAGAGTCGAAAAATTTTGAGTTTCTCGAGAAGTCAAAAAACTTTCGACTTGCTGAAATGTGGTAAAAGCTTCAATTGAATTAAAATTTGTCGGGATCAAAAAATCTTGGGTTTTTCTAAGAGTTTTTGGAATTTTCGAGGAGTCGAACTCTCAATTGATTTTCGAAGAATTTCAATTTGCCAAAAAGTCAGAAAATTTAAAGGTTTTCATCAACAAATTTAAGATTTATCAAAAATTCGAAAAATTTCGCGTTTTTCGAGGAGTCGAAAAATTTCGAGTTTTTCGAGGAGTCGAAAAATTTCGAGTTTTTCGAGGAGTCGAAAAATTTTCGAGTTGCTGAAATGTAGTAAAAGCTACAATTAAATTAAAATTTTTCGGAGTCAAAAAATCTTGGATTTTTCGAAGAGTTTTTGGAATTGTCGAGGAGTCGAATTATCATTAGATTTTCGAAGAATCGAAGAATTTCAATTTGCCAAAAAGTCAGAAAATTTAAAGGTTTTCATCAACAAATTTGAGATTTATGAAAAATTTGAAAAATTTCGCGTTTTTCGAGGAGTCGCAAAATTTCGAGCTTTTCAAGTAGTCCAAACATTTCGAGTTTTTCGAGGAGTCAAGAAATTCTCGAGTGGCTGAAATGTAGTTAAAGCTTCAATTGAATTAACATTTTTCTGAGTCAAGAAATCTTGGGTTTTTCGAAGAATCGAAGAATTTCAATTTGCCAAAAAGCCAAAAAATTTTTATAGGTTTTCATCAAAGAATTTTAGATTTATCAAAAATTCGAAAAATTTCGCGTTTTTCGAGGAGTCGAAAAATTTCGAGTTTTTCGAGGAGTCGAAAAATTTTGAGTTTTTCGAGGAATCGAAAAATTTTCGAGTTGCTGAAATGTAGTAAAAGCTTGAATTAAATTAAAATTTTTCGAGGTCAAAAAATCTTGGGTTTTTCGAAAAATTTTTGGAATTTTCGAGGAGCCGAACTATCAATAGATTTTCGAAGAATCAAAGAATTTCAATTTGAAAAAAAGCCAGAAAATTTAAAGGTTTTCATCAAAGAATTTTAGATTTATCAAAAATTCGAAAAATTTCGCGTTTTTCGAAGAGCCGAAAAATTTTGAGTTTCTCGAGAAGTCGAAAAACTTTCGACTTGCTGAAATGTAGTAAAAGCTTCAATTGAATTAAAATTTGTTGGGATCAAAAAATCTTGGGTTTTTCTAAGAGTTTTTGGAATTTTCAAGGAGTCGAACTATCAATTGATTTTCGAAGAATTTCAATTTGCCAAAAAGTCAGAAAATTTAAAGGTTTTCATCAACAAATTTTAGATTTATCAAAAATTCGAAAAATTTCGCGTTTTTCGAGGAGTCGAAAAATTTCGAGTTTTTCGAGGAGTCGAAAAATTTCGAGTTTTTCAAGGAGTCGAAAAATTTTCGAGTTGCTGAAATGTAGTAAAGGATTCAATTGAATTAAAATTTTTTGGAGTCAAAAAATCTTGGATTTTTCGAAGGGTTTTTGGAATTGTCGAGGAGTCGAATTATCATTAGATTTTCGAAGAATCGAAAAATTTCAATTTGCCGAAAGGGTAGAAAATTTTTCGGAGTCAAAAAATCTTGTGGTTTTCTAAAAGTCTTTGGGGTTGGCGAGGAGTCAAATGATCATTAGATTTTCGAAGAATTGAAGAATTTCAATTTGCCAAAAAGTCAAAAAATGTAAAGGTTTTCATTAACAAATTTAAGATTTATTTAAAATTTGAAAAATTTCACGTTTTTCGAAGAGTCGAAATATTTTGCGTTTTTCGAGGAGTCGAAAAATTTCGAGTTTTTCAAGGAGTCGAAAAATTTCGAGTTCTTCGAGGAGTCGAAAAATTCTCGAGTGGCTGAAATGTAGTTAAAGCTTCAATTGAATTAAAATTTTTCTGGGTCAAAAAATCTTGGGTTTTTCGAAGAGTTTTTGGAATTTTCGAGGAGTCGAACTATCAATAGAATTTCGAAGAATCGAAGAGTTTCAATTTGCCAAAAAACCAGAAAATCTAAAGATTTTTATCAACAAATTTTAGATTTATCAAAAATTCGAAAAACTTCGCCTTTTTCCAGGAGTTCAAAAAATTCGAGTTATTCGAGGAGTCGAAAAATTTACGAGTTGCTGAAATGTAGTAAAAGCTTCAATGGAATTAAAATTTTTCGGGGTCAAAAAATCTTGGGTTTTTCGAAGAGTTTTTGGAATTGTCAAGGAGTCAAATTATCAATAGATTTTCGAAGAATCGAAAAATTTCAATTTGCCAAAAAGCCAGAAAATTTTTCGGAGTCTAAAAATCTTGAGGTTTTCTAAAAGTCTTTGGGGTTGGCGAGAAGTCAAATTATCATTAGATTTTCGAAGAATCGAATAATTTAAATTTGCCAAAAAGCCAGACAATTTTGAAATTTCCGTTGAAAACTTTTCATTTTTTCAAGGGGTGAAAAAATTTTCGAGTTGCTGAAATATAGTAAAATGTTTAAATTAAATTATCACACGAAATCACAAAATGTTGGGTTTTCGAAAAGTCTTTGAAATTATCGAAGAGTCGAAAAATCTTAGAATTTTTCAAAGAGTTAAGAAATCTTGAAGTTTTCGAAGAGTCAAAAAATTTGGGTTTTTCGAAGAGTCTTTAAAATTGGCAAGGAGTCTAATTATCATTAACTTTTCCAAGAATCGAAGAATTTTAATTTGCCAAAAATCCAGAAATTTTGAAGTTTCCGTCGAAAATCTTGATTTTTTTTCGAGGGGTGAAAACATTTTCGAGTTCTTCAAATATAGTAAAATGTTTAAATTAAATTAGAGTTTTTCTGAGTCACAAAATGTTGGTTTTTTCGAAAAGTCTTTGGAACTATCGAAGAGTCGAAAAATCATGAATATTTCGAAGAGTTAGGAAATCTTGAAGTTTTCGAAGAGTCAAAAAATTTGGATTTTTCGAAGAGTTTTTGGGATTGACGAGGAGTCGAATTATCTTTAACTTTTCGAAGAATCGCAGAATTTCAATTTGCCAAAAAGTTTAGAAATTTTGAAGTTTCCGTCAAAAATCTTGATTTTTTTCGAGAGATGGAAAAATTTTCGAGTTGATGAAATATGGTGAAATGTTTAAATTAAAGTTTTTCGGAGTCACAAAATGTTGGGTTTTTCGAAAAGCTTTGAAACTATCGAAGAGTCGAAAAATCATGAATTTTTCGAAGAGTTAAGAAATCTTGAAGTTTTCGAAGAGTCAAAAAATTTGGATTTTTCGAAGAGTCTTTGGGAGTGGCGAGGAGTCGAATTATCATTAGATTTTTCGAAGAATCCAAGAATTTCAGTTTGCCAAAAAGTCAGAAAATTTCGAAATTTTCGAAGAGTCAAAAAATATCATATTTGCCAAAGAAGCAAACAGTAATGAAGTTTAAAATTTATCGAAAAGTCGATAAATCTAAGTTATCGAAGAGTCGATAAATCTAAGTTATCGAAGAGTCGAAAAATCATGAATTTTTCGAAGAGTTAAGAAATCTTGAAGTTTTCGAAGAGTCAAAAAATTTGGGTTTTTCGAAGAGTCTTTGGGATTGGCGAGGAGTCGAATTATCATTAGATTTTCGAAAAATCCAAGAACTTTAATTTGCCAAAAAGTCAGAAAATTTCGAAATTTTCGAAGAGTCAAAAAATTTCATATTTGCCAAAGAGGCAAACAGTATTGAAGTTTAAAATTCATCGAAGAGTCGATAAATCTAAGTTATCGAAGAGTCGAAAAATCATGAATTTTTCGAAGAGTTAAGAAATCTTGAAGTTTTCGAAGAGTCAAAAAATTTGGATTTTTCGAAGAGTCTTTGGGAGTGACGAGGAGTCGAATTATCAGTAGATTTTTCGAAGAATCCAAGAATTTCAGTTTGCCAAAAAGCCAAAAAATTTCTAAATTTTCGAAGCGTCAAAAAATTTCATATTTGCCAAAGAAGCAAACAGTATTGAAGTTTGAGATTTATCGAAGAGTCGATAAATCTAAGTTATCGAAGAGTCGATAAATCTAAGTTATCGAAGAGTCGAAAAATCATGAATATTTCGAAGAGTTAAGAAATCTTGAAGTTTTCGAAGAGTCAAAAAATTTGGATTTTTCGAAGAGTCTTTGGGAGTGGCGAGAAGTCGAATTATCATTAGATTTTTCGAAGAATCCAAGAATTTCAGTTTGCTAAAAAGCCAGAAAATTTCGAAATTTTCGAAGAGTCAAAAAATTTCATATTTGCCAAAGAAGCAAACAGTATTGAAGTTTGAGATTTATCGAAGAGTCGATAAATATAAGTTATCGAAGAGTCGATAAATCTAAGTTATCGAAGAGTCGAAAAATCATAAATTTTTCGAAGAGTTAAGAAATCTTGAAATTTTCGAAGAGTCAAAAAATTTGGGTTTTTCGAAGAGTCTTTGGAAGTGGCGAGGAGTCGAATTATCATTAGATTTTTCGAAGAATCCAAGAATTTCACTTTGCCAAAAAGCCAGAAAATTTCGAAATTTTCGAAGAGTCAAAAAATTTCATATTTGCCAAAGAAGCAAACAGTATTGAAGTTTAAAATTTATCGAAGAGTCGATAAATCTAAGTTATCGAAGAGTCGATAAATCTAAGTTATCGAAGAGTCGAAAAGTCATGAATTTTTCGAAGAGTTAAGAAATCTTGAAGTTTTCGAAGAGTCAAAAAATTTGGGTTTTTTAAAGAGTCTTTGAAAGTGGCGAGGAGTCGAATTATCATTAGATTTTTCGAAGAATCCAAGAATTTCAGTTTGCCAAAAAGTCAGAAAATTTCGAAATTTTCGAAGAGTCAAAAAATGTCATATTTACCAAAGAAGCAAACAGTATTGAAGTTTGAGATTTATCGAAGAGTCGATAAATCTAAGTTATCGAAGAGTCGATAAATCTAATTTATCGAAGAGTCGAAAAATCATGAATTTTTCGAAGAGCTAAGAAATCTTGAAGTTTTCGAAGAGTAAAAAAATTTGGATTTTTCGAAGAGTCTTTGGGAGTGGCGAGGAGTCGAATTATCATTAGATTTTTCGAAGAATCCAAGAATTTCAGTTTGCCAAAAAGCCAGAAAATTTCGAAATTTTCGAAGAGTCAAAAAATTTCATATTTGCCAAAGAAGCAAACAGTATTGAAGTCTAAAATTTATCGAAAAGTCGATAAATCTAAGTTATCGAAGAGTCGATAAATCTAAGTTATCGAAGAGTCGAAAAATCATGAATTTTTCGAAGAGTTAAGAAATCTTGAAGTTTTCGAAGAGTCAAAAAATTTGGATTTTTCGAAGAGTCTTTGGGAGTGGCGAGGAGTCGAATTATCATTAGATTTTTCGAAGAATCCAAGAATTTCAGTTTGCCAAAAAGCCAGAAAATTTCGAAATTTTCGAAGAGTCAAAAAATTTCATATTTGCCAAAGAAGCGAACAGTATTGAAGTTTAAAATTTATCGAAGAGTCGATAAATCTAAGTTATCGAAGAGTCGATAAATCTAAGTTATCGAAGAGTCGAAAAATCATGAATTTTTCGAAGAGTTAAAAAATCTTGAAGGTTTCGAAGAGTCAAAAAATTTGGGTTTTTCGAAGAGTCTTTGGGATTGGCGAGGAGTCGAATTATTATTAGATTTTCGAAAAATCCAAGAATTTTAATTTGCCAAAATGTCAGAAAATTTCGAAATTTTCGAAGAGTCAAAAAATTTTATATTTGCCAAAGAAGCAAACAGTATTGAAGTTTAAAATTTATCGAAGAGTCGATAAATCTAAGTTATCGAAGAGTCGATAAATCTAAGTTATCGAAGAGTCGATAAATCTAAGTCATCGAAGAGTCGATAAATCTAAGTTGTCGAAGAGTCGATAAATCTAAGTTGTCGAAGAGTCGATAAATCTAAGTTATCGAAGAGTCGATAAATTTTAGTTATCGAAGAGTCGATAAATCTAAGTTATCGAAGAGTCGATAAATTTTAGTTATCGAAGAGTCGATAAATCTAAGTTATCGAAGAGTCGATAAATCTAAGTTATCGAAGAGTCGATAATTCTAAGTTATCGAAGAGTTGAAAAGTTTTAAATTTAAAAGCAGACAATTTTAATACACGCCAAAGTCATAAAGTCTCGAATTTGTCAAACTGCTGAAGAGTCGAAAGTTTTATTCGAAGAGTAAAAAAGTTTTCCGAAGAGCGAGAAATTTTATATTTTGAGAATTCAAAAGTTGTTGAATTTTTCGAAGAGTCGAAAAACTTTTTGAAAAGCTTGGTTGATTTAATTTGTTATTTTGCTGCGGTTAAATATCCAAGTTGAAATAGTGCCATTTTTAGTATTTCCAGAAGTCGACCACTAAGCTAAAAAAATATAAAGTTCATTTCTGAAATTTCCCAAAGAAGAGAATTAATACCTCTTACTGATGACTATTTTGTACAATTTTTTATTTCGTTTCAGACGCAGAGAAGTTCGAATGTTAGCACAAAATAAAACCATAACAAACTGCAGACAGAGCGAAACAATTTGCAAAAATTTATCTTCCTTCATTGTGTTTTCTTTGTGCCTTTTCACCTCACCGCTGCAAGAAAATTTGTTAAATTATCGACCGAATATTTTAGCAATTAACAAACCGTCTTGTGGAGTTTTTCGTCAACAAAGAGTTTTTCGTCAACAAAGAGTTTTTCGTCAACAAAGAGTTTTTCGTCAACAAAGAGTTTTTCGTCAACAAAGAGTTTTTCATCAACAAAGAATTTTTTATCAATAAAGTATAAAAAAAACTCAGCAGGATGCTTCTCGAGTTTAAGGTTGGATTATTTCTGTTAAACTGACAAGTTTTGTATCGTGCGAGTCTCCAGGCGACTGATACGACTGCGGTCTGTAATTTACGTTCAACTGAAATTATACGATCGCTTCGCATCAATTTATTTTCAATTCCTATCATTTTAATATCCTTTCATTTTCAGTTCACAAGCGAATTGGCCCAAATGTTATTTGTTTGAATTTAATAATATGGAAATGTTTCATCTTTGACCTTAGAACACGTCATAGATGAAATAGGGGTAGATCGCATGGACGCCGGCAGGTTTTCATTGAGCTGAGGCAATATTTTGTTAAAAAAAGGCAATTTGTTTAAATATACAACATTTTTGATTGACTACATCAATAGGGAGGGGGTAGAGGGACAGTTAACTGATACGTCGATGCTCGAAAAGATCGAAATTTAAGTCAAATTTGTGGAGTGTTCGAATTTTCGAAAAAAGTCGAAATTTAAAGGAAATCAAATTTTCATTGAACAGATTTAACGAATTTTGATGAAACGGACTGGTCCTTGGTTATCTTCAAAATTGAAACACAAATCTTGTCCCCTGAAACCAGGAAAGATTAAAAAACATAACAAAGGTTGCCCTAAGGCGTTTCGATGGCTACGCTATCATCTTCAGATACTCAATTTTAGGAAAAGTCGAAATTTTTGCAATAATATAATTTTGAGAAACAAATTCGAAATTTGGAAATCAGGCTAGTTTCGAAAAAGTCCTTTTCGAAAGTGTTTTTTTCGGAATTATTACTTATTTAAATTCAAATACAAAAAAAAAACTTAACCCAATATTGACGTAATTTTGAAATTTCGAAGGAAAAGCTGTTTCTAAAGATATACACTTGTTGAAACTTACAAAAATTTTGGATCTATATATTGTTACGTGTTACGTTCGATTATTTAGGTAAAGAAACCGAGGACAACGAATAACATGGCTGCGCACGTATTTATATCCTACACTTGCTTCGGGAAGTTTCCATCTTGGGAAAGCATCTTGTATGTTCTAGGAGTGGTCAAGAGATGTACACCTGCACAGAAGTTGCGATAACAACTCTCTGACAGATTCCATAAAGGGATGATGTACTTCACGATTACTAAGACATCAAATCGTTGTAATATTTTAAAAATTTCGAACACATTTTGACATTTTTATTTATTTCTGCAACTCAAAATTCGACCTTTACTTATAACTCTATGCAAGTAGAATAAAACCTAGACTGCAAATTCATGCATCCCTCCAGGCGCGTGTAGTGTGTAGGTAGCTGAACTACCAACAGTTGAAACACTGCCACCTAGCGAAGCGGTTGCTTTCTAGGAAAGTTCCCAGAAGACAAGGATTCTAATGCACAGACCAATAGGTTTGAATATTTATTACATTCGAAGTTTGGTTTCCTTCTGGTTTTCTTCATTTTGCATTTTATCGAAATTTTGGCTTTATGTCGAAATGTAAACTTTCTTTTTGGAATTTCTAGAAAATCTTTCTTATAAACTTCGAACCTTTTGTCTTTTTACTTTAATCTTGCAATTGCTTGAATGCTACATTTTTATCACAACTGGAAATAGTTTTTTTCTGTCAGTTTCGAAGTGTTTGCCCAGGACCAGAACTTGCGATACTTTGAAAAAGTTTGGTGGAGCATTTTATGCTTCTTTGGCGATTAGCTTCTATATTGATAAAAGACACGACAAGTCCTTGATGCTTACACACATCAGTTCAATTATTTGAAGCATAAGTAAACGATAAATTGTTGATCTGGTATTTTATTACATTTTTGAGTAATTCATTCAAGGAAATTAACCCATCTGGATGTTGTTGAAAATCTCATAATTTATTTAGAGAAATTAGAACGCCGTAGAAAAAATTATAAATCCCTGAACGCTGCATTAAAACAGTATCATCTGGAACAACCTTGAACCTGAACACTGGCTTTATGTAACCACTCCTAGAAAAAGTCTAATTAGAAACCTTTGTCAGTAATAGAAACCTTTCTCAGTTATAATAATAAACCTTTTTTGTAATTACCCACTAGAAAAAGCCAGATTTAAACACGGCTGATTCGACGAGTACAACTCTAACAAACAAAATGTTATCCTACGTCTTGAAATACACACCAAACAGCTACTACGAATGGCAATACAAACTCTACAAATTCTTTGGGCTAATGCCACCGAAAAACGTCAAATTCAGAGCGCTTTCGACCATTTGGTTCTCGTTCAACTTGATTTTTGCAGGGGTTGTCTTGCTGGTGATCGAGTTGGTTCAAATAGTGATCACTTTCGACAGATTTGAGGAGACCATGCTCAACGTAGCTGTCTTCGTTCTACATTTGAGGGCTAATATACGAATAGTCCACTGGTACGTGAATTCTGGGCAATTCCAGGAGATTGCTTCGATGGTTGAGAGGAAGTCTTTCGCGTTCGAGGAATTTGGTAACTTTGACTTTACTCGGGTCAGATCGGGGACGTTCAATGGCGAGTTAAACTATGAGAAGATACGTCTGTTTTGGGCTCAAAACTTCAAGAATGTAAAAATTACGTCGCCTGAGCTAAGGTAGGTCAGTCCTGAGCAAGGGTAGGTCAGTCCTGAGCAAGGGTAGGTCAGTCCTGAGCAAGGATAGGGCAGCTGACTGTTTTTTAAATTTTTGTATGTCAGTGGATTTATTTTCATTTTTGGATTCCTATTGACTCGTTTATTTATTGTTTTAAGCTCGGACGTGGAACTATGCAAGAGCACAGCTTGAGAAATCGATGCCTTATTCCAGTATTTTACTCTAACTTGTAAAAAAAGAATAATAGGCAAGATCCACAAGTAAAGCTACAGGATTGGCAACAGCACTATTGCCAACCCTAGAGTAGTGTAGATATACAGTTTTTTTTACAAAGATTTTGAACCAGCAATTAGATTTACAGATTTTTTTTACTATCTCTGTTGCGTTCTTGGTAAAATTTCGTCCCAATTTCATCACTCACTTTGTTATAAACTTTTTTAGACAGAAGACAAAACATTGGCGTCAATTTGTTGAATAACCCCGCAAGAGCCTAGGAAGGACATCATTTTGAAAAAAAAATTATCACGGAATGTTGACTTTTCCTCCTCTAAATCTCGAGATTAAAGTCAAAATTTCGACTTTAATGTCAAAATTTCGAAAAAAAGTCGAAATTTGGAGTTTCAAGTCGAAAATTCTAGAAAAAAGTAGAAATTTCAATTTTTAAATCGAAATATAAGTTATTGATTATAATTAATAATGTTACAAAGGCGTAGAAAGGACATCCATTAAAAAAAGATGTTTTTAGAAATTTGGATTTTTTTCTCAAACTTCCGCTTTTATTTCAAGTTTTGACTTTTTTCTCAAATTTTGACTTTTTTTCTGGAAATTTCGACTTTTTTCTGAAAATTTGAACTTTTTCGAAATGTTACAAACGCGTAGAAAGGAAATCGATTGAAAAAAATGTTGCCTTTAGAAATTTCGATTTTTTTTTCTCAAATTTCTATTTGAAGCTCGAAATTTTGACTTTTCTCTCGAAATTTCGTCTTTTTTTTTCTCAAATTTCGACTTTTTTCTCAAAATTTCGACTTTTTTCTCAAAATTTCGACTTTTTTCCGAAATTTCGATTTTTTTCTCGAAATTTCGACCTTTTTCTGGACACTTCGTTTTTTTCTCAAACTTCGACTTTTTTCTCGAAATTTCGACTTTTCTCGCAAATTTCGATTTTTGTCTCGAAATTTCGACTTTTTTCTCGAAATTTCGACTTTTCTCGCAAATTTGGATTTTTGTCTCGAAATTTCGACTTTTTTCTCAAAATTTTGACTTTTTTCTCGAAATCTCGACTATTTTCTCAAATATCAACTTTTTTTTTTCGAATCTCGCCTATTTTCTCAAATTTCAATTTTTTGTTCTCGAAATATTTCGAAATTTCGACTTTTTTCTCGAAATTTCGATTTTAAACTCAAAATTTCTACTTTGTTTCTCGACATTTCGATTTTTCTCGCAAATTGCGCTTTTTTTTTTCGAAGTTTCGACTTTTTTCTGAAAATTTCGACTTTTTTTTCGCGAAATTTCGACTTTTATCTGGTAATTTCAACTTTAAACTCAAAATTTCGACTTTTTTCTCGAAATCTCGACTATTTTCTCAAATTTCGATTTTTTTCTAGAAATATTACGAAATTTCGACTTTTTTCTCGAAATTTCGATTTTAAACTCAAAATTTTTAATTTGTTTCTCGACCTTTCGATTTTTTTCGCAAATTGCGATTTTTTTTTCGAAGTTTCGACTTTTTTCTGAAAATTTCGACTTTTTTTTGTCGTGAAATTTCGACTTTCTCAAATTTCGATTTTTTCTCGAAATTTCGACCTCTTTCCCGAAATTCGTTTTTTTTTTTTCAAATTTCAACCCTTTTCTCGAAATTTTGACCTTTATATCGACATTTCGATATTTTTTTCAAAATTTCGAATTTAAACTTAAAATTTCGACTTTTTTTCTCGAAATTTTGACTTTTCTCGCAAATTTCGATTTTTTTCTCGAAATTTCGACTCTTTTCTTGAAATTTCGACTTTTTTTCTCGAAATTTCGATTTTTTTCTCGAAATCTCGACTTTTTTCTCGAAATCTCGACTATTTTCCCAAATTTCGATTTTTTTCTAGAAATATTTCGAAATTTCGATTTTTTTCTCGAAATTTCGACTTTAAACTCAAAATTTCGACTTTTTTCTAAAGTTTTGACATTTTTCTCAAATTTCGACTTTTTTTCTCAAACTTTCGACCCTTTTCTCGAAATTACGATCTTTTTCGCAAAATGTCGTTTTTTTTTTCTCAAATTTCAACGTTTTCTCGAATTTTTGACCTTAATATTAAAATTTCGAAATTTCTCTGGAAATTTTGTCTTTAAAGTCAAAATTTCGACTTTTTTTTGAAATTTCGACTTTTTTCTCTCAAACTTTTGATTTTTTTCTTGAAATTACGACCTTTTCCGCGAAATTTCGTTTTGTTGTCTCAAATTTCAAATTTTTTCTCGAAATTTCGACCTTAATATCCAAATTTAGACATTTTTCTGGAAATTTCGACTCTAAAGTCAAAATTTCGACTTAAGTCAAAATTTCGACTTTTTTCTCGAAATTTTGATTTTTTTCGAAATATCGACTTTTTTTGTCAAATTTTGACTTTTTTCTCGCAATATTTCAAAATTTCGACTTTTTCTCGAAATTTCGACGTTTTTCTCAAATTTCAACTTTTTTCTCGAAATTTCTACCGTAATCTGAAAAGTTAGACTTTTTTCTCGACATTTCGTTTTTTTCTCTCTCAATTTACGACTTTTTTCTCAAATACCCACTTTTTTCTCGAAATTTTGAACTTAAAATCGAGATTTCGACATTTTTCTCAAAATTTCGACTTTAAAGTCAAAATTTTGATTATTTTCCCGAAATTTCGACTTTTTTTATCAAATTTCGACTTTTTTCTCGAAATTTCGTTTTTTTTTCTTTCAACTTACCATTTTTTTCTCAAATATACCGACTTTTTTCTCAAAATTTTGACCTTAGTATCGAAATGTCGACATTTTTCTCAAAATTTCGACTTTAAAGTCAAAATTTTGATTAGTTTCTCGAAATGTCGACTTTTTTCTCAAATTTCGACTTTTTTCTCAAAATTTCGTTTTTTTTTCTCTCAATTTACGACTTTTTTCTCAAATACCGACTTTTTTCTCAAAATTTTGACCTTAGTATCGAAATTTCGACATTTTTCTCGAAATTTCGACTTTAAACTTAAAATTTTGATTATTTTCTCGAAATTTCGATTTTTTTTCTCAAATTTCGACTTTTTTTTTGAAATTTCGTTTTTTTTTTCTCTCAATTTACGACTTTTTTCTCAAATACCGACTTTTTTCTCGAAATATCGATATTAAGGTCAAAATTTCGAAATTTTGACTTGAAACTCAAAATTTAGATTATTTTCTAGAAATTTCGACTTTTGTCTCAAATTTCGACTTTTTTCTCAAATTTCGACTTTTTTCTCGAAATTTTGATCTTAATCACGGAATTTCGATTTAAAACTCGAAATTTCGACTTTTTTCTCGAAATTTCAACTTTTTTCTCGAAATTTCGATTTTAATTTCGAAATTTCTAAAAAAAGACAAAACTTTGCTGATTTACTACCAACTGTCAACATTGTTGGGGAAGAAGAGTACTGGAATGTAACTGTCATCTGCCTAATTTAACCATAGAATTGTGCCTATTATAGAGCGACAGGGGCGTACCGAGCTTGATGCTGTTGGAGGGGTGAGTCAAGTTAAAATTTTTTTGCCGATCAGTCGACTTTACAGAAGAATTTCTGAAATATGCCGACTTTGGTAAAAAAATCCGACTCAGACGAAAATGCCGACTCGGCACGCCTCGGTACGCCCTTGTAGAGCGACTTATTTTCGAAATTTCGAGAAAAAATTCGATATCAAAAGTCGAAAATTCAAAATTAAAGCCGAAATTTCGACATTAATCTCGGAATTTTAGGAAAACAGTGAAAATTTAAGAAAAAAGCCGAATTGTCGAGAAAAAAGTCGAAATTTTGATTGTAAAAACGAAATTTCGAGTTTAAAGCAGAAATTTCGAATTTAAATCCGAAATTTCGAGAATGAAAAGTCGACAGTTTCGAGAAAGAAAGTCGAAATTTCGTAACAAAAATCGAAATTTCGAGAAAAAAGTCGAAATCTCTAAAAATATTTTTGTAAATCAATGTCCTTCTTACGCTTTTGCAAAATGTCGACTTTGAACTCGAAATTTCGACTTTTTTCTGCTAAAATTCTACTTTAAGCTTGAAATTTCAAGAAAAAGGTCGAAAAAATTGAATTTACTGAACGTATCCCTACTGATAAGTGTCAACATTAACTTGTAAAAGAGTTGGTGCTTAGAATATAGTCTTATATTCTAAGGGTTGGTGGTGCCTAACTGTCACCTGCTTAACTTAACCATAGAATAAGAAATTTCGACTTATCTTGAAATTTCGTGAAAAAAAAAGTTGAAATTTCGAGATTAAAGACGAAATTTCGTCTTTATCTATGAAATTTTTTTCAAAAAAGTCAAAATTTGGAAAATAAAGTAGAAATTTCCACTTTAATCTCGTAATTTCCATAATGCACAGACCAATAGGTTTGAACATTTATTAGATTCGAAGTTTGGTAACCAAATACTGGTTTCGATCTTATTAGATCTCGTCAGTTTGGTATATCCAACTCGAATGCTAATAAATGTTCCGACGAGTTGGATATACCAAACTGATGAGATCTAATAAGATCGAAACCGGTATTTGGTTTCCAAACTTCGAAGCTAATAACCAAATACCGGTTTCGATGTTATTAGGATCTCGTCAGTTTGGTATATCCAACTCGAATGCTAATAAATGTTCCGACGAGTTGGATAAATCAAACTGATGAGATCTAATAAGATCGAAACCGGTATTTGGTTTCCAAACTTCGAATCTAATAAATGTTCAAACCTATTGGTCTGTGCATTATAGAATCCTTGTCTTCTGGGAACTCTCCTAGAGAGCAACCGCTTCGCTAGGTGGCAGTGTTTCAACTGTTGGTAGTTCACAGAGACTAAATAGACTGAACATTTCAATGCTGTCTCATGCGTTCAGTTGAAGCTAAAATGCGGGGTAGTGGGAAGCTGCATCCCACTACTCTTGGACATGGCCGGATTAAGTTAAATTTATAAATACGAAACTTGCCGCGTAACGGTTCTAACGATTTAGATGAAACTTTAGAATTAGGGGCTTTTGGACCAATAGGATAATTTTTATAAGTGCTTTTTGGTAAAAGTTCAGAAGAACTATTTTCAAAGACATCTTGGTTTAATAGTAAGATAATTTTCTTTCAATACGCGACGCCTGTGTACAATATTGTTAAGTCGGTGCTGTAAACACGTCATGATTGCAGTGAAATGGCGGCGCGCGCACGCCGATAATTGAATATTTATATATTTCATTTTTACCTACCCAAAGAATGAAACTCTTGATTTTCCTTCACTAATGTGTTCACTGAGGTTTCAACAATGATCCACAATGCACTTCCCCATATTTTCAGGCCGTTTTCTAAAAAAAACCCCGATGTTATGTTCGCAACGGTCTGTCAAATAATGAGAGTGCTGGGTTAAGCTAGGCTTCCGCCGGGCTTTCAACTGGCCTTCACTGCTTACCGTCTTACGTTCAGTCTATTTAGTCTCTGGTAGTTCAGCTACCTATGAATCACTATACACGCCGCCTGGAGGGCTGCATGAATTTGTAGTCTAGGTTGCATTCTTCTTGCATCCCTACCATTGATCATAAGTTTTATTAGACGATATCTTAAATGAAAAAAATACTGAACAATTTTCCATAATAAACCAAAAAAAAACCATTAAATCAACCACCCATTGTTAGGGATGATCGATATTCATCGATGGTGAATGAACATCGATGTTTTAATATCGATGTTAAGTTTTCGATAATATTGACACATCGATGTTATGAGAATAAAATCGGAACATCGATATCGATATACTCTAAGTCTAGAGTGTTTAGGTGTAATAAATGTTGCTGATTAATGTTGCTATTAGTATTATTTCACTTTCACCCAATTTACACTAGATGTCGCTAATCAATGTAACTAAATTAAAATCAACAAAATAAAAAACTGTCAATTTCAAGCCATGGTCGACTTTTTTTCTTATCTAAGAATAAAGTGGGAACGAGTGTTAGTAGAACTTAATTTTTTTTTAGTAATAAAACTACGAAAACGAAATAATAGGTATCGTAAATCTACTCTATATTGTACTCTATATTTGTCCAGTAAACTCAAGATTTTACAGTAATGTAACCCAACAATCTACCATGAATTTGCTTACGTTTAACTATATGTATACCTTATAATAAAATGGATTGTTTTTTTCTTTACCTAATTTTTCTTTCGATATTCATCGTACATCGATACTTTTGAACCGATGTTAATATTGATGTCAATATCGATGTTTTTCTAATATCGATCATCCCTACCCAGTGTGATACTTTTGAAATTGCGTTTTAGTTTAAAAAAAAAGGGGCAACCACTCAGATTGTCCCATCCCCATGCCCAAGAAAAATATCAGGGTGAACGATCATCGAGAACAATTGCCGAAAGCAAGTCCAACAATTGTAAGCCTCACGCTCAGGAAATGAGACTACGACTCATCGTCGTGGTTGCGACATCTCCACTTGAGAGTAGAGAGTATGCGAAGATATACTACAGAAATGATCCTGTGAAGTATGATCTTGCCTTCTGCTGGGTCTAAAAGTATACACCAGTTATTTTTTCGAAGTCGAATGAGTGACTGGTAACAGCGCCATCTAGTAGACAGTTGCCCAATCTAAGAATCAACGTTGGCGAGAGTTTAATTTTTATAGAATCCGGCGCCGCAGCGTCTCGATATTTGTCCTTTGTTGCTTAATCGGTGTTATTTGATCGTCTGTTTAACGTTAATTGATTCAGTCGTTGATTGATACAGTCTTTGGAAATTATCTGGTTCTTCCATCATTAAAGATGAGTTTGCTGCATTGGCAATGTAATTATATTGCTAATGAGTTAATGGCCGATGCTCAAGTAACTAAAAAAATAAAACCTTTGTGCTTTGATAAATGAGACACAACATTATTTATAAGTTTTTAAATTCGACATACCTAAACGCATGTCCAGCCGAGGGCGCTTGAATATATTGGAGTTTGCTATGATGCAAACCTTAGTAAACGCGTTGATTGATTAACTCAACGGTAAACGCAAAGACAAGATCAAACGCAAACGCAAATATGTGCAGTCAATAGTCTCTGGTAGTCAAAAATGCAAACCTCTAAAAAGTTACCCCACACAATAATCTTCAAGTTGCATCGACTTCTGATATTAACATCCTGTTTACCTACGATAAACTCTCTTCTACTTACAATTAGCAAAATACGTTCAAGCAATTATGAGTTGCCTATCATCCTACCTACAGTTTTACTTTTCGTTTTCCGTTCATAAAGATAACCGATAATGTTGGAATTTTTCCTGACTTTTTAACTCTACAAATCCCTTGTTAGTTTCGAAAAAAGTATCCTCAAGTCCAAAATTGGCTGTATAATGATTGTTACTTTGGTAATACACCTTTAACATCTACGGACTAGTTCTGGTTTCCCTTCTAATTTTTTCACCTTTTACTAATTGTTTTTGCAGTAACGCCGCGGATGCTTATAGGGTAAATAAAATGAAGAAAGCCAGAATGGTATGTTGTACTTCAATGTGCGCCATGATCTACCTGATTTGCTACAACATCATCAGCTCGTACATCGAAGTGCTATGGGACGACCCAATCCAAATATTTGACGAAAACTCCAACGAGACCAAACTAACAATCAAGCTGATTTATAACATGTATTTTCCATTTGATATATCCCTAGATGGATACTTCTACGTTGCTTTTTTCTACGAGATATACGCCATAGTGATCTTGATGGTCATCTTCTCTGGTGAGTATTCAATATCTCACCACAACACATATAGGTGTCGCAACCCTCTGGTTGACACGCTGACTGGTTGCTGGCATGACACTATAACTAGTGTCATGGGTTGCTGTCAATTACGAGATAACTGGTACTTTGAATTTAGGTCTAGCATGAGTTATCCCGTATCCGACTGCAATTTATCTCCTAGTTAACTACGAGTTATCTTGTCTTTGGAATTGTTTGACGTTTGAAGCTTAGCTTTTTGGACGCTTGAGTCTTATTCCAAATTTCCAAAAATGATGAGCTTCCTCACCACTCTCGGATCAGAGACTAATGGTTGACAAATTAACCAAATATAGGTTGACAAATTAACCAAATATAGGTTGACAAATTAACCAAATATAGGTTGACAAATTAACCAAATATAGAATGACAAATTAACCAAATATAGGTTGACAAATTAACCAAATATAGGTTGACAAAATAACCAAATGTATCCATTTCTAAAAAGATAACGGATATTATTTGAAGGGTACAAGAGTAGGTCATTTTTTTTGCAAAAAATGATTTATCTGCTTCATCTGGTAGTCAATGGTGTAAAGTTTGCTCTAGAATCACATGCTAAAAATACACCAAGTTAGGAGTTATAATACATTTTCGTTTTCCTTTACCACACAAATGATCGACATCTAAAACACGTTTTTTTCAAAAGTACTTATTTTGACCTGTCGCATCGCCTACTTTGCATTTACACTTCATTTGGAGTTTTGGTAGTCGATAAAAACACCCAATAAAAAGCAATAGTAAGTTATTACAGAATTGTTCTTATATCTAGCTGTCAACTGGCCTGTTATCAGTACCCTACTCCTCCTAATAAATCAAGTTCGAGTCATAAAACGAGTTTTATCATTTGTTGATGTCCACGAAATCGATGATGCTTTTTCGAAACGCATGCAGAAGAGAATGCGAATTGGAAAATGCGCCCAAGAGATAAAATCTGTTATTGGGTAAGTTTTCGTCTTCGTTGGTGAATAAACCACCCTGAACACGATCAGAAGTTGACAATTTAAAGTTAAAATACAGAATTTGTCCCTGAAACCAAGAAAGATTAACAAAACACAACAAAGGTTGATCTAACGCGTTTCGACAGCCAAGCTGTCATCTTCAGTATCTCTCTGAAGATGACAGCTTGGCTGTCCAATCTTTTTTAATCTTTTTTAGTTTCAGGGGACAAATTCTGTATTTTAACTTTAAATTGTCAACGAGTCGTAAAAAAACTTGACATTTTTAAAGCAAATTGGAGGAACACAAAGAAAAATCTGGTGAAGCTGGAATTTCTACAAGAACTTTTAAGAATTTTAGGAACAGGAAAAATAAAAATTTCGAGAAAATTTCTTTTTATAAAATGTTTAGGACAAATGGAAACTTTGCAGAAAAAATCAAAATGTCCTAAAAAAAATCGAAATATCTGAAAAAAACTCAAAATTTTTATACAAAATGAGATTTGAGGTAAAAATTCGAAGATACCGTATTAACTTATTTTTTAGGGAAATAGTAAAATGAGAGATGAGTTGGATTAAGATTTTTTCTTGAAATTGTAAGTATTGTATTTCAATTTTTGAAGATAACCAAGAACCAGTCCGTTCCACCAAAAATTTAAAGTTCATTTTATTTTGTAGTTTTGACAAAAACAAAAAATTTCGATTTTTTTGTAAAAATATTTCAAATTTTTTTTCAAATTTCGATGTTTTCTCCAATAAATTTCGCTGTAAACATTTTATTGTACAAAGAATTTTTTTTGAAATTTCAACTTTTCCTGGAGATTTTGTCTTTCAAATATTTTTCTTGGAGAAATTTTAATTTCTTTCTAATTTGTTTTGAAAATTTAAAAATGTTTTCAACGAAATTTTAATATTTTAAAGTTCATTTTATTTTGTAATTTTGACAAGAAACTAAAAATTGTTAAGTATAAGTTTAGGAAAAATATTCAAATTTGCATAAAAATAAGAAAACTTTGAGAAAAATATTGAAATTTCTAGAAAAAATGAAGCTTGTATATTACACCCTTTTTACAATTTGATATTTCTCTAAAAAATTACTACTAGTGTAGGACCAAAGAAGATTCTGAATTGGAATTTCCAATTTTTGGAAAAATATCGACATTTAAAATAATATGCAGTTTTTAATTAAATTTTCAAAAGAGCTGATTTTTTTGAATACTGGAGAAAACTCAAAATTATCGAAAAATTCGTTATTATCAAAAAAGTTGAATTTTGAAAAGGTAAAATTTTGAAAAAAGTAGAAATTTTCAATAGTTCAAGTTTAAAAAGAATCTTTTCTTTTAAGTCGAAGATTTAATTGGAAATGTTTAAATAAAATGTATAAATAAAATTTTCAAGTTGTTTTCAAAAAGAGTCGAAATTTTAAAATGGAGTCGAAATTTTACGAAATATTGGTCGAAAATTTCAATAAAAGGTTTTAAGAAATGTCTGGCTTAAAAAAAATCACAATTTTCAAATAAAGGATCGACAGTTTGCAAGAAATGTCAACATTTTCGAAGAAGCTGAATTTTTTGAATATCGGAGAAAACTCAAAATTATCGAAAAATTCCTAATTATCAAAAAGGTTGAAATTTTGAAAAGGCAAAATTTTGAAAAAAGTCGAAATTTTCAATAGTTCAAGTTTAAAAAGAATCTTTTCTTGAAAGTCGAAGATTTAATTGGAAATGTTTAAAAAAGTATAAATAAAATTTTAAAAAAAATTCGAACGTTTCAAAAAAAAGTCAAGTTTTCAAAAAGAGTCGAAATTTTGAAAAAAAGTCGAAGTTTTGAAATGGAGTTGAAATTTTACGAAATATTAGTCGAAAATTGCAATACAAGGTTTTAGGAAATATCTGACTTAGAAAAATCACAATTTTCAAATAAAGGACAGACAGTTTGCAAGAAATGTCAACATTTTCGAAGAAGCTTGAATTTTTTGAATATCGGAGAAAACTCAAAATTATCGAAAAATTCCTAATTATTAAAAAGGTTGAAATTTTGAAAAGGCAAAATTTTGAAAAAAGTCGAAATTTTCAATAGTTCAAGTTTAAAAAGAATCTTTTCTTTAAAGTCGAATATTTAATTGGAAATGTTTAAAAAAATGTATAAATCAAATTTTAAAAAAATTCGAACGTTTCAAAAAAAAGTCAAGTTTTCAAAGAGTCGAAATTTGAAAAAAAAACTCGTAGTTTTGAAATGAAGTCGAAGTTTTACGATATATTAATCGAAATTTTACGAAATATTAGTCGAAATATTACGAAATATTAGTCGAAAATTTCAATAAAAGGTTTTAGGAAATGTCTGACTTAAAAAAAATCACAATTTTCAAATAAAGCATCGACAGTTTGCAAAAAAATTCAAAATTTTGAAAATAGTTTAAATTAAAAAATAGTCAAAATTTTTAAGTTTTCCAAAAATTTTAAATTTTGAAAAATGACTAAAATTTTGAAAAACTTGAACATTTGAAAAAGGCCGGAATTTTCAACAAAGTGGGGATTAAAATAAAAAGTCGAAAATTTCAAAAAAGTGCTGTTTTAAGAAAAGGTTAAAATTTTCAATAAAGAAAGTCGAAATTTGTTGACAAAGCAAAACTTTTCAAAATCTGTCAAATTTTCAAAAGAAGTCAAAAATTTGCAAAAGAAGAAATTTTCAAAAAGAAAAGGTCGAAATTTATAGTCGAAATTCAAAAAAATCTCAACATTTGCAAAAGATTTGAGAATTTTTATCGAATTTACGAAATAATCCGAAATTTTAAAAAAGTTTAAATTTTGAATAGTTGGGAAATTTGCACTCAACTTTTCAATAAAAATCAAAACTTTCGAAACCGAAATATTGAAAAAAACTGAAAATTATCAGATAGATCGAGGTTTTGAAAAGTTGAGAAGTTAAAATTTTGGAAAAAGTTTTTAAATTTTTGGTAGTTAAAATTTTGAATCAAAGTGGAACATTTTTTTAAAAAGTTGAAACTTTAGGTCAAAAAATAATAACATTTTGAAAAAATGTCAAACATTTCATAAAATCTCAAAATTTTCAAAAAAATTCGAAATTTTGAAAGATTTTCGAATATTAAGAAGTAGCGAAATTTTCAACAAAAAAAAAAAATCAAAAAATAATCGAAACTGCAAAGAAGGTCAAAATTTTGAAAAATAGTCGACATTTGAATAAAAACCAGTCGAAATTATCAAGAATCGAAATTTTCAATAAAAAAATTATAATTTTCCAAGAAAAAATTATAAACAAAGATGAAATTTAAAAAAAAGTCGAAAATTTAAAGAGTCAAAAGTCCAGTTTTGAAAAAATTTACATTTTCAGAAAAAGTAAGAATTTTCAAATGGTAAAAATTAAAAAAACAAATGTAATAATTAATTTAAAAAAAAAATACAAAAAACAAACAGAACACCGAAAAGTCTAAATTATAACGAAATTACGGAAATTTTTAAAAAAGCATTCACAGCTTTTCAGAAAAGTCAATACATACTTAAAAATAAAATAAGGTCAAGATTGCAAGAAAAAATCTAGTCGAAATTTGGAAAAAAATCCAACCTTTTAAAGAACGCGACATTATCAAAAGTTTTCATTGCCAAGTTTTCAAAGAAATCTAAAATTTTCGAAAAGTAACGTTTTGAAAATGTCGAAATTTTCATTCGAAATTTTAAAACGCTAAACATTGTCGCAGCACCCCATTAGTTTTGGCCACGAGCCGCCATTGCTTCGTGGTCATATTTTGCATTCAATCAAAACTGATCAGTTTTAATAGTTACTGATGCATTTGGTGGTCGAAATTTCAATAGAAAATGAAAGTTCATCAGTAATATTTGCGTCTTCCACTATAACCTTGTCTTCATACGGTACATTTTTCCAAACCTTCAGACACAGTCGACCCATGTTAGTAATCATGTGGTGGTCAGAATTTTAATGAAAAACGAAATTTCTTGAGTAATATTTTATTTTTCCACTATAACTTCGTCTTCATATGGAACATTTTTTTAAGAACGTTATCGAATTCATCCTAATAATCATTTGGTGGACAAAATTTCAATGGAAAATGAAGGCTCACCCGTAATAGTGTCTTTTTCCACAATAATTTTGCCTTCATGTGGAACATTTTTCCAACCGTAGGTCATCAAATCCATCTAAATAATCATTTGGTGGCCAAAATTTCAATGAAAAACGAAAGTTCATCAGTAATATTGTCTTTTTCCACAATAATTTTGTCTTCATGTGGTACATTTTTTATGCCGCACCTTATCGATTGGTTATGCTGTTCTGCGTGATGTTCTTGGTGGTCAAAATTTTGCCACTAAGTTAAAGTTCATTAGTAATATTTTCTTTTTCCACTATAATTTCGTCTTCAGGTGGAACATTTTTCTAAGAACGTTACCGAATCCATCTTAATAATCATTTGGTGGTCAAAATTTCAATGGTAAAATAGAAATTCATCGGTAGAATTGTCTTTTTCCACAATAATTTGGCCCTCGGGTGGAACATTTTTCCCATCTTAGGTTATCAAATCCATTTCACTAATCATTTGGTGGTCAAAATGTCAATGAAAAACGAAAGTTCATCAATAACATTGTCTTTTTCCACAATAATGTTGTCTTCATGTGGTACATTTTCTGAAGCTGTACCGTATCGATTGGTTTTGCTGGAGGCACAGATGTTCTTGTTAGTCAAAATTGTAGCAATTGTAGCAATAAGCTAAAGTTCATCAGTAATATTTCCTTTTTCCACAATAATTTTCTCTTCATATAGATCATTTTTCCAACTACGTTATCGAATCCATCTTAACAATCATTTGGTGGTTAAAATTTCAATGGAAAATGAAAGTTCATCCGTAACATTGTCTTTTTCCACAATAATGTTGCCTTCATGTGGAACATTTTTTCCAATCTTAGGTTATCAAATCCATCTCAATAATCATTTGGTGGCCAAAATTTTAATGAAAAACGAAACTTCATCAGTAATATTGTCTTTGTCTACAATAATTTTGTCTTCATGTGGTACATTTTCTTAAGTTGTACCTTATCGATTGGTTCTTCTGGAAACTCATATGTTCTTGGTGATCAAAATTTTTGGCAATAAACAAAAGTTCATCATTAATATTTCCTTTTTCCACTATGATTTCGTCTTCATATGGAAGATTTTTCTGAGTTCGTTATCAAATCCATCTAAATAATCATTTGGTGGTCAAAATTTCGATGAAAAACGAAAGTTCTTCAGTAGTATTGTCTTGTTCCACAATAATTTTGTCTTCATGTGGTACATTATTTTAAGCTGTAGCTTATCGATTGGTTATGCTGCTCTGTATGATGTTCTTGGTGGTCAAAATTTTGGCACCAAGTTAAAGTTTATCAGTAATATTTTCTTTTTCCACTCTAATTTCGTCTTCATCTGGAACATTTTTCTAAGCTTTACGTTATCTAATCCAACTTAATCATTTGGTGGTCAAAATTGCAATTAAAAACGAAAGTTCATCAGTAATATTTTCTTTTTCCACTATAATTTTGCCTTCACATGGAACATTTTTCCAATCATAGGTCATCAAATCCATCTTAATAATCATTTGGTGGCCAAAATTGCAATGAAAAACGAAAGTTCATCAGTAACATTGTCTTTTTCCACAATAACTTTGTCTTCATGTGGTACATTTTCTGAAGCTGTACCGTATGGATTGGTTATGCTGGAGGCTCAGATGTTCTTGGTAGTCAAAATTTTAGCAATAAACCAAAGTTCATCAGTATTATTTCCTTTTTCCAAGTACGTTAACGAATCCATGTTGACAATCATTTGGTGGTCCAAATTTCAATGGAAAATGAAAGTTCATCAGTGCTATTGTCTTTTTCCTTTACAATTTTGCCTTCATGTGGAACATATTTTCCAACCATAGGTTATCAAATCCATCTTAATAATCATTTGGTGGTTAAAATTTCGATGAAAAACGAAAGTTCATCGGTAATATTGTCTTTTTCCACAAAAATTTTGTCTTCATGTGGTACATTTTTTAAGCTGTACCTTATCGATTGGTTATACTGTTCTGTATGATGTTCTTGGTGGTCAAAATTTTGGCACCAAGTTAAAGTTGCATCAGTAATATTTTCTTTTTCCACTCTAATTTCGTCTTAAAGTTCATCATTTCCACCATAATTTTCTCTTCATATGGATCATTTTTCTAAGTACGTTAACGAATCCATGTTGACAATCATTTGGTGGTCCAAATTTCAATGGAAAATGAAAGTTCATCAGTGCTATTGTCCTTTTTCCTTTACAATTTTGCCTTCATGTGGAACATATTTTCCAACCATAGGTTATCAAATCCATCTTAATAATCATTTGGTGGTTAAAATTTCGATGAAAAACGAAAGTTCATCAGTAATATTGTCTTTTTCCACAAAAATTTTGTCTTCATGTGGTACATTTTTTAAGCTGTACCTTATCGATTGGTTATGCTGTTCTGTATGATGTTCTTGGTGGTCAAAAGTTTTGGCACCAAGTTAAAGTTCATCAGTAGTATTTTCTTTTACCATTCTAATTTCTTCTTTATCTGGAACATTTTTCTAAACTTTACGTTTTCTAATCCAACTTAACTATTTGGTGGTCAAAATTTCAATGAAAAGCAAAAGTTCATGAGTAATATTTTCTTTTTCCATTATAATTTTGCCATCACATGGAATATTTTTCCAATTATAGGTCATCAAATCCATCTTAGTAATCATTTGGTGGTCAAATTTTCCATGCAAAACGAAAGTTCATCAGTAATATTTTCTATTTCGACTATAATTTTGTCTTCATGAGGTACATTTTTCTTCGGACACAATCTGTCCGTCTTAATAATAACTTGGTAGTGAAAATGGTGATCAAAATTTAATGAAAATCGAAATTTCATCAGTAACATTTTCTTTTTCCCTTATAATTTTATCTTCATATTAAACACAATTCTCCAAATTGTATATCATCGCTTGAGTATGCCAGAGGACCGAAGAGTTCAACAGAATGTTCGTTTTAAACAAACTCATCATTATTGGCGTATTCAGACTAAATCAACCCATTTAAAACTCGTAGATGTTCTTGGTGGTCAAAAATTGTCGATAAACCAAAGCTCATCACAGTGCAGATTCTTTATAAATCTAACTTAGGGAGGTGTCTCGGGTCGCAAGATGATTTGGGCGCCGATTACATTTAGGGGAAGGTTAATCGTCAAAGAATATCGTGAGGTGCCCTCACCCAACACTTGCCTAGGACGCTGCCAACATTTAATCTGCCACTGTCGTAGTTATTCATCATGATGAGGAAATTTCGATCGAATCAGATAATAAGCAAAGTACTGCTATTGATCGAATCAGATATTAAGCATCTACTATTATTGGTATATAGTACTCTGCACCCACCGATGATGGTTTGTGTTTGTACTCTATCAAGAGTGACTACTAAAGATCAGATCTCATGTAATATCAGTTTCCAATTTTTTGGCATTTGTCGCTGTCAGTTCTTTAACTAAAATCATCAAATTTTAGTGCAGTACTCAAGATAGAAGATATGTATAACGAGGTGATGGCTTTGCAATATGCTTTGAGCATGTTTCTTCTGTGTTGCTTCTCATGCGTCATAGAAAGAGTAAGTAATCGTTCTTTAATGAGTTTCATAACTTGCTTTCCCCTTCTATTCTGGGTTCTGAGTATGGAAACGATTTTGGAGGTAATTTGTTTTCAGATGACATTAGGTCCGGATTTCTTCACTTTCCTCACCATAGTGGTCGTGGTGGTTTTCGAAATGCTAACATTCTGTTGGATGTCCCAAACGTTGACCGAAGAAGTATTAACGAGGAAGATACAATTCGCCAAACTTCAGTTGGTTGCTTTTAGCTCGTTTCCTTAAATCCTGTTCTATATAGTCTCAACTGGACCGAATATGGCGTCAGCATGAGGAAAGATTTGGTGTTCTTGATGGCCAGGATGAACAAACCAGTGATTTTAACTGCTGGTAAAATGCAGACATTACATTTAGACTATTTCATATTTGTAAGTTTTTTTGTAAGCTGGAACGTTCGAGTTAAATCGTTAAATATTTAATGTCACTCCAGATTTACATAAATGCTTTCAGCTTTTGAAAACGACCTATTCAATGTATACGCTGGTGAGCAGTACTGGTAAGTAGCGTCGTAGACTGGCAAGTGTCAACTACCAGAGGTGGCCGAAATGTTGAAGTCTTAATTTTCAAAAAAAGTCGAAACTAAAAGAAAGAGAATTTGACAAGAGAGGAAACTTGAAATGTCAATTTTTTTCTAAACAGCCTTTAAATTTTCGCCTACTTTGAAACTAGTGAAATGTCAAATTTTTTCTAAAAAGTGTCTTTAAATTTCCGCCTATTTTGAAGCTAGTGAAATGGTGCTCTTTTAAAAGTTTCGTTGACTAAAAATCTCGATTTTTTTTCAAAATTTCGACTCTTTTAGGAAATTTCCAATTTTTAAATACATCATGTCATTAAAAAAACTGCTTATAGGCAGGCAATCCATAAAAAAAACTAATGTTTTATTATTTTGTTAATATTTTTATAAAATTATTATCAATCTTGTAAATCACTCAAATTAGAGCAAAATAACAACTCTAAATTGTCAGAAAATATTTTATAGAAATAAATACACACGTTTTAACAAGAATAAATATATATCACACCATCATAAAAGCATTGTTTGGTCCTGAGTTTTCAGCCTCCGTAAGAGCTTTCACTAATTCTTTTCGAGCCTTGGAACCCAACCAAATAATGGTAGAGGCACCAACCAATAACTAAAAGTTAACAATCATTAGACTTGAACAGGCAAGAATTGCCAGTGGTGCGTTTTAAAATTTAACTTTCTTCCCAATTGACAACAACAATCGGACATCTGGCAACTCCATACATCGCCTCTCTAACTTTTTAACCAACCTACCTGTAACGTTATAAAAATATATGTAATGGAAGAAATATTCTTATTTTCTAAAACGTCCTGCATAGAACGTAATGTCGATCCAACATAAGCCCCGATGACTTGTGCCGGAAGTAACCCAATGAAGGAAGCCAAATGGTAAACTTTAGTATTAATATTACTGAGCTGAAAAAACTATTTTAAGTCTCTAAAACTCAAACCAGAGAAAGCATCCACTTACAGCAAATATGGTATTTTGCAGTCCAAAAGGTATCGGGGTCAGTCTAGAAAACATCACAATCTTGAAACAGAGTGGCCCCAAAATCACCCTCATTATCGCCTGCGCCGTTTGGCTCTGAGTAAACCTATAAATGCTGTGGTGGTGCCCCACTAACTTTAATAAATTATGGGCCACCAACAGCCCGAAATTCGCCCCAATAACAGTCAAACACAACCCGTTGATGAACCCGAAAAAATATCCAGTTGACACGACTAGTACTATGTAACCTATGATAACCGGAAGTGAAACTAGGATAAATAATATCAAAATAGTTACGGATATCACCGTAGAATTCTGATACTGCAACCATATCAATATAGCTCTTAGGTAAGTCTTGAAGATCAAAGCGATGGTCAAAATTACGAATAGGGTGCAAATAAGGGCGATGCACCTCCACAGCGACATGTAGCATATTTTGGTGCGGAAGCTATGCCACTCCGTTTGGGGTAATTCATCTTTTCTTAATTCGGCAATGGTTATTTTCATGATAGAAATGTAACTGTCATCTCAGCGTTAGCTCATTTCTGTATTGTCCGCAGAATCGATACGAACGAACTACGAAATTCATTAAAACGAATTCAGTTCGCCGCTACCACATTCTTCGCATTTCTACTGAATGAAAATCAGACGGAAAAACTGTAAATAAAAGCATAACCTAAATTCGATATTGTGACGTTTGACAGAAGGATAGTTCTTTGTTTCGTTAACAGGTGGTGGGTATTGCACAATCATAGACAATATTGTAGACAGTGTTGCCAACCCTTTAGTTGGGAAAAACCGTTTATGATCGAAAAAAAGCTTTAAAAAACGATAAATATTTAAAACAAAGCTATAAATATTCAATTTTTATTTCAATTAGTGGTTTTCCACCGATGAAGTACGGTCTGCGGCTGATGCAACAGCAGAAGTGATTCGTAAAATTAGAGAGACCGGATTTTTATGCGTTAAAAACACCGGATTTTTAGGCAGTAAAAAAGACCGGATTTTGATGTAAAATGTGCAAAAATTCCTTTATTATTCTTCATGGTGAACTGTTATTGGTCCGAAACATGTTTAATAAATGTGAAATAAAATTAATAAACAAAAATTCTTTTATTATTATGAAAAAATTTAAAGCGTATTTACGAAAATGTAAAACTAAATTAAAATTGGTCAAATTTCGACAAATTTAGAATGCAACTAGCTGATATGTCACCCCTGATGCGGTGAAATGCTAGTCAAGGCTAACCTATTTTTTTAAAGCTTTAATTGATTATTTTTTAATTTCCACTTTCTTCTTCCTTATTTATTCTTCCTCTTTCGTTCTTCTTGCTGCCTTCTTCCTTTCTTCTTTCTTTTCTTCCTTTTTTCTACTTCCTTCTTCCTACCTCCTTCTTTCTTTTCCCCCCTTCCTTCTACCTTTTCCCTACACGCTTCTTTCTTCTTCCTACTTCATTTTCCTCAACTCCTTCTTCTTTCTTGTTCCCATTTAATTATACCTTTTTCCTTCTTCCTACATCCTTTTTTCTTCTTCCTTCTGCCTCCTTTCTACTTCCGCCTTCCTTCTTCTTTTAAAAATTTGACGCTTTTACAAAACTTCGACTCTTTTTTTACAAAAAATCGACGCTTTTACAAAATTACGACGTTTTCATAAAAATTCGACGCTTTTACAAAAATTCGACTTTTTTTACAAAAATTCGAGGCGTTTACAAAAATTTGATGCTTTTACAAAAATTCGACGTTTTTTCAAAAAATCGACATTTTTTTAAAAATTCGACATGTTTTCAAAAATTCGACTCTCACAGAAATTCGACTCTTACAAAAATTTAATTTTTTTTTAATTTTCACCTTTTTAAATTGCGACTGTATTTTGAAAATGTCTTCTTTTTGAAAATGTCCGCTTTAAAAAAAAAATTGACTTCTTGAAAACTTTACGTTTTATTTCAAAATTTCTTTATTTTATTTTGATTTTTTTCTTTTGAAAATGTCGAGCTTTTTAATCTTTATTTTGAAAATCTCCTCTTTTCGAAAATTTCCGTTTTTTAACAAATTTGAACATTTCCATTTTTTATTTCAAAATATCTTTCATGTTATTTTGACTTGTTTTTCAAAAATTTCGATTCCTTCAACAAAGCTTTCAAATTTTTGACGTTGATAGTTTCTTGCAGTTTGCAGAACGATGTTTTGTTCAAATTCGTTAATACGATCATATGCGTATTTAGCTGTTTAGAGAGTCTTTCAGCCATATATTGGGAAGCAAAGTTGCACCCTGATGCGTTAGATGACGTTGCCATGCTGTTTCGTGCAGATTGCAGAACGATGTTTTGTTCAAATTCGTTAATACGATCATATATATATATATATTCAGCTGTTTTAGAGAGCCTTCAGTCTATATATTGGGTGACAAAGTTGCACCCTAATGCGTTAGATGACGCTGTCATGCTGTTTCATGCAAATTGCAGAACGATGTTTTGTTCAAATTCGTTAATACGATCATATGCTTATTTAGCTGTTTAGAGAGACTTTCAGCTATATATTGGAAAGCGAAGTTGCACCCTAATGCGTTAGATGACGTTGCCATACTGTTTCGTGCAGTTTGCAGAAGGATGTTTTGTTCAAATTCGTTAATACGATCATATGCGTATTTAGCTGTTTAGAGAGTCTTTCAGCTATATATTGGGTAGCAAAGTTGCACCCTAATGCATTAGATGACGCTGTCATGCTGTTTCATGCAGATTGCAGAACGATGTTTGGTTGAAATTCGCTAATACGATCATGTGCATATTTAGAGAGCCTTCAGCCTATATATTGGGTGGCAAAGTTGCACCCTAATGCGTTAGATGACGCTGTCATGCTGTTTCATACAAATTGCAGAACGATGTTTTGTTCAAATTCGTTAATACGATCATATGCATATTTAGCTGTTTAGAGAGACTTTCAGCTATATATTGGGAAGCAAAGTTGCACCCTAATGCATTAGATGACGTTGCCATGCTGTTTCGTGCAGTTTGCAGAACGATGTTTTGTTCAAATTCGCTAATACGATCATGTGCACATTTAGCTGTTTAGAGAGTTTTTCAGCTATATATTGGGTAGCAAAGTTGCATCCTAATGCATTAAATGACGTTGCCATGCTGTTTCGTGCAGTTTGCAGAACGATGTTTTGTTCAAATTCGTTAATACGATCATATGCATATTTAGCTGTTTAGAGAGTCTTTCAGCTATATATTGGGTAGCAAAGTTGCACCCTAATGCGTTAGATGACGCTGTCATGCTGTTTCATGCAGATTGCAGAACGATGTTTTGTTGAAATTCGCTAATATGATCATGTGCACATTTAGCTATTTAGAGAGCCTTCAGCCTATATATTGGGTAGCAAAGTTGCACTCTAACGGGTTAGTTGACGCTGTCATGCAGATTGCAGAACGATGTTTTGTTGAAATTCGTTAATACGATCATGTGCATATTTAGAGAGCCTTCAGCCTATATATTGGGTAGCAAAGTTGCACCCTAACGCGTTAGTTGACGCTGTCATGCTGTTTCATGCAGATTGCAGAACGATGTTTTGTTGAAATTCGTTAATACGATCATGTGCACATTTAGCTGTTTAAGAGTTTTCAGCCATATATTGGGTAGCAGTTGCACCCTAACGCGTCAGATGACGCTGCCATGCTGTTTCGTGCAGATTGCAGAACGATGTTCAAATTCGTTAATACAATTATGTGCTTATTTAGCCGTTTACGAGACTTCTTGGGTAACGCGTTAAATGACGCTGTCAGAACATTATATTAAACGAGAGAGATTGTTTAGGGGAGGCTGGGGGGTTAGATAATGAACGTAATATCCGACAATATTTTTATTGTTTTTAACAACGACAATTGATATGTTTTGACAAAATATAGGATCAATACTACAAAAGAGCTTTTTCGTGTAAATATATACATTGTGATTAGTTCAAATTTGTTAATTATCAAAAGCTAAACGTCCCATACGGCTACATACTCAACTTGGTTGTGTCCAATAAGAATAATCTGTGCTGGTCATGTTTAAATTCTAACAAACTTGTCGTTAGTATATGGAAGGGTTAGTATATTCAGTATTACTATTAAAGTATAAAAAAAACACACATTTTTAAAAGTAAATAAAATACTTGGAGGGGCCCCAAGGGGGCGCTTACAACGGTACTTAAGTTTATTTTCCTTATTGCAACCGCCCCTAAGTACATAATGATTATAGTTCACACTTTATTAGTCATAAATTTTTATTCAATATAATTACAGGTTTCGATAACAATTTTAATTTTTGCTAATCATCGAAAATCTAACATTTAACGAAAACCGCGAAATACGTCAAAACCACCGGCAAAATCCGAAGGACGGCTCTGACATATTAAATACGCCTCTGACATCTTGCAAAATATTAAAATTCTATAAAATACTGAGGTTGCGAAACTGCGATGAACAAAGACAACGAAATAAATATAATTCTTTGTCATCACACGTGATGCTTATCTGGATATTTCGGGAATATTTACTCTTCAGCTTCTACCAAAAGATAAGGCCAATAGCGCTCTCCAACTGAGAGCGAAGATAAAAAATAATTTCTTTAGTACGTAGACGTGGTCTGTTTAAGACTAACAAGCTTACGGTATTTTGGAAGCTGCAACGGTTTTTTTTGGTCAAAATTTGGTCCTTTGGAATCTCTAAGGAGTTACTGTTGTTAGATGGTAGGATCAAGTTCTTTGGGAAAGAGACTGGTTCCCAAACAAAAATCTTCTTCCGCAGGAGTAAATGGATTGATCTTCCACTGATACCTACCTCTGGAACGAGCCATGCTTTCCTCAGGCAGCAAGATGTGCCATTGAGAAGAACCAATTTTTGCTGGTTTAGGTGTTTTGGTACCACCTTGGCCACTTTGGTAGGATTTAGCGGAAGATTCAATTTTCTAACGTACACGATTTTGGTTGTTGGGTGTTTGGGGGAAGACTGAAACTTCTACTGAAATCCACTAAACAAAGATAACAACCAAAATGGATTCCGTTGGAAAATTGAATCTTCTGAATTCTACGAATGATGATTCTTGTGATATTCCACGAAGTTTGATTCTTGTGATATTCTACGAAAGATGATTCTTGTGATATTCCACGAAGGTTGATCCTTGTGATATTCTACGCAAGATGATCCTTGTAATACCTCCGGAGACTGAATTTTTAGGTGAATCATGAACGATTGATCAGCAGATTCAATTTTCTGAAGTGATTGTGGTTGGCGAAAGCGACAGGATCCACCAAACAAATATAACATCCAAAGTGGATCACGTTGGGAAACTGAATCTTCTCTTGAATTCTAAGAAAGATGATTCTTCAGATTTTCTGTGAAAGTTGATTCCTGTGATCTACCAAAGATGGTTCTTGTGATATTCTACCAAAGATGGTTCTTGTGATATTTCCGGAGATTAAATCTTTAGGTAAACCTTATGAAAGATTCAGCAGAAGATCCACGTCACCCATTTTGGTTGTCGTAGGTGACGAGAAAACTGAATCTTCTGCTGAAATCCACCAAATAAATATAACAACCACAATGGATTACGTTGGAAAATTGAATCTTCTCCTGGTTCTACGAAAGATGATTCTTGTGATATTCCACGAAGGTTGATTCTTGTGATATTCTACGAAAGATGATTCTTGTGATATTCCATGAAGGTTGATCCTTATGATATTCTACGAAAGATGATCCTTATAATACCTCCGAAGACTGAATTTTTAGGTGAATCATGAACGATTGATCAGCAGATTCAATTTTCTGAAGTGATTGTGGTTGTCGAAAGCGACAGGATCCACCAAACAAATATAACAACCACGTGGATCACGTTGGAAAATTGAATCTTCTCTTGAATTCTGCGAAAGATGATTCTTCAGATTTTCTATGAAAGTTGATTCTTGTGATATTCTACCAAAGATGGTTCTTGTGATATTCTACCAAAGATGGTTCTTGTGATATTTCCGGAGATTAAATCTTTAGGTGAACCTTATGAAAGATTCAGCAGAAGATCCACGTCACCCATTTTGGTTGTCGTAGGCGACGAGAAAACTGAATCTTCTGCTGAAATCCACCAAACAAATATAACAACCAAAATGGATTACGTTGGAAAATTGAATCTTCTCCCGATTCTACGAAAGATGATTCTTGTGATATTCCACGAAGGTTGATTCTTGTGATATTCTACGAAAGATGATTCTTGTGATATTCCATGAAGGTTGATCCTTGTGATATTCTACGAAAGATGATCCTTGTTATACCTCCGGAGACTGAATTTTTAGGTGAATCATGAACGATTGATCAGCAGATTCAATTTTCTGAAGTGATCGTGGTTGTCGAAAGCGACAGGATCCACCAAACAAATATAACAACCAAACGTGGATCACGTTGGAAAATTGAATCTTCTCTTGAATTCTGCGAAAGATGATTCTTCAGATTTTCTATGAAAGTTGATTCTTGTGATATTCTACCAAAGATGGTTCTTGTGATATTCTACTAAAGATGGTTCTTGTGATATTTCCGGAGATTAAATCTTTAGGTAAACCTTACGAAAGATTCAGCAAAAGATCCACGTCACCCATTTTGGTTGTCGTAGGTGACGAGAAAACTTAATCTTCTGCTGAAATCCACCAAATAAATATAACAACCAAAATGGATTACGTTGGAAAATTGAATCTTCTGAATTCTACGAAAGATGATTCTTGTGATATTCCACGAAGGTTGATTCTTGTGATATTCTACGAAAGATGATTCTTGTGATATTCCATAAAGGTTGATCCTTGTGATATTCTACGAAAGGTGATCCTTGTAATACCTCCGGAGACTGAATTTTTAGGTGAATCATGAACGATTGATCAGCAAATTCAATTTTCTGAAGTGATTGTGATTGTCGAAAGCGACAGGATCCGCCAAACAAATATAACAACCAAAGTGGATCACGTTGGAAAATTGAATCTTCTCTTGAATTCTAAGAAAGATGATTCTTCAGATTTTCTGTGAAAGTTAATTCCTATGATCTACCAAAGATGGTTCTTGTGATATTCTACCCAAGATGGTTCTTGTGATATTTCCGGAGATTAAAGCTTTAGGTAAACCTTACGAAAGATTCAGCAGAAGATCCACCATACCATTTTGGTTATCGTAGGCGACGAGAAAACTGAATCTTCTGCTGAAATCCACCAAACAAATATAACAACCAAAATGGATTACGTTGGAAAATTGAATCTTCTGAATTCTACGAAAGAAGATTCTTGTGATATTCCACGAAGGTTGATTCTTGTGATATTCTACGAAAGATGATTCTTGTGATATTCCATGAAGGTTGATCCTTGTGATATTCTACGAAAGATGATCCTTGTAATACCTTCGGAGATTGAATTTTTAGGTGACTCATGAACGATTGATCAGCAGATTCAATTTTCTGAAGTGATTGTGGTTGTCGAAATCAACAGGATCCACCAAACAAATATAACATTCAAAGTGGATCACGTTGGGAAACTGAATCTTCTCTTGAATTCTGCGAAAGATGATTCTTCAGATTTTCTATGAAAGTTGACTCTTGTGATATTCTACCAAAGATGGTTCTTGTGATATTTCCGGAGATTAAATCTTTAGGTAAACCTTATGAAAGATTCAGCAGAAGATCCACGTCACCCATTTTGGTTTTCGTAGGCGACGAGAAAACTGCAATCTTCTGCTGAAATTCACCAAATAAATATAACAACCAAAATGGATTACATTGGAAAATTGAATCTTCTCCTGGTTCTACGAAAGATGATTCTTGCGATAATCTACAACAGATGACTCTTGTGATTTCTTTGAAAGATGACATGCGAAAGATTCTGATACATCCAGATCCAATCTTCCAATGAAACGCAAAGATCAGAAAAACCAAAGATTCTTGTGATATCAGAAAGATGATTCTTCTGATGCATCGAGAGATAGAATCTTCAGGTGAACCTAAAAGATCAGAAAAATTAAAGATTCTTGTGATATACGAAAGATGATTCAACATTCCAGAGATAGAATCTTCCGATGAAACTCAAAGATCAGAAAAACCAAAGATTCTTGTGATATGAGAAAGATGATTCTTCTGATGCATCCAGAGATAGAATCTTCAGGGTGAACCTAAATGATCAGAAAAACTAAAGATTCTTGTGATATACGAAAGATGATTCTACATCCAGAGATCTTCCGGAGAACCTGAAAGAACCAAAGTTGATTGTGTGCCTGATACTCAAAATGAAAAGCAATGGAAGCTGCTAAATCCCAATCGCGCATCAGAACAACTACTCCACAGTTACAAAGACCCAATTCACAGCTAACAAAGAAGGTAATACTACCCCCAAAATCCAGATACACACCTCGAGTGAAAGAAACCAATTTAAAATTCGTCTTTAGCTCAAATTTAACACACAGACAAAATGATCTTTAAAAGGAAACCAAAAAACGACTGGAACACGAGGAAAGGTTTAGAACTGGAACGCGAGGAAAGGTTTAGGGGATAGACAAAACTAAACGAAAATGAACGTCGAAGTTGGCGCTGAACATGTCGAAGAGGTGCACGCGTGGTCTGGTTGCGCTTGGGCCCTCAGCCATTTGCCGTGGCAGTGAGGCGACGATAGTGCCGACCAGCGAGTGATGCGACCTTGGACACCGTGACCTTGGCATCGCCAGCCTAGATTCTCGTGAAGGGCCTCGGATTCGCAACGGACGCATATCCTTTCACCTGTAAAATAACGTTTTGTTAGCAAAAGAATTTAATCAGGAACGAAGGCGCTTTAATCAGGAATGGGGACACTTTAATCGGGGGGGAGCGTTCCGTCTCGGGCGGATTTGTAATGCCGCCGTTTAGTTTAAGCAGATAAGAGGTTGATTGCGCATTTCTTTGTTCATTACAAGTTAATGCTTTAGATAGAGGAAAACTAAACTGGAACAGGACGATATTAAGGGAGACGTTTATCTTAGACATTGAATTATAAATGGATTTACTCATAATGGAACTGTAATTACCCAATCTATTCCGCAAATGCATCTCCCAGATGTTATTACGCCGCAAGGGGTGGGGGCACTTTAATTAGACTCTTTGGTGGTTTTAAAGGAAAAGTTTCACGCGTTTGACGACTTTAGGTAAAAGCTTTGAAAACTTTGGGTAAAAGTTTTCATAACTTATTTCTGTAAAATGAAAAGATCTTTTAAAACAAAATTATCGAGATTTCATTTTCGAGACTTAGGCAAACGAATGATCTCGTGTGAAATTATATGAACGTTCCCCGTATATTTCGCAAACGATCTCGTGCGATATCCTTCAAACCTTCCCCGTATATTTAGCAAATCAATGAATTTCGTATGAAATCATTTGAACGTTCCCCGTATATTTCGCAAGCCGACGATCGCGTGTGAAATTATCTGAACGTGCCCCGTACATTACGTGTACTTCACGCGCGCGTAAATCACGGTCGTGTCATTTAAAATTCAATATCTGCGTGCACACAATGGCGGGCCCCGAGGGCAAGCACCCCCATTAACCGTTATAAAACACATCAGCTAAAACCTAGATGTTGTCGCAACAGAAATCAGAAACTCTCGACGAGTTAATAAACATAGAAAATAACAAGGGGCGAGAGCCATTAGCGCGACGAGTTTATTTATTTAAACGACTCGTCCCGGGCATTACGCGGGGGCAAAGCTTACAAGCAAACACAGGCCCCTCAACTTCTTGCAGTTACGAAGGGATTAAGTTACATTTATTAAGCTTCCGTTAATTTCACCTTGCTCACAACTAGGCGAAATAGCTCCGAATTGGGGCGATTTTCAGGATTCGAGGACGAAATAATTCGTCATATTATTAGCACGGACCTTCGGCGATCTTCTAAGGTAATAATAACCAATGAGGGAGGTAACGATAGTGCGCTCTGTTATTTACAAAATTGATGCTGGCTTACCTTCTTTCAGCGGGCTGTAATTGGTCTCCTTTCTGCAAGCCTTCGACGCCTTTAGAACTTCGAATTCCACGCAATACCTGAAAATAATTAGATATGTACTTTAGAATAGTGTCTTCCCAAATTTTGTTACGCCCTGTTTGTATTTTTGTGTGCGTTTTTGCGTCAAGCACCACCTACATATTTCACTTTTCGAGAAAAAATAAAATTTGATGAAAAAAAAATCGCGATTAAAATTGCAATTACCAAAAAAATTAGAAAGTGCTTGAAAAATAAACCTTTTCTGCTGAAGGTTATCTCTTCCAAAGAATCATTCTATATTCCTGTGATAGAAAAATAGTTATTTCTTCTGAATGCTCCTCTATGATTTTACGAACAAAATTTGATGATTCGTCAGTTCGATAACGATAACGATTCTCTTATAAAATCATTTTTCTTCAATTGAAAAATAATAATAAATTCTTCGAAAAAATTACCCTTTTTCTAATGAAATAAGAGATTACTTCTTCCAGACACTAAGGAATCAAGTTTCTATTACTGATGGACGAAACAATTAGAGAGAAATATTGACTTTTTTTCTGGAAAAACAAATGTCTTTTTTAAAAATAGAAAACAAGAAATTGCTCCTTGAGGAATATTAACGTTTTGCTACTGAATGAAATAAGAAGAAACTGCTTCTGCCAAAGAACAAATGTTTGTTCTGTGAAGAAGAAAAGAAGAAGATATTACTTTTTCTCAAGAACCAACTTTTCTGCTGAAGGTGAAAAGGAGAGACTGCATAGAACCAGTCTTCTTCTTTTGAACAACGAAAAAAGAAGAAGAGAGAGGTTCTTTTAGAGAATCAAGTTTTTATTTCTAAAGAGGAAACTGATTTTTCCGGAAAGCATTCTCCATTTGATAGAAACAATAAGGAAAGATGCTTCCTTTGGAGAGCCCGACTTCTTCGGTAGAAGATACAAATAAAAAAGATTCCTTTTTTATAAAATTTATTTTACTATTTTACTAAAAATAAAAGGAAGAAAGAAAAAAGAGAGACTTTTTTATGGAACACCAGACAACCTTTGGAAAAATTAACTCTTTTCCACTGATGGAAATATAGAGAGGTTGCTTCTTCTAAAGGACCATTTTCTCGCCCTAAAAAAGAAGACATTGGTTCTCTTGAGAGAAGCAACATTTTTTTACCATGAGAGCCAGCTTTCTTCTTTTGAATGGCGAAAAAAGAAGTAGGGGGAGTTCTCCTAGAGAATGAAGTTTATTTTGCTAAAGGAGAAATTGATTTTTCAGGAAAACATTCTCCATCTAATAGAAATAAGAAGGAAAGATGCTTCTTTTGGAGAACCAAATTTCTTCTACTCAAGGAGCTACTAATAAGGATCTCTTGGATAACAAATTTTAAGAATGAGAGGAAAAAGAGATATTTTGTAAAATACAAAGTTTCTCAACTAGGAGGGTATAAGAAGAAATTCTTTGGCAAAATCAACCTTTTTCCACTGAAGGAAATTAAATGATTGAAGGAAATAAAAAGAGGTTGCTTCTAGAGAAGCAATTTTCTTGCGTCGAAGAAGAAAATAACTAGTTTTTTTTTGGGAAAAAGATTTTTTTTTACCTAGAGCAACAACTCTCTTCTACTGAACGAGGAAAAAACAAGAAGAGCTTATTTTAAAGAACCAAGTTTCTTCTGCAGAACGAAAAATTGAGACATTAATTTTTACTGAAAACCTTTTCGCCTTAAAAGTAGCAAAAAATACAAAGGTTTCTTTTAGAGACATGAATTTCTCCTGCTGAAGGAGCTAATAATAAAAGATTGCTTTTTCCAGATAACCAACATTCTTCTACTGAAGAAAGAAAAAAGAAGAGGGTGCTTCTGGTAGAGAACCAACTTTTCTCAGTTAAAGAGATGAAATAAATTAGATCTTTTGGAAAACCAACACTTTTTTATCGAAGGAAATGCGGAAAGATTGCTTCTTCTAAAGTTTTTTTGCACTGAAGAAGAAAATACAAAGAAGACCAAGAAGAGGAAGAAGACTAAGAAGAGGAAGAAGGCGAAGAAGAGGAAGACGGCAAAGAAGAGGAAGACGAGGAAGAAGAGGAAGAAAAAAAAGAATAGGAAGAAGAAAAAGACGAAGAAGAGAAAAAAGACGAAGAAGAGGAAAAAAACAAAAAAGACCAAGAAGACCAAGAAAAAAAAACGGAGTAAAAGACCAAAAAGAAGATGAAGAAAACCAAGAAGTAGACAATGAAGAAGAAGGCCAAAAAGAAAACGACAAAACAGAAAAAGGCGAAGAACAGTTTTCACCGAAGGAAATATAAAAAGGTTGCTTATTCTAGAGTTTTTTGCACTGAAGAAGAGAAGACCAGGAAGAATACGAAGAAGACCAAGAAGAGGAAGAATAAAAAGAAGCGGAGGAAGAAGAAAATGAAGAAGAAAGCGAAGAAGAGCAAGAAGACAAAAAAGACCACGAAGACTAAGAAGGCCAAAAACAGCAGAAAACGACGAAACAGAAAAAGGCGAAGTACATTTATTACGGAAGGAAATACGACGAGATTGCTTCTTCTACAGTTTTTTTGCATTGAAGAAGAAAAGACGAAGAAAGCGAAAAAGAAGAGGGTAAAGAAGAAAACAAATAAGAAAAGACAACAAAAACCAAGAGGAAGAAGAAGGCCAAGAAGAGGAAGAAAACGAAGGTCAAGAAAAAGAAGACGAAGAAAAAAATCAAGAAGAAGACGAACAAGACCAAGAAGTAGACGATAAAGAAGAAGGCCAAAAAGAAGACAAAGAAACGAACAAGACCAAGAAGTAGACGATGAAGAAGATCAAAAAGGAAACGAAGAAACAGAAAAACGCGAAGAACATTTTTTACCGAAGGAAATGCGATGAGATTGCTTCTTCTAGAGTTTTTTGCATTGAAGAAGAAAAGACGAATAAGGCGAAAAAGAAGAGGGTGAAGAAGAAAACAAATCAGAAAAGACAAAAAAGACCAAAAGAAAGAAAAAAGACCCAGAAGAGGAAGAAAACAAAGAAGACCAAGGAAAAGAAAAAGACGAAGAAAAAATCAAGAAGAAGACGAACAAGACCAAGAAGTAGACGATAAAGAAGAAGGCCAAAAAGAAGACAAAGAAACGGAAAAAGGCGAAGAACATTTTTTACCGAAGAAAATACGACGAGATTGCTTCTTCTAGAGTTTTTTGCATTGAAGAAGAAAAGACTAAGAAGGCGAAAAAGAAGAGGGTAAAGAAGAAAACAACTAAGAAAAGGCAAAAAAGACCAAAAGAAAGAAAGGAGACCAAGAAGAGGAAGAAAACAAAGAAGACCAAGAAAAAGAAGACGAAGAATAAATCAAGAAAACGAACAAGACCAAGAAGTAGACGATGAAGAATATCAAAAAGAAAACGAAGAAACAGAAAAACGCGGAGAACATTTTTTACCGAAGGAAATGCGACGAGATTGCTACTTCAAGAGTTTTTTGCATTGAAGAAGAAAAGACGAAGAAGGCGAAAAAGAAGAGGGTGAAGAAGAAAACAAATAAGAAAAGACAAAAAAGACCAAAAGAAAGAAAAAAGACCCAGAAGAGGAAGAAAACAAAGAAGACCAAGAAAAAGAAAAAGACGAAGAAAAAAATCAAGAAGAAGACGAACAAGATTAAGAGTAGACGATGAAGAAGAAGGCCAAAAAGAAGACAAAGAAACAGAAAAAGGCGAAGAACATTTTTTACCGAAGGAAATACGACGAGATTGCTTCTTTTAGAGTTTTTTGCATTGAAGAAGAAGAGACGAAGAAGACGAAAAAGAAGAGGGTGAAGAAGAAAACAAATAAGAAAAGACAAAAAAGACCAAGAGATAGAAAGAAGGCCAAGGAGAGGAAGAAAACGAAGAAGACCAAGAAAAAGAATAAAACGAAGAAAAAAATCAAGAAGAAGACGAATAAGACCAAGAAGTAGACGATGAAGAAGAAGGCCAAAAAGAAGACGACGAAACAGAAAAAGGCGAAGAACATTTTTTACCGAAGGAAATACAACGAGATTGCTTCCTCTGGAGTTTTTTGCTTTGAAGAAGAAAGGACGAAGAATGCGAAAAAGGAGAGGGTGAAGAAGAAAACAAATAAGAAAAGACAAAAAAGACCAAGAGGAAGAAGAACGTCAAGAAGAGGAAGAAGACGAAGAGGACCAAGAAAAGAAAGAAGACAAAATAAAAGATCAAGAAGAAGACGAAGAAACACAAAAACGCGAAGAACATTTTTTACCGAAGGAAATACGACGAGATTGCCTTTTCTAGAGTTTGTTTGCATTGAAGAAGAAAAGACGAAGAAGGCGAAAAAGAAGAGGGTGAAGAAGGAAACAATAAAGAAAAGGCAAAAAAGACCAAGAGAAAGAAGAAGGCCAAGAAGAGGAAGAAGATGAAAAAGGCCAAGAAATGGAAGGAGACGAAGTAAAAAACCAAAAAGAAGTAGACGAAGACCAAGAAATAGGCGATGAAGAGAAAGTCCAAAAAGAAGATGAAACAAAAAAAGGCGAAGAACATTTTTTACCGAAGGAAATACGACGAGATTGCTTCCTCTAGAGTTTTTTGCACTGAAGAAGAATAGACGAAGAAGACGAAAAAGAAGAGGGTGAAGAAGAAGACATAAGAAGAGACAAAGAAGTCCAAGAGGAAAAACAAGACGCAGAAGAAGAAGAAGTCGAAGAAGACCAAGAAGAAAGAAGGGACCACGAAAAGGAAGAAGACGAAGAAGACCAAGAAGAAGAAAAGGACCAAGAAAAGGAAGAAGGTGAAGAAAAAGATTATGAAGAAGACTAACAAGACCAAGAAGTAGACGACGAAGAAGAAAGTCAAAAAGAAGATGAAACAGAAAAAGGAGAGGATCTTTTTTTACCGGAGGAAATACGAAAATATTGCTTCTTTTAGAGATTTTTGCATTGAAGAAGAAAAGACCAGGAAGAAGACGAAAAACAATAGGGCGAAGAAGAAGACGAATAAGAAAAGACGAAGTCGACGAATAAGACCAAAAAGAGAAAGAAGACTACGACGAAGAGGAAGAATAAAAAGAAGAAGAGGAAGAAGAAGAAAATGAAGGAGAGGAAGAAGTAAACGAAGGAGAAGAAGACAAAAAATACCAAGAAGAAGACGAAGAAGGCTAAGAAGATCAAAATACCGAAGAAGACGAAGCAAAATACCAAGAAAAAGACGAAAACGACCAATAAGTAGACGACGAAGAAGAAGGCCAAAAAGAAGACGACGAAACAGAAAAAGGGGAACGTTTTTTTTACCGAAAGAAATACGACGAGATTGCTTCTTTTAGAGCTTTTGCATTAAAGAAGAAAAAACGAAGATGACGAAAAAAAAGAGAGTGAGGAAGAAGGCAAATAAGAAAAGATGAAGAAGATCAAGAGGAAGAAGAAGACGAAGAAGGCCGAGAAGACCAAAAAACCGAAGAAGACGAAGCAAAAGACCAATAAAAAGACGAAAAAGACCAATAAGTAGACGACGAAGAAGAAGGCCAAAAAGAAGACGATGAAACAGAAAAAGGGAAACGTTTTTTACCGAAGGAAATACGACGAGATTGCTTCTTTTAGAGGTTTTTGCATTAAAGAAGAGAAAACGAAGATGACGGAAAAAAAAGAGAGAGGGGAAGAAGGCAAATAAGAAAAGATGAAGAAGATCACGAGGAAGAAGAAGACGAAGAAGGCTAAGAAGACCAAAAAACCGAAGAAGACGAAGCAAAAGACCAATAAAAAGACGAAAAAGATCAATAAGTAGACGACGAAGAAGAAGGCCAAAAAGAAGACGACGAAATAGAAAAAGGGGAACGTTTTTTACCGAAGGAAATACGAGCAGATTGCTTCTTTTAGAGTTTTTGCATTGAAGAAGAAAAAACAAAGATAACGAAAAAAAAGAGAGTGAGTAAGAAGGCAAACAAGAAAAGATGAAGAAGACCAAGAGGAAAAAGAAGACGAAAAAGCGGAAGAAGACGAAGAAGCGGAAGAAGACGAGGAAGCGGAAGAAGACGAGGAAGCGGAAGAAGGCGAAGAAGCGGAAGAAGACGAAGAAGACCAAGAAAAGGAAGAAGGCGAAGAAGACCAAGAAAAGGAAGAAGGCGAAGAAGAGGAAGACGAAGAAGACCAAGAAAAAAAAGAAGACGAAGAACAAGAAGATGAATAGAAAAATAAGAAGACCAAGAGAAAGAAGACAAGGAAAATGATGAGAAAGAAGACGAAAAAGACAAAAAACCAAGATGAAGCACAAGAAGAATAAGACTAAGAAAGGGAAGAAGACGAAGAAAATTACAAAGAAAACGAAGAAGACCAATAAGAGAAAGAAGACAAAGAAAATGATAAGAAAGAAGACGAAAAAGACAAAAAACCAACATGAAACACAAGAAGAATAAGACCAAGAAAAGGAAGAAGACAAGGAAAAAGACAAAGAAAAAGAAGAAGACCAATAAGAAGGTCAGATCAATACGAAGGCCAAAACGAAAAGGACGAAACAGCAAAAGACGAAGAACGTTTTTTATCAAAGGAAATACGACGAAGTTGCTTTTTCTATAGTTTTTTGCACTGAAGAAAAAGAAGATGAGGAAGACGAAGAAGACCAAGAAGACGAAGAAGACGAAGAAGACGAAGACCAATTAGAAGAAAAAGGCCAAAAAAAAGACGACCAAAAAGAAAAGGGCAAAGAAAAGGAGACGAAGAAGATTTCATTACCGAAGGAAATACGACGAGATTGCACCTTCTAGAGTTTTTTGCACTGAAGAAAACGAAGACCAAAAAGAAAACGAATAAGATTAAGAAGAAGACAAAGGCCAAGAGGTAGAGGCGACGAAAAAAGACTAGAGAGAAGACAAAGAAAAGGAAGACGAAGCAGAAATTGATTCTTGGAGAAAAACAATATTTTTTTACCAAAGAAAAACTTTCTTCTGCTGAACGAGGAAAAAAGTAGGAAAAATACGTTCTTCTAGAGAACAAAGTTCTCCTTCCTAAAGAAGGAAAAAAGAAAAAATTGGTTTATAAGAAAAATCAAGATTTTCCACTGAAATAAATAAGATGGGGATATTATGGCTTCATCAGTTTCTTCTACTAAAGAAGGGAAGAGGAGACTGCTTCTTGTAAAAGACCAATTTGTTTACTAACAGAAGAAATAAATAGAAATAGATTCTTTGGGAAACTAATCTTTTTCTACTGAAAGAATTAAGAAAAAACGCTTCTTCAAGGGAACCAACTTTGTTACGCTAAAGAAGAAGAAATAGGCTCTTGAAGAAAATCACTAGAGAACAAACTATCTTCTGTTGAATGAGAAAAAAGAAACGGTAGCTTATAGATGATCAACCGTAGCGTAGACTTTTCTAAAGAAAAGAAGAAAGAAGAAATTTCTTTTGCCAAAAAACACTTTCCCACTGATAGAAAAAAGAAGATTAAAGAACAAAATTTCTTTTCTGAAGGAACTAATAATATTGGTAGGTTGCTTCTTCTGGAAAAGGAACTTTCTTCTATTGAAGGAGGAAAAAACTAGGAGAGGCTGCTTTTTGTGGAAACTCAACTTTTCTCCGCTAAAAAAAATAAAAAGCTTTTCAAAGAATCAACCAAAGAAAACGAAAAAATTAATCAATAAAAATTGCTTCGTCTTGTGAAAAATCAACTTTTCTCTGCTAGAAAAAATAAGAAGCTCTTTCAAAGAATCAACCAACGAAAACGAACAAATTAATCAATAAAGATTGCTTCTTCCAGAGAACCAATTTCCTTGAATTTTTCAAGGAGAGGCTGCTTCTTGTGGAGTCAACTTTTTTCTGCCAGAAAAAATCAGAAGCTCTTTCAAAGAATCAATCAACGAAAACGAAAAAAATTAATCAATAGATTGCTTCTTCTTGTGGAGAATCAACTTTTCTCTGCTAGAAAAAATAAGAAGCTCTTTCAAAGAATCGACCAACGAAAACAAAAAAATTAATTGATAAAGATTGCTTTTTCCAGAGAACCAATTTCCTTGAATTTTTCAAGGAGAGGCTACTTCTTGTGGAGAATCAACTTTTCTCTGCTAGAAAAAATAAGAAGCCCTTTCAAAAAAATCAACCAACGAAAATGAAAAAAATAATCAATAAAGATTGCTTCTTCTTGTGGAGAATCAACTTTTCTCTGCTAGAAAAAATAAGAAGCTCTTTCAAATAATCAACCAACGAAAACGAAAAAATTAATCAATAAAGATTGCTTTTTCCAGAGAACCAATTCCTTGAATTTTTCAAGGAGAGGCTGCTTCTTGTAAGAATCAACTTTTCTCTGCTAGAAAAAATAAGAAGCTTTTTCAAAGAATCAACCAACGAAAACGCAAAAAATTAATCAATAGATTGCTTCTTCTTGTGGAGAATCAACTTTTGTCTGCTAGAAAAAATAAGAAGCTCTTTCAAAGAATCAACTAAAGAAAACGAAAAAATTAATGAATAAACATTGCTTCGTCTTGTGGAAAATCAACTTTTCTCTGCTAGAAAAAATAAGAAGCTCTTTCAAAGAATCAACCAACGAAAACGAACAAATTAATCAATAAAGATTGCTTCTTCCAGAGAACCAATTTCCTTGAATTTTTCAAGGAGAGGCTGCTTCTTGTGGAAAATCAACTTAACTCTGCTATAAAAAATAAGAAGCTCTTTCAAAGAATCAACCAACGAAAACGAAAAAAATTAATCAATAGATTGCTTCTTCTTGTGGAGAATCAACTTTTCTCTGCAAAAAAAATAAGAAGCTCTTTCAAAGAATCAACCAACGAAAACGAAAAAAATTATCAATTAAGATTGCTTCTTCCAGAGAACCAATTTCCTTGAATTTTTCAAGGAGAGGCTGCTTCTTGTGGAGAATCAACTTTTTTCTGCCAGAAAAAATAAGAAGCTCTTTCAAAGAATCAGCCAACGAAAACGAAAAAATTAATAGATTGCTTTTTCCAGAGAAACAATTTCCTTGAATTTGTCAAGGAGAGGCTGCTTCTTGTGAGAATCAACTTTTCTCTGCTAGAAAAAATAAGAAGCTTTTTCAAAGAATCAACCAACTAAAACGAAACAAATTAATCAATAGATTGCTTCTTCTTGTGGAAAATCAACTTTTGTCTGTTAGAAAAAATAAGAAGCTCTTTCAAAGAATCAACCAACGAAAACGAAAAAATTAATCAATAAAGATTGCTTTTTCCAGAGAACCCTTTTCCTTGAATTTTTCAAGGAGAGGCTGCTTCTTGTGGAAAATCAACTTTTCTCTTCTAGAAAAAATAAGAAGCTCTTTCAAAAAATCAACCAACGAAAACGAAAAAAATTAATCAATAGATTGCTTCTTCTTGTGGAGAATCAACTTTTGTCTGCTAGAAAAAATAAGAAGCTCTTTCAAAGAATCAAACAACGAAAACGAAAAAATTTATCAATAAAGATTGCTTCTTCCAGAGAACCAATTTCCTTGAATTTTTCAAGGAGAGGCTGCTTCTTGTGGAGAATCAACTTTTCTCTGCTAGAAAAAATAAGAAGCTCTTTCAAAGAATCAACCAACGAAAACGAAAAAATTAATCAATAAAGATTGCTTCTTCTTGTGGAGAATCAACTTTTCTCTGCTAGAAAAAATAAGAAGCTCTTTCAAAGAATCAACCAACGCAACGCAAAGTCCCGTGTTCGAACCCTTCGTGATTATAACTTTTTTTTATTATTTCTTACTTAATATTGACTGTTGTTCGAATTAGTGTTGATATTTTGGTAGAAAACGATAACGAAAATTCGATTATTTTGTTGAATTGTTGACACTTTAAACATTTTTTTTTATAGAAAAATTGACTACTTTCGCGAGAATGTTGAGTTACATTGCATTTAGACATTTTGAAATTTTTTGTTGAAATTTCAACATCGTTTGTCTTTGAACTCAAAATTTCGATAAACAGTTTTGTAGAAAACTTTTTTATCAAATTATGGCTTCCTTTGCAAATATTGGACTTTCGAAGGTTGGATTTTATTGAGCATTTCCACTTCATTTCAAAATTCGAAATTTTTCTCATAACTTAAACTTTCTTCGAACTTTCCACTTTCTTCAAAATTTCGACCTTATTTCAAAATTCGAAATTTTTCTCATAATTTAAACTTTCTTCAAAATTTCGACTTTCTTCAAAACTTCGACTTTCTTCAAAATTTCGACTTTCTTCAAAATTTGGACTTTCTTCAAAATTTCGACTTCCTTCAAAATTTCGACTTCCTTCAAAATTTCGACTTTTTAAAAGGATACTCGATCTTTTGCAAAATTTTGAGTTTTTTTCAATATTCAGGGTAGTCCCGAGGCTATGGGCCTAAATGGGTAGATTCCCGAGGAAAAAACCCTGCGGTTTAGCCAAACTTACCTTATTTGTAAGTGTCGATGGAGTAAAACGTCAGTTTTTTAATTTGTTTCTTAATAAATGCTAATATCCATTTCAAATTTTGGAATTTTAATCTTTTTGCGTCGAAAAAATTTCGACCTACAACATTTCTACCCTTTGAAAATTCCCGTTTTTCTTGAAAATATCGAGCTTTTTGAAAGCTTAACTATTTCACAAATTTTCCGCTCTTTCAAAATTCTCAACTTTTCTCAAAATTTGACATTTTTTCAAAATGTCTTCTTTCTTTCGAAACACTAACTTTTCGAAGATTTAGACTTTTACTAAGATACTCAATTTTAACAAAATTATTTCTTGAGAATTTCAACTTTTTTTTAATTTTGGGCCTTTTTAAAATTTTTGACTTTTGAACCTTTGAAAATTCGATTTTTTTTTTGTAGAAAATCATCAAGATTACACGAGAGGTTTGGATCAGGTGAGTTCAAGATCACAAATCAGAGTCACATGGGTTCAAGATCAAGGTCACGTAAGTTGAAAAACACATACGTCCAAGATCATGTGCGGTCAAGGCCGTTTTAGACCAAAGTCACGTGACATCAAGGTCGCATTGGGCCAGAGTCACGTAAGCTAAACAGCCCGCTAGTTCAAGGTCACATGCCGTCAAGGGCCAGAGTGATAGAGCCACGTGAGCTTAAGTTCACGTTAGTTCAAGGTCACCTGAGTTAAGGATTAGTTTAGCATGTGTCCAAGGTCACGTGTAGGTAAGGTCGCATTAGGTTACTCACGTGGGCTCAAGGTTACCCGAGTTAAAGATTAGTTTAGCATGTCTCCAAGGTCACGTGTAGTTAAGGTCGCATTAGGTCAGTCACGTGAGTTCAAGGTCACCCGAGTTAAGGATCAGTTTAGCATGTGTCCAAGGTCACGTTAACTTAAGGTCCCCAAACTCAAGGCTGTCTTAAGGTCATGCGAGTTCAACGCCACCGGATCTCAAGGTCACGTAAGGTCAAGATCAAACCATGCGAATTCAAGGTCATGTGAGTTCAAGTATAACAGTCACGTGCCGTCAAGATTGCATTGGGCCACTCACGTGAATTCAATGTCATATGAGTTGAGAATTAGTTTAGCGGGTGTTTACGGTCACATTAACCCAAGGCCACGCAAGTTCAAGGTCGCATAGTCAATTCCAGTTGAGTTCAAGGCTATCTTTAGGTCCCGCGAGTTTAACGCCACCGGATCTCAAAATCGCGTAAGGTCAAGGTCACGTGACCAGAAATCACGCGAATTTAAGGTCACGTGAGCTTAAGTAAATCAGTCACGTGGGCTCGAGATTACGCAGGTCTAAAGCCACGTCAGTTCAAGGTCGTGTTAATTTAGGGTCACGTGCGGTCAAGGTCGTTTCAGTTCAGAGTCATGTGTGGTCAAGGTCATCCTAACTTAGGTCAAGTCGCATTGGAACAGTCATGTGAGTTCAAAGTCACCTGAGTTAAGAATTAGTTTAGCCTGTGTTCAAGATCATATGAACTCAGAGCCACGCGAGTTCAAGGTCAGTTGAGTTCAAAGCCTTATTAAGGTCACGCGAGTTCTACGCTACCGGACCTCAAAATCGCGAACGGTTAAGGTCACGTGACCTCAAATGACGCGAATTTAAGGTCACGTTAGCTTAAGTATAGCAGTAACGTGGGCTCGAGATTACGCAGGTCTAAAGCCACGTCAGTTCAAGGTTGTGTTAATTTAGTCACGTGCGGTCAAGGTCGTTTCAGTCTAGTCATGTGTGGTCAAGGTCGTCTTAAGCTAGGTCATTTGCGGTCAAGGTCGCATCGGGCCAGTCACGTTAGTTCAAGGTCATCTGAGTTAAAGATTAGTTTCGCGTTCAAGGTCACATTAACTCAGGCAACGCGAGTTCAAGGTTAGTTGAGTTCAAAGTCATCTTAAGGTCACACGAGTTCAAAGCCATCGGAAACCCAAAATCGCGAAAGGGCAAGGTCACGTGACCTCAAATGACGTAAATTTAAGGTCACGTTAGCTTAAGTATAGTAGTCACGTGGGCTCAAGATTACACAGGTCTAAAGCCACGTGCGGTCAAGGTCGCATCGGGCCAGTCACGTTAGTCCAAGGTCATCTGAATTTAAGATTAGTTTAGCGTGTGTTCAAGGTCACATTAACTAAGGGCAACGCGAGTTCAAGGTCAGTTAAGTTCAAAGTCATCTTAAGGACTGGCGATGAATTCGCGTGACCTTAAGACGGATCTCAAAATCGCGTAAGGTCAAGGTTACGTGATCTCAAATCACGCGAATTTAAGGTCCCATGAGCTTAAGTATATCAGTTGCGTGGGCTCGAGATTACACAAGTCTAAAGCCACGTCAGTTCAAGGTCGTGTTAATTTAGGGCACGTGCCGACAAGGCCGTTTCAGTCTGGGTCATGTGGGGTCAAGGTCGTCTTAACCTAGGTCACATGCGGTCAAGATCGCATCGGACCAGTCACGTTAGTTCAAGGTCACCTGAGTTAAAGATTAGTTTAGCGTGTGTTTAAGGTCACATTAACTTAGGCAACGCGAGTCAAGGTCAGTTGAGTTCAAAGTCATTTTAAAGTCACGCGAGTTCAACGCCACCGGATCTCGAAATCGCGTAAGGTTAAGGTCACGTGACCTCAAATCACGCGAATTTAAGGTCACGTTAGCTTAAGTATATCAGCCACGCAAGTCTCAAGCCATGTCAGTTCAAGGTTACTTGTGGTCAAGGTCGGGTTAGTTTAGAGCCACGTGCGATCAAGGTCGTTTCAGTCTAGGGTCTTGTGTGGTCAAGGTCGTCTTAACCTAGGTCGTGTTAACTTGGGCACGTGCGGTCATGGTCGTGTTAACCTAGGCCACCCGCGGTAAAGGTTGTTAGTCCAAAGTCATATGTAGTCAAAAGTGTGTTAACCTAGATCACGTGCGATCAAGATCGTTTGCCCGGGGTCACGTGTGGTCAAGGTCGTGTTGGTTCAGATTCGCGTAGGGGCAAGGTCGTTAGCCAAGGTCGTGTTAACTTGGGCACGTGCGGTCATGTTCGTGTTAACCTAGGCCACCCGCGGTAAAGATTGTTAGTCCAAAGTCATATGTAGTCAAAAGTGTGTTAACCTAGATCACGTGCGATCAAGATCGTTTGCCCGGGGTCACGTGTGGTCAAGGTCGTGTTGGTTCAGATTCGCGTAGGGTCAAGGTCGTGTTAGCCCAGGGTCACGTGCGGTCAAAGTCGTTTCAATCCATGGTTACGTGTGGTCAAGTTCGTTAGGCCATAGTCACGTGCTGCCAAGGCCGTGTTAATTCAGTCACGTGCGGTCAAGGTCGTGTTAGCCCAGGGTCACGTGCGGTCAAGGTTGTTTCAGTCTAGGGTCACGTGTGGTCAAGGTCGGGTTAACCTAGGTCACGTGACGTCAAGGTCGTTAGGCCATGGTCACGTGCTGCCAAGGTTGTTTCAAGCTAGGCTCTGTCGTGCTGTCACGGTCGTTAGCTCGGGGTCTCTTGCGGTCAAGGTCGTGTTAGTTCAGTCACGTGCGGTCAAGGTCGTGTTAGCCCAGGGTCACGTGCAGTCAAGGTTGTTTCAGTCCAGGGTCACGTGTGGTCAAGATCGTGTTAACCTAGCTCACGTGCGGTCAAGGTCGTTAGATCATGGTCACATGCTGCCAAGGTCGTGTTAACATAGACACGTGCGGTCAAGGTCAGTTATGTGACCTAATTACAGTTTATCAAGTCTATACGGTAATTCTGTGTAGATAAGAAAAACCTATATAAGCATTTTTCTAATTCTATCAGATCACTATTTCTGTAAATTAGTAGTAGCCAGGCAAGAGGGAAGCTTCCCTCTCAAGTGTAAAATCTAGTTATTCAATAAGTCTATTATGTATAGAGTTAAATTTGATCCCTACATAATGTAAGTGGTGGTGTTAACCTAGGTCACGTGCGGTCAAGGTCGTGTTAACTTAGGTCACGTACGATCAAGGTCGTTAGTCCAAGGTCACATGCGGTCAAGGGCATGTTAACCTAGGTCACGTGCGGTCAAGGTCGTGTTAATCTAGGTCAAGGTCAAGGTGGCGCAAGCTCAAAATCATTTCAGTTGAAGGGGTCACGTTAGCTCAAGATCGTGTGAATTCAATGTCGCGTAATTCAAGCTCATATGAACTTTGGTCAAATTGTGAATCAGAGGAGCACCAAATTTTTCCACTGTAGAAATTTCTAAACTTCGAGATAGTCAGAATATTAAGTAAATGAAACCTTAGAAAAGAAATGTTCAAATAAGTTGAAATTTTCAAAAAACAAAACTTATAAAAATGAAGTTGTGAGGTAGTAACCCTCACCAATTGAACGTACCATATCTGACGCTCCAACTTTTGTCAAATAAACACGACGTTTTCATCTGTAGTTTAAATAATTGGGGTGAAGGGTGAATTTTTGTCCTTCAAATTCTAATGCTGTTCTGTGTTTAAATCGTCATTGCGATCGTGCTCCAAATAGCGACATCTCATCGATGGAAACTACCAAGATAATGGTAACAAGGTTTTCTTGCAATATCGCCGTCACGTTTTGCTAATGGAAGACTAACGATCGGTCCTTTGCACAAACGACGGTAGCTCTCCTAATTAATTAGATAAATTGATGTAGGTCCCGAATTCTCCCTTTTCTATACCTCGGGGGCATCCGTAAATGGATTTAATGGATTTAAATCTCTGATTGTTTTGATTTGTTTTGCTGTACGCCCAATGAAATCGGACAAAACAAGGATTAGATTTTCGTTTTGTTAAGCCGATATGTCAGACATGATTAATACTCAGGAGTTAACGATGTTTTGATCAGTTGGCCAACGTGAATTTAGCACTGGAATTGCGCGTATACAATGGGGGGCTTGGAAAGAACGAAAAATAAAACTAAACTGAAATTTCATTTGATATCTGTCGCTTATAGCGATCATTTTTTTATTATCAGGCCAATAGATAGGAGTGTTTATTAGTTTGGGAACCAGAGACCGATTTCGACCTATTAAATCTCGTCAATCTGGTATTTAGCAATTTACGATGCAATTTGTGTAAGAGTTAATATAATAATAGTAATAATAATAAATAGCTAGACTCCTTGATTCAATATTATAAAAATTGGAATCGATATTCCGTTAAAATTCCATGAAAGTATGACAGCTTGAAATAAAAAAAAACCTTGTCCGTCAGCTTGGAAGTTTATAAACTCGTGTAAAAAAGTAATCGAAAGTTTCCCTTATAAAGTCGCTATCTTGTTTCCTCTCTCCCGACTTTTTCTATTGTTGCACTTTTGGGATTTTACAACGAACCACCTGCATCCTTTTTAGATAAAAGAAATGTAAAGTCGTAAAAGTGTAATAAACCAATAAACTCGCGTTTTAAACGCTCTTGTTGCCAAAAAGTAGGCTCTTTGTGCGATGGTTTCTTACGAAATGCTTGCGGCGGATGTTTCGATTTGCTCTCTGTCTCTCTCTCTCTCTCGTCTTTCGTCTCTCTCGTCTCTCTCGTCTCTCTCGTCTCTCTCGTCTCTCTCGTCTCTCTCGTCTCTCTCGTCTCTCTCGTCTCTCTCGTCTCTCTCGTCTCTCTCGTCTCTCTCGTCTCTCTCGTCTCTCTCGTCTCTCTCGTCTCTCTCGTCTCTCTCGTCTCTCTCGTCTCTCTCTCGTCTCTCTCTCTCTCTCTCTCTCTCTCTCTCTCTCTCTCTCTCTCTCTCTCTCTCTCTCTCTCTCTCTCTCTCTCTCTCTCTCTCTCTCTCTCTCTCTCTCTCTCTCTCTCTCTCTCTCTCTCTCTCTCTCTCTCTCTCTCTCTCTCTCTCTCTCTCTCTCTCTCTCTCTCTCTCTCTCTCTCTCTCTCTCTCTCTCTCTCTCTCTCTCTCTCTCTCTCTCTCTCTCTCTCTCTCTCTCTCTCTCTCTCTCTCTCTCTCTCTCTCTCTCTCTCTCTCTCTCTCTCTCTCTCTCTCTCTCTCTCTCTCTCTCTCTCTCTCTCTCTCTCTCTCTCTCTCTCTCTCTAAATACAAACAACATTGAAAAACTGGAATTTAAAATATTTCGAAATTTTTACAATTGAAGCTCGAAATTTTGAACATTTTTAGAAGTGTCCAGTTAAATTTTCGAAATTGTTCAAATTTTGAAATCCTTTTGATTTTTTTAAAGTATATTCCGCTCGCCCCATATTGGGGACGACTAAAAAAGTTTATTTATTTCATTTCGCCGCCCCGCGCGGTGTAGGTTTTACGTGAACGTCTCGCTCTTTAACGAGATTCGACAGACACTCTAATCGCTTCGACGTGACGGCGGATTTCGACAAGACTCCGTGGTCAACTGAGTTGTGGGAGTTTTGGACAAGTTCGAACGCAAGTGTCTGGAACATTGTAACTTTTCTCGACTGTCTAAAACTTGCTAACTTTATTAATCGAGATTTAAACTGATTTAAATTAGAAATGCGATTTTCTTCGCTCGAGTCCATTAGGGACCTTCTGACTGACGTTTCTCAACTCAATTTGAAAAAAGTTCCACATGTGAAACTTTGGAATAACGGAAAGCTGTTTAGTTAAATGCTCGACGGGATTAAGCGGCGTTCGTAATTGTTTACGTTAATTGTCGTGTGTTTGGAAGTCAGGTTTTCTATACGGGGGCATCTCGGGAATTTTGTGTCGAAATTGTTTAAAAAGTCTACATGGAGAAATCTTGGACAGAAAAAAGAGGCGAGAATCGACGCCGACTTGTAATGAAGTTAATGAAGCGAAGAAAAAAGTGCACGGTCGAGAGCGCCTTTTTCTTTATTTTACTGTAGCGTCAATGTTATTTTTTAATTACTCCCCTTAACTTCCCCGAGCGTGTTCTTAATTTAATTCGAGCACTTGTTGACTTCGCTCCACATCGACAAGAAAAGAAATAATTAGGAAATAATTTTATAGATACACTTTTTGCTCCGTTCGCTAATTAATTAGCTTTGTGTTGAGAGTAAAGGGGTCATCAAAGTAGGCGCCACTCGATCCTGAAGCAATTTAATTAAAACAAAAGGCGATGTGCAACTCGTAAAGGCGAATCGGACAAGCCTTTGTGGAAGTAATCCCGATGGTTCTACTTTAGCACCATTCTCGATGTGACAGTCAGGAAAAATTAACATGGATTTAATACGCGTATTACAGTCGACAAATTCACATCGTAAACTTTTAAATAAATTCGCCATAAATTCGAGCGTAAAAGTTTAATGGTCGAATATTTAAATTAAAATTAGTGCTGTCCTTTAAATTTAACGTCTTTATCGATTCTCGGGAGTTTTTAATTACATCGTCTATCTACTTTTTAGGGTTATCAACATTTCGTATGACCTTTTCTTGGTAAGGAAAATCTTTGGTATTTTAAATAATTTCCTCGTTTATAAGCGGCGAGGAAGAACAATAATATCGCGCATTCACCTTTCCGACACTGGCAACTCTCTCCCGGCAAATACGATTTGAATATATACAGCGCGTTCCGTGGGACAGGAATTTTTGTAGATATTTCGCACTTTTACTTCCTAGTTTTAAGTTTTCACTTCTGTCGGCTGTCTCCAATACTGCCCAATTTTTTTTATAGTGTTAAATCGAAACTTGTGTTGCAATTTCCAAAAAAGAAAATTTTTAATGAAGACAATGCCCTCTCACGTGTGGTCACTGGTACTACCTGAATGGTATAGCATCGTATAATGTTTGAACCTCCCTCGTAGAAGCAAGAATTCAAGTTGGGAGCACGTTTAATAAAGTGGGAGGAATTGCGGAAATTGACCACATAGGTAGCTGGATCTTTGGAATTTTCGGCCTGCATTCCATTCAGTTTGTAGTGGGCTGAATCCTAGAAATTCGACTTTCACATGTTTGCTGCTGGCTGCGGGGTGATGCGTTTGAAATAGTTTACTTGTACGACGCACGTACGAGGACTGGTCAATTGGTAGACAAACGTACGTAAGACAAAACGACTTACCAATTTACTTACGGGGTTCGATCAAATAAAATGATACCTAGACGAGCTAGGACTTTAGAGTTTCCCACGATGCAACATGACATTTTATTTCGAGTTAATGGTTTACCAAAATTAATGTTTTAATTTGTTTTTGGATTTAATTAAGAACCACGCAGTAGATTGCGGTAAGATATCAATGAATGGTGCTATTGATTGAAAATATTCTCTCGTTTGTCGAATTACCTAGTTTGGATAAATGTAACAAAACTAAATTAATCAGCTTGCATAGTTTTAAAAAATTCGAGCAGATTGCAGAATGATGTTTTGTTCAAATTCGCTGATACTATCATATCCACCTCGTAATTATAAAGAGGTTTTTGTCTGCCTGCAACATTCGCTTTAGCAAAACAAGACGATTAAATAAACATTGAAAAACGTAAAAATACAGAAAGGTTCGAATTGCTCCCCACGGACGCTACTGGATTAATTAAAATATTTTCGAATTCCAGCGCGTCTTTTCGAGGGAACCCTAAACGTAAGCGATATTAAAGTGCCCCGAATGCGACTATTATCAGAAGGAAAATTCGGCGATAATCATCCTAAAGTGTAAGCTAGACTTCGGAAGAATCCCGCGGAATTTGAATGCGTATATTTATGCGTCTCGTGGGATTTTTACGCTCGGATAACGACTGTTTGTGCGTGTTCTGAATTACGGGGCTCTCGAGACCAGACGGTGTATATCCCAACCGACCGCGACGGACCCATTGTGCCCCTTTAAAGAGGATTAATGTCCAGCTGGATACATAATGAAAAAAGCCACTCAGGCACCTGTGCCAAGGTCAACGCAGGGGGGTTCCCCCGACAGACAACATTACAAATAAAGTCCAGTTGTTTAAATAGGGGAGTGACTCCTGAGGCAAGGATTTCAACTAAACACGAATCGAATGAACTCGAATCAACCTTTCATTCATTAGTGCCATCGGCGCGCGATCATTAGTGCTTGGAAGAAGCAAAACAAATCTCATCTTTTGATCTCGAGTCCTAATACATTCCGCTAATAATCAAGATACCGCAGATCGAGTTAATTGGTTTAAAAGTTTTCGCAAGGCTCGCCTTCCAAGCGGAACAGCTCGCTGTCTTGTTATTTTTAATCCTCATTGTCCTCCCTTATTAACGCAGCCGTTTCAACTCTTCGAATTCTAAAATCGAAAGAAAGAAAACAACGCCGTCCAAATTAGAAAGCTCTAGGGGAATTACCGAATATCGATGCTCATGAAAGTTAGGCGTTTCCATAGTTGGGCGGCGTAGCTAAGAATCAATTGGTCCTTGAGGACCCCCTATTTCTTAAATTTTCTTTAAAATTTAGACTCTAAATTTAGATCCTTTTTAATAGTTTCAATTTTTTCTCCTAATTTTCTGGTTACTTCTTTACAGTTTTTCTTAAAATGTCAATAGCAAAATCGATTCGAGTATTTCTTTTTTCATACAATTTAAGCTCTTTTAAACTGTCACATTAATATCAAATTTCATTATTTTTCTCAAAATTAGCAAAACTCTTTCGACCGAATTTTAAATAATTTAGATTCTCTTTAAGTTTCGAATTTTTTTTTGACTTTTTTCTTAATTTCAATTTTTTCTTATAATTTTCTGTTTACTTCTTTACAGTTTTTTTAAAATGTCAACAGCAAAATCGATTCGAGTATTTATTTTTACATACAATTTAAGTTTTTTAAAACTTTCACATTAATATCAAATTTTGTTATTGTTCTCAAAATTAACAAACTCTATCGACCGAATTTTAAATTTACTTTCGAATCTACCTCGAAATGTCGACTTCTTTTCTTGAACTTTACAGTCCAGCTCTTTCTACGAAATTTCGTCCTTAAAACAAAATTTTGTTTTTAATAACACGTTTCAACTTTTTTTTCAAAATTAATTATTTAGTTTTTCATTTTATTTGTATTTCTGTCGAAATTTTAAGATGACATTATCTTAAATATTTAGACTTTAAACTCTTATTTACCTCTTTTCCAAAATTTCTCTTTTAATATCAAAATTTTTGTGATTTTTCCCAAATTCCAAGTTTACGCGTTCAATTTTTATTTTTGCTTGATACTTTAATTTTCCATTTGAAATTCAGAACTTTGACCTTCTAGAAATCTTAACCGTCTGGAAGTCTTCATTTTTCTTTTGAATTTTGAATTTGACTCTGTAGGGAACACTTCAGGATTCTCCGTGAGAGCTTTGCAAATTTTAAAGATTTCATGGGAAAACAACCAGAGAACCACCAAATACCAAATTTTTAACGTAATGTTATTTTGCCTGTGATTCTCCAAGAAGAGGCTGTTTCGTGGCAAAATAGTTACAATACTGATGAACTACCAAATGTCCAACGTTTTTGCTCAAAATTTTGATCAAGATCCTGGATGAACACATTTGAGAATTTTAGAGAAGATTTCATGGGAAAACAACTACAATACTGATGAACAATCAAATACCAAACTTTCTAACGTAAGATCATTTTGCCTATAATCCTCCAAGAGTACAAAATTATTTTGATCAAAAACCTCCATGACAACATTTGCGAATTTTAGAGAAAGTTTCATGGGAAAACAAATGCAATACTGATGAACCACCAAATACGCAACTTTTTAACTTAATATCATTTTGCTTAGGATGCTCCAAGAGTAGATTTGTAAGTTTTGCAGAATTTTCATGACCTAACAAATGGAATATTGAAGGATTAACCCAAGATATTAGCCTAAAATTTTGATCAGAATTCTCTGTGAGAATCTTTGCGAATTCTAAAGATTTGATAGAGAAACAATTACCAGATGAACCACCAAATACCCAATTTTTAACGTAACATTATTTTGCCTGTGATTCTTCCAGAAGAGAAAGTTTCGTGGTAAAACAACTGAAATACTGATGAACTATTAAATATCCAACACTTTTTCGCAAAAATTATTTTGGTCAAGATCCTCGATGACAACTTTTGTGCATTTTAGAGAAGATTTCATGGGAAAACAATTATACAATACTGATGAACTATCAGATGTCCAACGTTTGTCCAACGTTGATCAAAATTATTTTGATCAAGATCCTCCATGAAACTCCAAACTTTGATCATAATGGCATTTTGCTTGTGGTCCTCCAAGAGTACATTTTTAAGTTTTAGAGAATTTTCGTGACCTAAGAATTGTGCCAAATTACTTCAAGATGTTGGCTCAAAATTTTGATCAGGGTTATCTATGAGGGTCTCTCCAAATTTAAGAGACTACATCGGAAAACTACTGCCAGAAGAAGCATCAAATACGTATTTTTTAACATAACATTATTTTACCTGTGATTCCCCCAGAAGGGGACGGTTCACGGAAAAACAATTGAAATACTGATGAACTATCAAATGGCCAACGTTTTTGCTCAAAATTATTTTGATCAAGATCCTCCATGACAACTTTTGTTAATTTTAGAGAAGATTTCATGGGAAAACAATTGCAATACTGATGAATCACCAAACTCCAAACTTTGATCATAATATCATTTTGCTTATGGTCCTCCAAGAGTACATTTTTAAGTTTTAGAGAATTTTCGTGACCCAAGAATTGTGTCAAATTACTTCAAGATGTTGGCCCAAAATTTTGATCAGGGTCGCCTGTGAGAGTCTTACGAATTTTAGAAACTACATCGGAAAACCACTGCCAGAAGAAGCATCAAATACGTATTTTTTAACATAATAGTATTTTACCTGCGATTCCCCCAGAAGGGGAGGGTTCACGGAAAAACAATTGAAATACTGATGAACTATCAAATGGCCAACGTTTTTGCTCAAAATTATTTTGATCAAGATCCTTGGTGACAACTTTTGTGCATTTTAGAGAAGATTTCATGGGAAAACAATTGCAATACTGATGAATCACCAAACTCCAAACTTTGATCATAATATCATTTTGCTTATGGTCCTCCAAGAGGAGATTTTTAAGTTTCAGAGAATTGTCGTGAACCAACAATTGTGCCAAATGAGCATAAGATGTTGGCCCAAAATTTTGATCAAAATCCTATGCGAGTCTTTGCAAATTTTAGAGATTACATGGGAAAGCAACTGCCAGATGAATCAACAAATACCCAATTTTTAACCTAACATTATTTTGCCTATGATTTCCCCAGAGGGGAAGGTTTGGCGGTAAAACAATTGAAATACTGATAAACTACCAAATGTCCAACGTTTTTGCTCAACATTATTTTGATTAGGATACTCCATGACGACATTTGCGAACTTTAGAGAAGATTACATGGGAAAACAATAGCAATAGCGATGAACCACCAAATATCAAACTTTTTAACATAATATCGTTTTGCCAATGGTCCTCCACGAGTACAAAATTATTTTGATCATGGCAACATTTGCGAATTTTAGAGAAATTTTCATGGGAAAACAACTGCAATACTGGTGAACCACCAAATAGCCAACTTTTTAACATAACATTATTTTGCCTAAGGTCCTCCAAGAGTACAAAATTATTTTGACCAAAATCCTCCATGACAACATTTGCGAATTTTAGAGGAAATTTCATGGGAAAACAATAGCAATAGTGATGAACCACCAAATACCAAACGTTCTAACATAATATTGTTTTGCCAATGGTCCTCCACGAGTACAAAATCATTTTGATCATGACATCATTTGTGAATTTTAGAAATAATTTCATGGAAAAACAACAGCAATACTGATGAACTTCGAAATACCAAACTTTGAATCTAATATCATTTTGCCTACGGTCCTCCAAGAGTACGAAATTATTTTGATCAATATCCTCCGTGACAATATTTGCACATTTTAGAGAACATTTCATGGGGAAAAAACTGCAATACTGATGAACCACCAAATCCCAAACTTTGAACCTAATATTATTTTGCCTATGGCCCTCCAAGAGTTGATCAAGATCCTCCATGACAACATTTGCAAATTTTAGAGAAAATATCATGGGAAAACAACTGCAATACTGATGAACTACAAAATAACAAATTTTTAACATAATATCATTTTGTCTAAGGTCCTCCAAGAGTACAAAATTGTTTTGATCAAAATCCTCCATGACAACATTTTCGAATTTTAAAGGAGATTTCATGAGAAAACAATAGCAATACTGATGAACCACCAAATACCAAACTTTTTAATAGAATATCATTTTGTCTACAGTCCACCAAGACTACAAATTTATTTTGATCATGACATAATTTGCGAATTTTAGAGAAAATTTCATGAGAAAACAATTGCAATACTGGTGAACTACCAAGTACCCATATTTTTAACATAATATCATTTTGCCTAAGGTCCTCCAAGAGTACAAAATTATTTTGACCAAAATCCTCCATGACAACATTTGCGAATTTTAGAGGAGATTTCATGGGAAAACAACAGCAATACTGATGAACTTCGAAATACCAAACTTTGAATCTAATATCATTTTGCCTACGGCCCTCCAAGAGTACGAAATTATTTTGATCAATATCCTCCGTGACAATATTTGCACATTTTAGAGAACATTTCATGGGAAAAAAACTGCAATAGTGATGAACCACCAAATCCCAAACTTTGAACCTAATATCATTTTATCTATGGTCCTCCAAGAGTTGATCAAGATCCTCCATGACAACATTTGCAAATTTTAGAAAAAATTTCATGGGAAAACAACTGCAATACTGATGAACCATCAAATACCAAATTTTTAACATAATATTATTTTGTCTAAGGTCCTCCAAGAGTACTAGATTATTTTGATCCAGATCCTCCTTGATAAAATTTGCGAATTGTAGAGAAGGTTTCATGGAAAAACAACTGCAATACTGATGAACTGCAAAATACCAAACTTTGAACCCAACATCATTTTGCTTATGGTCCTCCAAGAGTACGAAATTATTTTGATCCAGATCCTCCATGACAACATTTGCACATTATAGAGAAAATTTTATGGGAAAACAACTGCGCTGCTGATGAACCACCAAATCCCAAACTCTGAATCTAATATCATTTTATCTATGATCCTCCAAGAGTTGATCAAGATCCTCCATGACAACATTTGTAAATTTTACACAAAATGTCATGGGAAAACAACTGCTATACTGATGAACCACCAAATCCCAAATTTTTAACATAATATCATTTTGTCTTAGGTCCTCCAAGAGTACAAAGTTATTTTGATCCAGATGCTCCATGATAAAATTTGCGAATTTTAGAAAAGGTTTCATGGGAAAATAACTGCAATACTGATGAACTGCGAAATACCAAACTTTGAATCTAATATAATTTTGCCTACGGTCCTCCAAGAGTACGAAATTATTTTGATCAATATCCTCCGAGACAATATTTGCACATTTTAGAGAACATTTCATGGGAAAAAAACTGCAATACTGATGAACCACCAAATCCCAAACTTTGAACCTAATATCATTTTATCTTTGGTCCTCCAAGAGTTGATCAAGATCCTCCATGACAACATTTGCAAATTTTAGAGAAAATGTCATGGGAAAACAACTGCAATACTGATGAATCACCAAATACCCAATTTTTAACATAATATCATTGTGTCTGAGGTCCTCCAAGAACACAAAATTATTTTGATCCAGATCCTCTATGATAAAATTTGCGAATTTTAGAGAAGGTTTCATGGGAAAACAACTGTAATACTGATGAACTGCGAAATACCAAACTTTGAACCTAATATCATTTTGCTTATGGTCCTCCAAGAGTACGAAATTATTTTGATCAAGATCCTCCATGACAACATTTGCACATTTTAGAAAAAATTTCATGGGAAAACAACTGCGATACTGATGTACCACCGAATCCCAAAGTTTTAATCTAATATCATTTTATTGATGGTCCTCCAAGAGTTGATCAAGATCCTCCATGACAACATTTGCAAATTTTACAGAAAATGTCATGGCAAAACAACTGCAATACTAATGAACCACCAAATACCAAGTTTTTAACAAAATATCATTTTGTCTAAGGTCCTCCAAGAATATGAAATTATTTTGATCAATATCCTCCGTGACAACATATGCACATTTTAGAGAAAATTCCATGGGAAAAAAACAGCAATACTGATGAACTATCAAATACCAAACTTTTAACCTAATACCATTTTGCTTATGGTCCTCCAAGAGTACAAAATTATTTTGATCAAGATCCTTCATGACAACATTTGCACATTTTAGAGAAAATTTCATGGGAAAACAACTTTGATACTGATGAACCACTAAATCCCAAACTTTGAACCTAATATCATTTTATCTATGGTCCTCCAAGAGTTGATCAAGATCCTCCATGACAACATTTGCAAATTTTAGAGAAAATGTCATGGGAAAACAACTGCAATACTGATGAACCACCAAATACCCAATTTTTAACATAATATCATTTTGTCTGAGGTCCTCCAAGAACACAAAATTATTTTGATCCAGATCCTCTATGATAAAATTTGCGAAGTTTAGAGAAGGTTTCATGGGAAAACAACTGTAATACTGATGAACTGCGAAATACCAAACTTTGAATCTAATATCATTTTGCCTACGGTCCTCCAAGAGTACGAAATTATTTTGATCAATATCCTTCGTGACAATATTTGCACTTTTTAGAGAACATTTCATGGGAAAAAAAATGCAATACTGATGAACCACCAAATCCCAAACTTTGAACCTAATATCATTTTATCTATGGTCCTCCAAGAGTTGATCAAGATCCTTCCTGACAACATTTGCAAATTTTAGAAAAAATGTCATGGGAAAACAACTGCAATACTGATGAACCACCAAATACCAAATTTTTAACATATTATCATTTTGTCTAAGGTCCTCCAAGAGGACAAAATTATTTTGATCCAGATCCTCCATGATAAAATTTGCGAATTTTAGAGAAGGTTTCATGGGAAAACAACTGTAATACTGATGAACTGCGAAATACCAAACTTTGAACCTAATATCATTTTGCTTATGGTCCTCCAAGAGTACGAAATTATTTTGATCAAGATCCTCCATGACAACATTTGCACATTTTAGAAAAAATTTCATGGGAAAACAACTGCGATACTGATGAACCACCGAATCCCAAAGTTTTAACCTAATATCATTTTATTTATGGTCCTCCAAGAGTTGATCAAGATCATCCATGACAACATTTGCAAATTTTACAGAAAATGTCATGCAAAACAACTGCAATACTAATGAACCACCAAATACCAAGTTTTTAACAAAATATCATTTTGTCTAAGGTCCTCCAAGAATACGAAATTATTTTGATCAATATCCTCCGTGACAACATATGCACATTTTAGAGAAAATTCCATGGAAAAAAACAGCAATACTGATGAACCACCAAATACCAAACTTGTAACCTAATACCATTTTGCTTATGGTCCTCCAAGAGTACAAAATTATTTTGATTAAGATCCTCCATGACAACATTTGCACATTTTAGAGAAAATTTCATGGGAAAAAAACAGCAATACTGATGAATTACCAAATACCAAACTTTTAACCTAATACCATTTTGCTTATGGTCCTCCAAGAGTACAAAATTATTTTGATCAAGATCCTCCATGACAACATTTGCACATTTTAGAGAAAATTTCATGGGAAAACAACTGCGGTACTGATGAACCACCAAATCCCAAACTTTGAACCTAATATCATTTTATCTAAGGTCCTCCAAGAGTACAAAATTATTTTGATCAAGATCCTCCATGACAACATTTGCACATTTTAGAGAAAATTTCATGGGAAAAAAACAGCAATACTGATGAACTACCAAATACCAAACTTCTAACCTAATACCATTTTGCTTATGGTCCTCCAAGAGTATAAAATTATTTTGATCAAGATTCTCCATGACAACATTTGCACATTTTAGAGAAAATTTCATGGGAAAACAACTGCGGTACTGATGAACCACCAAATCCCAAACTTTGAACCTAATATCATTTTATCTAAGGTCCTCCAAGAGTACAAAATTATTTTGATCAAGATCCTCCATGACAACATTTGCACATTTTAGAGAAAATTTCATGGGAAAAAAACAGCAATACTGATGAACTACCAAATACCAAACTTTTAACCTAATACCATTTTGCTTATGGTCCTCCAAGAGTACAAAATTATTTTGATCAAGATCCTCCATGACAACATTTGCACATTTTAGAGAAAATTTCATGGGAAAACAACTGCGGTACTGATGAACCACCAAATCCCAAACTTTGAACGTAATATCATTTAATCTAAGGTCCTCCAAGAGTACAAAATTATTTTGATCCAGATCCTCCATGATAAAATTTGCGAATTTTAGAGAAGGTTTCATGGGAAAACAATTGCAATACTGATGAACTAGCAAATATTTAATTTTATAACATAATATTATTTCCCCAATGGTCCTCCAAGAGTTCTCCAAGAGAATTTGTCGTTTGATGAGAATTTTCAACATAATAATGATTAAGCAGCCCAACACATATCATATTACTTCAAACTTCCACTTCGTCCAACTCGGGAGAATTCTCGCCTTCGACCTAATGCACGCGCTGTCTTAAAAAAAGTTAATTTGAAAGATGACCCTTGCTCGTGTCCAATAAAAGTAGAACGCGAGGAATGCCTTCTCTTTTAATCTCCAGACATTCGAATCCTCTTAAACGTGACTAAACGTTTCGACAAGATTTATTTCTTGAAGGCGCAATGCAGTCTGCAGACGTCGAAATTGGGACTTTGTTAGCCCGACAGTCTATCAGACATAATTATTCGAGAGTTGTCGAGTTTTAGAGCGAGCTCATTAACAGTCGGGGCTCTGGCGTCAGTTTAAAAACCTTCTAAAGCGACGCGACCGATTTATTGCACAGACGACTTAAAATCGACGAATTGGAATTGTACAGACAAATTTTAAACCTGGTAGAGGCAGCAAAGTCAATTTAGAACCATCTAGGACAACTTGATCAAATCGATTTAATATTCAAGGAGCGATCATAGTCGCCCAATGTAACAAGTTCGATTGCAAAGTGTAGTTAAAATGTAACGAAAGAGCTGCAAAGGTGAGGAGTACAAAACACTTACGTTTTCTTGGGGTCGTACTGGGGGTACTCCTGCGGGTCCCTCAGTCTCAGATTTTTCCTGATGTCCGTTGTTGCGTTGGCGGTCCTGCTGTGGGACAATGAGCCAGGAAGGAGCATCGCAATTTCTGAAATTAAAATCGCATTAAAGTTAAAAAAACCTACAAAAAAACTACGAAATGGCGAAAAAAATCTAAGAGAGTAAATTAAACAATGACGCAATTAACGAGTAACAAATCATAGATTTCATGCAACGTAGGAAATGCGGCATGAAATTTTCGTAACAACTAAGGACCAATTTAAACTTTGGAAAATTCCACGAACAACTTTCGCACTTGCGGCGAACAGAACAAAAAAGCCGGAATTCTCCAAAAGCTCCGAGAGCGCCTCAAACGTCTCATTAACGTTCAATTAATCCTTCATAATTACGAAGAAATCTCTTCGCCCCACCATTCTCCCCCAACTTCCCCCATAATGATATACTTGTGAAGTAGAAACTAATCTATTGTGGGGATGTTTTCGTAGTTTTAATCAAAAAGGCCGCGCCGCCTCCCTGTGGGAGGGCGAGAGAAAACGAGCTCGCTCCGTTCACGCCGCCGTGACTCCTTTGTTTTTAATAATTATAATTCGTTACTTCGTCAAAGCACACCTAGAGCGAACGATGTACGACGAGGGGCTTTAGGTGTTGACACGATTTAATTCCGGAGCCGCGATATTTCGATAAACAAAAGGGGGCGATCTTCAACAAAACTCATTTTCACGGCGACGAACTTAATCGCTGTAGTGTTGCTTAACAATCTGGCGCAAATTTTCCACAACTCCTACACAATTTTGATGTTTCGTTAAAGAATAATTACGCTGCTATTGGTGAAATTTACGAGGTGAAAAATGCCGCAATTTTCCTTCGAATGTTTTACAGATTGAACACTATCGCTTGTGGACCCTGTCGTGGATTTGAGGATATGTCACAACAGTAAATTAACTCAAATGTCACTTCAGCGTTAGGGGAGCATTAAATATTTAAAACTTACTACATTTACCAACAATAGTCAGGTTTCCACTTACAGAAATCGAAAGTCTCAACCGTTGATTGAATAAATTCAAATTTAAAATTTATTCCATCGTCTCAACGTAGACGCAAGATGCACCAATGAAACTTATCTCGCGAAAGTTTTACTTACTACTTTTAACTGAACCGGTAAAATACGCGTAACACTATCCCAAGTTTCGTTCGGGCACCAACTTCAACCACGTCGTTGAGTTTTAACGCCAATTTTGCAACATTTTTGAGCTCTCTGCCACATAAAATACGAAATCTATGCACTAGTTGTCATTTATGGCACAACGAGAGTTCTTCTTCTCAGCCGTCGATGGCAGTTGCCGGCCTACGTTTTGGCATGAATAACCAGGACTCGAATTTGTTACATATCGGAAGGGTTTACTGGACATATTCAATCAATGTCGAACGTAAGTTTGCAAAAAAATAGAACGTAAAATATAACCTAACTTTTTATAACAAATTCATGTAATGATAGGTATGATATTTTTAATTTCGGTGATCCAGGCGCCCTCTATTGTCGCAGTTTTTCCCAGATCGTAGCGATGCGAGGCTCCAATATAAACCAAAAAAACCCTCGCTTAAATGTAAAAACATCGAAAATTGGCTTCGTTCCGTTCTCCCACTAGCTAAACAGCGGTATCGAGATTAACGCGCCTATTTTACATAAAATCCTCATTGTGGTTTCATTTAAAACAGATTCGCGGCAAAGAGAATAAAGGGGGCTTCTATATATGTATATATTCCTCGAATCGCGCGACTCGTGAATATAAAACGAGGCCCAAATTGCCGGGATTTTAGTGCCCTTAGAGGACATATATTACAATGTGTGTTTAATGAGTACATAACACGTCTGCACTTAATCAATCTCGAATCTGCGTAGACGTGCAAATCCCTTACAAGTACGCCGCACAAGCAACAAGGAAAAGCTGTCGGCGGGAATTTCCCGAAAGACGAATGACTATGGGGTTAATTTTCAGCAGCCACGACAACCGAAGGAATATTCGAGATGAAATTATACTGCGGCCTGAGTGGCCCTTTTTTACTTCCTAAGCGTGTTGCTTTGGTATCCTTTTGAAATCGAATATTGATTTTTTCTTATCTCTATCAATTTGTCAGGGCGGTTTTAATTTCCTGCATCGGAAAAGATAAAAATAATCCTTCGCAAAATGACAAGCTTTCGCCTGTTTGTCATGAACTTTGATTAAAACTCGTTTATATTTTGAAACGTGCATGATTCGGCCGCTAGGGGGCTTGGGATAATTATTTTTTGGAGAAAGTATCGAGCATTTGATGGACTTATCCCCAAGCGGGTGAATTTGATTGTTAATTGGGACTTGTATTTCGATTTAGATTTTTCGATTTCTCCGTTTCATTTTTGGATTTCGATTTTTCGGTTTCGATTTCAGTTTTGATTTTTCTACTTCGATTTTTCGATTTAGATTTTAATTTTTCGATTTCGATTTTTCCATTTTGCCTTCGATTTTCCAATTTCTGCTTTTCGATTGCGATTTTTCCATTTCGATTTTTCGATTTCGATTTTTCGAATTCGATTTTTCGATTTCGATTTTTCGAATTCGATTTTTCGATTTCGATTTTTCGAATTCGATTTTTCGATTTCGATTTTTCGATTTTTCGATTTCGATTTTTCGATTTCGATTTTTCGATTTCGATTTTTCGATTTCGATTTTTCTATTTTGATTTTTCGATTTCGATCTTTCGATTTCGATTTTTCAATTTCGATTTTTCGATTTCGTTTTTTTGATTTCGATTTTTCGATTTTTCGATTTCGATTTTTCGATTTCGATATTTTTCGATTTTACGATTTCGATTTTTCGATTTCGATTTTTCGATTTCGATTTTTCGATTTCGATTTTTCGATTTCGATTTTTCGATTTCGATTTTTCGATTTCGATTTTTCGATTTTGATTTCGATTTTTCCAGTTCGATTTTTCGGTGTCACTTTTTCGATTTTGATTTTCCCATTTCCATTTTTTCATTTCGATTTCTGGATTTTTTTGATATCGAGTTCGTGTTTTCGATTTCGATTTCTCGATTACGCAATTTCAATGTTTCTATTTCGATGTTACCATTTCAATTTTTCGATTTCGTTTTTTCTATTCCAATTTTTCAATTTCGATTTTGATTTCAATTTTTCCATTTCTATTTTTCGATTTCGTTTTTTCTATTCCAATTTTCCAATTTCTGCTTTTCGATTTCGATTTTTCCATTTCGATTTTTCGATTTCGATTTTTCGAATTCGATTTTTCGATTTCGATTTTTCGAATTCGATTTTTCGATTTCGATTTTTCGAATTCGATTTTTCGATTTCGATTTTTCGATTTCGATTTTTCGATTTTTCGATTCGATTTTTCGATTTCGATTTTTCGATTTCGATTTTCGATTTCGATTTTCGATTTCGATTTTTCGATTTCGATTTTTCGATTTCGATTTTTCGATTCGATTTTCGATTTCGATTTTTCGATTTCGATTTTTCGATTTCGATTTTTCGATTTCGATTTTTCGATTTCGATTTTTCGATTTCGATTTTCGATTTCGATTTTTCGATTCGATTTTTCGATTTCGATTTTCGATTTCGATTTTCGATTTCGATTTTTCGATTTCGATTTTTATTCGATTTTTCGATTTCGATTTTTCGATTTCGATTCGATTTTTCGATTTCGATTTTTCGATTTCGATTTTTCGATTTCGATTTCGATTTTTCGATTTCGATTTCGATTTCGATATTTCGATTTACGATTTCGATTTTTCGATTTCGATTTTCGATTTCGATTTCGATTTTTGATTTCGATTTTCGATTTCGATTTTCGATTCGATTTTTCGATTTCGATTTTTCGATTTCGATTTTTCGATTTCGATTTTTCGATTTCGATTTTTCGATTTCGATTTTTCGATTTCGATATTTTGTTTTCTCGATCATGCAATTTCGATTTTTCCATTTCGATTTTTCGATTTCCATTTCGATTTTTCTATTTCAATTTTTTAATTTCGATTTTTCGATTTCAGTTTCGATTTTTCGATTTTTTTCGATGTCGATTTTCTGACTTTGATTTTCCGATTTCTGTTTTTCGATTTTTCGATTATGCAATTTCGATTTTTCCATTTCGATTTTTCGATTTCGAATTTTTGATTTCCATTTCGATTTTTCGTTTTCCATTCCGATTTTTCTATTTCAATTTTTCGATTTCGATTTTCCAATTTCTGTTTTTCAATTTCGATTTTTCCATTTCGATTTTTCGATTTCGATATTTTAATTTCTCGATTTGCAATTTCCATTTTTCCATTTCGATTTTTAGATTTAGATTTTTCGACTTTGATTTTCCGACTTTTGTTTTTCGATTTCGATTTATCGATTTCCATTTTCCAATTTCTGTTTTTCGATTTCAATTTTTCCATTTCGATTTTTCGATTTCGATTTTTCGATTTCGATTTTTCGATTTCGATTTTTCGATTTCGATTTTTCGATTTCGATTTTTTGATTTCCATTTCGATTTTGCTATTTTGATTTTTCGATTTCAGTTTCGATTTTGATTTTTCGAATTCAATTTCTCAATTCAGATCACCGATTTCAATTTTTCAATTTCGATTTTTCGATTTCTCAATTTCGATTTTCATCTTTCCATTTCGATTTTTCAATGTCGATTTTTCGATTTCGATTTTTCCATTTCGATTTCTGAATTTTCGATTTCTATTTTTCGATTTTGATTTTTCGATTTCACTGTTCGATTTCGATTTTTCAAGTTCTGATTTTCGATTTTTCGATTTCAATAAATCAATATCAATTTTTCGATTTCGATTTTGCGACATTGTGAATAAAATAATAAAATATGAGGATTTTTAGCCGTACCGTTTTTGTGCAATCGAAATTTTAAATTATAGACAAAATTTCGGTGCTTCATTCTGCACGTTAGGGAAACATCTTGAAGTAATAGTAACATAGCATCTCCACTGCTTCTAGGTGCCATTGGCCGAAGCTCCGTCGCGGAAATCTTATCGCATAAGCAGCGCAGTATGTCTGTTGAGGAAATCTACTGCAAAGTGGCTTATTGTATCCACGCGGCAGTATATGCTAAAAATCGAGTAGTCTGATGTTTACGTGTGGATCTAACTTTAACTTTTATTTTTCTACAATTACAGCCGATGAATTACCTTAAATGCAATTCCAACTGATTTGTATCAAACCATCCGTTTTTGTTTACAATTCAAACAACGAAATCAACATTTTGACTTTCATAACGAAATTTTGTGATGCCAAATCCCATTAAAGACCCATAATTTCGACTTCAATTCCTGCTGACTATCCCTGGCTACAATACATCAAGACTCGTAACCAAACTCGAAAATAAATCTTATTTATAGTCGATTAATAATAATAATAAGCAGCCGTAAATCACAGAGGGCTTGGGTGGTTGCTTGACAAACCGTCGAGTGAAAAAACCTTATTTTTACGCAGTTTATCAGAATTAGCCACATCGTTTATCTAGATTTATCCGCCACGTGACAACTATTCAGTCACACCTTTCTCTAAAGGTCTAAAGAGGTTAAAAGTTGCGGTGTCTTGCCGAAGTCGACTCCGGGGGCAAATATTTAGTCGAATCGGAGGCGCCGTATCTCAATTATTACGTGGAAAGTGAAGAGCGGAAAATTTAAATGAGACCCTTCTGTTTCTCCCGCTTTAGTTGTCTTAAAATATTCCATTTGCACGCAAATACATCAAAAACTTAACCGCTAGCGAAACGAAAACTTTCCCGATTCAGTGTTTAACTTCTAGCTGGCGAATGAAATGCTGAGGGGGGAGTATTAATTGTGAAAATTCGCCTCCCTTTGAGATATTCTACTTAAGACGCGCGTTAACGTATTGTGACGAAATGTATAGGTAAAAATTCTTTAGTAGAAGCTATTAGGGAGATGAGCAAACGGAGAAATTAATCCTAGGTTCCAGACATCTGTCGAATGTTTATAAGTAATTAGGGCCATTAAAAAAATCACGCTATCACTGATGTGTCCCCCCTTTCTGAAGACAGAATCTGATTCCTACAAACTTTTATTTCCCAGAATGCGTTGCATTTATAAATTCGTTGCATCCCCGCAACCACGAAACCAATTCCCCAGATTCGTTTCTAATTTTTCTCCGCATCGAGACTCTAAAACGTAAACATTTTATTCGCTGATTGATTGTGGATTTGAATTTGATAAATGGCCGGGGCACTTCTTGCGCTTTCGAAAACAAAAAATAGCAAAGAGAACCTTGAAAAATTGCCCGTGCATAAATTTCGGATTGATTAAGGGGTAGATGCTCTCGCTGGAGAAAAAAAAAACCACCCGAAGAAAGCCCTCAACAAAAGCGACTTGCGCTAAGAAATTATGCGGGATGAAGTCGAGATTTATACCGAGCTGTAAGTAAAAAAAAGCGAAACAATTGATTACCGACGATTTATAAGCCGCGAAGTTTTAAATTTTAAAATCGCAGGGGTAGATACCGGCAGTAGATAAATTACGACTCTGGAGGTGGTGCAGGTGGAAACCGTCGTTTAAAAAGGTATTTTCCCAAGATCAATTTCTTCAAGTTCCAACCAAATTTCATCAATTTGAAGTAAACATTTTGTGCATTCAATTAACAATTGTTGATTTAACCTGAGGCAATCTTTCTATATCGATTTTTCGATTTCTATTTTTAATTTCCATTTCAGCTTGGTTTTTCGGTTTCAGTCACCCGATTCAGATTTTTCCATTTTAATTTTTCGATTTCGCTTTTTTGATTTCGATTCCTCGATTTCGATTTTTCAACTTTATTTTCGATTTCGATTTTTTGAATTCGGTTTTTCCATGTTTCAATTTTTTTATTTTGATTTTCGATTATTTCATTTCAAAATTGGATTTATGATCGATTTTAGATATCGATCCTTCGATTTGGGTATTTCAATTTTGATATTTCGCTTTCGATTTTTCGATCTCGATTTTAATTTTTCGATTTCGATTTTTCGATTTCGATTTTTCGATTTCGATTTTTCGATTTCGATTTTTCGATTTCGATTTTCGATTTCGATTTTTCGATTTCGATTTTTCGATTTCGATTTTTCGATTTCGATTTTTCGATTTCGATTTTTCGATTTCGATTTTTCGATTTCGATTTTTCGATTTCGATTTTTCGATTTCGATATTTCGATTTTACGATTTCGATTTTTCGATTTCGATTTTTCGATTTCGATTTTTCGATTTCGATTTTTCGATTTCGATTTTTCGATTTCGATTTTTCGATTTCGATTTTTCGATTTCGATTTTTCGATTTCGATTTTTCGATTTCGATTTTCGATTTCGATTTTTCGATTTCGATTTTTCGATTTCGATTTTTCAATTTCGATTTTTCGATTTCGATTTTTCGATTTCGATTTTTCCAGTTTTTTATTTCATTTGATTTTTTGATTTCGATTTTTTAATTTCGATTTTTCGATTTCGAATTTATCGATTTCGATTTTCCTATATCGATTTCGATTTGTTTGATATCGATTTTTCGATTTCGATTTTTCGTTTTCGACTGTTCCATTTCTCGTTTTCAAATGTTCGATTTTTCGGTATCGATTTCGATTTTTTTGATTTGGTATTTTCGATTTTGATTTATCGATTACGGAATTTTGATGTTTCCATTTCAATATTAGGGTTTTCATTTTTCGATTTCTATTTTTTGATTTCAATTTGGATATTTTGATTTCAATTATTCGATTTCGATTTGTCGATTACAAATTTTCCAATTCGAGTTTTCGATTTCTCGCTTTCGATTTCTCGATTTCGATTTTTCGATTTCCACTTTTTGATCTCGATCTTTCGGATTCGATTTTTTGACTTGGATTTGTCAAATGAATTTTGCGTTTTGAGATTTTTTTATTTCGATTTTCAATTTTGAGTTTTCGATTACAACTTCGATTTCGATGTTTGCATTTCAATTTTTCGATTTCGATTCTTCAATATTTTTTCAGTTTCGATTTCTTTTATTTGATTTATTGAACTCACACTACAATTTTGATTCGTTGTAGAGATGTAATCAACAAGTAAAAGTTGTGCGCTTTTAGACACTTTATTGATGTCCTTCATCCGGTGATGCTCTATTTGGTTTTTAGGGTCGGGTGCATTAAACCTCGACCTGCTCTCGCTGGTTTATGGAATTGTAGTTTTCATTGTAAAGCACTTATAATGACGGCTAATGGACGGCCCTGTTGGTTAAATTTATTTCCCCATTTTTATTATGGCGCGATTGTAAAATCGTCGTGGTTTTATCGCTCGGTGGTTTTATTTTCTCGTGCATTTTATGGATTCGTGTGCCCCATCCAACAGCTGTGCTGAAGAGGCTAAGTACTGCGATATAACCGCCAAAATAGATCCTCGAATGTGACTTTTAAAACTTTTGAATATACAGAAGATTTCCGATGGAAATTCCCAAGGATATTAAGAAGCGGTTAGCTTTTAAATTTATGACCGTTAGAGTCGAAATGGAAATATGAGAAACTGGTAAAACATAAGAATTGAGAAATGTGCACAACCCCTTTGGTGCCGTGAATATTAAAAAGTGTTCCTTAACTCTAGTTTTAAACTATCACTTTGTGTCCTTTCCTTTGCGCCATCGTTTATCTTTTGAGAGCATCGAAACAAGATTAGGATCTGGGCAATTTTTAAACAAATCTTTCAGGAGTTTCGTAAGAAGACGTCTGGTCGTGCCAATGGTCTTCAAATTGAGTTACAACTTTAATAATCCTGATGACGTCGAATGCCAACATTTCACGAAGGCGTCGTATGGGTGCAAGTTAATAAGGAGTTCGGGAAGTGTACGAAACTTTTCCAATATTGCGTTAGCCGCCTCTTCAGATTTTAAAGATCAACATAATCTCACGTACATCGGCAACTTGAATACAAAACGCCCCGAGATGGTGGCGTCTCGGTGCTCCTTACGCCCCGAGGATTAACTTTAATATCATACTCGGCGCGAATAACATATTTATTAAAATGCTGGCGCGCTAAATCAATACGGATGGTAGTCGATTGGCCAAAACTGGAACGATCAATTTTAATTTTCGGAAAGTTTGCGCCGAAGCGTGCAAACGACATGATTTACGCGGACGCCACATCGCAATGAGGCGCAACTCTTAAGAAAAAAGTTAATACTGCGTTGTTTCTTTCTCCACCAAACCTGAAACTTTTTTAGTGATATTAAATTTTGAGACCTCGAAATTTTTGCTCGGAATTCTTTGGATTTCATATTTTCGATTTCAATTCTTCGATTTCGATTTTTCGACTTCGATTTCTTGATTCCGATTTTGCAATTATTTGATTTCGATTTTTCGATTTCGATTCTTCCACTTCGATATTTCGATTTCGATTTTTCGATTTCGTCTTTTCGATTTCGATTTTTCGATTTCGATTTTTCGATTTCGATTTTTCGATTTCGATTTTTCGATTTCGATTTATCGATTTCTATTTTTCGATTTTGACTTTTCGATTTTTTTGATTTCGATTTTTGATTTCGATTTCGACTTCGATTTTTCGATTTCGATTTTTCGCTAGTGATTTTTCGATTTTGATTCTTCCATTTCGACTTTTCGGTTTAGATTTTTCTGTTTCGATTTTCGATTTCAAATTCGATTTTTCGAGTCCGATTTTTCGATTTCGATTTTTCTATATCAAATTCGATTTTTCGAGTCCGATTTTTTGATTTTGATTTTTCGATTTCGACTTTTCGATGTCGATTTTTCAATTTCGATTTCGATTTTTCGATTTGGATTTTTCGATTTCGATTTATCGATTTCGATTTGTCGATTTCGACTTTTCGATTTCGCTTTTTTGATTTCGATTTTTCGATTTCGATTTTTTGATTTCAATTTTTCCATTTCGATTTTTCGATTTCGATTATTCGATTTCGATATTTCGATTTCGACTTTTCGATTTTGATTTTTCGATTTTTCGATTTCGATTTTACGATTTCGATTTTTGGATGTCGATTTTTCGATGTCGATTTCGATTTTTCGATCTCGATTTTTCGATTTCGACTTTTCGGTGTCGATTTTTCAATTTCGATTTTTCGATTTCGATCTTTCGATTTCGATCTTTCGATTTCGATCTTTCGATTTCGATCTTTCGATTTCGATCTTTCGATTTCGATCTTTCGATTTCGATCTTTCGATTTCGATCTTTCGATTTCGATTTCATATTCAATTTTTCAGTTTAGATTTTTGTTTCGACTTTTCGGTTTAGATTTTTCTGTTTCGATTTCAAATTAGATTTTTCGAGTCTGACTTTGATTTTGATTTTTCTATATCAAATTCGATTTTTCGAGTCCGATTTTGATTTTGATTTTCGATTTCGATTTCGATTCATTTCGATTTTCGATTTTCGATTTCGAATTTTTCGATTTCGACTTTTCGATTTCGAAATTTCGATTTCGATTTTTGGATTTTGAATTTTTTGATTTCGACTTTTCGATTTCGATATTTCGATTTCGATTTTCGATTTCGATATTTCGTTTCGATTTTCGATTTCGATTTTCGATTTCGATTTTTCGATTTCGATTTTTCTCGATTTCGATTTCGATTTTTCGATTTCGATTTTTCGATTTCGATTTTCGATTTCGATTTTTCGATTTCGATTTTCGATTTCGATTTTCGATTTCGATTTTCGATTTCGATTTTCGATTCGATTTTTCGATTTCGATTTCGATTTTTCGATTCGATTTTTCGATTTCGATTTTTCGATTTCGATTTTTTCGATTTCGATTTTTCGATTTCGATTTTCGATTTCAATTTTCGATTTCGATTTTTCGATTTCGATTTTTCGATTTTGATTTTTCGATTTCGATTTTCGATTTCGATTTTCGATTTCGATTTTTCGATTTCGAATTTCGATTTCAATTTTTCAGTTTAGATTTTTTCGATTTCGATTTTTCGATTTCAATTTCGTTTCATTCGATTTTCGATTTCAATATTTTCATTTAGATTTTTCGATTTCGACTTTTCGATTTTGATTTTTCGATTTCAATTTTCGATTTCAATTCGATTTCGATTTTCGATTTATATTTCGATTTCGATTATTTTCGTTCGATTTCGATTTCGATTTTCGATTTCGATATTTCGATTTCGATTATTTCGATTTCGATATTCTTTCGATTTCGATTTCATTTCGATTTCGAATTTCGATTTTTCGATTTCGATTTCGATTTCGATTTTCGATTTCGATATTTCGATTTCGATTTTCATTCGATTTCGATTTTCGATTCGAATTTCGTTCGATTTTCGATTTTTTCGATTTCGATTCGTTTCGATTTCGATATTTCGATTTCGATTTTCGATTTCGATTATTCGATTTCGATTTTCGATTTCGATTTTCGATTTCGATATTTCGATTTCATATTGATTGATATTCCGATTTTCGATTTCGATTTTTCGATTTCGATATTTCGATTTCGAATTTCGATTCGAATTTCGATTTCGATTTCGATTGATTTTCGATTTCGATTATTCGATTTAGATTTCGATTTTTCGATTTCGATTTTCGATTTCGATATTTCGATTTCGATATTTCGATTTCGATATTTCGATTTCGATATTTCGATTTCGATATTTCGATTTCGATATTTCGATTTCGATTTTTCAATTTTGATTTTTCGATTTCGATCTTTTGATTTCGATTTCAAATTCAATTTTTCAGTTTAGATTTTTGTTTCGACTTTTCGATTTAGATTTTTCTGTTTCGATTTCAAATTAGATTTTTCGAGTCTTGACTTTTTGATTTTGATTTTTCGATATCAATTTTTCGATTTCAATTTTTGATTTCGAGTTTTCGATTTCGAAATTTTTGCTTTCGACTTTTCGATTTCGATTTTTTGATTTCGATTTTCGATTTGATTTTCTGTTTCAATTTTCGATTTCAATTCTTTTGATTTTGATTTCAGATTTCGATTTTTCGTTTGAATTTTTCGATTTCGATTTTTCGATTTGATTTTCATTTCAATTTTTCGATTTGTCAGATTCGATTTTTCGATTTTGATTTTTCGATTTCGATATTTCGATTTCGATATTTCGATTTCGATTTTTCCATTTCGATTTTTCGATTTCGATTATTCGATTTCGATTTGTCGATTCCGATTTTTCGATTTCGATTTTTCGATTTCGATTTTTCGATTTCGATTTTCGATTTCGATTTTCGATTTCGATAATTTCGATTCGATTTTCGATTCGATTTTTGATTTCGATTTCGATTTCGATTTTCGATTTCGAATTTTCGATTTGTTCATTTCAATTTCGATTTCGATTTCAAATTCGATTTTTCATTTCGAGATTTTTTGTTTCGATTTTTCGGGTTGTCGATTTTTCAAATTTTGATTTTTCGATTTCGATATTTGATTTCAAATTCAATTTTCAGTTTAGATTTTTTGTTTGACTTCGATTTAAAATTTTTCTGTTTCAATTTTTAATTCGATTTTTTTCGATTTCAAATTCAATTTTTCAGTTTAGGGTTTTTTGTTTCGACTTTCGGTTTAATTTTTTATTTCAATTTTTTGATTTCAAATTCGATTTTTCAAATTTTTAGGATTTTTTTTCGACTTTTCATTTGATTTTTTTGTTTCAATTTTCGATTTTTCGATTTTTTCGATTTCATTTTCAATTTTTATTTGATTTTTTTCGATTTCGATTTTCGATCGATTTTTTTCGATTTCGATTTTTCGATTTCGATTTCGATTTTTCGATTTCAATTTCGATTTTTCGATTTCAATTTTAATTTTTCGATCTCGATATTTCGGTTTCAAATTCGATTTTTCGGTTTAGATTTTTCGATTTCGATTTTTCGAATTTGTTTTCGAAAATTCGATTCTGTTGACGGAATTGTGAACAAAATTGACGAAAGCTTCAACGTGTCGGAATTTAACAGTTACGGGAAATACTACTAATAATGTGGAAATTTTGATTTTTGCTTTGTCAGAATTTTAAAAACAAAACTGCACAACTTTGAGTCTCAAAATGTTGTCGTCAATATTACGAAATTGCAACATTTTTATTTTGACGTTATCTTGACATTTTAGAAAATCTACAACATTTTGATTCAGTTGGCGAAATTGTGAAATTAATGATGATGAGATGAGACTTCGTAATGTCCAATTTTATTTTAAGTCTAAATTTCCATGTTCTGCAATTCTGACAAAGCAAAAACTTTTGACTTTAAATAAAAAAGTTAGTTTTTTATTTATTGGTCAAAATCTCATCAAAATTGTTTAGAGGGACCTTTGCAGATTTTTGAGAATGTAAAATTTTTAGTTTTTAAAATTAAATTTCGACTGTTTTTCCTCCTAATTCAAACAGGAAAATCCAAAATTTTGACTTTAAAAGATAAGACTTGGTAATGTCAAATTCCATTTGAAGTCTAGTCTCCAGTTTTGTTCATGTATTTATTAGAAAGCGAAAATCGAAATTTCGACATTAAATATAAAATTTACCGTCTTCGCGTAACTGTCAAAATCTAATGTCATAATTTGGATTATTGTCTTTTAACACTTCAAGGTTAACATTTTGTTTGTTTTTTTGATCATTCAAACAACCAAATTCAAATTTTGACTACAATATCGTGATGTCAAATGTTAAACTTAAGTCAAAACTTCGACTGTCATCTTGCAATTCCAAGAAAGTAAAAATCGAAATTTTGACATCAAGGACAACATTTTGCGATTTTTCGTGATTGTAGAGTTGTGAAGCTTATTGTTAAAAGTTTAACTATTCTTTTTTTTTGATAGAGAAATGGGTTTGGTATTTCGGTGGTTTTTTTTAGTCTTTAAAGTAAAATTTCATCACAAAAATTGCGGATTGATTAGCAACATAACGATCAATAAGACGAAGATATATAATCCTATTTTTGGTTAAATGGCTTTGGGGTAATTTAAAAACATTTCTTTTCCCGAAGGCGAATTTAAAAATCCAAGGAATCTCCCGGAGAAACCGGAGAACAACATGCAACAACAAGATAAGTGGATTACTCCAAATCCACAGCGTATTTTAGGAATGAAGCTACTTGGTCGTGTTCATAAGTATAAACGTCAGAATTCCATCTTCAGGGTATTCAGAGCGGAGAAAAGCTGCTCCTTAGAACGAAATCATAAAAATATCAATGTTAATTAGATTCTTACAGCTAAATTCCTCGGCGGATATATATTTAGTTCATTCGAGGCATCGAATGCGGTAAGAATTCGTAGAAGTTCTCCTTGCTCTTGTTGACTTTTGATATAGTATAGTTCTTGCCTTATTTATATGTTTTCAGTTGATATTAAGTTTCACAAAGCGAAAGACGCTGGAATGGAAAAAGAAATCCGACTGTTGCAAGGCGTGCTCCCAAGTCACTGCACTTTTATTTTTATCTCCCTTATTAGAATTTTCGAGCAATGAGACAGATGCGCTTCAGTCAACGAGCTTTTAATAGACATTACTCGAATTTCTCTAATCCACGTTCCAGAAACAGAAGTTTATTGCTCGCCCGATTCAAATTCATTTCGACGTAATATTTGTGCTCGTATCATCAGAGTGTTAGGTAATTCCCCATCTAAATTCCGAGTGGCGCCCCCTACCGCCGTTAATGTCTTTATCTCGAGTGCATCCAAAAAAAGCAGGTGTATTAATTTAAAATTGTATTCCCCCGAAACGTCCTTATATCTAATAATTTTCTCCCTCGAATACTCCATAAAGGAAAGAATAAAATGCGTTTCTTTTGCTCGGAAAAGCGTAAGGAGTTCAAGTCACGTCTCTTTCCGACTCGAGAATAACAGTTTTTATGCCATCTCGCGCCCCCAACTTTTTATAAACTACACACTTCTCCCCACGGCTTCGGCTCTCTTATTTAATACAGTCGGCTCTGCAAAATTCACTTATTAAAAATAGAGAATCGGCTAATCTTTATATTGATACGTGAACGTAAAAAAATTGTACATTTTTTTAGTATTTATTATAAAATGGAAGAAATGAAACTTATATCATTGGAAAGGTCTGTCATGTATGCCATTTTTACAGCCTCTTTGGGGGGTTACATAATGCAGAAAATTTAAGGAGCTGTCTCCTCTGAAGTCGGTGGACGATTGACGGCGACGGTAGTTCGAATTAGAAAATTCGCTTTGTTATATTTGAGAATTTTATAGAGCAAATCATCTGGACGAGATAGAAAACCGCGTTCGAATTCTTACGATTCGAAATTAACCTGAACATATTTTGACTTGCACAGCGCGCTAACTGTTCGATAAAGCGTTAAAAAAATCTCCCAATCAAAGAACTTTCACAGCATTCCAGGTGGGTTAAAAACTGCCGAAAATTTAAGGAGCTATCTCCTCTGAATCGGGGGACGGTTGACGAGGACGGTAGATCGAAGTAGAACGTTCGTTTTCTTCTGACGCAATTCTGACGCCTTCGTTCGAATTCTTACAACTCGATCGTTCGAATTCTTACAACCAAACATTCTTACCCAAACATTTTTTACTTGCGCGAGGCGCTAACTGTTCGATAAAATGTAAAAAAATTGAACCTGGTGGTTTACGTAATTTCGAAAGTTTAAGGAGCTATCGCCACAAATTAAATTTCGTTATTTTACACTTTACAATTGGTCGACTGCAGTCGAAACCAATCATACTAAATCGCCTGATTTCGAATAATAAACGCACTTCGTTCTAGTGCGCTGCAAATATGCCCGTTATGAATGGGTGCGTTCATAAAACGGGGGGTAATAAATTATAGGGTAAAATTATAAATGCCGCACTTGCTGCAAATCTATTTGAAGTGTCGAACGCAGAGGAAATAAATAATAGCTTTGTGTATATTAATCTGTTACAACATAACACAAATGCCCTAGTTCCAGCTTATGATCTCATAAAACAAATATGGCTCGGTGCATTATTAATAGATTTATTTAGGGAAGTACATCGCCCGACTTTTTTTCCCCAATTATGCATACATTGTCCGCTACGAATGGGCTTTCTGACGTCGGGTACATACAAAAGAAACGCAACTTTAAACTGTTCATGATGCTAATTCGAAATTGTTTCAATTTTTTTCCAGTTTTTCGATTTCGATTTTTTGATTTCTACGTTTCGATCTCGATTTTTGATTTCGAGTTTTCAATTTCGATTTTTCGATGTCGATTTTTCGACTTCGATTTTCCATTTCAATTTTTCCATTTCGATTTTTTTCATTTCGATTTTTCGATTTCGATTTTTCGATTTCGATTATCCAATTTCGATTTTTCGATTTCGATTTCGATATTTCGATTTCGATTTTTGGATTTAGATTTTTGGATTTCGATTTTTCGATTTCCATTTTTCGTTTTCGATTTTTTATTTCGAGTTCTGTTTTTCGATTTCGAGTTCGATATTTCCATTTCGATTTCGATATTTCGATTTCGATTTTTGGATTTAGATTTTTGGATTTCGATTTTTCGATTTCCATTTTTCGATTTTTTATTTTGAGTTCTGTTTTTCAATTTCGAGTTCGATATTTCCATTTCGAGTTCGATTTTGAGTTCGATATTTCGATGCATCGATTTAGATTTTTCCATTTTGAATTTTCGATTTCGATTTTTTGATTTCGATTATTCGTTTCCGATTTTTCGATTTCGATTTTTCAATTTCGATTTTTCGATTTCGATTTTTCGATTTCGATTTTTCAATTTCGATTTTTTAATTTCGATTTTTCGGTTTCGATATTTCGATTTCCATTTCGATTTTTCGATTTCGATTTTTTGATTTCTACGTTTCGATCTCGATTTTTCGATTTCGAGTTTTCAATTTCGATTTTTCGATGTCGATTTTTCGACTTCGATTCTCCATTTCGATTTTTCCGTTTCAATTTTTTTCGTTTCGATTTCGATTATTCGATTTCGATTTTTCGATTTCGATATTTCGATTTCGATTTTTGGATTTCGATTTTTCGATTTCCATTTTTCGTTTTCGATTTTTTATTTCGAGTTCTGTTTTTCGATTTCGAGATCGATATTTCCATTTCGAGTTCGACATTTCGATTTTGAGTTCGATATTTCGATACATCGATTTAGGTTTTTCCATTTTGAATTTTCGATTTCGAATTTTTAATTTTGATTTTTCGATTTCGATTTTTCGTTTTCGATTTTGATTTTTCGATTTAGATTTTTGGATTTCGATTTTTCGATTTCAATTTTTCGATTTCCATTTTTCTATTTTTCGATTTGATTTTTGATTTCGAGTTCGATTTTTCCATTTCGAGTTTAATATTTCCATTTCAAGTTCGATATTTCGATTTTGAGTTCGATATTTCGATTTTGAGTTCGATATTTCGATACATCGATTTCGATTTTTCCATTTTGAAATTTCGATTTCGATTTTTCGATTTCGATTTTTCGATTTCGATTTTTGGATTTCAATTTTTGGATTTCGATTTTTTGATTTCCATTTTTCGATTTTTCGATTTTTGATTTCGAGTTCGATTTTTCCATTTCGAGTTCGATATTTCCATTTCGAGTTCGATATTTCGATTTTGAGTTCGATATTTCGATACATCGATTTCGATTTTTCGATTTCGATTTTTGGATTTAGATTTTTGGATTTCGATTTTTCGATTTCCATTTTTCGATTTCGATTTTTGATTTCGAGTTCGATTTTTCCATTTCGAGTTCGATATTTTCATTTCGAGTTCGATATTTCGATTTTGAGTTCGATATTTCGATACATCGATTTCGATTTTTCCATTTTAAATTTTCGATTTCGATTTTTTGATTTTGTTTTTTTTTTCGATTTTTTAATTCCAATTTTTCGATTTCGATTATTTGATTTCGAATTTTTGATTTTTCTGTTTCAATTTTTCGATTTCAACTTTTCCATTTTGAATTTTCGATTTTTTGATCTGGAATTTTCCATTTTTCATTTTCGATATTTCGATTTTGACTTCCGTTTTTCGTATTCGAATATTCGATTTTTCAGTTTCGATTTTTCGACTTTGATTTTTCTATTTCAATTTTTTTGATTTCGATTTTAATCTTTCGATGTCGACTTTTCGATTTCGATTTTTCGATTTCGATTATTTGATGTCGAATTTTCGACTTCTCCATATTTCGATTTTTCTATTTAAATTTTTCGCTTTTAATTTTTCAGTCTGCATATTTCGATTTTGATTTTTCTGTTTCGAATTTTCGATTTCGACTTTTCGATTTGTATTTTTCCATTTTGAGTTGGCGATTTCGATTTTTTAATTTCGTTTTTTCGAGTTTTCAATTACAATTTTTCGATGCGGATTATTTGATTTCGAATTTTTATTTTGACTTTTCGATTTCGCCTTTTCTATTTTTCTATTTCAATAATTTGATTTCCATTATTTGATTTTTCAATTTCGATTTTTTGACTTCAATTTTTTTATTTTAATTTTTCGATTTCGATTTTTTGATTTCGATTTTTCCATCTCGATTTGTCGACTTTGATTTTTAGATTTTTCCATCTCCATTTTTCGATTTTGATTTTTCGATTTCGATTTTTTTATTTCGATTTTTTGATTTCGATTTTTCGATTTCAGTTTTTCTATTTCGATTTCAATTTTTCGATTTCAGTTTTTCTATTTCGATTTCGATTTTTCGATTTCAATATTTCGATTTTAATATTTCGATTTCGAGTTCGATATTTCGATACATCGATTTCGATTTCATTATTACGATTCCGATTTTTCGGTTCCAATTTTTCGATTTTCGTTCTTTCATTTCGATGATTGGATTTCGAGTTTTCGATTTCGATTATTCGATCTCGATTTTTCGATTTCGATTTTTTGATTTCGAGTTTTCGTTTTCGAGTTTTCGTTTTCGAGTTTTCGATTTCGATTTTTCGATTTCGATTTTTCGATTTCGATTTTTCGATTGCGATTTTTAAATTTCGATTTTTCGATTTCGATTTTTCCATTTCCATTTTCAGATTTTTCCATTTCCATTTAGATTTTTCGATTTCGATTTTTCGATTTCGATATTTCGATTTCGATACATCGATTTCGACTTCAATTTTTCGATTTCGATTTTTCGATTTCGATTTTTTGATTTCGAATTTTCGATTTCGATTTTTCGATTTCGATTTATTGATTTCGATTTTTCGATTTCGATTTTTAAATTTCGATTTTTCGATTTCGATTTTTCCATTTCCATTTTAAGATTTTTCCATTTCCATCTAGATTTTTCGATTTCGATTTTTCGATTTCGATATTTCGATTTCGATACATCGATTTCGATTTCAATTTTTCGATTTCGATTTTTCGATTTCGATTTTTTGATTTCGAATTTTCGATTTCGATTTTTCGATTTCGATTTATTGATTTCGATTTTTCGATTTCGATTTTTCGATTTCAGTTTTTCTATTTCGATTTCGATTTTTCGATTTCGATTTAGATTTTTCGATTTCAATATTTCGATTTCGAGTTCGATATTTCGATACATCGATTTCGATTTCATTATTTCGATTCAGATTTTTCGGTTCCAATTTTTCGATTTCCATTCTTCCATTTCGATTATTGGATTTCGAGTTTTCGATTTTGATTATTCGACCTCGATTTTTCGATTTCGATTTTTCGATTTCGATTTTTCGATTTCGATTTTTCGATTTCGATTTTTCGATTTCGATTTTTCGATTTTTCGTTTTCGATTTTTCGATTTCCATTTTTCGATTTCGATTTCGATTTACATTTTTCGATTTCGATATTTCGATTTAGATTTTTTGATTTTTTCCATTTCGATTTTTCCATTTCGATTTCGATATTTCGATTTCAATTTTTCGATTTCGATTTTTCCATTTCGATTCTTCCATTTTAATTTTTCGATTTCGATTTTTCGATTTCGATTTTTCGATTTCGATTTTTCGATTTCGATTTTTCGATTTCGATTTTTCGATTTCGATTTTTCGATTTCGATTTTTCGATTTCGATTTTTCGATTTCGATTTTTCGATTTCGATTTTTCGATTTCGATTTTTCGATTTCGATTTGATTTTCGCTTTCGATTTTTCGATTTCGATTTTTCGATTTCCATTTTTCGATTTTTCGATTTCGATTTCGATTTACATTTTTCGATTTCGATATTTCGATTTAGATTTTTTGATTTTTTCCATTTCGATTTTTCCATTTCGATTTCGATATTTCGATTTCAAGTTTTCGATTTCGATTTTTCCATTTCGATTCTTCCATTTTAATTTTTCGATTTCGATTTTTCGATTTCGATTTTTCGATTTCGATTTTTCGATTTCGATTTTTCGATTTCGATTTTTCGATTTCGATTTTTCGATTTCGATTTTTCGATTTCGATTTTTCGATTTCGATTTTTCGATTTCGATTTTTCGATTTCGATTTTTCGATTTCGATTTTTCGATTTCGAGTTCGATATTTCGATTTCAAGTTCGATATTTTAATACAGCGATTTCATTTCAATTTTTCGATTTCGATTTTTCTATTTCGATTTTACTATTTCGATTCTTTCATTTTGATTATTCGATTTCGAGTTTTCGATTTCGATTATTCCATCTCGATTTCGATTTCAGCTTAGACTTTTCGATTTGGATTTTTTGATATCGATTTTTCGATTTCGATTATTCCATTTCAATTTTTCGATTTTGATCTTTCGATTTCGATTTTTTCATTTCGATTTTTCCATTTCAATTTTTCGATTTCGATTTTTTAAGTTTTCCATTTGGATTTTTTCATTTCGATTTTTCGATTTCGATATTTTGATTTTAATTTTTCGATTTCGGTTCTTCCATTTCAATTTTTCGATTTTGATCTTTCGATTTCGATTTTTCCACTTCGATTTTTCCATTTTGTTTTTCCGATTTCGATCATTCGCTTTCGATTTTTCGATTTCCATTATTCGATCTCGAATTTTAGATTTCGAATTTACAATTTTGATTTAGACTTTTTGATTTCGATTTTTCGATTTCGATTTTTTGATTTCGATGTTTCGATCTCGATTTTTCGATGTCAATTATGCGATTTCGATTTTTCGACTTCGATTTTTCGATTTCGATTTTTTTATTTCGTCTTTTGGACTGTTTCAAATTTATCTCGAGACTATAATAAATCTGGAGTTTCTGCAGTAAATCTGGAGATCGTTTAATAAATCTGGAGTTGCCTCATAAATCTAGAAATGCGTTTTAAAACAAATAGAACGCGAAAACTATTTAAATTAATTCGCGACTTTTCCACTAATTCTTGGGCTTTTTACTAAGTTTCAAACTTTTTCAATAAATGTGGAATATTTCTGAACTTTTCCTAATAAATTTTAATATTATTTGACGTAAGATTTCTTTAGGGGCGCGATGAATGACTTTTGATAGAGGGAAAACTCGTGGTTTCGCATCACCACCACGCTAATTCTTGTTACCAACGTTAACAGTATTACGTAAATGTGAATGAGACACGTTCCCACAATATCACAGAGTCAACAAACAAAGACAAGAAAACTAGAAATAATAACTTTGATTTTTAAATTATGAAATTTTTATTTTTGATAATAAAATTAATTGGAAAATTTAAAAAAAAGACAGTGTTTTCACTTTTGTCGGCAGTCCCCATAATTTGCCTAATTTTTTTTAACAATATCTAAGCGGTAAATTTACCCGCTATTCAAAATCGTTCAACGCGCCTGTTTTCACTTTAAAAAAGTTGCGTTTTCAAAAGCTGTCGCCTCAATTTTCCATCATTCGCCTATCGTTTTTCCATCTCTATTATCAGACTAGTTCATTTTCCGAACTCCCCCCAAAAAACATAATAAATCTCTGTACAAAACGACCACCTATTATGGCCGCCATTGTCCAGCAAAACGCGAGTCTATTAAACCACATCGCCGGCTTATCCCTTTCGCGATACATCCCGGCCGGCCGCGATCTATTGAATGGGGCCCTCGAAAACAAAACGAAATCGACGCCAGACAATGGCGTCCCTTCTAACGTCCGCTGCCCTCTACGATAGTGACACGTCCCATTCGTTATTTCGATCCGCGGAAATATCGTCGGAAAAATGGCGAGGATTAAGACCCACCCGACCCCCTCGTCACCGACCGGACTGAACGTCCTTTCGGCCGAGAAAAAATAACACGGGAAACTTTAATGTGTATTTATTATTTTCGCTTTGGAGTGCATCCGAGCCTTTTGTTTGAACTGGAATTTTAAAAATGTTTTATGTCGAGATTAATAGAGGGGGATTTCGTGTAATCCGGCGTGTATTTATCATTTTGAAGTGCATGAATTTCGAGGCTTAATTCTTCGTGAATTATGGCGGGAAACGCTCGCGTTTTCCGCGCCAAAGTAAGACCGCATCTCACCTAGGATTGTCATGTTCACGTATCTGGAGGGATATGGATTCATTTGTAACTGAAATTCCATCATATTACTCTTGGATGTGGTCATGGATGCAGCCAAGTAATTTTTATTGATAAAATCTCCCACGAAGGCAAACAAGAGCAATGAACGCATCCCCTCGATCTGTTAAACTGTCAAATGGTGACAGTTTGTCATGTTTGCTTCCAAACCTCAGTCATTGGAAAAGTATTCTAAATCTATCGGGTTAGAGACACCAATTTCATTTTCTGTTAAATGGGAATCGCTTTGTCATGTTTGGTAGTGAGTATTTTCATGATTGCCGCATATCAAACATTTTTGTACGTGACCGAACCGCCAGTGATGGAAGCCGAACAAGAACTACTAGAAATCGAAGAGCAACTGGAAGAGCTGGACGTCATAGACGAAGAATTTCCTACAATTGGAGAAGGTAGGTCGAAGTGTTTTGTAATTGTTCTTATCTTTGAAAATTTCGTTTCCAAAAATTTCGACTTTCTTAAAATTTTCATACTGTAGCGAAATGTAAATTATAGAATTTAGTACGTAAGAAAATTTTCTAGAAAGATCTGATAAGGGATAAGCGGCCGCGATAACGAAGCAAACAGAAATTTCGACAAACGATAAGCCTTATCTGCGGGATTTTTCTAGAACCTGGGAGCCAAAACTATATAAGGCGGTCGTTTTTCCCTCAAGTCAGTCAGTTAGACAGTATAGTTAGTGAGTTAGTATTTGGACGTCAATGAGTTCATTATTCAGTCGAGTTTAGTTTGGTAATAAAGTGGGTATTATTGAGCAAGTGTTTAATAATCATTTCGAACCGATAAGCCCGCAACAATACTTTAAAAAAGTATTTTTTATAAAAAAAATTCGGCTACAATTTTATTTTTCGTTTGCTGCCCAGATCAAGGGACTTTTTTATTACCAGATTTTGTATCAAATTTTTTTTGTTCTATAGTTCAGATAATTCTGTTGATTTTAATTTGTGTAAATTGAAAAAAAAAATCATCTGTCGTTGCCCAGATCCGAATAGTTTTTATATTTTCAATTGAGCATAAAAGTTGTATTTTTATAGTTCCTCGCGTTTCTCCAATTAAGCTAACTGGATTAGACCAAGCTGAGATACCCTATTTGTTGTAATTTCTTAGTAAAGAATTTTGAGATATTTCGTGTAGTGAACGAATTAAAAGTTAAAGCGATCCAAGATGTAAATACCGCTTTGTTGCATTGTTCCAAAGTTCCAAAGAATCCAAAGTAAACTTTAGATAATTCACAACCATTTGGAAGGTATTAGCAGCCTTTACAGTTAGTTTTCGAGCAAAGAGATTGCTTAGCTTTAAAATTAGCCAAGTTTTGTCAAGTAATTTATATCTTAAGTGGAAACCTCTGGATTTAGTTCTAGTATTCAGTCGCATTCGCGTTACAAATTTCCTAATAATTCAGCACCACAATTCCAAACTTAAACCATGCAAAGGTCTCTGAATCGCACCGTATTTTTCAATAAACCCTCTTCTTTATTAAGACATCGCACCCACCCTCCGAACTCCCTCGCCGCCATTATCATCCCCCACAATAACTCCGTTGATTCTTGGGGGGTCCTCGAGAAAAGGCCGAACGCGACAATGGATTTTGTTGTCGGGGAAACACCGCGCGTCGTGCGTGCTATGGAGAGATATCAAAAGGCCCGCAGAGAAAAAGCCCCTCAGATTGATTCGTTTTTTGTTGACAGGCGACTACCGTCCCCTCGAGCCCGAAATGTCGTTGCCGCCTAACATCCTCGGAGAGGAGACGGTCGCCAATATGAGCGCCGCCGCGGCCAATGGCGCCAACGAGAGGAGAAGACGAAGAAGACGGACAGCTCTGCACGGAAATGATAAGTCCAGAACTACCTTGAAAAGGTATAAACTGAGTTGGGTATTTTTAATTATTTCTTTTACAGTTTTTAACCTAGGTTAGGCCTTTTTAACTTCACCTTATATCCATTTCAACCACTATTCTAATTTTAATCAGATACGAATTTTGGTTATCTATCATATAATAAGGAAAACTTCGTAAAAGTGAAGCAAAATACGAAGAGATTTAATTGAAATCAATGTAATGCCCTAAATGAACATTAGGGGTTGTGTTTTTGTTCCTCTCCAATTAGAAAATAGACGCCCAGCCTCGTAAATACAGCTACAAGTAGAAAATTTGCCAAATTATTAAAAAAAAATTCTTTTACGTCCGCCCAGACTCGTAAAAAACTTAAAAACAAAAAAGGATTTTTATGTGTCTGGCTCTGAAACTTCCAAATATTTCATTTTATTGCTGCCCAGACTCGCATACATCATCCAAACTGAAAGAAATTTTGTTTAGTTTGCCAAAAATATTTTTGCTGGCGCCCGGGCTCTACAACATCGCTCAGGATAGGACAAAAGCTTCTTGTTTGCCAAGTTTTAAGAAAGGGTTTCTTTTACTACCGCCCAGACTTGCCAAAAACTTAAAAACCAAAACGGGTTTTTTTGTATTTGGCTCTGAAACTTCAAAATATTTCCTATTATTGCTGCCCAGACTTGCATACATCATTCAATCTAGAAAAAAAATTTTCTTAGTTTACCAAAAATATTTTTGATGATGCCCAAGTTCTCAAACATCGCTCAAGATGGAGAAAAAGCTTCTCGTTTGCCAGATTATAACGAAAGGTTTCTTTTACGTCCGCCCAGACTCACCAAAAACTTAAAAACCAAGAAGGATTTTTCTGCGTCTGGCTCTGAAACTTCCAAATATTTAGTTTTATTGCTGCCCAGACTCGCATACATCATGCAAACTGAGAAAAATTTTGTTTAGTTTGCCAAAAATATTTTTGCTGGCGCCCGGGTTTTCAAACATTGTTCAAGATAGAAAAAAAGCTTTTCGTTAGCCAGATTATAAAGGGTCTCTTTTACGTCCGCCCAGACTCGCAAAAAACTTAAAAACTAAAAACGATTTTTTTGTGTCTGGTTCTGAAACTTCCCAACATTTCCTTCTATCACTGCCCAGACTCGCACACCTCATTCCAACTGGAAGAAATGTTTCTTAGATTACAAAAATATTTTCGCTGGCGCCCAGGTTCTAAAACATTGCTCAGGATAAGAAAAAGGTTCTTGTTTGACAGATTATAATGAAAGGTTTCTTTTACCTCCGCCCAGATTCACCAAAAACTTAAAAACCAAAAAGGATTTTTCTGCGTCTGGCTCTGAAACTTCCAAATATTTTCTTTTATTGCTGCCCAGACTCTCATACATCATTCCAACTGAAAGAAATGTTTCTTAGTTAACCAAAAATATTTTTGCTTGCTCCTAGGTTCTAAAATATTGCTCAGGATAGGAAAAAAGCTTCTTGTTTGCCAGATTATAATGAAAAATTTCTTTTACGTCCGCCCAGACTCACAAAAAACTTAAAAACTAAAAACAATTTTTCTGTGTCTGGCTCTGAAACTTTCAAATATTTAGTTTTATTGCCGCCCAGACTCGCATACATCATTCAAACAGAGAAATTTTGTTTAGTTTGCCAAAAATATTTTTGTTGCAACATCGCTCAGGATAGGACATAAGCTTCTTGTTTGCCAAGTTATAAGAAAAGGTTTCTTTTACTACCGCCCAGACTTGCCAAAAACTTAAAAACCAAAACGGCTTTTTTTGTATTTGGCTCTGAAATCTCAAAATATTTCCTATTATTGCTGCCCAGACTCGCATATATCATTCAAACTAAAAAAAATTTTCTTTGCTTACCAAAAATATTTTTGATGGCGCCCAGGTTCTCAAACATTGCTCAAGATAAAAAAAAGCTTCTCGTTTGCCAGATTATAAAGACGGGTTTCCTTTAGGTCCGCCCAGACTCACAAAAAACTTAAAAACTAAAAACAATTTTTTTGTGTTCAAATATTTCCTTTTATTGCTGCCCAGAACCGTATACATCATTCAGACTAAAAGAAATGTTTTTTAGTTTACCGAAAATATTTTTGCTAGCGCCCAGGTTTTGAATCATCTCTCAGGATAGGACAAAAGCTTCTTGTTTGCCAGGTTATAGGAAAAGGTTTCTTTTACTGTCGCCCAGACTTGCCAAAAACTTAAAAACCAAAACAAATTTTTTTGTATTTGGCTCTGAAACTTCAAAATATTTCCTATTATTGCTGCCCAGACTCGCATACATCATTCAATCTGAAAAATTTTTTCTTAGTTTATCAAAAATATTTTTGATGGCGCCCAGGTTCTTAAACATCGCTCAAGATGAAGAAAAAGCTTCTCGTTTGCCAGATTATAACGAAAGGTTTCTTTTACGTCCGCCCAGACTCACCAAAAACTTAAAAACCAAAAAGGATTTTTCTGCGCCTGGCTCTGAAACTTCCAAATATTTAGGTTTATTGCTGCCCAGACTCGCATTCATTATTCAAACTGAGAGAAATTTTGTTTAGTTTGCCAAAAATATTTTTGCTGGCGCCCGGGTTTTCAAACATTGCTCAGGATAAGAAAAAGGTTCTTGTTTGACAGATTATAATGAAAGGTTTCTTTTACCTCCGCCCAGATTCACCAAAAACTAAAAAACCAAAAAGGATTTTTCTATGTCTGGCTCTGAAACTTCCAAATATTTTCTTTTATTGCTGCCCAGACTCTCATACATCATTCCAACAAGAAGAAATGTTTCTTAGTTAACCAAAAATATTTTTGCTTGCTCCTAGGTTTTAAAATATTGCTCAGGATAGGTAAAAAGCTTCTTGTTTGCCAAATTATAATGAAAAATTTCTTTTACGTCCGCCCAGACTCACAAAAAACTTAAAAACTAAAAACAATTTTTCTGTGTCTGGCTCTGAAACTTTCAAATATTTAGTTTTATTGCCGCCCAGACTCGCATACATCATTTAAACTGAGAGAAATTTTGTTTAGTTTGCCAAAAATATTTTTGTTGGCGCCCAGGTTCTAAAACATCGCTCAAAATACGAAAAAACTTCTTGTTTACCAGATTATAAGAAAAGGTTTCTTTTACTACCGCCTAGACTTGCCAAAAACTTAAAAACCAAAATGGGTTTTTTTGTATTTGGCTCTGAAACTTCAAAATATTTCCTATTATTGCTGCCCAGACTCGCATACATCATTCAATCTGGAAAATTTTTTCTTAGTTTATCAAAAATATTTTTGATGGCGCCCAGGTTCTTAAACATCGCTCAAGATGAAGAAAAAGCTTCTCGTTTGCCAGATTATAACGAAAGGTTTCTTTTACGTCCGCCCAGACTCACCAAAAACTCAAAAACCAAAAAAAATTTTTTTGCGCCTGGCTCTGAAACTTCCAAATATTTAGGTTTATTGCTGCCCAGACTCGCATACATTATTCAAACTGAGAGAAATTTTGTTTAGTTTGCCAAAAATATTTTTGATGGCGCCCAAGTTCTCAAACATCGCTCAAGATACAGAAAAAGCTTCTCGTTTGCCAGATTATAACGAAAGGTTTCTTTTACGTCCGCCCAGACTCACCAAAAACTCAAAAACCGAAAAGGATTTTTCTGCGTTTGGCTCTGAAACTTCCAAATATTTAGTTTTATTGCTGCCCAGACTCGCATACATCATTCAAAGTGAGAGAAATTTTGTTTAGTTTGCCAAAAATATTTTTGCTGGCGCCCGGGCTCTACAACATCGCTCAGGATAAGACAAAAGCTTTTTGTTTGCCAAGTTATAAAAAAAGGTTTCTTTTACTACCGCCCAGACTTGCCAAAAACTTAAAAACCAAAACGGGGTTTTTTTTGTATTTGGCTCTGAAACTTCAAAATATTTTCTATTATTGCTGCCCAGACTCGCATACATCATTCAATCTAAAAAAAATTTTCTTAGTTTACCAAAAATATTTTTGATGGCGCCCAAGGTACTCAAACATCGCTCAAGATATAGAAAAGACTTCTCGTTTGCCAGATTATAAAGAAGGGTTTCTTTTACGTCCGCCCAGACTCACAAAAAACTTAAAAACTAAAAAGGATTTTTCTGTATCTGGCTCTGAAACTTCCAAATATTTAGTTTTATTGCTGCCCAGACTCGCATACATCATTCAAACTGAGAGAAATTTTGTTTAGTTTACCAAAAATATTTTTGCTGGCGCCCGGGTTCTACAACATCGCTCAAGATAGAAAAAAAGATTCTTGTTTGTAAAATTATAAAGAAAGGTTTCTTTTACATACGCCCAGACTCACAAAAAACTTAAAATCTAAATAGGATTTTTCTGTGTCTGGCTCTGAAACTTCAAAATATTTCCTATTATTGCTGCCCAGACTCGCATACATCATTCAAACTGGAGAAAAATTTTTCTTAGTTTACCAAAAATATTTTTGCCGGCGCCCAGGTTCTCAAACATTGCTCAAGATAGAAAAAAAGCTTCTGGTTTGCCAGATTAAAAAGAAGAAGTTTCTTTTACGTCCGCCCAGACTCACAAAAAACTTAAAAACTAAAAACGAATTTTTCTGTGTCCGGCTCTGAAACTTCCAGATATTTTCTTTGCTCGCTGCCCAGACTTGCATGCAGTCGTTCAAACTAAAACAAGTTGTTTTTTAGGTTATCAAAAATATTTTTGCTGCCGCCCAGCCTCTCAAACATCACTCTAGATAATAGAAAAGCTTTTTCTCTGCCAGATTATTAGGACAATTTGCTTTTACGTCCGCCCAGACTCAAAAAAAATTAAAAACCAAAAGGGATTTTTCTGTGTCTGGCTCAGAAACTTTCACCTATTTGATTTTATCACTGCCCAGACTCGCATATATCACATACATGAAAGAAATATTTTTTTAGGTTATTAAAAATATTTTTACTGCCGCCCAGCTTCTAAAACATTGCTCAAAATAATAGAAAAGCTTTTTCTCTTTCCAGATTATTAAGAAAATTTTCTTTTATGTCCGCCCACACTCACAAAAATTAAAAACCAAAAACGACTTTTTCTGTGTCCTGCTCAGGAAGTTCAAAAAATTTCCTTTTATCGCTGCCCAGATTCGCGTACATCGTTCTAACTATAAGAAATGTTTTTTAGTTTATTCAATTTTTTTTTGATAATACCTGGCTCTCAAGAATTACTCCAGACAGTAAAAAAGCTTCTTCTCTGCCAGATTATGAATGAAATATTTACTTATCGCCGCCCAGACACGCAAAAACTTGTGAAACTAAAAAAGATTTTTGTGTGTCTTGTTTAGAAAGTTCAAGAAATTGTCATTTACCGCTGCCCAGACCTTTATTGATTGTTAGAAGTTTAATTAGTTGACCTAAGAATATTAAATATTTTTTCTCGCCGCATAGGTTCTCAAATCCCGCTCAAGATATAAGAGGAGTTTTTCTCTGCTTAAAATTACTAAAATTTACATTTAACACTGCCCAGACCCGCAAAAATCTCTTAAACTAACAGATTTTTCCATGTCGTCCTTCAAAAGTATAAAAACATTATTTTTACCGTCGCCCAGACACGCAGATAAGGCGCTTGTTGGTTCACTAAAAATATTAAAAACAAGTTTGCTGTCGCCCAGGCCATTAAATACCGCTTAAGATAAGAAAACGTTTTTTCTTTGCCAAATTATCAATACAATTTTCTTTAACCTCTGCCCAGACTTGCATAAACGCCTCAAACTAAAACATAATTATGTGTTGCTTAGAATATTGACCACAAACGTTTTACTGCTGCCCAGACTCTCAACGATAATTTCAACTAAAAGGAATGACTTTCTATTTTCCCAAAATTTTAAATAGAATTTTCTTTTGCCGCAGCTCAGGTTTTGAAACACCTCTCAAAGTAGAGATATTTTTAAACCGGATTATTACAGAAATTTTCCTTTATTGCCGCCCAGATTTGCAAAAATAACAAACTTGACTAACAAAATCGCTCAAACTGAAAAAATATTCTATTCGTATTCAGAATATTAAAAACAAACCATTTACCACTGCCCAGACGCTCAAAGATGATTTCAACTAAAAGGAATGACTTTCTGGATTTGCACAGAATTAAAAAAAATTGTCTGTTGTCGTAGACGAGCTTTGAAGCACTATCCAAAGAATAAGAGATATTTTTAAACTAGATTATAGATTATTACAGAAATTGTTTTTATTGCCGCGCCCAGATTTGCAAAATTAACTTTGACTAGCAATGTTTTCTTATGAGTTTTGAGGGTATTCAAAGTATTCGTCGATGCCCAGACGCAAAAAAGTTGCTTAACTGGATGAAATTGCACTGAATGTTAAATAAATTTATTTATCATCGTCCAGCTTTAAAAAAAGCCCACTCAAAGCAGAAAAATATTAAAATTTTATTTAACCGCCGCCCAGACTCACGAAAACCTCCGAAACTGAAAAAGATTTTTCTGTTTCTTGCCCAGAAAGTTCAAAAAATTTCCTTTTAAAGCTGCCCAGACTCGCGTACATCGTTCTAACTATGAGAAATGTTGTTTGGTTTATTAAAATTTTTTTTGATAATACCTGGCTCTCAAACATTACTCCAGACAGTAAAAAAGCTTCTTCTCTGCCAGATTATTAATGCCGCCCAGACACGCAAAAACTTGTGAAACTAAAAAAGATTTTACATCATTCAAAATGGAACAAATATCTTTTGGTGTACCAAGAATATTAAAAAGATTTCTTTGCTGCCGCCCAGGGTCTTAAATACCGCTCAAGATAAAAGTTTTTCTCTGCCAAATTTAAAAACAAATTCATTTACCACTGCCCAGACTCGAAAAAATGGCTCAAACTAAAAAATATTCTATATTGCACGCAGAATATTAAAAAAAGACCTTTTTACAGCTGCCCAGACTAGTAATTATAATTCAAACTAGGAGAGATGATATTTGGATTGCCCAGAATTTTTTCTTCTGCCGCCGCACCGTTTGAAATAGAAGAGATTTTTTTCACCAGATAACAGAAGTTTTTTTTATGACTGCCCAGACAAGAAAAAATAACTTCAACTGGAAAAGTTTTCTTATGGATATTAAAAGATATTTTCATTTACCGCCACCAGACGCGAAAAATTTTTCAAAATTTGCTTTGCGCCGACTATTAAATAACTTCTCGTTTTCATCCAGCTCTGAAAGGGCGCTCAAACTTTTACAAAATTATTAAACAATTTTTCCGCTTTCCATTATCGCATAAACCAGTCAAACTGGAAGAACCTAAAAAACCGCTACTTTTTTTAACCAAATGATAACCGGTGCCCAGACTCCCAAAAATTGTTCAAAATGTGATTGTTTTGTTCAATGTTTTATAAATATGTCTTTTGTTGCTGCCCAGACTCGCAAAAATTAAATAAACTAAAAAAATTGTTTTGTGTTTTGTCGAGCTATTAAAGGTCTTTTCGATTATTGTCGCCCAGACGCCCAAAACCAGCTTAAACTAGACGCAATATTGTTGCTTTATCTAGAATATTAAATATATTTCCTTTAGTCATCGCCCAGCCTCTAAAAAACAGCTCAAAGTAGGAATTTTTGGGCCAAAATATTTAAAAAAATCGCTGCCCAGACAAGCAAAAACCCCTCAAATTAGAAACGATAGCCCTTTAAAACTAGAAGGCACATATTTTGCTTTGACTAGAAGAGTTTTTTAAGTAGATTATTACAAATGTTTTCTTTTATTGATGCCCAGACTTGCATAAACCACTTAAACTAAAAAAAATAAATGTGTGTTTTGGCTTAAATATTAAAGACGTTTTCTGTAATCGCCGCCCAGACAGGCAAAATTTGCTTTATCTAAATAAAAAACCAAACTTTTCCTGGAATGTCTTTGTTGCTTGGAATATTAAGATAATTTTGTTTTATCACCGCCCAGACACTTTTTTTAATTTATGGCAACGTAGTCCCACTACATACTGCCACGACGAGGTTAAGATTTAAGTCATTAAGGACTTAAATCCCGCCCAGACACTGAAAGTCCCCTAAAAGTCTTCCAATTCGAGCGTTTCTTTCAAGATTTTTAGCCAACCATTTATTTGTTATGCCGAGAATATTCAAGAAATTTTCTATTGTCGCTGCCCAGACGTGCTAAGCTATCCCAACTTGGAGGGTATTAGTTTTTTTTCGCCCAGAATAGTTAAATAAATGTTATGCTGTTCATGTCCAGATTCTGAAAAATAGCCCAGACTCTGAAAAATAACCCAGATTCGGAAAAATTATACAGATTCTGAAAAATAGCTCAACAAAATAAATGATACTACTTTCCTCAAAAATCGATATTGTTTGAGCAGACAGTGAAAGATTTTTTTTAATGCTGCCCAGACTCGTTAAAACCATTCAAATTAGATGAGATTTCTTTGTGGTTTGGCTAGAACGTCAAAGAAAGTTACCTCTATGGTTGTCCAGAAACAAGTTTAATTGCTTTGCTCACAACATTACATACATTTTCTATTATTGCTACTCAGAGTTGCAAATAGGATTCAAACTATGTAGAAGAGTTTTTGCTTTGCCTAAAATTTAAAATTAATTTTTTTCTGTTGTCAGCCACTAAGAAAAAAAATATCTGCCCAATTTATTCAAGAGTTAAAAGTACTAAGGTCATTCCGCTAACGATGACCTTAGTCAAAAATACTCGAAAAATCATCTTTTGGGGATCCCACTACCTAAAAGCATAAGACTTAACTCAATTTTTTGTATTTTATCTCTGATTCAAGCGACCTTCAGGCGCGCTGTATTTTTAACTCAAAGGTCGCGAAAGCCTTCACATAATGGAATTGATAGTGATAAATGTGAACTAATGTTTGACGCTAATTTGACCCGACTTGAATTAAATTTCCTAGTTAAAAGTACTAAGGTCATTCCGCTCACGATGACCTTAGTCAAAAATCCTCAAAAACTCATCTTTTGGGTATGCCATTACTCAAAATTATAACGCCTAACTAAACTTTTGGGATTTTATGTCAGAGTCAAGCTACATTCAGGCGCGTTGTATTTTTAACCCAAAGGTCGCGAAAGCCTTGACACCATGAAATTGATAGTGACAAGTGTAAACTAATATTTGACATTAATTTGACCCCGCTTGAATCAAATTTCATAGTTAAAAGTACTAAGGTCATTCCGCTTATGATGACCTTAGTCAAAAATCCTCAAAAAATCATCTTTTGGGGAGCCCACTACCTTAAATTATAAGGCCTAACTAAACACTTGAGATTTTATATCAGATTCAAGCCACATTCAAGCGCGTTGTATTTTTAACCCAAAGGTCGCGAAAGCCTTGATACAATGAAATTGATAGTGACATAAGTGTGAACTAATGTTTGACACTAATTTGACCCCGCTTGAATCAAATTTTCAAGTTAAAAGTACTAAGGTCATTCCATTTACGATGACCTTGGCCAAAAATCCTCAAAAAATCATCTTTTCGGGATCCCACTACCTTAAATTATAAGGCCTAACTAAACTCTTTGGATTTTATGTCAGATTCAAGCCGCATTCAAACGCGTTGTATTTTTAACCCAAAGGTCGCGAAAGCCTTGACACAATGAAATTAATAGTGATAAGTGTGAACTAATGTTTGACACTAATTTGACCCCGCTTGAATCAAATTTCATAGTTGAAAGTACTAAGGTCATTCCGCTTACGATGACCTTAGTCAAAAATCCTCAATAAATTGGCTTTTGAAATCCCACCACCTAAGGCTTAACACAATTGTTGGGCTTTTATGTCAGATTCAAACTATATTCATGCGCGTTATAATTTTAACCCTAAGGTCGCGAAAGCCTTGACACAGTGAAATTGATAGTGACATAAGAATGAACTAATGTTTGACACTAATTTGACCCCGTTTGAATCAAATTTCATAGTTAAAAGTACTAAGGTCATTCCGCTTACGATGACCTTGGTCAAAAATCCTCGAAAAATCATCTTCGGGGATCCCACTACCCAAAAGTTATAAGGCTTTACCAAAATAAGACCTAACCTAAACTTTTAGGATTTTATGTCAGTCAAGCCACATTCAGGCGCGTTGTATTTTTAACCCAAAGGTCGCAAAGCCTTGACCAATGCAATTAGTAGTGATGATAGTGTGAACTAATGTTTGACACTTATTTCACTTCGTTTGAATCCAATTTCCTAGTTAAAAGTACTAAGGTCATTCCGCTTACGATGACCTTAGTCAAAAATCCTAGAAAAATCATCTTTTGGGGATCCCTACTACCTAAAATTATAAGTCCCTAACTAAACTTTTGGGATTTTAAGTCTGATTCAAGTCACATTCAGACGCTATATATTTTTAACCCTAAGGTCGCGAAAGCCTTGACACAATGAAATTAATAGTGATAAGTATGAACTAATGTTTGACACTAATTTCACCCCGCTTGAATCAAATTTCCTAGTTAAAAGTTACTAAGGTCATTCAGCTTGCGATGACCTTAGTCATAAATCCTCGAAAAATTTCCTTTTGGGGATCCCACTACCTTACAGTATAAGGCTTAACTCAATTATTGGGAAAAAAACCAATTGTTGGGATTTTTGTCAAATTCAAGCCAACTTCAGGCGCATTATATTTTTAACTCAAAGGTCGCGAAAGCCTTGAAAAAATGAAATATGTAGAGACAATTTGGAACTAATGTTTGACACTTAATTTGACTCCATTGAAATTAAATTGGCCAAATATATGTACTAAGGTCACCCCAGGATGACCTTAGTAAGATATCATTAAAAATTCATTTGTAACGCAGTAAACATTTAACTTGTTTACCAAAACCATTTTTTTGTCCCCAAATAAGTTCCTTATAAGCTCACAGCATGTTTAGCCCTAAAGGTCGGTCTACGAGGAAGAAAAAAGCCTTGACAAAATGAAATTATTAGCGGTGAGTATCAGTAAGTGCTTCACACGAATTTAAACCTGATGGAATTAAATTAATCAGTTCAAATAACTAAGGTCACCTCGTCTGACAAGTACGATGACCTTAGTCGGAAATAAATCAAAATTAAATTGAATGGTATCCGTGAAACTCATAAACTTAGAGTATTTGATTGGAGCATAAAAGTTGATTCTTACTTTTATTCCAAAGGTCAACATTCGCAAAAGGAAGAAGCCTTGACAAAAATAAACTTTTTGGCTGTTAATATGAGATTACATTAGCAGTCTGACACTAATGTGACCTTGCTAGAACCAAATCTACTACCCTGAAGTATCGAAATAACCGTTGAATAGCGGTGACCTTGGAAATGACCTTAGCATAAAATCATTTGTAACCCATAAACTGTCAAAAAACCAGAACTTGTGTACTAAACCGGGTCCCCGATTTAATAAGCCCCTTTTAGGCGCTTTGCATTGACTTCAAAGGTCATCTCTAGCGGAAGAAAAAGCATTGACAAAGTAAAATTATTAGCAGTTAATGTGAGATCACATTAGTGTTTGATACTGACGCTGGAGCCAAATCTGCCAAGCCTAAAATATCAAAATAATCTTTTGAGGATTATGATGACCTTAGTAAAAAATCTAGTCAAAAATTTCCATTCTGGGCCCTTGCAACTCATAAAACTGTAAAGCGTAACCCAACTTATTTACCAGACACGAAATACTTCGTTCCTGGCTCACAAAAATAAGTGGTCTTTTTAAACCTAAAAGTAGCCTTGTAAAAATACCATTGTTAACTGCGAATGTGAGTAAGTTTTTAAAACTAGTTTTCTCCCAATGAAATCAAATAAAGCAGCTAAAATTCTAAGGTTACCCCGTTTGAAATTTACGGTGACCTTAGTCAGAAATCACTGAAAAATTATCGTTTGGGGACTCTGCAACTCAAAAAATATAACGTCTAACTTAATCAAAGAATTCTATTCTTGCTACTCAGAGTTGCAAATAGGATTCGAAACTATGTAGAAGAGTTTATGCTTTGCCTAAAATTTAAAATTAATTTTCTTCTGTTGTCAGCCACTAAGAAAAAAAAAAAATTATCTGCCCAATTTATTCAAGAATGAATTGGGCAAATTTCCTAATTGGGACACTGAGTACTCGTCTTGTTTTTGACCAAGACACTCTTATGGTTATAAGGTCACAATGTCACAAAGATGATGTTTCAAAAATCTTTTAAATTAAATATGTTATTTTTTAGGGCGAGAAGTTTAATTTCAGAAAAATCCGAATCCCCGTCCAGGCCAAGCTCCCGACAGGACAGAAAATCGTGCGAAATTTAAATTGTGAAAGTCATTTGTAACAAACGTCCGAAAAATCTGTCTTAAAAATTTCAAATGTGGTTGTGTTTCAAAATAAACAAACTTTTTAATTGCAGTAATTTTTTTGAAGCTTTATAAAGGGTTCGTTTTGTCGTTGTCCAGATATGAAAACATTCTTGAAACTAGAATTATTTTTGGCCTAAAATTTTAAAGAATATTTGTTTTAATTTTCGTCAAATAGGAAAAAATAGTTGTTATTATCAATTAGATTTTATTCCTAAGTTCCTTTTCCAACGTTTTTTTGCTGCCCAGCCTAAAAAAAATAATTTTTTTTAGTAAATTTCTGCCGCCCAGCTTGTAACAAAAACCATTATTCATTACTACTACAAATTGAATTTTCCTGAATTATTAAACAAATTTTATTCTGGTGTTTTGGTACTTATACAAACCGGAAATTTCTTCGCACTTATTTGAACTGGAAAGTTTTTCCAGTCACTGCCCAGATTTCTAGTCTTGAAAATATAAATGTTAAAGGGTTCCTTTTTTAATATTCTGGTTTGTTGTGTTTGCGTCGCCTAAATCGAGAAGAAACTCTCCTTTATAGTTACCCAGGCAGTAAAATCGCTTGAATAAGTATTCTGTTTTTTTCTCACTAAAAAAAAAACACTTTAACTGCTGCCCAGACTTAAAAAGATCACTCCAAGTGGAATAGCTTTTTTTGCATTAAACAATCTCTTAGTGCTGCCCATGTTTGCCAAGCTCCAGGACCAGGATTATGTTGTTGTGTCCAGAAAATTCAAATAAATTTCTCTTTTGGCGCCGCCCAGACTCGAAATAGAAAGGAAATTTTTGTTGGATTATTAAAAAACCTTTTTAACTTGTGCCAGACTTCAGAAATTTCTCTGCCCAGAAAAGTATTTTGTTCAAAATATGAAGGACATTTTCCTTTACGTTGCCCAGACTCTGAAAGATCGATCAACGTTGAGAAAAGGGACATTTTTTGTTCTGCCCAGAATAGTGAATTGTCTATTGTCGATGCTCAGCGTGGCAAAAACAGCTTAAAACAGAAAAATGTTGCTTTGCCCAGGATATTACAAATACTTTATTAGCTGCCGCCCAGTCTCTAAAAGATTACTCCAAAAAAGATTTTGTTTAGGTTACTAAAGTGTATATTTTGGTTGGAGAAAAGTATATTTCGAATCTGGGCAGCATCAACACTTTCTGACACAATGTTTATTTTTCAGTTGTTTCATTCAAAATAAAATTCTTTCGGAGTCTGGGCAGTAAAAAATAAATTCCTGAAAGTATCCCGAAGCAATTTTCAATAGTTTGAAAAACGAACAAGCGAAAGATTAACTTTTTTACTCTTTATTGTCATAGAGAACAAAGTATCTGCACCAAAATATGGAGTAAAAAGTTTTTAACAGTATAGAGCTTACTGTGTTATAATATAACAAAATTAATGGTTAGTCTCGCCTGATTAGAGCCCCACGATAGGATACGTCTCCTTGAATTTGCAAACTGTTATCAAGGTAATCTGTTTATTTTAAACGTCATTTTCTCGACAGGCAATACATCGAAATTTACTCAACAAAGGGTATGCGCTCCTGCCAAATCTATTTAGTTTTAGGTAACGTGCACCGCCTTAATTTGCAGACAACGCCATTGAACCCGCCAGCTCTAAATTAACGTCGGTTTGAAATTTTCGAATGAAAAAATGAAAATTCGGACGGACGGTGGAAGTCTCATTACCAACGGTTTGTGCCTTGGAAATACCGCTGTAAACATGTAAGGCGAGTAATTACTGTATTGATTCTGGTAACACTCTTGGATTTACGTGACTTCACAATTAGAGAATCGCTCTAATGATGTGGAGATGTATGTTGGGGGCGACCACATGTTGGCAAATAACGATGAGTATGCATGTATATGCTCTTGTTGCAGTAATTAACTGATAAAGGTGGTCAGCGGTCTTGCGGAAATTCGACCAAAGCCGCACTAATTGGAAGATGCAACGGCCTCCAGTTACAAAGTCATCGTTACTAATCAGCTGTCCAGTGAAGCTGCTGATTTTTTCTTATTGTGTTTAGATCTACTGTATGTAAAATGAAATATGAGGCAATGAAGATGAAAGATACGTTTTCTATTTCCAACCGTAACATCAAAAAGAAAAAATTTGAAGTTTCGTGAATTCAAAAATGCTCGAATGATGACCCTTTAACTGATAAGTAGTAAAACACAACCTAATTTCGTTGCGTGAACAGTATTTTATTCGCTTTTTACCTCAAAGGTCATTGTTCGCGAATGAGGAAGCCTTGGAAAATTAAAATTGTCATTGCACTCACGATGACCTTGATCAAAAATCGCCTTTTGGGGATAACATTACCTAAAATTATAAGACTTAACTCAATTTTTGAGATTTTATGTCAGATTTAAGCCACCTTCAGGCGCGTTGTATTTTTAACCCAAAGGTCGCGATAGCCTTGAAACAATGAAATTGATAGTGACAAGTTTGAACTAATGTTTAACATTAATTTGACTCCGCTTGAATCAAATTTCCTAGTTAAAAGTACTAAAGGTCATTCCGCTAACGATGACCTTAGTCAAAAATACTCGAAAATTCATCTTTTGGGGATTCCACCACCTAAAGGTATAAATAAGGCTTAACTCAATTTTTGGTATTTTATCTCAGATTCAAGCGACCTTCAGGCGCACTGTATTTTTAATTAAAAGGTCGCGAAAGCCTTGACACAATGAAATTGATAGTGACATAAGTGTGAACTAATGTTTGACGCTAATTTGACCCCGCTTGAATCAAATTTCCCGGTTAAAAGTACTAAGGTCATTACGCTAACGATGACCTTAGTCAAAAATTCTCGAAAAATCATCTTTTGGGGATCCCACTACCTAAAAGGATAAGGCTTAACTCAATTTTTGGTATTTTATCTCAGATTCAAGCGAAGCGAACTTCAGGCACGCTGTATTTTTAACTCAAAGGTCGCGAAAGCCTTGACACAAGGAAATTGATAGTGATAAGTGTGGACTAATGTTTGACGCCAATTTGACCCCGCTTGAATCAAATTGCACAGTTAAAAGGACTAAGGTCATTTCGCTTACGATGACCTTAGTCAAAAATCCTCGAAAAATCATCTTTTGGGGATCCCACTACCTAAAATTATAAGGCCTAACTGAACTTTTGGGATTCTATGTCAGAGTCAAGCCACATTCAGGCGCGTTGTATTTTTAACCCTAAAGGTCGCGAAAGCCTTGACACAATGAAATTGATAGAGATAAGTGTGGACTAATGTTTGACGCTAATTTGACCCCTCTTAAATCAAATTTCATAGTTAAAAGTACTAAGGTTATTCCGCTAACGATGACCTTAGTCAAAAATACTCGAAAAATCATCTTTTGGGAATCCCACTACCTAAAAGCATGAGACTTAACTCAATTTGTAGTATTTTATCTCTGATTTAAGCGACCTTCAGGCGAGCTGTATTTTTAACTCAAAGGTCGCGAAAGCCTTGACACAATGAAATTGATAGTGATAAGAGTGAACTAATGTTTGACACTAATTTGACTCCACTTGAATCAAATTTCCTAGTTATAAGTACTAAGGTCATTCCGCTTACGATGACCTTAGTCAAAAATCCTCGAAAAATCATCTTTTGGGGAACCCACTACCCAAAATTATAAGGCCTAACTAAACTTTTGGGATTTTATGTCAGAGTCAAGCCACATTCAGGCGCGTTGTATTTTTAACCCAAAGGTCGCGAAAGCCTTGACACAATGAAATTGTTAGTGACATAAGTGCGAACTAATGTTTGACGCTAATTTGACCCCTCTTTAATCAAATTTCCAAGTTAAAAGTACTAAGGTCATTCCGCTTACGATGACCTTAGTCAAAAATCCTCAAAAAATCATCCTTTGGGGATCCCACTACTTAAAATTATAAAGCTTAACTAAAGTTTTGAGGTTTTATGTCAGATTCAAGCCATATTTATGCTTGCGCGTTATATTTTTAACCCTAAGGTCGCGAAAACCTTGACACAATGAAATTGATAGTGATAACTGTGAACTAATGTTTGACACTAATTTGACCTCGCTTAACTTAAATTTCATAGTTAAAAGTACTAAGGTCATTCCGCATACGATGACCTTAGTCAAAAATCCTCAAAAAATTATCTTTTGGGGATCCCACTATCTAAAATTATAAGTCCTAACTAAACTTTTGGGATTTTATGTCAGATTCAAGCCACATTCAACCGCGTTGTATTTTTAACCCAAAGGTCGCGAAAGCCTTCACACAATGGAATTGATAGTGATAAGTGTAAACTAATGTTTGACGCTAATTTGACCCCGCTTGAATTAAATTTCCTAGTTAAAAGTACTATGGTCACTCCGCTAACGATGACCTTAGTCAAAAATCCTCGAAAAATCATCTTTTGGGATCCCACTACCTAAAATTATAAGTCCCAACTAAACTTTTGGGATTTTATGTCAGATTCAAGCCACATTCAGGTGCATTATATTTTTAACCCAAAGGTCGCGACAGCCTTGACACAATGAAATTGATAGTGATAGTCTGTAACTTTTAGACGGATAAGACGTATTCAGTTGGTTGTTTAATTTAGAATTTGAGGCAGCAATTCCATCAAGTAAATCACTTTAGGACGTTTTCCTTTTTTTTAACTCCAAAGGTCAATTTCTATGAAAAAGCCATGAAAATGTGAAAACGCAAGCACTAAGTGTGACTAGTTGTTATAGATCAAATCAAACTCCCTAAATTCGAATTTTCGCGCGTAATGACCCACGATTAAATCCTTGAAGCCTTACCGGTAACCTTAATCGGAAATGGGTTGGTATTGGTAGTTTTCAGGTATTCAAGGCCACTATAGTGCCCACATGAAGTTTTTTAAAGAAATCCGTATTTCTCCATTTTCAGGCCTGTACTCATTTCAAGGTTCGAAGGCTTCTATTGCGGTCGACAGGATTTATGAAATCTAAGGTTTTCGATGACCTTTGCAGTCTAACTTTTAAACGGTAACATGTAATTCAATTTAGTAGTCAAATTCACAATTTGCAACCGCAATTTCACTAAATAAGTTAATTTGGACCGATATCGTTTTTTTAGTTCAAAGGTCATTTTCTTCAAAAAGAAAAGCCTTAGAAAAGTCAAAATGTAAGTAGTCGTTACATCTGAAATTAAACCCGCTTGAATTAAATTTCCTAGTTAAAAGTACTAAGGTCATTCCACTTACGATGACCTTAGTCAAAAATCCTCGAAAAATCATCTTTTGGGATCCCACTACCCAAAATTATAAGCCTAACTAAACTTTTGGGATTCTATGTCAAGTCAAGCCACATTTAGGCGCGTTGTATTTTTAACCCAAAGGTCGCGAAAGCCTTGACACAATAAAATTGATAGTGATAAGTTTGAACTAATATTTGACGCTAATTTGACCCCGCTTGAATCAAATTTCATAGTTAAAAGTACTAAGGTCATTCCGTTTACGATGACCTTAGTAAAAAATCCTCGCAAAATCATCTTTTGGGAATCCCACTACCTAAAATTAAAAGGCTTTAGCAAACTTTTGGGATTTTATGTCAGATTCAAGCCATATTCATGCGCGCTATATTTTTAACCCTAAGGTCGCGAAAGCCTTGACACAATGAAATTGGTAGTGATAAGTGTGAACTAATTTTTGACACTAATTTGACCCCGCTTGAATCAAATTTCATAGGTAAAAGTACTAAGGTCATTCCGCTTACGATGACCTTAGTTAAAAATTTACGAAAAAATCATCTTTTGGGGATCCCACCTCCTAAAATTATAATCCTAACTAAACTTTTGGGATTTTATGTCAGATTCAAGCTACATTCAGGTGCGTTATATTTTTAACCCAAAGGTCGCGAAAGCCTTGACACAATGAAATTGATACTGATAAGTGTGAACTAATGTTTGACACTAATTTGACCCCGCTTGAATAAAATTTCACATTTAAAAGTACTAAGGCCACTCCGCTTACGATGACCTTAGTCAAAAATCCTCGAAAAATCATCTTTCGGGGAACCCACTGCCTAAAATTATAAGTCCTAACTAAACCTTTGGGATTTTATGTTAGATTCAAGCAACATTCATGCGCGTTATATGTTTAACCCAAAGGTCGCGAAAGCCTTGACACAATGAAATTGATTGTGATAAGAGTAAACTAATGTTTGACACGTATTCGACCCCGCTTGAATTAAGTTTTATAGTTAAAAGTACTAAGGTCACTCCGCTAACGATGACCTTAGTCAAAAATCTTCGAAAAATCATCTTTTGGGGATCCCACAACCTAAAATTATAAATCCTAACTAAACTTTTGGGATTTTATGTCAGATTCAAGACACATTCAGGCGCATTATATTTTTAACCTAAAGGTCGCGAAAGCCTTGACCCAATGAAATTGATAGTGATAGTCTGTAACTTTTAGACGATAAAGACGTAATTCAGTTGGTTGTTTAATTCAGAATTTGAGTCGGCAATTCCATCAAGTAAAGTCACTTTAGGCCGTTTTCCTTTTTTAAACTTCAAAGGTCAGTTTCTATGAAAAAGCCTTGAAAAAGTGAAAACGCAAGCACTAAGTGTTAGTAGTTGTTATAGATCAAATCAAACTCCCTAAATTCGAATTTTCGCTCGAAATGACCCTCAATTAAATCCTTGAAAGCCTTAGCAATAACCTTAATCGGAAATAGGTTGGTATTGGTAGTTTTCAGTCAAGGCCACTGTAGTGCCCGCATGAAGTTTTTTAAAGAAATCCGTATTTCTCCATTTTTCAGGCCTGTACTCATTTCAAGGTTCGAAGGCTTCTATTGCGGTCGACAGAATTTATGAAATTTAGGTTTTTCGATGACCTTTGCAGTCCAACGTTTAAACGGAAATATGTAATTCAATTTAGTTGTCAAAGTCACAATTTGCGACCGAAATTTCCCTAAATAAAATTGGGCCAATTTCATTTTTTTAGTTCAAAGGTCATTGTCTTCAAAAAGAAAAGCCTTAGAAAAGTCAAAACGTAAGTAGTCGTTATATCCTGAAATTAAGCCCGCTGAATTAGAATTTTCTAGCGAAACTACTCTAGGTTTAATCCTTAAAGCCTTCACGATGACCTTAGTTGAAAATCGATTTTCATTGATTGTTTTTTATAATGGTTTCACATCGATTGTATGACGCTCCACATTTTTTATACAAATCCTTTAGATATATTTGTGATCAATCTCAATCTATGATGGTGCATGGTAAAATTTGTCTATGACCTTTACACTCGTATAACTCTTAAGTAGTGATGCGTAGCACGGTTTAGCATTCAAATTCAAAGCTGCGATCTCGATTCTATCAAATAAGTCGTTTTAGTCTGTTTTCATTTTCTACCTCCAAAGGTCAATTATAGGACAGAGCCTTGGAAAAATTAAAACGTAAGCATCAAGTGTGAGTAGTCTTTATATGTCAAATCGAACTCGCTGAATTGGAATCTTTGAACTAAATGGGCCTAAATTAAACCGTTTAACCGTAACGATAGCCTTAATTGAAAATAGGATGACCTTTAGGTGTCTGCAAACTCCTAAAGTCAAATTCGATCTTCAAATTCTAAATCTGCGACCTTAGTTCTAGCAAATAAACCACTTTGAGGGAAGTTGATTTTTTACCCCAAAGGTCAGCTTTTACGAAGTGGGATAGCCTTGGAACGAAAAAATGTGTTCTTATATATAGTGTGGGTAATGATTTCAGCATAATTTCGTCTCGGAAAAACCAAATCTGCCAATTAGAAGTCTCTAAATTCAACTGCTTAAGAGTTATCGGCACTTTGAGGCCACTCGTCTTTAGTTTGGTCAATTTTAAATATGTTTATTACGTTTTGCGTATACTTGGTGACATTCCCAGGTCGATATCCCGTTCCAAATTCATTTTTCAATTTCTTCCCAGGATGCATTCGTCGTTTGTTTCATGATTATGTATTTTTCATTGAAATGCAATGTTCACAGTAATTATTTATAGAATAAGTGGTCTGAAAATGAATGACCCTAGTAAACGCTAATGAGTTTGAGCTAATCATGAAGTTGCTCCTATTAATGTCATAATTTAAATGATTCAGCCTGGATGTTGTACAGAGCTATTCGACATGATTATTAGTTTCCCAGCAAAATTAAGCTTGATTATGATAAATGCTCTTAATTTATTTGATTATTTATACGAAGTGGCTGATGCATAATCTGATAAATGTGCAAATACCAAAAACGACAGTCTCTCTAACAGACTAATGAATCAACTTAACATATCCATTAGAATCAACAGTTTTAATTACATCTCTTCATGGAATGGAATCTCGTGAACGTTTTTTATTGCGAAGAACCTTTTTACTATTTTTCAAAAGATAAAATCCTGAGACAATGTTAGTTTCAAAAACCAATAATAACAAAATATGATGTCAGATTACTTTTGTTGGTAAAAAATCGCCCTCTTCGGAATAACCGGGCATTGTTCGACCTTATTTCTTCGTATCGCTCCTGTTGCAAACAACAAAAGACATAAACATATACGAAATTGTCCCGGATGGTTGGTTTCGCATCTAACGTCGTGTTTGAATAAATTTATGCGGATATTTTCCCCGCATTATTTTACGACTAAAGCACGTTACACCATAATGTTATGTCGGTAGACATTGTGGGGCCACATTCGATCCTTTCAAACGTATCCTTAGAGCTAAGAATCGCCTAACTAGTTTCACCTATACAGCCTATAAACCTTATCCGAAATGTAAATTTAATTTACCGCCTTTGACGCATTCTAAGCCCTTATTAGGTTTATTTTAGCTCGTGAAATGTAAAAAGCAGCGCCTCAAAATCCCCTTAAAACGAAATTTTAAAATGTTTCCCACCTCGTTGGCTTCTCAATCCGTTTGTTAAGTTGCTTATTATGATGATTGTCAGTGGATTGCTATAGTTGGGCTATAGTGAGGGGATGCAACGGCGCGATATTAGCACCCATTCGCGAGTATTCTCACTGGCCAATCCTTCAGTAGAATTGTGATATATTTCTTAAGATCAATCCACCTTAAATCGCTGCTCTAACGAATTCTAATAACAACAAAACGTCGATAACACAAACGTATTGACGCCAGCTTAACTTCCTGTGAAAGATTTTGAAAGTAAATGACTTCTGAAGGCGTTTTTAGGGGGTAGAATGCATCCCAACATGCTAAACCTGAATTCATATTGTCTTATATCCGCACGTGGATCGTCTCCGTCGAGTTTTAGCGTTATTTCCGGCGGAAGATTTTCCTTCGAGTCGGGGGGTGCGCTTTCCACGTGGGCGGGCGAAATTCAACCCCTTTAACGTATACAGAAATGATGCAGATGCAACAAAGTGATTTCTTTACGCTATGCTGCTGTGGCGTAGGATTTTTCATAAAAATCTCAACTCTTATGAATATATCATCTCTTTTTATATTTATCTCTCGGAATAATAAAACACATATCGAATAAACGCGGGGGATTTACCCCAAGTCGCGAATATATATAGGGAAGATTAAAGGTAACCGCCTGTTCGTTTCCGGTAAGCGCCTTACGAAAACTTGTTAATATTTGAACGAAATTAATATTGGAACAAAGCGAGTGAGAGCCGGACTTACCTTTGATGGCTGGATCTGGATGATGATGGCAAGTGGTTACATGGCAGCCCCTTCTTTGTTCCAAGCTAGGGCAGTGCTTCCCGCCGTTTTGCGGTTGCATTTTAATGGATCTTTGTCTGGACATGGTACCAGCCCCACAATCAGCGTCGCAATGCGACCAAGGTCCCCACGGGGTCACCTGACAATCCACAACTGAAAAAAAAAGAAAAATTAGTTCCTGGAAATGCGATATGATGATGACAAATTTTTTTTATCATTCGAGGGAAATAAAATTATAAAAAAAGTTTTAGCATATTTAAGACAAAAAAATGGACATTTCTTATTTTTCTCATTTTTCAAAGAAAGAGAACTCATTTTTGAAGTAAGAGCCCCAAAAAATAGTCTTTCGTATTTGAGTACCAAAAAATCTTTCATTGTTTGGGTACCACAACATATTTTATATTTCGTACACCAGAGAATCTGGTCTGGAAATCTTTAATAGTCTGGGCACCAGAAAATATAATTTTTTATAGCCTGGATACTAGAAAATGGAATTATTATAAGGCTGGGCACCAATATAATGATTTATTGCTTATTTTTTTCTAACAAGAGACATACATTTTTTTGGGAATTTGAAAATTAACTAAAAAAAGGTTAAAACGTATTTTGGGGTCTGGGTGTCAAAAACTGAATTTTTTTAAACCATATTTTTCTTATTCTTAATCTAGGTGCCAAAAAAGAGAATCGAAATAATATAACATAGAATCTTTCATAGTCTGGATGCCAGAGAATAAAATGACATAGTCCAGGCACCTGAAAAAAGAAATTTTCCTCATTCTGGGCACCAAAATACCAATTTTGTGCTGCACAATATTTGAGAATTTTTCCCTAATGTAAACAGCAGATTAAAAACTTTGTAACAACTTGTTTCGAAGTCTGGGCGACAAAAATTGATTTCATTTTCTTTGATCTTCTCTTTTGATCTTTTTTTAATTTCTATACCAAAGGGTGGTATACCAGAAATTAGAATCTTTTGACTATAAAAAAAAAAACGAATCTTCCATGGCATAAGTTACAGAGAATACAACTGGGCACCTATAGAAGGTTTTAAGGTCCAGGAAAGTATAACGTAGAATCTTTCGTAGTATGGGCGCCTAGAAAATAGAATATTTCATAGTCTGGGCAGCTAAAAAAGTAAATCTTTCATAGCCTGGGCATCCCGAAAACGTAAATGTTTTTGATCTGGGCGCCAAAATACCAATTTTGTACTGCAAAATATTTGAGAATTTTTCCCTAATGTAAACAGTAGATAAAAAATTTTGTAAAAATTTGTTTTGAAGTCTGGGCGGCAAAAAATGATTTCATGTTCTTTGATTCTTTTGATCTTTTTTTAATTTCTGTACCAAAGAGTGGCATACCAGAAAATAGAATCTTTTGACTATAAAAAAAACCGAATCTTCATGATATGAGTTCCAGAGAAATACAATATTTCATATTCTGGGCACCATGGAATGTTTTAAGGTCCGAGTAGTATAACGTAGAATCTTTCGTAGTCTGGGCGTTAGAAAATAAAATATTTCATAGTCTGGGCGCTAAAAAAGTAAATCTTTCATAGCCTGGGCACCCGAAAATGTAAATGTTTTTGATCTGGGAACCAAAATACCAATTTTGTATTGCAAAATATTTAATAATTTTTCCCCTAATGTAAACAGTAGATAAAAAACTGTGTAAAATTTTGTTTCGAAGTCTGGGCGGCAAAAATAATTTCATGTTCTTTGATCTTTTGATCTTTTTTTAATTTCTGTACCAAAGAGTGGCATACCAGAAAATAGAATCTTTTGACTATCAAAAATAAAACCGAATCTTCCATGGATATGAGTTGCAGAGAATACAATATTTTATATTCTGGGCACCATAGAATGTTTTAAGGTCCAGGGTAGCATAACGTAGAATCCTTTCGTAAGTCTGGGCGCTGGAAAAATAGAATCTTTCATAGTCTGGGCAGCTAGAAAATGGAATACTTTCATAGTCTGGGCGCTAAAAAAGTAAATCTTTCACTAGCCTGGGCACCCGAAAATGTAAATGTTTTTGATCTGGGACGCCAAAATATCAATTTTTTTGCTTATTTTTGGACTGCGAAAAGATTTGGAAATTTTCTCTAAATTTAAACGGTAAATAAATGCCACCTGCCAAAATTGTGCTGCGAAGACTTAAGAATTTTTTCTCACTTTGTAGTATGAGCACCAGAAACAGTTCATAATCTGGGCACCAAAAAATAGAATTTTACGTAGTCTGGGCACCACAAAACATAATAGTTTAATAGTCTGGGCACCAAAACTTAACATTTTTCACAGTTTGGGCATTAAAAAATTGAAACTTCTTAATCTGGGCGCCAAAATATCAAATTGTTTTGCTAAATCCTCTGCAAAGAAAATATTTGAGAATTTTTTTTTAATTTGAGCGATAAAAACGACAGTAAAATTGTGTTTGGGCTGCGAGGACCTAAGAATTTTTTTCTCACTTTTTAGTATAAGAGTTTATAGTCTGGGCACCAAAAAATGGAATTATACGTAGTCTGGGCACCACAAAATATAATGGTTTGATAGTCTGGGCACTAGTAATTAAAATCTCCCACAGCCTGGGCATTCAAAAATTGAAGTCTATTAATCTGGGCGCCAAAATATTAAATTGTTTTGCTAAATTCTGTGCTAAGAAAATATTTGAAAACATTTTTAAAATTTGAACGATAAAAAAAAGAGTAAAATTGTGTTTAGACTGAAAGACTAAAGAATGTTTTCCTCACTTTGTAGCATAAGTAAAAGTTTATAGTCTGGGCACCAAAAAATGAAATTTTACGTAGTCTGGGCACCACAAAACATAATAGTTAAATAGTCTGGGCACCAAAACTTAACATTTTTCACAATTTGGGCATTCCAAAAATTAAAAATTATGATCTGGGCGCCAAAATATCAAATTTTTTTGCTAAATTATGTGCTAAGAAAATATTTGAGGATTTTTTTTTACTTTGAACGATAAAAAAGGCAGGAAAATTGTGATTGGGCTGCAAAGACTTGGGAATTTTGTCCTCACTTTGTAGTTCAAGTAAGAGTTGATAGTCGGGCACCAAAAAATGAAATCTTTCGTAGTCTGGGCACCACAAAACACAATGGTTTAATAGTCTGAGTACCAGAAATTAAAATCTTTTTTTGGTTGGGCATTCAAAAATTGAAATCTATTGATCTGGGCGCCAAAATATCAAACTTTTTTGCTAAATTCTGTGCTAAGAAAATATTTGAGATTTTTTTTTAAATTTGGACGATAAACAAAGACAGTAAAATTGTGTTTGTACTGCGAAGACTTGAGAATTTTTTTCCTTACTCTGTAGTATGAGTAGGAGTTTATAGTCTGGGCATCAAAAAATGAAATGTTACGTAGTCTGGGCACCACAAAACATAATGGTTTGATAGTCTGGGCACTAGTAATTAAAATCTCTCACAGCCTGGGCATTCAAAAATTAAAATCTATTGATCTGGGCGCCAAAATATTAAACTGTTTTACTAAGTTCTGTGCTAAGAAACTATTTGACATTTTTTTTAAATTTGAACGATAAAAAAAGCAGTATGTGGTTGGGCTGCGAAGACTTAAGATAGTTTTTTCTCACTCTGTAGTATAACTAAGAGTTTATAGTCTGGGCACCAAAAACAGAATCTTACGTAGTCTGGGCACCACAAAATAAAATGGTTTAATAGTCTGGGCACCAAAAATTAAACTTGTCATAGCCTGTGCATTCAAAAATTAAATTTTTCTAATCTGGGCTCCAAAATATCACTTTTTTGCTTATTTTGGGCTAAGAAAAGATTAAGAGTTTTTATCTAAATTTGAACGGTAAATAAAAAACAGTAAAAAAGTGTTTTGTGGTCTGCACATCAAAAATTAGTTCTGTCTTTATTTTTCATAATCTGGTCACCAAAAAAAAATATCTTTTATAGCCTGGGCATCCGAAAAGTACAACATTTTTAGTCTGGTCATTAAAATATCAATTTTATGCCAAATTTGGGCTGCGAAAAGATTTGAGAATTTGTTCTTGCTTTGTAGTATAAGCAGCAAAAAAGAGTTTATAGTTTGGGCACCAAAAATTAGAGTCTGGGCACCAAAAAATGGAATTTTACGTAGTCTGGGCCTCACAAAGCATAATGGTTTAATAGTCTGGGCACCAGAACTTAAATTCTTTCACAGCCTGGGCATTCAAACATAGACATTTTTTTATCTGGGCGGCAAAATATCAAATTGTTTTGCTTAATTTTGTGCTAAGAAAACATTTGAAATTTTTTTTAAATTTGAACGATGAACAAAGACAGTAAAATTGTGTTTGGACTGCGAAAACTTGAGAATTTTTCCCTACTTTGTAATATAAGTAGAAGTAAATAGTCTGGGCATCAAAAAATGGAATTTTACGTAGTCTGAGTACCACAAAACATAATGGTTGGATAGTCTGGGCACTAGTAATTACAATCTTTCACAGCCTGGGCATTCAAAAATTAAAATATTTTTATCTGGGCGCCAAAATATTGAATTGTCTTGCTAAGTTCTGTGCTAAGAACCAATTTGAAATATTTTTTTTAATTTGAACGAGAAAAAGAGGCAGTATGGGTTTTGGCTGCGAAGACTTGAGAATGTTTTCCTCACTCTGTAATATAAGTAAGAGTTTATAGTCTGGGCACCAAAAAATGGAATTTTACGTAGTCTGGGCACCACAAAGCATAATGGTTTAATAGTCTGGGCACCAAAAAATAAACTCTGTCATAGCCTGGGTATTCAAAAATTAAATTTCTTTAATCTGAGCGCCAAAATATTACTTTTTTGCTAATTTTGGGCTGAGAAAAGATTGAAAATTTTTATTTAAATTTGAACGGTAAATAAAAAACAGGAGAATAATGTTTTGTAGTCTGGACATCAAAAAATTAGTTCTTTCTTTATTTTTCCTAATCTGGTTACCGAAAAATAATATCTTTTATAGCCTGGGCACCCGAAAAGTACAAATTTTCAGTCTGGACACTAAAATATCAATTTTATGCCAAATTTGGGCTGCGAAAAGATTTGAGAATTTTTTTTGCTTTGTAGTATAAGCAGCAAAAAAGAGTTTATAGTTTGGGCACCAAAAAATAAAATCTTACGTAGTCTGGGTACCACAAAACATAATGGTTTAATAGTCTGGGTACCAGAACTTAAAATCTTTTACAGCCTGGGCATTCAAGCATGGACATTTTTTTATCTGGGCGCCAAAATATCAACTTGTTTTGCTAAATTCTGTGCTAAGAAAATATTTGAAAATATGTTTTTTAATTTGAACAATAAAAAAACAGTAAAATTGTGTTTGGGCTGCACAGACTTGAGATTTTTTCCTCACTTTGTAGTAAAAGTAGGAGTTTATAGTCTGGGCACCAAAAATAAAATCTTACGTAGTCTGGGCACCACAAAACATAATGCTTTAATAGTCTGGGCACCAGAAATTAAAATCTTTCATAGCCTAGGCATTCAAAAATTTAAAAATATCACTTTTTTGCTAATTTTGGGCTAAAAAAAGATTGACAATTTTTATCTTAAATTGAACGGTAAATAAAAAACAGTAAAATAGTGTTTATGATCTGGACATCAAAAAATTAGTCCTTTCTTTATGTTTTATAATCTGGTCACCGAAAAATAACATCTTTTATAGCCTGGGAACCCGAAAAGTACCACATTTTCAGTCTGGACACTAAAATATCAATTTTATGTCAAATTTGGGCTGCAAAAAGACGTGAGAATTTTTTTTTGCTTTGTATATAAGCAGCAAAAAAGAGTTTATCGTTTGGGCACCAAAACTTAGAGTCTGGGCACCAAAAAATGGAATTTTACGTGGTCTGGGCACCACAAAGCATAATGGTTTAATAGTCTGGGCACCAGAACTTAAATTCTTTCACAGTCTGGGCATTCAAACATAGACATTTTTTTATCTGGGCGCCAAAATATCAAATTGTTTTGCTAAATTTTGTGCTAAGAAAACATTTGAAATTTTTTTTTTAATTTGAACGATAAACAAAGACAGTAAAATTGTGTTTGGACTGCGAAGACTTGAGAATTTTTCCCTACTTTGTAATATAAGTAGAAGTATATAGTCTGGGCATCAAAAAATGGAATTTTACGTAGTCTGAGCACCACAAAACTTAATGGTTGGATAGTCTGGGCACTAGTAATTACAATCTTTTACAGCCTGGGCATTCAAAAATTAAAATATTTTGATCTGGGCGCTAAAATATTGAATTGTTTTGCTAAGTTCTGTGCTAAGAACCAATTTAAAATTTTTTTTTTTTTAATTTAAACGATAAAAAGAGGCAGTATGGGTTTGGGCTGCGAAGACTTGAGAATGTTTTCCACATTCTGTAATATTAGTGAGAGCTTATAGTCTGGGCACCAAAAAATGGAATTTTACGTAGTCTGGGCACCACAAAGCATAATGGTTTAATAGTCTGGGCACCAAAAAAATAAACTCTGTCGTAGCCTGGGTATTCAAAAATTAAATTTCTTTAATCTGGGCGCCAAAATATTACTTTTTTGCTAATTTTGGGCTGAGAAAAGATTGAAAATTGTTATCTAAATTTGAACGGTAAATAAAAAACAGGAGAATAATGTTTTGCAGTCTGGACATCAAAAAATTAGTTCTTTCTTTATTTTTCCTAATCTGGTTACCGAAAAATAATATCTTTTATAGCCTGGGCACCCGAAAAGTACAAAATTTTCAGTCTGGACACTAAAATATCAATTTTATGCCAAATTTGGGCTGCGAAAAGATTTGAGAATTTTTTTGCTTTGTAGTATAAGCAGCAAAAAAGAGTTTATAGTTTGGGCACCAACAAATAAAATCTTACGTAGTCTGGGTACCACAAAACATAATGGTTTAATAGTCTGGGTACCAGAACTTAAAATCTTTTACACCCTGGGCTGTAAGAGATTTTAATTACTATTGCTCAGACTATCAAACCGTTATGTTTTATGGTGCCCAGACTTCGTAAAATTCCATTTTTTGGTGCCCAGACTATAAACTCCTACTTATACTACAGAGTGAAGAAAACATTTTAAAGTCTTCGCAGTCCAAACACAATTTTACTGTCTTTTTTTATCATTCAAATTAAAAAAAAATCTCAAATATTTTCTTAGCACAGAATTTAGCAAAACAATTTGACATTTTGGCGCCCAGATAAAAAAATTTCCATGTTTGAATGGAAATTTTTTTATCTGGGCGCCAAAATGTCAAATTGTTTTGCTAAATTCTGTGCTAAGAAAATATTTGAAAATATGTTTTTTAATTTGAACAATAAAAAAAACAGTAAAATTGTGTTTGGGCTGCACAGACTTGAGATTTTTTCCTCACTTTGTAGTACAAGCAGGAGTTAATAGTCTGGGCACCAAAAATAAAATCTTACGTAGTCTGGGCTCCACAAAACATAATGATTTATTAGTCTGGGCGCCAGAACTTAAAATCTTTCACAGCCTGGGCACCAGAACTTAAAATCTTTCACAGCCTGGGCGGTCAAACATGGACATTTTTTATCTGGGCGCAAAACTATTAATTTTTTTGCTTATTTCGGGCTGGCAAAATATTAGGGAATTATTCTTTGGATTTGAACGATAAATAAAAAAAAGAGTAAAATAGGGTTTCGGGGTCTGGACATCGAAAAATTAGTTATTTTTTTGATTTTCATAATCTGGTTACTAAAAAATAATATTCTATATAGCCTGGGCACCCAAAAATGAAAGTTTGTCCAATCTGTTTATTAAAATATGAGTTTTTTGCTAATTTTGAGTTGCAAAAGTTTTTCTCTTTGCGGTATGAGTACCAGAAACAACTGAGCACCCAGAAATAGAACCTTATGTAGTCTGGGTACTACAAAACATAATGGTTTAATAGTCTGGGCACCAGAAATTTTCACAGCCTGGGCATTCAAAAATTGAAATGTTTTGATCTGGGCGCCAAAATATCTAGTTTTTTGCTTATTTTGGACCGGAAAAATATTTAAAAATTTTTAGTCTGGGCACCAAAAAATAGAATCTGGGTACCACAAACATAATGTTTCAATAGTCTGGGCACCAGAAAACGGAATCCTCCTCGGATTAAGCTAAGCAGTAAAAGTAGCGTATCCAACATGGCCACCTTTTGATAGAGTTTCCGAAAATGTGCGCCCAGACCAGGTAATAAGGTCTTCTTATCCTTCTTTTTTAGTGTCCAGTCCTCAAAATTTCATTTATATTGCTATTTTTAGCTCTCAGGTCATATATGAAGACCTTGATTAGCTTATTGCGACTTAATTTTACATTTTGTGACTTTAATTAAAATCTTTCATAGTCTGGGCATTCAAAGATTGAAATTTTTGATCTAAGCTAGTTTTTTGCCAATTTTATACTAAAAAAATATTTAGTCTGGGCACCAAAAAATAGAATCTGGGCACCACAAACATAATGTTTCAATAGTCTGGGCACCAGAAAATGGAATCTGTCACAGTCTATGAGCGAGAAAATAAAATTATTTCAATTGAAAATTGTCTGTTTGATTTAGAAAAGCGCAAAAATGTCTCTTTACATTTACAAGAGAAAAAAGTTTGTCTGAACAAAATAAAAGTTTATTATCATCTTGATAACAAAAAATAAACAATAAGTAATTTTTGGTGTGCGAACGGTGACACCATTTGTTCCTATTTTGAGCGGTTTCAAAAATTAAAATTAAAGATTTTTTCCAAATTTGGCCAACGAAAAATCATATTTCTTTGTAACAGAAAACAAAACATTAGCGTTTGGTAAAAGTAAACTGTTTTTTTTTAATCTGGGCGGCAAAAACTTAATAGAAAATAAAATATTCTTTGGTCTGGGCACCAATAAACGACAGAAAGAAGACATTTTCTTGCTAATTAGTAACATCAAAATAATAAAAGACTCTCCTAGCTTAATTTAGGAGAATTTAGAAGGTCAGAATCCACAAATTTCCATTTTAAGGCTCGTAATTTCCATAACCAGCCAAAAACTCAAATAACTGATAAATGAAAATGAATTGGATGCGATGAAATCAGATGTGACTTAGCCTATTCTGGGCAGATCAAGCAATTTATTTAAATTCGTTTTGACGAACACAAGCAATAGAATCAGGTTCAGTATGTCTGCAAAATACAAAGCGGTAATCCCGGTGTCATTTCCAAAATTAAAAACGAACTTTGACGTTCAACAGGAGGAAAATTCTGGCTTAATTTCGAGTGAATAATAAATAGAACGCAACGGCAATCCCCAGTTGCCGTCGCGGGTTTGTTTATCGAGTTAATTGGTTACAAAGCGTCCAGAATTAAGATAGAATCCGGGTATTAAAAGCGGCAAACAAGTAAAGGCAAAGTTTAATCATCAAGTAATGGGAATGAATCCAATTGTTCGGAGGCCCAAATTACGGATCTTTTGTTCTCTCTCATCGTCGGATTGCAGCTACACAGTGATATATATCCGCGTAGTAATTACTATCGCTCCCTATCTGTCGGTTTTTCATTGATTGGAGCATTTTTCCTCCGAATTGGTGCCTCTACATCAAGGTCGATTTGAGAGTACACGGTTTTTTATTGTTCGCTTTTATCTAGTCCTTTTTCATCAAATACTGGTCCTCTTGATTTGAAAGCGTTTACGCGGAGGACAACGAAATATCAATTAAATCGATAGAGACCTATCTAGGTTATTTTTCAAGTAGACCACTAAATCACGACGATTATGTAATTTATTGGGCGAGTAATCCTCATAAAAAGGAAAGGATCTAACCAACGTGGCATAGAAACCGAATAGATCGATTGCAAATAAATTACCGAAGGGATTTCAAGGTATGGGAGATACGGCGGGACCAATGAACAGTCGTTTCTGCATTCCGATGCTTTTGGAATCATTGGGAATGCAAAATGGTTTAGTTTTTGTTTTAGCTTTGGGAGCCCCAAACGCTCACCTCCAGTCCCTTTTCTCATTTGCGTTCTCGACGGCTTAAGCAGTTTTTTAGGGCTCAACGACGTAACTTAAACAGCATGGGGTAACTGCTATCGATGCTTGACAGTTCATTTGGCGACTGCTGCTGGTTAGTTAAAGTATATGGTGATTTTTTTTTAATTTGTCGAAAGCCTAGTGATTGATTCTACTTTATGGCTTGGAATTCGCAGTTGTTTAGTTTTTTAAACAAATAAAGTAAATATTAAAATTGAATAATACATCACTAACTTCTGGGTAGCTAACAAGATGCAAGAAGCTTTTTGCCTATAAAAATTTATAAAAATATTAAGATAATCAAACTTGGCGTTCTCAGATTAAGTTAAGTGTCAAATATTAGGTATTTACCACTTTCACATGTCAATAGAGCTTCTAAAAATGTGCGCCCAGACTAAGAAAAGAGTATTCTTGTTCGCGTTTTTTGGTGCCCAGACTCAAAAATTTTCTTATTGTTGATATTTTTCTACCGCTAACATCAGATTAAAATACCTAGGTCAGGTTACCACAACTCGATCCAACATTCTATGACTTGGATTGTCAAAGAAAATTTCCTATTTCGTTTTGGTAGGGCCCAAACTGGGAAATTTTTATTTTTAAGTTGACCGTACTAAAAAAATGTTCGTGTTAGTTTTTTTTCTACGATTTACCTCATTTACGTAGATTTACATGTACGAAATTCACGACAACGAAAAACGAAACTAACTTAAAACTTAGCCTTCTTGGATTAGGCTAAGTGGCATAAAATAGCGTATCCAACACAATCACATTTCGATAGAGTTTCTGAGAATGAGCGCCCAGACCAGGAAATACGGTCTTATTGTTCCTTTTTTCTGGTGCCCAGACTTAAACATTTTATTTATGTTACTATTTTTTGCCGCCCAGACCAGATAAGAAGATCTCGATCAGCTTATTGGGACGTAATTTTACATTTTGTGAGTTTGATTGTCAAAGAAAACTTCTTATTTTGTTTTCGTACTGTCCAAACCAAGGAAATTGTACTTTGAAGTTGACCATATTATATAAAATATTCATGTTGTTCTTGTACAATTTACCCTATAAACATTTACGAAAACAGAAAATAAAACTTGAAACATAGCCCCCTCGGATTAAACTTAGCGGCAAAAGTAACGTATCTAACACAACCACATTTTGATAGAGTTTCTAAAAATGTGCGCCCAGAACAGGAAATAAGGTCTTTTTGTTCCGCTTTTCTGGTGCCCAGACTTAAACATTTTATTTATGGTGCTAGTTTTTGCTGCCCAGACTAGATGGGAAGACCTTAATCAGCTTATTGCGACTCTGTTTTACATTTTGCGACTTTGATTATCAAAGAAAATTTCCTATTTTGTTTTCGTACGAAACAAACTAAAAAGACAATTGCATTTTGAAGATGCCCATACTAAAAAAAATTTCATGTTGGTTGTTTTTCTACGATTTGCAATTTAAAAATTTTAAAAAACGAAATCTGAAATTAACTTGAAACTTAACCTTCTTGGATTAAGCTAAGCAGCAAAAGTAATGTACCCAACAGAATCACATTTTGATAAAGTTTGTGAAAATGTGCGCCCAGACCAGCAAATAAGGTCTTCTTGTTCCTCTTTTCCAGTGCCCAGACCTAAACACTTTATTTATGTTGCTATTTTTTGCCACCCAGACTAGATAGGAAGACTTTGAGCAGCTTATTGCTAGTTAATTTTACATTTTGTGACTTTAATTGTCAATGAAAATTTCTTATTTTATTTTTAAACTGCCCAAACTAAGAAGACAATTATATTTCGAAGTTGCCCATACTAGAAAACATGTTTATGTTAGTAGTTTTTCTACAATTTACACTATAAAAATTCAAAAAAACGTAAAATCAAAATTAGCTTGAAGCTTAGCCTTCTTGGATTGAGCTAGGCAGCAAAAGTAACTTATCCAACAGAATCACATTTTGATAGAGTTTTTGTAAATGTGCGCCCAGACCAGCAGTTCCTCTTTTCTAGTGCCCAGACCTAAACACTTTATCTATGTTACTATTTTTTGCCGCCCAGACCAGATAGGAAGACCTAGATCAGCTTATTGTCACTTAATTTTACATTTTGTGACTTTGATTGTCAAAGAAAATTTCTTATTTTGTTTTTGTACGAACCAAATTAAGAAAACAATTGCATTTTGAAGTTGTCCATACTAGAAAAATGTTTATGTTAGTCGTTTTTCTGCGATTTACACTTTAAAAATTCAAAAAAATGAAAACTGAAATTAACTTGATACTTAGCTTTCTTGGATTAAGCTAAGCGGCAAAAATAACGTATCCATTACGATCACATGTAGATAAAGTTTCTGAAAATGTGCGCCCAGACCAGGAAATAAGGTCTTCTTCTTCCTCTTTTTTAGTGCCCAGACTTGGACGTTTTATTTATGTTGCTATTTTTTGCCGCCCAGACCAGATAGGAAGACTTCAATCAGCTTATTGCAACTTAATTTTACATTTGGTGACTTTGATTGTCAAAGAAAATTTGTTATTTTGTTTTCGTACTGCCCAAACTAATAGGGAAATTGTATTTTGAAGTTAACCACATTATATAAAATGTTAATGTTGTTCTTGTACGTTTTACCCTAAAAACCATTAACGAAAACGAAAAAAAAACTAACTTGAGACATAGGCTTCTTGGATTAAGCTAAGCAACAAAAATAACGTATCCAATACAATCACATTTTGATAGAGTTACTGAAAGTGTGCGCCCAGACCAGCATATAAGGTCTTCTTGTTCCTCTTTTTTAATGCCCAGACCTAAATACTTTATTTATGTTGCTATATTTTGCCGCCCAGATCAGATAGGAAGACCTCGATCAGCTTATTGCCACTTAATTTTACATTTTGTGAGTTTAATTGTCCAAGAAATTTTCTTATTTTATTTTCGTACTGCCCAAACTAAGAAGACAATTGCATTTTGAAGTTGCCTATACTAGAAAAAATATTCATGTTAGTTGTTTTTCTACGATTTACACTTTAAAAATTCAAAAAAAAAACGAAAACTAAAATGAACTTGAAACCTAATCTTTTTGGATTAAGCTAAGCGGCAAAATAACGCATCCAACACAATCACATTTCGATAGAGTTTCTGAAAATGTGCGCCCAGACCAGGAAAAAGGTCTTCTTGTTTATCTTTTCTGGTGCCCAGACTTAAAATTTTTATTTATGTTGCTATATTTTGCCGCCCAGTTCAGATAGGATGATCTTGATCAACTCATTGCAACTTAATTTTACATTTTGTGACTTTGATTGTCAAAGCAAATTTTTTGTTTAGTTTTCAGACGATCCAAACTAAGAAGAAAATTGTACTTTGGCCATATTAAATAAAATGTTCATGTTTGTTGTTTTTGTATGATTTACACTATAACAATTAACGAAAACGGAAAAATAAAATTAATTTGAAACATAGTCTCCTTGGATTAAATGAAGTGGCTAAAATTACGGAGCTAACACAGTCACATTTTGAGGAAGTTTTTGAAAATGTGCGCCCAGACGAGAAAAAAGGTCATGTTGTTCATGTTTTTTGTGCCCAGACCCAAAAATTCTCGAATTGCTCGAAATCGAATTAAAATAGCTTGATCAGGTTACACAACTCGTTGCTACGTTGGACTTTGACTGTTAAAGAAAGGCATTTGGTTTGGGCACTGTACAAATTAAAAAAAATTATAGTATTTTGTACCATACTCGAAAATGAAAACGTCCGCGTTAGTTAGACAAAAACAGAACAACAATTAATTAGCGTCTTTGGATTAAGTTGAGCGATAAAAATTACGTGTTTAACACTTTCATATTTTCATGGAGTTTCTAGAAATGTGCGCCCAGACTAAGAGAAAACATCTTACTAATGTTTTCTAGTGCCCAGACTAAAAAATTCTATATTTAATATTTCTTTTTTGCCGCCCAGATCGATTCAATTAATCTACTGGAACTCGCTCTTCTATAATTCTACTTAACACTTTCACATTTTCATGAATTTTCTGCAAATGTGCGTCCAGATTAATGATTTCTAGTGCCCAGACTAAAAAAATTTATATTTACCACATCATTTTTTCAAGACTCTGTTTTATACTGGTTAAATTGCGAAAACATGTCATTTGTCTGCCTGCAACTTAAATCTATTAAAGATATCTTTTCTACTTTTTAATATCTAGAAAGCTAGAGCTTTATACTGCACAAGTGAAAAAAAAAATAGTATTAACTCTGTTTTATACTGGTTAAATTGCGAAAAAATGTCATTTGTCTGCCTGTTACTTAAATCTATTAAAGATATTTTTTCTACTTTTTAATATCTAGAAAGCTAGAGCTCTATACTGCACAAGTGAAAAAAAATAGTATTTTTTCCGAAATTTTTAAGCTAACAATATCAGTTTCTTGTAGATGTAGATTCTTTTTTTTTTGTTGCCCAGACACGATATAGATTCTGCCTTTTGCTGCCCAGACAAGACATTATTCCATGTTTATTAATTTTTTGCTGCCCAGACAAGATGTAGATTCTTTTTTTTTGTTGCCCAGACACGATATAGATTCTGCTTTTTGCTGCCCAGACAAAACATTATTTCATTTTCACTGATTTACTGCTGCCCACAATTAGAAGGGAAATGTCTGCTCTCACTCACACTAGAAAATAACTTTTTGTCTCTCCCGGTTGAACTTAGAGAAAACTTTAACAGAAAAAATCATTTTATTTTGGGAAACTTGAAGGGGAAACATGTTTTTTTTTCCTTTGAAGTAGTAAAAAGTAGTTCCGGTTTGAATGACGAGAGGTAAGCTTCCCTTCTGTTCTGGGCAGCAAAAAATCAATGAAAATGAAATAATGTCTTGTCTGGGCAGCAAAAAACAGAATCTATATCGTGTCTGGACAACAACAAAAAAAGAATCTACATCTTGTCTGGGCAGCAAAAAATTAATAAACATGGAATAATGTTTTGTCTGGGCAGCAAAAAACAGAATCTATATCGCTGTCTGTGCAACAACAAAAAAAGAATCTGCATCTTGTCTGGGCAGCAAAAAATTAATAAAAATGGAATAATGTTTTGTCTGGGCAGCAAAAAGCAGAATCTATATCGTGTCTGGGCAACAAAAAAAAAAGAATCTACATCTTGTATGGGCAGCAAAAAATGAATAAACATGGAATAATGTTTTGTCTGGGCAGCAAAAAATAGAATCTATATTGTTATACAAATCAAAATGTTAATTCTTTTGAAAGTTATGCGACGCGAAGGACTAAAAAAATTCCAAAATAAAATACGTTCGAAAAATTCAGTTAACCAAATTGACAACAGATCCAGCTGGTCAGATTCTTGTAACATAATTAGATAAGTTTTATATAAAGCTTTAAACTTAGCAACTGTCGAGCACTTCAAAGAAGAATTCGAATTTTTTGCTCATCGTTGCAAGCTAAAACGACGGAAATACACTTTTATTTCCACTGGCATCCGAGCCCTTTAATTGAAAGTTACACTGGAAGAATTCGTGTCGTGATCGAATCGACTGTGGGAAACTGGCTTCTATCAGCAGTTTTATCGTTCGGGTCTCAGGACTCGGTCTCAAACAACCGTCACTTACGATTTCGCACGGCATTCGGGGAATTTAACACTCCAGCGCTAAAGACAATTAATTACGGTGTATCGATTGGCTTTTGCGCTAAAAGCCCCATCGAGCGAATGCGTGTCATAATTTATCAGCGATTTCATCTTCCGATGCTCCACCCGAACGTTTCAGACAAGCTACGTCCGATATGAATGACGGAGATTATTCAAATTTTTAATGAACGTCGAAGCTGCGCACTCCTGCAGCTAGGCAACACTGATTAATATACAGTACGAACGTTTACTCAATTTGGATGCCACAGTTACGGTATATGTCACACCTTTCCGCATTAAAATCGCATCTGCAGAAATAAACCATTGTTTAGATACATACAACGTCGAAATAAAACGGTGGTACTTTGCTTCCTACAGCATTGACGAAGGTGTTCGGTGGTAATTAAGGTTACTTTAATGAATTTACTATTATAAAGGGTTAGTTAATACCAAAACCTAGGCGTGTGGCTTATCTGGGCAGATCGGGGTCTGACGGACGTCCGGGACAAAAGAACGCACGAATTTTACGATAAAATCCGAAATTAAACGTCATTTTAACGCACTCCTAGGGCCGTTTTGAAAAGGGTTAACGGTTTACAGTCGGTTTCGGGCACTATGTTCGTTTCATGCCTGCGAAATGCACAGTTTTACAGACAATCTCAATGTACTCTGTCGGGGAAGATTAATGGGACCACTGATATTGAGAATTTCGGGAGGCCCTTGTTTGTTATGCCGCATTTTAGGCGGTTTTGTTCCGGCCGTTGCGCCGGAAAATTCCCCAAACACGATCTGAATATAAGGAGGAAGAAATAGCCCGGAAAATAAATATTAATTACGGGAACGTTGTGGATTTTTGAAACACTTTTACTTCGTCTAATAACTTTCTAAATTTGTGTTCGTAGGTACAATAACGTTACGGAGTTACTGATGAGTTCCAATAAGAAGAAAACGATTATATTACATTAGTTCTTACTCGCAACTTCGTACCTTTTAACTTAACGGAAAAACTGTCTAAGATTAAAATGTTTAAATCTGTTACAATTTAACAAAAACAAGTTGATCATTCGATTAAGGATCCACTTGTTTTATTTGAATGATTTCGTCTCTGACTTTAATTAAGAACCAAATGTAGCAGAATTGCTGTAAGAAAACGATAGATGGTGATGTCGGTCAAATATACTTTCTCAGTTATAAAATTAGTTTGGTTACACGTAATCATAGTAAAACAAGATTTCTCTGTTTCGAAAGAAGTGGAAATATTGATGCTCAGATTACAATTTCTTCATCTGCCGCAAGGAAAAAATATATTTCACATTTTATAATGAGTAAAAAATTGATATTTTGGTGCCCAGACTAAAAAAAAATCTATTACTTGGCGCCCAGCCTAAATGAAAGTCTTTAGAGTCTGGGCGAAAAAAAATCAATAAAAAATTTTCTAAACAGTATTTTTTAATAATTTTTGCCGCCCAGATAAGAATCTTTATTCAGGATAATTTTTTTCAAGGAGAAAAAACGTCTATTTTCACTGCCCACACTTCAAAATTTACTTTTATTGTAACTGCTTTTCATTTGCTCAAAGAAAATTGCTTTAACTATTTTGGTGCCCAGACTAAGAAATATTTTACTTTTTGGTGCCCAGCCGCCCAGATTTTGAGAAAAATCATCCAATTTTTGGAATCTAAATTTGGTCCGGAACCCAAAATATCAAATTTTGGTGTCCAGACGAAGAACATTTTCTGCTACTTGGCGCCCAGCCTATTTAAAATTTTTTAGAATCTGGGCGGCAAAAAATCAATAAAAAACTCTTTAGATATTATTTCTAATGATGTTTTGCCATCCAGATTAGAATCTTTATTTAGGATTTAAAAAAAAAGTGTTTTTTCAGTTGGGGAGAAGAAATTTTTATTTTCATTGCCCAGACCTCAAAATTTGCTTTTATTCTAATCGTTTTGGATCAGATAGAATCTATATTTTCACTGCCCAGACTTCAAAATTTACTTATATTGTAACTGCTTACTTGGCGCCCAGCCTAAATAAAAGTCATTAGAGTCTGGGCAAAAAAATCAATAAAAAAATTTCTAGGCACTATTTTTTAATAATTTTTGCCGCCCAAATTAGAATCTTTATTCAAAATATTTTTTTTTTCAAATAAGGAGAAAAAACGTCTATTTTCAGTGCCCAGACTTCAAAATTTACTTTTATTGTAACTGCTTTTATTTGCTCCAAAAATATTCTTTTACTATTTTGGTGCCCAGACAGGAAAATATTGTACTTTTTGGCGCCCAGCCGCCCAGATTTTAAAAAAAATCATCCAATTTTTGGATTCTAAATTTGGTCTGGAACCCAAAATATCAAATTTTGGTGTCCAGACCAAGAAAATTTTCTGCTATTTGGCGCCCAGCCTGAATAAAAATCTTTAGAATCTGGGCGGTAAAATATTAAAAAAAAATCTTTGGATATTATTTCTAATCATCCAGATTAGAATGTTTATTTAGGATTTTAAAAAAAGTTTATTTTCAGTTGGGGGAAAGAAATTTCTACTTTCATTGCCCAGACCTCAAAATTTGCTTTTATTCTAATCGTTTTGGGTCATTCTTTTCTTGTTTCGGTGTCCAGACTAGAAAATATTCTATTTTTTTGGCGCCCAGCCTAGGAAAGATTCTGTAGTTACCGAGTTTTTGCTCTTTAAATTAAAAAAATTGTGATTTTTTTTAGTTCAAAACAGAAAAGTCTCAAACAGGGAGGGCTTATTTATTTTTATGGTACGCAGACTTCGAAATAGGTTTTTACTATGATTTATTTAGTGTCGCGTAAATTTTTACAAAAATAAAAAAATTTCTATTACAAGGTGCTCACCCTTGAAAAAAATCATTCGAATCTGGGCGGTAAAATAATAATAATTATTATAGAATCTATTTCTAATCATATCATCAGATAAGAATCTTCATTCAGGATATTTTTTTTCAAATAAGAAGAAAAAACGTCTATTTTCACTGCCCAGACTTCAAAATTTACTTTTATTGTAACTGCTTTTATTTGCTCAAAAAAAATTCTTTAACTATTTTGGTGCCCAGACTAGAAAATATTTTACTTTTTGGTACCCAGCCGCCCAGATTTTGAGAAAAAATCATCCAATTTTTAAAATCTAAATCTGTTCTGGATCCCAAAATATCAAATTTTGGTGTCCAGACCAAGAAAATTTTCTACTACGTAGCGCCCAGCCTGCATAAAAATTTTTAGAATCTGGGCGGCAAAATATCATGAAAAAAATCTTTGGATATTATTTCTAATGATGTTTTGCCGTCCAGATTAGAATGTTTATTTAGGATTTAAACAAAAGTTTTTTTTTCAGTTGGGAAGAAGAAATTTTTATTTTTATTGCCCAGACCTCAAAATTTGCTTTTATTCTAATTGTTTCGAGTCATTCTTTTATTGTTTCGGTGTCCAGACTAGAAAATATTCTATTTTTTCTCAAATCAAGCAAAAAAATTTCTATTTTTTGCTGCCCAGACTTCAAAATTTGCTTTTATTTTCATTGTTTACCACTTGCTCAAAATATTTTTTTACTATTTCGGTGCCCAGAGTAAAAAATATTTTATTTTTTGATGCCCAGACTAGAAAATATTTTCTTTTTTAGTGCCCAGACAAGAAAAAATTCTGTATTTACCAATTTTTTGCTGTTCATATTAAAAAATGTGATATTTTTTATTCAAAAGAGAAAAACATCTCAAAGAGGGAGAAATTATTTGTTTTTATGTTACGCAGACTTCGAAATAAGTTTTTACTTCGATTTATTTAGTGCCGCGTAAATTTTTACAAAAATACAAAAATTTCTTTTACTTGGTGCTCACCCCGAATGAAAATCATTTGAATCTGGGCGACAAAATAATAATAATTATTATAGAATCTGATGACTTTTTGCTTCCCAGTTTAGAATGATCTTTATTATGGCTAATAAAAATCGTTTTCTCTCAAAAGAGGTGAAAAAACCTATATTTTTTGCTGCCCAGACTTTGAAATTTGCTTTTATTTTAATTGTTTATCAGTTCCTCAAAAATATCTTTTAGTATTTCGATGCCCAGACAAGGAAATATTTTACTTTTTGGTGCCCAGCCTAGAAAAGATTCTGAATTTACCATTTTTTTGCTACCCAAATTAGAACAAACAATTTCCGTTTTTTTTATTCGTAACAGAAAAACGTCTCAAAAAAATATTTGTTTTTATGTCACACAGGCTGCGAAATACGTTTCTATTTTAATTTCTTTCCTGTTTCACAAATGTTTACGAAAATAAAGAAATATCTATTACTTGGTGCCTACCCAAATCATTCGAATCTGGGCGCCAAAATGATAATAATATAGAATCTATTCTTAACGATTTTTTGCCACCCAGTTTAAAATTATCTTTATTCGAGCTAAAAACGTGTTTTTTTTGTCAAATGAAGCAAAAAAATTATTATTTTTTGCTGCCCAGACTTCAAAATTTGCTTTTATTTCCATTGATTACTACCCGCTTAAAAAATCTTTTATTATTTCGGTGTCCAGACTAGAAAATATTTTATTTTTTAGTGCCCAGACTAAAAAATATTTTAATTTTTAGTGCCCAGTCTAAAAAATATTTTAGTTTTTAGTACTCAGGCTAAAAAATATTTTAAATTTTAGTGCCCAGACTAAAAAATATTTTATTTTTTAGTGCCCAGACTGAAAAATATTTTATTTTTTAGTGCCCCGACTAAAAAAGATTTTGTATTTACCAATTTTTTGGTGCCCCAATTATGTAATTAGGTAAATTACTGATAAGTTCTAATAAGAACGAAATGATTATGTTATATTAGCTATTACCAGCAACTTCATGGCTTTGTTGCAAACTAGAAAACTGGATAAAATTAAAATTTTTAAATTTAATAAGTCGACGAATCAACTTGTTGTATTTTAATATTCTAATTTGTCCCTGACTTTAATTAAGAACCAGATGAATGATCAAATAATTGATATTTCGGTGTCCAGAGTATTACTTGGCGCCCAGCCTGAATAAGCAAAAAAATCAATGCAAAGATTTCAAGATACTTTTTTAATAATTTTTTGCCGCCCAGATTAGAATCTTAATTGAGAATAAAGTTTTTTTTTAATTTAGCAAAAAAACCTCCATTTTTACTGCCCAGACTTTAAAATTTGCTTTTATTGTAACTGCTTTTAGTCGCTCAAAAAAAAATCTTTCATAGTGTCGGTGCCCAGACTAGGAAATATTTGACTTTTTCCTGCCCAGACCAGAAAAAATTTTGTATTTACAGATTTTTTGTTGCTCAAATTAAAAAAATTGTTTTTTACCGCCCAGTTTTTGTTTCAACTGAGGAAACAAAGTTCTTATTTTTTTGCTGCCCAGACTTCAAAATTTGCTTTTATTGTAACTGCTTTTAGTCTTTCAAAAATAATGCTTTCATCGTATTGGTGCCCAGACAAGGAAATATTTGTCTTTTTAGTGCCCAGACCAAAAAAATTTTGTATTTACCGATTTTTTGTCGCCAAAATTGAAAAAAATTTAAGTTTTTTTGCCGCTTAGTTTAAAATGATCTCTAAAGCGTTTTTCTCTCAAATGAGGCAAAAAAGTTTTTTTTTTGTTGCCCAGACTTCAAAATTTGTTTTTATTGTAACTGCTTTCAGTCGTTCAAAAATAATGCTTTCATCGTGTTGGTGCCCAGACTAAGAAATATTTGATTTTTAGAGCCCAGACCAGAAAAATTCTGTATTTACCGATTTTTTGTTGCCCAAATTTAAAGAAATTCCAGTTTTTTTCACCGCCCAGTTTAAAATGATCTTTAAAGCGTTTTTCTCTCAAATGAGGCAAAAAAGTTTTTATTTTTTGCTGCCCAGACTTCAAAATTTGCTTTTATTGTAACTGATTTTAGTCTCTCAAAAAATAATCTTTTATTGTGTTGGTGCCCAGACTAGAAAATATTTGACTTTTTAGTGCCCAGACCGGAAAAATTCTGTATTTAACAATTTTTTGTTACCCAAATTAAAAAAAATTCTATTTTTTTTGCCGCCCAGTTAAAAATGATCTTTAAAGCGTTTTTTCTCTCAAATGAGGCAAAAAAGTTTTTATTTTTTGCTACCCAGACTTCAAAATTTGTTTTTATTGTAATTGCTTTCAGGATAAAAATCATTTGATTCTGGGCGTCAAAAAATTAATAAATAAATCATTTTTGCCGCCCAGTTTACAATGATCATTATTCAGGCTAACAAAAAGCGTTTTTCTCTCAAATGAGGCGAAGAAAATTCTATTTTTTGCTACCCAGACTTCAAAATTTGCTTTTACTGCAACTGCTTTCAGTCGTTCAAAAAATTTTTTGATAGTTTGGGTGCCCAGATCAGGAAGTATTTGACTTTTTAGTGCCCAGACCAGAAAAATGTGTATTTACCGATTTTTTGTTACCAAAATTAGAAAAAATTCTAGCTTTTTGCCGCCCAGTTTAAAATGATCTTTAGAGCGAGAAAAGAGAGAAAAGAGAGAAACCTCTCAAATGAGGGAAAAGTTTTTTTTTGCTACCCAGACTTCAAAATTTGTTTTTATTGTAACTGCTTTCATTCGTTCAAAAAAATTCTTTGATCGTTTCGGTGCCCAGACCAGGAAATATTTTACTTTTTAGTGCCCAGACTAGAAAAGATTCTGAATTTATCAAATTTTTGCAGCCCAAATTAAAAACAAATCCGTATTTTTTATTCAGTATCGGAAAATCTCTGAATCAGGGAAAAATACTTGTTTTTATGTTAGGCAGACTTCGAAATAGTTTTTAAGTTTTTCTATCGCACAAATTTTTACAAAAAATAAAGCTTTCTCTCAAATGAGGCAAAAAAATTCTATTTTTTGCTGCCCAGACTTCGAAATTTGCTTTTATTTTAATTGTTTATCAGTCGCTATAAAAAGAGCTTTTATTAGTTCGGTGCCCAGACTGGGAAATATTTTATTTTTTGGTGCCCAGACTAGAAAAGATGTTCGACCCTCAAGTTGGAACGTTAGACAATTACTGATGACTTCCAATAAGAAAGAAACGATTATGGTATACGAGGTAAGATCAGCAACTTCATGCCCTTATAACTTAACCGAACACCTGTCTAAAACTAAATTCTGAGTCTGGGCACCAAAACTTCGAATATTTTCAAGTCTGGGCACCAAAAATTGAATTCATTCCTAGTTTAAATAACGAAATATCACTGTTTGGTAATTTTTAAATTTGTTAAATCGACGCGTCAGCTTGTTTTATTTTATTGTTTTAATTTGTTTCTGATTTTAATTAAAATCTAAATATAGTAGATTGTTGTAAGATAGCTGTAGATGGTGCTGTCGATCAAACATACTTTCTTAGTTACAAAATCGTTTGAATACACGTAATGGAATCACCTATGCACAGCAGAGTTCGTGCAGAATGCTGTTTTGTTCAAATTCGTTGATACGATCACGTGTATATTTAGCTACCTCGCAGTGAATCTCACTTTGCATATTGGTTAACAAAGTTGCACCCTATAGCGTTAGATGGCGCTATTAGAACTTTCTCTCAAATGAGGCAAAAAAATTTCCATTTTTTGCTGCCCAGACTTCGAAATTTCCTTTTATTTAAATTGTTTATCAATCATTTAAAAAAGAGCTTTCATTATTTCGGTGCCCAGACTGAGAAATATTTTATTTTTTGGTGCCCAGACTAGAAAAGATGTTCGACGCTCACGTTGGAACGTTAGACAATTACGGATGACTTCCAATAAGAAAGAAACGATTATGTTATACCAGCTAATATCAGCAACTTCATGCCCTTACAACTTAACCGAACATCTGTCTAAAACTAAATTCTGAGTCTGGGCACCAAAACTTCGAATATTTTCAAGTCTGGGCACCAAAAATTGAATTCTTTCCTAGTTTAAATAACGAAATATCACTGTTTTGTAATTTTTAAATTTGTTAAATCGACGCATCAGCTTGTTTTATTTCAATGTTTTAATTTGTTTCTGATTTAAATTAAAATCTAAATATAGTAGATTGTTGTAAGATAGCTGTAGATGGTGCTGTCGATCAAACATACTTTCTTAGTTACAAAATCGTTTGAATACACCTAATGGAATCACCTATGTACAGCAGAGTTCGTGCAGAATGCTGAATTGTTAAAATTCGTTGATACGATCACGTATATATTTAGCTACCGCGCAGTGAATCTCACTTTGCATATTGGTTAACAAAGTTGCACCCTATAGCGTTAGATGACGCTATCAGAACTTTCTCTCAAATGAGGCAAAAAAATTTCCATTTTTTGCTGCCCAGACTTCGAAATTTCCTTTTATTTAAATTGTTTATCAATCATTTAAAAAAGAGCTTTCATTATTTCGGTGCCCAGACTGAGAAATATTTTATTTTTTGGTGCCCAGACTAGAAAAGATGTTCGACGCTCACGTTGGAACGTTAGACAATTACGAATGACTTCCAATAAGAAAGAAACGATTATGTTATACCAGCTAATATCAGCAACTTCATGCCCTTACAACTTAACCGAACACCTGTCTAAAACTAAATTCCGAGTCTGGGCACCAAAACTTCAAATATTTTCAAGTCTGGGCACCAAAAATTGAATTCTTTTCTAGTTTAAATAACGAAATATCACTGTTTTGTAATTTTTAAATTTGTTAAATCGACGCATCAACTTTTATTTTAATGTTTTAATTTGTCTCTGATTTTAATTAAAATCTAAATATAGTAGATTGCTGTAAGATAGCTGTAGATGGTGCTGTCGATCAAACATATTTTCTTAGTTACAAAATCGTTTGAATACACGTAATGGAATCACCTATGCACAACAGAGTTCGTGCAGAATGCTGTTTTGTTCAAATTCGTTGATACGATCACGTGTATATTTAGCTACTGCGCAGTGAATCTCACTTTGCATATTGGTTAACAAAGTTGCACCCTATAGCGTTAGATGACGCTATCAGAACTTTCTCTCAAATGAGGCAAAAAAATTTCCATTTTTTGCTGCCCAGACTTCGAAATTTGCTTTTATTTAAATTGTTTATCAATCATTTAAAAAAGAGCTTTCATTATTTCGGTGCCCAGACTGAGAAATATTTTATTTTTTGGTGCCCAGACTAGAAAAGATGTTCGACGCTCAAGTTGGAACGTTAGACAAACATCTGTCTAAAACTAAATTCTGAGTCTGGGCACCAAAACTTCGAATATTTTCAAGTCTGGGCACCAAAAATTGAATTCTTTCCTAGTTTAAATAACGAAATATCACTGTTTTGTAATTTTTAAATTTGTTAAATCGACGCATCAGCTTGTTTAGATTTTAATTAAAATCTAAATATAGTAGATTGCTGTAAGATAGCTGTAGATGGTGCTGTCGATCAAACATATTTTCTTAGTTACAAAATCGTTTAAATACACGTAATGGAATCACCTATACACAGCAGAGTTCGTGCAGAATGCTGTTTTGTTCAAATTCGTTGATACGATTACGTGTATATTTAGCTACCTCGCAGTGAATCTCACTTTGCATATTGATTAACAAAGTTGCACCCTATAGCATTAGATGACGCTATCAGAACTTTCTCTCAAATGAGGCAAAAAATTTCCATTTTTTGCTACCCAGACTTCGAAATTTGCTTTTATTTAAATTGTTTATCAATCATTTAAAAAAGAGCTTTCATTATTTCGGTGCCCAGACTGAGAAATATTTTATTTTTTGGTGCCCAGAATAGAAAAGATGTTCGACGCTCACGTTGGAACGTTAGACAATTACGGATGACTTCCAATAAGAAAGAAACGATTATGTTATACCAGCTAATATCAGCAACTTCATGCCCTTACAACTTAACCGAACATCTGTCTAAAACTAAATTCTTAGTCTGGGCACCAAAACTTCGAATATTTTCAAGTCTGGGCACCGAAAATTGAATTCTTTCCTAGTTTAAATAACGAAATATCACTGTTTGGTAATTTTTAAATTTGTTAAATCGACGCATCAGCTTGTTTTTTTTAATGTTTTAATTTGTCTCTGATTTTAATTAAAATCTAAATATAGTAGATTGTTGTAAGATAGCTGTAGATGGTGCTGTCGATCAAACATACTTTCTTAGTTACAAAATCGTTTGAATACACGTAATGGAATCACCTATGTACAGCAGAGTTCGTGCAGAATGCTGAATTGTTCAAATTCGTTGATACGATCACGTGTATATTTAGCTACCTCGCAGTGAATCTCACTTTGCATATTGGTTAACAAAGTTGCACCCTATAGCGTTAGATGGCGCTATTAGAACTTTCCCTCAAATGAGGCAAAAAAATTTCCATTTTTTGCTGCCCAGACTTCGAAATTTCCTTTTATTTAAATTGTTTATCAATCATTTAAAAAAGAGCTTTCATTATTTCGGTGCCCAGACTGAGAAGTATTTTATTTTTTGGTGCCCAGACTAGAAAAGATGTTCGACGTTCAAGTTGGAACGTTAGACAATTACTGATGACTTCCAATAAGAAAGAAACGATTGTGTTATACCAGCTAATATCAGCAACTTCATGCCCTTACAACTTAACCGAACACCTGTCTAAAACTAAATTCTGAGTCTGGGCACCAAAACTTCGAATATTTTCAAGTCTGGGCACCAAAAATTGAATTCTTTCCTAGTTTAAATAACGAAATATCACTGTTTTGTAATTTTTAAATTTGTTAAATCGACGCATCAGCTTGTTTTTTTTAATGTTTTAATTTGTCTCTGATTTTAATTAAAATCTAAATATAGTAGATTGCTGTAAGATAGCTGTAGATGGTGCTGTCGATCAAACACACTTTCTTAGTTACAAAATCGTTTGAATACACGTAATGGAATCACCTATGCACAGCAGAGTTCGTGCAGAATGCTGTTTTGTTCAAATTCGTTGATACGATCACGTGTATATTTAGCTGCCTCGCAGTGAATCTCACTCTGCATATTGGGTAACAAAGTTGCATCCTATCGCGTTAGATGGCGCTATTAGACCATTACTTTAAAAGAACGATGCCTTATCATTAGATGGCGCCGTCGTCGCTGTCGTATTTATTTACATAGGAACTTAAGAAAGGTCCTTTACTCTTTCTGAATATAGTACTAGTTGGGATGTACTTGGAACAGTTTTTCGGGATAAAATGGTTCCTACAAAGGACCCCGCCTTGCCAAGGTACGTCTATACCAAATTTCGTCAAAATCACTTTGGTAATTAAGTCGCGAAAAGCGAACAAACAGACAGACAAACACTTTTGCATTTACATATTAAGATTTAAATTTAATGTTGTTGGATTAGTTAATTTTACTCGGAAAACCGGGACCTTCAAATATGAAAAATATGAGTTTATCATTTATGTCACAGAAAAATACGATGGTGCTTAAAAAACGTTCTGCATCGAATACGAAACATGAAAATACTTCGACAATATCCTCATGAAATATGTCAACGCCAAAGACAGGAAAATATTCAGAACACGACATATTTATTACGAAAAACATCAGCAGATAAATAACATTCCGTCTCGTCCGGCGATTTAGTTGCGAACGACATGGAAAACAAAGAGGACCTTACGGTGCAACATTTACCCCCGGCTTTGGGAAATCGAGACGTGCCCAAGGGACGTTGCAAGATTTTATGCGAAATTAGGAAAGTTGGTTTTATTGCTGAGGTCACGCGACTGCTAAGAGTGATTTAATGGGGTGACAGATCGAGCTGCGGCCCCAGACATTACACCGCAAACAGTAAATCTGCTAGTTAGGGGAAAACGCAGCTGACGCCCTTTTAGTAACCCGACAACCACCTGAAAAGTTACCGCTTCGTTCAGAAATATGGTAAAAGTTCCGAGCTTAACAACTCTAGTTATTGTTTACTGTTGATGGTCAACGATGTTTTTGCCCACTTCTGATCGTACGTCTTAAGTATGCGCTCGCTTTAAAACTTTACTTCGTCGAACTTTCGAAATCTTGAGAAATTCCTTCGAGTCTCGGTTCTCTCAGCTTCCTCAGATATTTTTTTCCCAACGACCTGTTCCCAACCGGCATCTTCGCCGACTAGTTTTCATCGTTAGCTTAATTAGAAACGACTTTGTAACAAAGTAGGTTGCAGAGAGAAGTTCCTTTGGATGTTTTACACGACTGTTTAACTGATAGAAAGCTCAAACGAAAGAGATAGTGCCTGCGAGCGAACCCTCAAAAACCGATAACGGCATCTGTCACTTTGTTCACAAACACAGACGATTGAAATTGATAGGCTTTGTTTAAATTCAATCCGGCCACTTTATATCGGCGGAAATCGTTATATTTATTGATGTGGAAGCGCTCTGTTTGTAATTACGATCGAACAGACTCTTGAAGCGCACGAATAATGCCAAAGACATAAGATTGCAGCCGCTGAAATTAAAAAATCTTCTATTTTTTGGAGTCTAAATTTAGCAAAAAGTTGATATTTTGATGCCCAGACTAACAACAATTTCGTTCTCTTATGCCCAGACCAGACAATGCTATATCTTTATTAATGTCTGCTCTTTATTAAGATTAGAAATAAAGTATTTCTCTTTCAAACGAGAAGAGAGCATTTGTATTTTCACTGCCCAGATTTCGAAATTCGTTTTTATTTCATTTTTCTCTCCAATTCCCTTCAATTCCGAGAAAAAAATCTTTTACCGTTTATCCCCAAATTAAAAAATATTTCACTTTTTGGTGTCAGAGAAAAATTCTTTTTTTATTAAATTAAAAAATTGAAAAAGAAATATGTTTTTATTTAGAGTAAATGAGCGTTTTTCTGTTTATAACGAAGAGAAAATATTGCTGCTCAGAATACAATTTCTTAATTTAGTGCAAACATTTTGTGAATGATCATTTTGCACTTTGTAATGATCAAAAAATTGATATTTCGGTGTCCAGATTGAAAAAATTGGCGCCCAGCCTAAATAAAAATCATTTGAATCTGGGCAGCAAAAATTCCATAAAAAATGTTCTAGATACCATTTTCAATGATGTTTCATCGCCCAGATTGACATCTTTATTCGTGATTTTTAAGAAAGCGTGTTTTTGTCAATTGGGGAGAAAAAACTTTTAATTTCACTGCCCAACCTTCCAAATTTGCCATTATTGTAGCTGTTTTTAGTAGCTCAAAAAAATCCTTTTATCTTTTCGATGCCCAGACTAAAAAATATTCTAATTTTTGGTGCCCAGACTTAAAAAATCTGTATTTACTATTTTTTTATTCAGAACAGTTTAAAACAGGGAGAAAACATTTGTTTTTGAGTTACACAGATTTCATCGCCTTTATTATAATTTTTTTGTTGCACACATTTTTACAGAAATAAGAAAAACGATTTGGCGCCCAGCCTGGGTAAAAATCATTCAAATCTGGGCGGCAAAAAATTAATAAATAAATCATTTTCGAATCAGTTTAGAATGATCTTTATTCAGGCTGACAAAAAGCGTTTTTCTCTCAAATGAGCCAAAAAAATTCTATTTTCTACTGCCCAGGCTTCAAAATTTGCTTTTAATTTAATTGTTTATCAATCGCTCAGAAAGAAATCTGTTGTTGTTTCGGTGCCCAGATTGGCAATTATTTTAATTTTTAGTGCCCAGACTAAAAAAATCTGTATTTACTATTTTTTTATTCAGGATAGTTTCATACAAAGAGAAAACATTTCTTTTCGAGTGACATATTGCCTTAATTATTATTTTTTTTGTCGCACAAATTTTCACAAAAATAAAAAAAACTATTAAGTGGCGCCCAGCCTGGATAAAAATCATTTGATTCTGGACGTCAAAAAATTAATAAATAAATCATTTTTGCTGCTCAGTTTAGAATGATCTTTATTCAGGCTAACAAAAATCGTTTTTCTCTCAAATGAGGCGGACAAAATTCTACTTTTTAATGCCCAGGCTTCAAAATTTGCTTTTAATTTAATCGTTAATCAACCGCTCAAAAGGAAATCTGTTGTTGTTTCGGTGCCCAGATTGGAAAATATTTTAATTTTTACTGCCCAGACTTGAAAAAATCTGTATTTACCATTTTTTTATTCAGAATAGTTTCAAACAGGGGGAAAACATTTCTTTTTGAGTTACATATCGCCTTTATTATAATTTTTTTGTCGCACACATATTTGCAAAAATTAAAAAACTATTATTTGGTGCCCAGCCTGGATAAAAATCATTCAAATCTGGGGGGCAAAAAATTAATAAATAAATCATTTTTGCCGCCCAGTTTAGAATGATCTTTATTGAGGCTAACAAAAATCGTTTTTTTCTCAGATGAGGCGAAAAAAATTCTATTTTTTACTGCCCAGACTTCATAATTTGCTTTTATTTTACTTGTTTATCAATCGCTCAAAAAGAAAACTGTTGTTGTTTTGGTGCCCAGACTGGAAAATATTTTAATTGTTGGTGCCCAGACATAAAAAAAATCTGTATTTACTATTTTTGTTATTCAGAACAGTTTCAAACAGGGGAAAAACATTTGTTTTTGAGTTACAGAGACTTCATCGCCTTTATTATAATTTTTTGTTGCACAAATTTTTACAAAAATAAGAAAAACTATTATTTGGCGCCCAGCCTGAATAAAAATCATTCAAATCTGGGCGGCAAAAAATTAATAAATAAACGAGTTTTGCCGCCCAGTTTAGAATGATCTTTATTCAGGCTAACAAAAAGCGTTTTTCTCTCAAATGAGGAGAAGAAAATTCTATTTTTTACTGCCCAGGCTTCAAAATTCACTTTTAATTTAATTGTTTATCAATCGCTCAAAAAGAAATCTGTTGTTGTTTTGGTGCCCAGACTGGGAAATATTTTAATTATTGGTGCCCAGACCAGAATATGTTTTGTATTTACCGATATTTTGCCCCCAAAAAATGTTTTCTTTTTAATTCAAGACGGAGACGTTTCACTTTTGTTATGCAAACCTTTTCTTGTTTTAAATGAAGAGGAAACCTTTCTTTTTTCGCTGCCCAGACGCCAAAGTAGGTTTTTCTGTTGCTCAAATTTAGACAGAAGTGTGCAAACGTATAAATTTTTGCTGCCCAGCCTGGAAAAAACCGATTTTTATTAATTTTTTGCTGCCCAGATTAAAATAGAAGTGTTTCTACTGTCCAAATTTCGACAGAAGACATGTTGCAACTCAAAAGTATGAATTTTTGCTGCCCAGACTGGATTTTATTGATTTTCCGCTGCCTAGATTCGAATGTAAGTTTTTCTGCCGCCCAAAATTTGACAAAAGGCATTTTGCAAACAAAAGTATGGATTTTTGCTACCCAGACTAGAAAAAATTTAATTTTTATTGATTTTGCGCTGCCCAGATCAGAATAGTAGTTTTTCCACCGCCCAGATTTCGACAGAAGTTATTTTGCAACTTAAAAGTGTTGATTTTTGCTGCCCAGACTAGAAAAGATTATTTTTTTAATTTTCCGCTGCCTAGATCAAAATAAAAGTTATTGTTTCGCCCAAATTTTGCCACAGGTCATTTTGCAACTCAGAAGTGTGGATTTTTGCTGCCCAGACTTGAAAAGGTTCAATTATTATTAATTTTGCGCTGCCTAGATTAGAATGGAAATTTTTCTACCGCTTAGATTTTAACAGAAGTGATTTTGCAACTTAAAAATGTAGACTTTTGCTGCCCAGACTAGAAAAGAATCGATTTTTATTGATTTTGCGCTGCCCAAATCAAAATGAAAGTTTTTCTACCGCCCAAATTTTGACAGAAGTTATTTTGCAACCCAAAAGTGTGAATTTTTGCTGCCCAGACTAGAAAAGATTCAATTTTTAATAATTTTCCGCTGCCCAGATTAGAATGTTAGTTTTTTACCGGCCAAATTTTAACATAGGTCATTTTTCAACCCAAAAGTATGGACTTTTGCTGCTCAGACAAATGGAATTCAGTTTTTATTGATTTTGCGCTGCCCAGATCATAATAGAAGTTTTTCTACCGCCCAAATTTTGACAGAAGTTATTTTGCAAATTAAAAGTCTGAATTTTCGCTGCCCAGACTAGGGAAGATTCTATTTTTATTGATTTTTTGCTGCCCAGATTAGAATAAAAGTTTTTCTACCGCCCAGATTTTAATAGAAGTTATTTTGCAACTTAAAAGTGTAGATTTTTGCTGCCCAGACTAGAAAAAATTCGATGTTTTTTTTATCAGAATAGAAGTTATTCTATCGCCCAAATTTTGACACGAATCATTTTGCAACTCAAAATTGTGAAATTTTGCTGCCCAGACTAGATAACATTCGATTTTCATTAATTTTTCGCTGCTCAGATCAAAATAGAACTGTCAGAAAACATTGTTTAACCCAAAAGTATAAAGTTATGCCTTCCAGGCTGGATTTTATTGATTTTTCGCTGACCAGATTAGAATGCAAGTTTTTTTGCCGCCCAAAATTTGACAAAAGATATTTTGCAACCAAAAAGCATGGATTTTCGCTGCCCAGACTAGAAACAATTTAATTTTTATTGATTTTGCGCTGCCCAGATTAGAATAGAAGTTTTTCTATTGCCCAGATTTCGACAAAAGTTATTTTGCAACTTAAAAGTGTAGATTTTTGCTGCCCAGACTGTAAAAGATAATTTTTTTATTTTCCGCTGCTTAAATCAAAATAAAAGTTATTGTTTCGCCCAAATTTTGACACCGGTCATTTTGCAACTCAGAAGTGAGGATTTTTGCTGCCCAGACTGGAAAAGATCCAATTTTTATTAATTTTTCTCTGCCCAGACCAGAACAAATTCTACTTTGTGCACAGGCTGTAAAAAACTCTGCTTTAATTGATTTTCTATGGTCTACATCAAAAGAAAAATTGTTGCCCTTTTCCAAATTAGAAAAACTTTTCTTTTTTCGCTGTCCAGACGCCAAAGTAGGTTTTTCTGTCACTCAAATTTCGACAAAAGTATGTAAAAGTGTAGATTTTTGCTGCCTAGCCTGAAAAAGATTCAATTTTTATTAATTTTTTGATGCCCAGATCAAAATAGAAGTGTTTCTACCGTCCAAATTTCGACAGAAGACATTTTGCAACTAAAAAGTATGAAGTTTTGCTGCCCAGACTGGATTTTATTGCTTTTTCGCTGACCAAATTAGAATGTAAGTTTTTTGCCGCCCAAAATTTGACAAAAGACATTTTGCAACCAAAAAGTATGGATTTTCGCTGCCCAGACTAGAAAAAATTTAAGTTTTATTGATTTTGCGCTGCCCAGATAGAAATGAAACTTTTTCTACGGCTCAGATTTCGACAAAAGTTATTTTGCAACTTATTTTGCTGACCAGACGAAAACAGATTAATTTTTTTTAATTTTCGCTGCCCAGATCTGAATAGAAGTTATTGTAGTACCAAATTTTTGGCACAGGTCGTTTTACCACTCAGAAGTGTGGATTTTTGCTGTCCAGACTAGAAAAGATTCTATTTTTATTGATTTTTCTCTGTCCAGACCAGAACAAATTCTACTTTGTGCACAGGCTGTAAAAAACTCTGCTTTAATTGATTTTCTATGGTCTACATCGAAAGAAAAGTTGTTGCCCTTTTCCAAACTAGAAAAACTTTTCTTTTTTCGCTGCCCAGACGCCAAAGTAGGTTTTTCTGTCACTTAAATTTCGACAAAAGTGTATAAAAGTGTAGATTTGTGCTGCCTAGCCTGAAAAAGATTCAAATTTTTATTAATTTTTTGATGCCCAGATCAAATTAGAAGTGTTTATACTGTCCAAATTCCGACAGAAGACATTTTGCAACCAAAAAGTATGAAGTTTTGCTGCCCAGACTGGATTTTATTGATTTTTCGCTGACCAAATTGGAATGTAAGTTTTTCTGCCGCCCAAAATTTGACAAAAGACATTTTGCAACCAAAAAGTATGGATTTTCGCTGCCCAGACTGAAAAAAATTTAATTTTCATTGATTTTGCGCTGCCCAGATGGAAATAAAACTTTTTCCACCGCCCAGATTTCGACAAAAGTTATTTTGCAACTTAAAAGTGTAGATTTTTGCCGCCCAGACTAGAAAAGATTTTTTTTTCATTTTTTGCTGCTCAGATCATAATAGAAGTTATTGTATTACCCAAATTTTGACACCGGTCATTTTGTAACTCAAAAGTGTTGATTTTTGCTGCCCAGACTAGAAAATATTCGATTTTTATTAATTTTGCGCTGCCCAGATCAAAACGGAAGTTTTTTACTGCCCAGATTTTGACAGTGGTTATTTTGCAACTTAAAAATGTGGATTTTTGCTGCCCAGACTAGAAAAAATTATTTTTTTTATTTTTCGCTGCCCAGATTAAAATAAAATTTATTGTATTGCCCAGATTTTGACACCGGTCATTTTGCAACTCAGGAGTGTAGATTTTTGCTGCCCAGACTAGAAAAAATTCAATTATTATTAATTTTGCGCTGCCCAGATTAGAATGGAAATTTTTCTACCGCTTAGATTTTGACAGAAGTGATTTTGCAACTTAAAAATGTAGATTTTTGCTGCCCAGACTAGAAAAGAATGATTTTTATTGATTTTGCGCTACCCAGATTAGAATGGAAGTTTTTCTACCGCCCAGATTTTGACAGAGATTATTTTGCAACTTAAAAGTGTAGATTTTTGCCGCCCAGACTAGTAAAGATGTTTTTTTTTTCATTTTTTGCTGCTCAGATCAAAATAGAAGTTATTTATTGCTTAAACTTTGACACCGGTCATTTTGCAACTCAGAAGTGTGGATTTTTGCTGCCCAGACTAGAAAAGATTCAATTATTATTAATTTTCCGCTGCCCAGATTAGAATTGAAATTCTTCTACTGCTTAGATTTTGACAGAAGTGATTTTGCAACTTAAAAATGTAGATTTTTGCTGCCCAGACTAGAAAAGAATGATTTTTATTGATTTTGCGCTACCCAGATTAGAATAGAAGTTTTTCTACCGCCCAGATTTTGACAGAGGTTATTTTGCAACTTAAAAGTGTAGATTTTTGCCGCCCAGACTAGTAAAGATGTTTTTTTTTTCATTTTTTGCTGCTCAGATCAAAATAGAAGTTATTTATTGCTTAAACTTTGACACCGGTCATTTTGCAACTCAGAAGTGTGGATTTTTGCTGCCCAGACTAGAAAAGATTCAATTATTATTAATTTTCCGCTGCCCAGATTAGAATTGAAATTCTTCTACCGCTTAGATTTTGACAGAAGTGATTTTGCAACTTAAAAATGTAGATTTTTGCTGCCCAGACTAGAAAAGAATGATTTTTATTGATTTTGCGCTGCCCAGATTAGAATGGAAATTTTTCTACCGCCCAGATTTTAACAGAGGTTATTTTGCAACTTAAAAGTGTAGATTTTTGCCGCCCAGACTAATAAAGATGTTTTTTTTTTTTCATTTTTTGCTGCTCAGATCAAAATAAAAGTTATTTATTGCCCAAATTTTGACACCGGTCATTTTGCAACTCAGAAGTGTGGATTTTTGCTGCCCAGACTAGAAAAGATTCGATTTTTATTGATTTCGCGCTGCCCAAATCAAAATGGAAGTTTTTCTACTGTCCAGATTTTGACAGAGGTTATTTTGCAACTTAAAAGTGTAGATTTTTGCCGCCCAGACTAGAAAAGATGGTTTTTTTTTACTTTTTGCTGCTCAGATCAGAATAGAAGAGAATCGCCCAAATTTTGAGTCATTTTTCAATTCAAAAGTTGTGGAATTTTGCTGCCCAGACTAGAAAAGATTCGATTTTTTAATGATTTTCCGCCGCCCAGATCACAAGAGAGCTTTATGCTTTTTATTTTCCCAAGGAAAACACGTTTTTACTTTAGTTATTTATTGGTCCCTCGATTTACGAGCAAAATCCTGTCTTCGCATCTCAAAATTTACAAATCACTGATATTTTAGTATCCAAACTAGGAAAGACCAATTATGTTTGGTGCCATATTCGGAAATATGCAACATATTGGTGCCATATTCGAGAATACTCGACGTATTGGTATTGCACCAGAAAAGTCACACAAAGCGGCAACGGCGCAAACACTGCAATTTCTGTAAAAAGGCGAGGCTGCGCGCTGGAGAAGAAAAAGAAGAATTTTGTTGACATGGAAACGACAATATTCATTATTGTACAGTTATGCAATAAAAACCAATTTTCAAGTTTTCAATCAACGTTTATCATTTTTAACAACACTTTCTACAATTGGTGCCCAGATTTAAAAATATTTGACGTTTTGGTGCCCAGACTCAAAAATGATCGACGTTTTGGTGCCCAGACTCGGAAATATTTGACATAGCCGTGCCCAGACTTAAAACTATTTGTCGTTTTGGTGCCCAGACTCAAAAATAATCGACGTTTTGGGGCCCAGACTCAAAAATAATCGACTTTTTGGTGCCCAGACTCAAAAATAATCGACGTTTTGGTGCCCAGACTCAAAAATAATCGACGTTTTGGTGCCCAGACTCAAAAACATTTGACGTAGTCGTGCCCAGACTCGAAAATATTTGACATTTTGGTGCCCAGATACAACAACCTTTTACAAAATATAAATTTTTGCGAAACTATTGATAGTTATTTAGATCGAAGGCTAAAATACTACAGCTACCAAGAAGAGAAAAATTATTTCGCAATCTATAAAAAATTGGTGCCCAGACTAAAATATCTAGTTACCCACGAGGTATACAAAATTTTGCTGCCTAAATCAGAAGACTGTTGCTGCTTTTTCAAACTGAAAAAAGTCTTCCTACTTCAAGGGGGGAGAAAATTTATTTTCTGACCTCGAAATGCGTTTTTGTGTCTCTTTCTAACAAGTCACCTCTTGATCTGGGTATCTCTTCTGTTAAAATCTAAAACAATGAAGAAAAAATAGCACACATCCCAGGTTAAGTTATGTAAAACCAGAATCTTCCTGGAATGAAAATCTGGCAAGATAACATCAGGAAGAAACCATCGAATGAGATGAGGTAAACCCAGCAAGCATATCAGCGGTGAAAACCTCCGAGTCAAATCGAATAAACTAAAACCACAAACACCTCAAGAGATAAAACCCTCAAAATCCTCTTCAGCTGAGAAGTTGCATTGATAATCAGGATCGGGAGACAGTTTCAAGACCAAGCAGACTGTAAACTCAACGGGTGCAATACAAATCCCCTTCATCTTGTTTCTGCCTTGCTGGCTTTATCGCCTGCACGATGCTCTCGGGTAATGAAAGCGCTTTCTCGTTGACCTTTTTTCTCTGTTCATCTGCGCTTTTCACGGAAACAAACTAAATGATAGTCGTTTTAAAACAAATGAATTTCATTGACAGTGCGCGTCTTCCTAGCCTGCCTGGGACGAGACTCATTAAAACGTCGTTATGCAAAGTGGAATTTAGATTATGTCGGGGTGTTTTGTAACACATAGGCGTCATCGAGGGTTGTACTTAAACAAATAAAATTAGAGCTGTGTACGGGTTTTTGATGAAGAGATAAATATGACCTTAAAAACCTAAAAATACTGAGTAGTAGAAGCGAAAGTTTTTTTTAATGTAATTTACAGTTTAAACTACTCACCTAAGAGACTTCATAAATTAATCTTTCTTGGAAACATTGCTTAAAACACGTAGGTGAATATTTTACGTGTTTGGGCATTTCCATTACTTTTTTTTTATGCTCAATTCCACTCGCAAAGCATTCTGAGTCAATCGATCGACTTTACCTGAATACATAAGATTCATGATAACGATATGCTAAAGACAATGTTATAATGGAAAAAGAAGATAGTAGTGATGAACTTTCGTTTTTCATCGAAATTTTGACCACCAAATGATTATTAAGATGGATCGATTGATGTATCATATGAAGACAACATTTTAATGGAAAAAGAAAATATTACTGATCAACTGTCGTTTTTCATTACAACTTTGACCACCAAATAATTATTAAGATGGATGGATTGTATCCAAAGGTACAGCTTAGGAAAATGTACCACATGAAGACAAAATTATTGTGGAAAAAGACAATATTACTGATGAACTTTCGTTTTTCATTGAAATGTTAACCACCAAATGATTATTGAGATGGATTTGATAACCTAAGGTTGGAAAAAATGTTCCACATAAAGGCAAAGTTATAGTGGAAAAAGGCAATATTATGGATGAACTTTAATTTTCCATTGAAATTTTGACCACCAAATGATCATTAAGACGGGTTCGGTAACGTTCTTAGAAAAATGTTCCATATGAAGACGCAGTTATAGTGGAAAAATAAAATATTACTCAAGAACTTTCGTTTTTCATTAAAATTTTGACCACCAAATAATTACTAAGATGAATCGACTGTGTCCAAAGAAAAATGTTCTAAATGAAGACAAATTTATAGTGGAAAAAGAAAATATTACTGATAAACTTTCTTTTTTCATTAAATTTTTTGACCACCAAAAGACTATTAAGATAAATCTGTTGTGTCCAAAGGTACAGCCTAAAAAAACGCACCACATGAAGACAAAATTATGGTGGAAAAAGAAAACATTACTGATGAACTTTTGTTTTTCATTAAAATTTTGACCACCAAATGATTATTCAGATGGATAGGTGGTGTCGAAAGGAACAATGTACCAAATGAAGACAAAAGTAAAGTGGAAAAAGAAAATATTACTGATGAACTTTCTTTTTTCGTTAAAATTTTGACCACCAAAGGATTATTAAGATGAACCCGTTGGGCCCAAAGGTACAGCTTAGAAAAATGTACCATATGAAGACTAAATTATGATGGAAAAAGAAAACATTACTGATGAACTTTCTTTTTTCGTTGAAATTTTGACCACCAAAGGATTATTAAGATAAACCTGTTGTGCCCAAAGGTACAGCTTAGAAAAATGTACCATATGAAGACAAAATTATGATGGAAAAAGAAAACATTACTGATGAACTTTTGTTTTTCGTTGAAATTTTGACCACCAAATGATTAAGATGGATGAAAATACAGAGAATATCTAAGATGGATAGATTGTATCCACAGAAAAATGTTAAAATGTACCAAATGAAGACAAAATTATAGTGGAAAAATAAAATATTACTGATGAACTTTCTTTTTTCGTTAAAATTTTGACCACCAAAGCATTATTAAGATAAACCTGTTGTGCCCAAAGGTACAGCTTAGAAAAATGTACCATATGAAGACAAAATTATGATGGAAAAAGAAAACATTACTGATGAACTTTTGTTTTTCGTTGAAATTTTGACCACCAAATGATTCAGATGGATGAAAATACAGAGAATATCTAAGATGGATAGATTGTATCCAAAGAAAAATGGTAAAATGTACCAAATGAAGACAAAATTATAGTGGAAAAATAAAATATTACTGATGAACTTTCCTTTTTCATTGAAATTTTGACCACCAAAGGATTATTAAGATAAATCTATTGTATCCAAAGGTAAAGCTTAAAAAATGTACCACGTGAAGACAAAATTTTTGGCACCAAAGGATTATTAACATGAATGGATTGTACTCGAAGAAAAATGTACCAAATGAAGGTAAAATTATAGTGGATAAAGAAAATATTACTGATGAACTTTCCTTTTCCATTGAAATGTTTGTACTGAATCTTTCAAGTGTTCACCTTCGTATGCAAATTACGTGAGCTTCTGTTTTACGCAAGTTGTTTGGTTAATAAACGATCGCTTTAACAAGCATGCATTGCATGCACGATATGGATAAGTGTGTACAAACAGAAATAAACGCGACTACAGTAAACGTTTCATCGAATTATAATATCAAATTATCTTTATGGTACGATGAACTCCACTTGGATTCCTCCCAGGTGTTCCCCAACCCTAACTTAGTTTTCCATAATTTCATCATTCCATTCAAATCATAACTATACATAAATGGATGAATCGATGCCCGAAGCCATAAAAACAAATTTTATGTGTGATTTAGTTCAATAGTTAAATACTTCAGAGAGCTGAATTCAAATAACGTCGAAATAAATCGAATAAATTTTTATCGAGGTTTATAAAATTCAACCAACAAATGACTTTTCAACGAATGTAAACACGAATTTTCCCCATTTTGACAGTAAAACAGACGCCGACCCTCTACAAATCAATCGAAGCGAAATTAATTTCTCATATTCAGTCAGTCCCAACGTTTATTCTATTGCGTAGTTCAATGTATTTTAACCCAGACCTTCCCACATTTGGGGACATCGGTCCGGCCGGTGGCCGACCCCACTCGACATCCTAAAAGTCACTCATTCTTCTGTTGACACGCATTGTTCTGTTAACACTCATTTGTCTGTTGGCACTCATTCTTCTGTTGACACTCATTGTTCTGTTAACACTCATTCGTCTGTTGAGACTCATTCGTCTGTTGACACTCATTCGTCTGTTGACACTCATCCGTCTGTTGACACTCATTCTTTCGTATATGTTAACACTCATTCTTTCGTGTTAACAAACTCGTTCATTCGACAAACAACCTCGAAAGGCGCCACTGAGAAAAATCAGGAATTACCGCCCTTGAAAGTTTTGCTATCCTGTTCCGGATTCGACTGAACTAATTCCTGCTTATCTGTAATGAGCGTCTGGGTGATAAAGAGGGGGCTATTAAAGTGATATAATGCGAAAAACCACGGCCCTTTTACCGCAATGAAAGTTAATTTAATTGCCGATTTGCAGATTTCCTTCCGGCTTTTTCATTATGCGAATTACGATAGCGTCGATAGCGGACGTTCTACAACAAAAGCGACATAATCTTATGAACGAGTGTTATTAGAAAACTGAAAGTTTGGGTTATCTCTTGGAGGAATACCTCTACGTGGACATCAAGACGTCCGATAGCGCCATCTATCTGTCGCTAGAGCAAGCGAACTCATGTTTGTTAAACAAATTTCGGACCAACTATTTGTGACTTTGGATGGTTGATTATATTACGTTGTTTTTCTGTTAAATTTTTCCTTATCATTTAACACCCATTGATTCTATTACGTTTTATCTTAATTTTATAAATATATAGTCTACCTCTTACACAACCTACACAGCGTCATCTGTCACTATCCTAGCTTTATAAACAGGAGAAAACTTTTTAGCCTAGGACAACCAATAAGGCGTGTAGTACAAATAAAACACTGACTAATATGCATGCTGTGGTCTCCTTGCTAAAATAGAACAAACTGAACAACAACCTTCGATTTTGGTGCGAAACTCTTTGTACCTTTGGATAGTTTATTACGTTAAGTTGTTTTTCTGTTACGCATTATTTTAATTGTTCGCTTTACTTAATTAGTCTATACATTTAAAAGTGTCTTGGCTGACTGACTGAAAAATTGGAGAGGTAAAAGAGGAAACGTTGTTTAGAATCAACCTGTTTTAGAATTGTGCCGCGATTCCGTCAATTACTTGTCTGTGATTCAACCGCAAACTACTTAGCTGAAGTTCATCTTGGGTGGTAGCGTCTAATAGAACAATTTTAGAACACTCTATTTTAAGTCAACCATCCTCTGGATCTCAACAAATGGAATATATTTCTGTCGACTGTGCGATGAATACGTAAAATAGTTTAAAGTTTAAGTTCTACCTCTTCGTCATGCCACTTTCTCCTTCTATTTTAATACTTTACAACACTACTGTCAATTTTACTAAAAGTTTCCTATAAATTTCTGGAATAGTTTTAAAGCGTCTCTCTGTAAATGATCAAGATTTTTCGGTGTTCCTCCTGTATCTTCTTAAATTCGAAAATCCTTTGAAGTTCTTCCTGTATCTAGTTAAATTCGAAGATCATTTGAAATTTTTTCTATATCTTTTTAAATTCGAAAGTGGAAGTTCTTCCTACCTCTTCTTTTAAACCTATTTATGGTTCCTCTTTTCATCTTCCTCTTTTGAGGTTCCTCCTGTCTATTCCTCTAAATTGTCAATTTTTTTAAAAGCACCTGTTTGGCTTCTCAACTTTTCCTTCGAAATTGCAAATCCTGAAAAGTTTAAAAGTCTATTCGTTCTTTTGGTTAGTTCCTCCAAAAGACCTTGCAAGTCAATGGAATAAAAGGCGGGAGTGTCCTCTTCTAGTGAATTTCCCTAAATTTGTTGATCTTCCAAATTAAGACGGGAAGATTTTCTTCTTCTCTCTTCTTTCAATGTTTAAAACTTTTAATCTGGAAAGCCAGCGATACAATTTGTAGAATTGAGCGTTTGTTGCAAACGTCTTGAAGATAGATAAAGTGCAAACGAATCTCTTTCTCCTTCTCTTTTTTCTTCCTCTTCCTCTTTATTTTCTCTTCTCTTCCTCTTCCTCTTTTCTTCCTCTTCTTCTTCCTTACCCTCTTCCTCTTCCCCTTCCTCTTCTTCCTTTCCCTTTTCCTCTTACTCTTCTTTTTCCTTTTCCTTTTCCTGTTCCTATTCTCTTTCTCTCTTCTCTATCTTTCTCTCTTCTCCATCTTTCTCTCTTTCTCATCTTTCTCGTCTTTCTCGTCTTTCTCCTCTTTCTCTCTTTCTCTCTTTCTCTCTTTCTCTCTTCTTCTTTCTCTCTTTCTCTTTTCTCTCTTCTCTCTCCTCTCTTCTCTCTTGTCTCTTCTCTCTTCTCTCTTCTCTCTTCTCTTCTCTACCTTCCTCTTCTCTTCTCTTCTCTTCTCTTCTTTCTTTCTCTTCCCTTCTTTCTCTTCTCTTCTCTTCTCTTCTCTCCCCTTCTCTTCTCTCTCTCTTCTCTCTTCTCTTCTCTCTTCTCTCTTCTCCTTCTCTCTTCTCTCTTCTCTCTTCTCTCTTCTCTCTTCTCTTCTCTTCTCTTCTTCTCTCTTCTCTCTTCTCTCTCTCTCTTCTCTTCTTCTCTCTTCTCTCTTCTCTCTTCTCTCTTCTCTCTTCTCTTCTTTTCTCTCTTCTCTTCTCTTCTCTTCTCTCTTCTCTCTTCTCTCTTCTCTCTTCTCTCTTCTCTCTTCTCTCTTCTCTCTTCTCTCTTCTCTCTTCTCTCTTCTCTCTTCTCTCTTCTCTCTTCTCTCTTCTCTCTTCTCTCTTCTCTCTTCTCTCTTCTCTATCTTCTCTCTTCTCTCTTCTCTCTTCTCTCTTCTCATCTTCTCTCTTCTCTCTTCTCTCTTCTCTCTTCTCTCTTCTCTCTTCTCTCTTCGCTCTTCTTCTCTTCTCTCTTCTCTCTTCTCTCTTCTCTCTTCTCTCTTCTCTCTTCTCTCTTCTCTCTTCTCTCTTCTCTCTTCTCTCTCTTCTCTTCTCTCTTCTTCTCTTCTCTCTTCTCTCTTCTCTTCTCTTCTTCTCTTCTCTCTTCTCTTCTCTTCTCTCTTCTCTCTCTCTCTTCTCTCTCTTCTCTCTCTCTTCTCTCTTCTCTCTTCTCTTCTCTTCTCTTCTCTTCTCTTCTCTTCTCTTCTCTTCTCTTCTCTTACTCTTCTCTTCTCTTCTCTTACTCTTCTCTTCTCTTCTCTTCTCTTCTCTTCTCTTCTCTTCTCTTCTCGTCTCTTCTCTTCTCTTCTCTACTCTTCTCTTCTCTTCTCTCTTCTCTTCTCTTCTCTTCTCTTCTCTTCTCTTCTCTTCTCTTCTCTTCTCTTCTCTTCTCTTCTCTCTTCTCTTCTCTTCTCTTCTCTTCTCTTCTCTTCCTCTTCTCTTCTCTTCTCTTCTCTTCTCTTCTCTTCTCTTCTCTTCTCTTCTCTTCTCTTCTCTTCTCTTCCTCTTCTCTTCTCTTCTCTTCTCTTCTCTTCTCTTCTCTTCTCTCTCTTCTCTTCTCTTCTCTTCTCTTCTCTTCTCTCTCTTTCTCTTCTCTTCTCTTCTCTTCTTCTCTTCTCTTCTCTTCTCTTTCTCTCTTCTCTTCTCTTCTCTTCTCTTCTTTCTCTTCTCTTTCTCTCTTCTCTTCCTCTTTCCCTCTCTCTCTTTCTCTCTTCCTCTTCTCTTCTCTTCTCCTCTCTCTCTCTCTTCTCTTCCTCTTCTCTTCTCTTTCTCTTCTCTTCCTCTTCCCCTCTCTCTTCTCTTCTCTTTCTTCTCTCCTTTTCTCTTTCTCTTCTCTTCTCTTTCTCTTCCTTTCTCTTCTCTTCTCTCTTCCTCTCCTTTCTTCTTCCCTCTTTCTTCTTCCTTCTCTTCTCTTCTCTTCTTCTTCTCTTCTCTTCTCTTCTCTTCCTTCTCTTCCTCTTTCTCTTCCTCTTCCTTTTTCTTCTTCTCTTTCCTTCTCTTCTCTTCTCTTCTCTCTCTTCTCTTCTCTCCTTCTCTTCTTCCTTCTCTCCTTCTTCCTCCCCTTCTCTTCCTCTCTTCTCTCTTCTCTTTCTCTTCCTCTTCCTTCTTCTCTCTCTTCTCTTCTTTCTCTCCATCCTCTTTTCTTCCTCTTCCTCATCATCTTCCTCTTTCTCTTCCTCTTCCTCTTCATCTTCCTCTTTTCTTCCTCTTCCTCTTCCTGTTCCTCTTCCTCTTTCTCTTCTCTTCCTTTTTCCTTCCTCTTCCTCTTCCTTTTCATCTTCCTCTTTCACTCCCTCTCCCTCTTCCTCTTCTTCTTCCTCTTCTTCTTCCTCTTCCTTTTCATCTTCCTCTATCACTCCCTCTCCCTCTTCCTCTTCCTCTTCCTCTTCCTCTTCCTCTTCCTCTTCCTCTTCCTCTTCTTCTTCATCTTTCTCTTTCTTTTCCTCTCCCTCTCCCTCTTCCCTTCTTCCTTTTCCTTTTCCTCTTCCTCTTTCTGTTTCTCTCTCTCTTCCAGTTCCACTTCCACTTCCTTGTTTTCTTCCTCTTCTGTTCCTCTTCCTCTTCTTTTCCTCTTCCTCTTCTCTTCCTTTTCTTCCTCCTCCTATTCTTTTTCTTCTTTCTCTTTCTCTTGCTTTTCTTATTCGCTTCCTCTTTTCTTCGTCTTCCGCTTCTTCTTCTCTTCCTCTTTCTCTTCCTCTTCTTCCTCTTCTTTAGCCTGATCTCATCCACTCCTAGACATAGGCTTCCTCCATGTTTTTCCACCTCTCTCTATCTTGATCATTCATGATCCAGTTTTAGTCAGCTCCCCTCTGAATGTCGTCTCTCCATCTTGCTTAAAGGCGTGCGACACTTCGTTTAGTTTTAGGGGCTAAATATTGACAAATTATCCGAGTCATAGAGCCTTTAATGTCAGGGTTGCAAAAATTTGTACATTTGACGCTAGCGTCGTTCCTAATTAGTTTCAATAGACAAAACGCGCTCAAAATTTCCCTTGGTGCAATAACTCTTCCCCTTTTTAGTCACAATTCACGAGGCGCCTGAATATTCTAGCGGCGGAATAAGTAGGATTTTAATTACGCGCCCCATTAAGTCCGGAGTCCAAAGACTTTGAACCACATAAAACACAGAAACACATCGATTATCTCTCGGTGGCTCCCCCACGTAACCTTTTGTCTTTTCGTCTCACTGACGTAGTTGATTCCTCTAATTTCTAGCTAATTGTGGTTGTTTTTGCTTGCTCAATTTTAATAAAGCGGGAAGGCCCGTTCGCCTACTTCATGAATCTTCCAGGAGGCGGCCGACATGTAAACATTTATTTAGGACTCGCGCTCAAACCCAATTGGCCGATTGATGCCTAGGAACAATCCTTCTTACCTTTATCCCTTCCGAACAAATCAATATCCTTAGACTGAATCAGCGGTAAAAAAAAAGGAATCGTAAGCTAACGAGTTAACTCATGGGCAGCGTTTTCAAACCAAACAATCGGCCGATGAAACGGATCCAGACGTTATTATTCGGTCTTGATTACATTGTCTGGAGAGTTGGGTAGTTTGGTGGGCGCGCGTTAGGGAAGTTTGCAAGCTGATGAATATCATCGGGCGCGTTTAGTAACCATCTTGCATAATGTTAATAGCGATAATAGATTTGTTCGTGCATCACTTGCGAGAGGAACAATCCGGCTTCTGATGGCTGCTGATTCAAATAACTTTCGGGCGTGTCGGATGTCATCTACATGCATTCATGTCATATGCTCGATTTCGCCTGCAAAAGCGATATTACTAGCACACGAGTGCCCCTTGCGTAAGTGGAAACAATTGGGACAAAATGTTTGTTCTTACAAACGAATTTTATGTTCCGGTTTCTTCCTCCAAATTAAGAAGGCAGGAACATCATCTTGCCTTTTGCTAAATCAGTTGACTCTATAGTATCTATGATTCTATTGAATCTATGATTCTATAGTATCTATGATTCTATATTATCTATGATTCTATATTATCTATGATTTTATAGAGTCTATGATTCTATAGTATCTACTTGCATTTGTCAGCATTCGGGTTGAATGTACCAAATAGTCGAGATATAGTAAGATCGAAACCGTTTGGTTTCCAAACTCCAGATCTGATAAATCTTCAAATCTATTGATCTGTGCATTAAAATCTAGTATTCTGAGGCTTTCCTAAAGAGCAACTGCTTGCTAAGCGTTTGTGGTTCTTCTGCTTGTAGTTCGGCTACCTACATGCTTAAAGGGCTACATACTGTAGTCTACGTTGCATTCTATTTGTATACGACACTTCACAAGTTTCTCTTTGGACCAATAGGTGGTGGTCACGAGCAATATTGTTTCTGTAGTATCTACTTGCCGGGACATTAGTCAGCATTCGATTGGGTTATACCAAACTGACGAGATGTAATCAGTTTTTGATTTACAAACTCTAGATCTGATAAATCCTGAAACCTATTGGTCTGCGCATCTAAATCTAGTCTTCTAGGACCTTTCCAGAGAGCAACCGCTTTGCTAAGCGTTTGTGGTCCAACTGTTGGTAGTTCAGCTACTTATGATCCCCTACACATGCTTAGAGGGCTGCATACTGTAATCTACTTACATAACTTGCTTTATTAAACGTGCACTCGTATTTAAGTGTAGAAAGTTGTTTTATAAAACAATTAAGAAACTAATATCCATAATTTTCATACATAAATTATGATCGTTTTCGTCGTCATCATATTCGTAAATATGAGAGGAGCATCTTGAAAAATTGCACTATAAATTTGATAAAAATGCCTTTGTGAGGCATACGTACGTTGGGGCGAGTTATAAATGGTTTTCTTTTAACATTTATAAATAGATACTCTACTCCGGAAATTCCCTAATAAATTCGTTTCCAAAGATATTACATTTAGAAAGAGAAACGACAAGAATGATGGCTTATTAAAAACTGCTTTATCTTGTAAAGAAAATTTTCTTTTTCGATATCAATCGCACACAATAAATTAAATTCTTGTATTGCCTCTCCGACAGATTCATTACGTACGAATGCGCTGCTTTTGATTAAATGAACTGAAACCAGTCGCAAAGAAATACGACAAAATTCTCCAGCGAAATACCAATGAAAATAACTGTTTTAAAAAATTCGAGAGTTATGGGGGACGCCGAGAGAAATAGAAACTTAAAAAAAAATCATTTCTGATATAATCAGGGTTTAATTTATGTATTGCAGGCGTAAGGATAAGTTATCAAGCGAGTTAAACTTTTAATTTATCAAGAGGGTATGCCGCAATGGATAGGAAGATTGCTTGCGTGGTAGATCGCTAGCGATCGCTCTTTTTTTAATTTTTACGCGTCTTACTCATGGCTGCATAATACTGTTAACAAAGAGCATGTTGTAACGAGCGTCATCGTTACACAACGACGCGAAATCATGAGTTAGTTCCTCAACGCTCCTTCAAAATATCTATATATTGTTAGCCCCCCCCTAATCTGAATGTTAGACAAAATTGACAAAGGTGCTCTAAAAAATGTTTACGTTAATAGATCACGAATTAATCTAACTCCATTTTTGTTCCTAATAATAAACACGTAACACCTAAGTTCGCGTGTAAGCACAGCAATACAACAAAGGAATAACACGAAGTAGAGAAACACGCTGACGAGCACGTATCAGATTATTTATCCCCCCAGAAACTAGGTTATCGGGGAAGATATTTGCCAACAGCGTTTTCGTGTTTTATCTATCTTTACCGAAACAAAAAAAATCAATTTCAAGATGGACACGAAGGCCGGCACTCAGCTCCAATTTAGGAAGGTAGGAAATCGGCCACTTGTTTTATTCCGCCGGGCACGTGATCCTGAAGGTTTTCGTGACAAAACAACCCACAGAAAACCGCACGCTTTCCTCCTGGTCTTCCATTTCTGTCGCTAGATAACATTTGATTTTTTTTATGTTCAATCAAAAACTATCCAAAGAAGTCGAAAACCGCAAAAAACTCGGTGTCACTTTTTTGTCTAGATATTGATGGCCTTTTTGCGCACAGGCGCCATTGCTTCATACAGCCAATCCCAGCTACGCTAGAGAAAAAAAAGGAAGGAACTCCTTTTGAGGTTATAGAACTTTTTGATGCGCAACATTTGAAACTTAAAAATCCAAAACTTTCGTTTTCACATTAAACATTTTGATGCGCATAACATAACTGAGAAATAACATCAAACTTTTCGTTTGTGATAAAAAATTAATATTTTGATGCACACCATTCGAAACTCAAACACTAACATTAACCACCATGATGCGCATATTTGGAAAATTGCATTAAAATTTTCGTTTGTGATTAAAAAATCATTATTTTGATGCGCAACAGTCCAAACTCAAATAAGAATCCAAAATTTTTGTTTTTACATTAACCACTATGATGCGCATAATTGTGAAATGGCATCAACATTTTCGTTTGTGATTAGAAAATAATTATTTTAATGCGCAACAGTCCAAACTCAAAATAAAATCCAAAACTTTTATTTCTACATTAACCACTATGATGCGCATAATTGGGAAATGGCTTCAAAATTTTCGTTCGTGGTTAAAAAATCATTCTTTTGATGCGCAACAGTCCAAACTCAAAAAAAAAATTCAAAACTTTTATTTTTACATTAACCACTATGATGCGCATAATATAATTGGGAAATTGCATTAAAATTTTCGTTTGTGATTAAAAAATCATTATTTTGATGCGCAACAGTCTAAACTCAAAAAAGAATCCAATACTTTTGTTTTTACATTACATTGATGCGCATAATTTTGAAATGGCATCAACATTTTCGTTTGTGATTAAAAAATTGTTATTTTGATGCGCAACAGTCCAAACTCAAAAAAAAATCCAAAACTTTTGTTTTTACATTAACCACTATGATGCGCATAATAAAATTAGAAAATGGCATTAAAATTTTCGTTTGTGATTAAAAACTCATTATTTTGATGCGCAACAGTCCAAACTCAAATAATAATCCTCAACATTTGTTTTTTACATTAACCACTATGATGCGCATAATTTTGAAATGACATCATCAACATCAACATCAACATTTTTGTTTGTGATTAAGAAATTGTTATTTTAATGCGCAATAATCCAAACTCAAAAAAAAATCCAAAACTTTTGTTTTTACATTAACCACTATGATGCGCATAATTGTGAAATGACATCAAAGTTTTCGTTTGTAATTAAAAAATCATTATTTTGATGTGCAACAGTCAAAACTCAAAAGAAAATCTAAAACTTTTGTTTTTACATTAACCACTATGATGCGCATATTTGGAAAATTGCATCAACATTTTCGTTTGTGATTAAAAAATCATTATCCTGATGCGAAACAGTCAAAACTCAAAAGAAAATCTAAAACTGTTGTTTTTACATTAACCTTTGTGATGCGCATAATATAATTGGGAAATGGCACCAACATTTTCGCTTGTGATTAAAAACTTATTATTTTGATGCGCAACAATCGAAACTCAAAAAAAAATCCAAAACTTTTATGTTTACATTAACCACTATGATGCGCATAATTGGGAAATGGCATTTAAGTGTTCGATTTGTTATTAAAAAATCATTATTTTGATGCGCAACAGTCAAAACCCAAAAAAAATCTAAAAATTTTGTTTTTACATTAACCACTACGATGCGCATAATTGGGAAATGGCTTCAAAATTTTCGTTCGTGATTAAAAAATCATTCATTTGATGCGCAACGGTTCAAACTTAAAAAAAATCAAAATAATCATGTTTTTACATTAACCACTATGATGCGCATAATTGGGAAATGGCAACAAAATTTTCGTTTCTGATTAAAAAATCATTATTTTGATGCGCAACAGTCAAAACTCAAAAGAAAATTTAAAAATTTTGTTTTTACATTAACCACTATGATGCGCATAATTGGGAAATGGCATTAAAATTTTCGTTCGTGAATAAAAAGTCATTATTTTGATGCGCAACATTGAAACTTAAAAAAAATTCAAAACTTTGATTTTTACACGAACCACTATGATGCGCATAATATAATTGGGAAATGGTATCAAAATTTTTGTTTGTGATTAAAAAATTGTTGTTTTGATGCGCAACAGTCGAAACTCAAAAGAAAATCCAAAACTTTTGTTTTTACATTAACCACTATGATGCGCATAATTGGGAAATGGCTTTAAAGTTTTCGTTTGTTATTAAAAAATCATTATTTGATGCGCAACAGTCAAAACTCAAAAGAAAATCTAAAACTTTTGTTTTGACATTAACCACTATGATGCGCATATTTGGAAAATTGCATCAACATTTTCGTTTGTGATTAAAAAATCGTTATTTTGATGCGCAACAGTCCAAACTTGAAAGAAAATTTAAAACTTTTATTTTTACATTAACCACAATGATGCGCATAATATAATTGGAAAATGGCATCAAAATTTTCGTTTGTAAAAAAATCATTATTTTTATGCGCAACAGTCGAAACTCAAAAGAAAATCCAAAACTTTTGTTTTTACATTAACCATTAGGATGCGCATAATTGTGACATGGCATCAACATTTTCGTTTGTGATTAAAAAATTGTTATTTTGATGCGCAACAGTCCAAACTCAAAAAAAAAAATTCAAAACTTATGTATTTACATTAATCACTATGATGCGCATAATTTGGAAATGGTATCAAAGTTTTCGGTTGTGATTAAAAAATCAATATTTTAATGCGCAACAGTCGAAACTCAAAAAAGAATCCAATACTTTTGTTTTTACATTAATCACTATGATGCGCATAATTTTGAAATGGCATCAACATTTTCGTTTGTGATTAAAAAATTGTTATTTTGATGCGCAACAGTCCAAACTCAAAAAAATCCAAAACTTTTGTTTTTACATTAACCACTATGATGCGCATAATTAGGAAATGACATTTACATTTTCGTTCGTGATTAAAAACTCATTATTTTGATGCGCATAATTGGAAAATGGCATTAAAATTTTCGTTTGTGATTAAGTTTGTGATTAAAAAATCATTATTTTAATGCGCAACAGTCGAAACTCAAAAAAAAATCCAAAACTTTTGTTTTTGCATTAACCATTAGGATGCGCATAATTGTGAAATGGCATCAACATTTTCGTTTGTGATTAAAAAATTGTTATTTTGATGCGCAACAGTCCAAACTCAAAAAAAAATCCAAAACTTTTGTATTTACATTAATCACTATGATGCGCATAATTGGGAAATGGTATCAAAGTTTTTGTTTGTGATTAAAAAATCATTATTTTAATGCGCAACAGTCGAAACTCAAAAAAAAATCTGAAACTTTTGTTTTTACCTTAACCACTATGATGCGCATAATTGGAAAATGGCATTAAAATTTTCGTTTGTGATTAAGTTTGTGATTAAAAAATCATTATTTTAATGCGTAACAGTCGAAACTCAAAAAAAAATCCAAAACTTTTGTTTTTGCATTAACCATTAGGATGCGCATAATTGTGAAATGGCATCAACATTTTCGTTTGTGATTAAAAAATTGTTATTTTGATGCGCAACAGTCCAAACTCAAAAAAAAAAATCCAAAACTTTTGTATTTACATTAATCACTATGATGCGCATAATTGGGAAATGGTATCAAAGTTTTTGTTTGTGATTATAATATCATTATTTTGATGCGCAACAGTCGAAACTCAAAAGATAATCTGACACTTTTGTTTTTACCTTAACCACTATGATGCGCATAATTGGAAAATGGCATTAAAATTTTCGTTTGTGATTAAAAAATCATTATTTTAATGCGCAACAGTCGAAATTCAAAAGAAAATCCAAAACATTTGTTTTTACATTAACCACTATCATGCGCATAATTGTGAAATGGCAGCCCAAACTCAAAAAAAAATCCAAAAATGTTATTTTTACATTAACCACTGTGATGCGCATAATATAATTGGGAAATGGCATCAACATTTTTGTTTGTGATTAAAAATAATTATTTTCATGCGTAACAGTCGAAACTCAAAAGAAAATTCAAAACTTTTGTTTTTACATTAAACATTTTGATGCGCATAATATAACTAAGAAATAGCATCAAATTTTTCGCTTGATTTACAAACATTTTGATGCGCAAATTAGAATTTGAAAGTTCTTGCTACTTTTTACTTAAAAGGATTCTTTTTTAATTTGAAAAATTTAGCGCTATTTTAGGGTTCTGCGTTGCGCATAAAAATTTCCATTATAAATAAAAATTGCAAAACAGTTGATGCGCCAAATAGAATTTCAAAAAAACAGTAAAACGCTCGTCTTCGCGTATCCAATTTAAAATTTTTAAATTATGATTTGCATAATTATGGCTTTATAAAAATTAATATTAGTAACGTCTTTTTTTAATTTGACCAAATTCGATGCGCATACATAAAATTCCTAATTGTTACCAGAATTTTCGTTTTTGATCCAAAGATCGCGTAATTTTCATGCGCATTTAAAACTATCCATATTATATTCAGAAATCAACTTATCTCCTTTAGAGTTGTCAAATTTTAAATTCAAAAATTCATATTTTGATGCGCAAAGCTTGGCCTTCAAGAAACTATCAAATTTTTCGTTTTTGAATTCAGCAGGAAAATAAATTGATTGTCAGCGAAACCCAGAAACAACGCCAAATTTTCATTTTAAATAAACAATCAACAATTTTGAAAATCCAATTTGCGCATCACCGTCACTAAAAATTGTAAAAAATTTGATGCGCAAATTATAATTTTAAAGCCTTTGCTATTTTTTTTATCTAAAAGGAACATTTTGGGGTTTCAAGGTTCTGCTTTGGGCATGAAAATTTCTACTATCGCGCAAATTTTTATGCGGAAAACGAAATTCCAAGAAGAAAAAATCGAAATGCTCGAATTTGTGCGTAGAAATCGACTTCTCGAAATTTCTGGACGTCCAATTTTAAATTTCAAAATTTACGCATGAAGGTTTCATAATTTGCGCATGATAGTTCCAAAAGAAAATGGTCATTAGTTTCAAAATTAACCAAATTCGATGCGCGCATAAGAAATTCCAAATTGTACCAACGTTTTCGTTTGAGTTACATTGCGCAAGATATAAAAGGCAAACTGGTAGTTCAATAAAAATTATACTTAATCAAACTAGTTTTTTATTGTCTCTGCTTTCTTCTAAAACTGATGGAGAAAAGGGGGCAATGTGTCGGTAGTTTTAAAAGGAGAGCGAGTTTTATTTTGTTAAAAATAACACAAGTTCATATGTAGACACGAAATACATTACCAGTTTTATTGGTTGTTGAATATTTAATACAAATTAATATTAAAATTAGACTCCTCTGGTCGATGTTAATGTATGCAGAGGACCAAAAGCGAAATTATTAAATTAGATCAAAAGCTTCCAACAAAAACACAATTACGTATATCACTTTGTAATTGAATTGTGTTGTGTGATTTACTGAATATTTATCTTGTTGGCCTGATTTATGTCTACGAAAATTTATGCCATTCTGTACCATATTAATTATGAAATATGTACAAATATTATTTATGCAACCACCACTATAAATAACCCCCGTTTGATAACGAGACTTTTGAAACAACCACAAGCTACTTTATTGATTATTTTAATGACAATATTCCGATTTGAAACCTTTTTAAAGAAAAAGCGCCCACCATGGTTTAATTGACGTGGCAAATTAGGTTGTTTTTCTTGGAGTTTTCCGCGTTGCGGTAAAACCGCAGTGCATCAACTGAACGGCGTGTATATGAGAAAATGTTAGCGGAAGGATATAATCGAAAGGCGCACCTGTTTTCTAGAATGATAACGTTAAATTTACAACGCGATGTTTCGTGTTTGTTCCAACAATATAATGGCAGTTTCGCGAGTCTGCAACGTTAACCTACTGAAAGGCATAAATTTTTCCGCAGTTTTGCTAAACATAACGATTACAAACTCTTCCCGAGGACTTTATAAATTTTCACTCCGGTTACGACCGATGCGACTTTTATGGGGACGGCCCCAAAGAAGAAAAACCGAAAAAATTAACTTTGCCCATCATCGTGATTTTCCACACAACCAACTACACTGCGTATAATAACTAATAAAGTATTGGCGTATGTTAAAGAGTCGAGTATTCGCTGAACCTAACTTTGATTAAGCTACCAGCCGCTCTGCGAGTAACTATTAGTAACATTTGTACCGAGAATTTTTTACGACGTTTTAAAGAAGATCTGAGTGCTAACAAGTAAGCGTTCTATAATATAAATTGTGTGACTAAAATAGTAACATTGACGACAGCTACACCATAAAGCGCCTTTTCACCGTAGTAGGGGCACTGGTATCATGATAAAGCGGTTATTCAATTTCCTATTAAACAAAGATATGCGCCGCCACAATATCTCATGCATGCAAATTTTTAATACAAAACAAAGTTTATTTATAAAACTAAAATTTTAAAACAGCAATAAAATACTTGCCGTAAAATATAAAATGTACAGTGGACGTAAAACTTTATAGAAGTATCAGTTCACCAATATTTAAAATAAAAAATTTCAATTAAAAAATGTGGAATTTTAATGCGCAAATATAAAATTTCAATTCACAAACAGTGCGCAGTGTGATATTTCGATGCGCAAGTGTGAAATACCAATGCGCAAGTGTAAAATTACAATGCGCAAATGTGAAATTATAGTGCGCAAATGTGAAATAACAATGCGCAAATCTAAATTAACAATGCGCAAATGTAAAATATAATGCGCAAACGTAAAATTGTTACGCGCAAATATGAAATTACAATGCGCAAATGTGAAATTACAATGCGCAAATATGAAATAACAATGCGCAAATGTGAAATTACAATGCGCAAATATGACGCAAACTGAAAGCTTAAAAGAGCATTGAGGTATTCTTTTTGGAATTTTTTGGTGCACATTCTAAGGCGCAAATATGAAATTACAATGCACAAATGTAAAAAAGAAGGCGCAAATCTAAAATAACAATGCGCAAATGCAAAATTATAATGCGTAAATGTGAAATTACAGCGCAAATATGAAATAACAATGCGCAAATGTGAAATTATAGTGGAGAAATGTAAAATAACAGTGCGCAAATTTAAAATAACAATGCGCAAATGTAAAATATAATGCGCAAACGTAAATTTGTTACGCGCAAATATGAAATTACAATGCGCAAAGGTGAAATTACAATGCACATATGTGAAATTACAATGCGCAAATGTGAAATTACAATGCGCAAATATGACGCAAACTAAAATTTTAAAAGAGCATTGAAATATTCCTTTTGGAATTTTTTGGTGCACATTCTAATGCGCAAATGTGAAATTACAATGCACATATGTGAAATTAAAATGCGCAAATGTAACGCAAACTAAAAGTTCAAAAAAGCATTCAGATATTCTTTTTTAGAATTTTTTGGTGTACATTCTAATGCGCAAATATGAAATTATAATACACACAAAAAATGCGCAAATCCAAAATAACAATGCGCAAATGTAAAATTATAATGCGCAAACGTAAAATTGTAATGCGCAAATATGAAATTACATTTCGCAAATTTGAAACTACAATGCGCAAATGTGAAATTACAATGCGCAAATGTGACGCAAACTAAAAGTTCAAAAAAGCATTAATATTTTTGTGGCGCACATTCTAATGCGCAAATGTGAAATTACAATGCGCAAATGTAAAATTACAATGCGCAAATGTGAAATTACAATACGCAAATATAAAATAACAATGCGCAAATGTGACGCAAAGTGAAAGTTTAAAAGAACCTTGAGATATTCTGTTAGGAATTTTTTGGTGCACATTCTAATGTGCAGATTTGAAATTACAATGCACATACGTGAAATTACAATGCGCAAATGTGATATTACAATGCGCAAATATGACGCAAACTGAAAGCTCAAAAGAGCATGAATATTCTTTTGAATTTTTGGCAATTCTAATGGCAAATATGAATTACAATGCACATAGTAAATAAACGCGCAATGAAATACAATGCGCAAATATGACGCAAACTGAAAGTCAAAAGAGTATTGAGATATTCTTTTTGAAATTTTTTGGTATGCGCAAATGTAAAATTACAATGCCAATTAACGCAAACTAAAGTCAAAAAGCATTGAGATATAATTTTTACATCTAAGCAAATGTAATAAAATCCAAGAATATGCGCAAATGTGAAAACAAGCCAAATGCGCAAACTGTAGTAAGAGCATTGAATATTTTTGAAATTGGCACATTCTAATGTGCAAATATAAATTACAATGCAATCGTAAATTACAATGCGCAAATTGAATAATGCGCAAAATGCGCAATCCAAAATAACAATGCGCAAATGTAAAATTATAATGCGCAAACGTAAAATTGTAATGCGCAAATATGAAATTACATTTCGCAAATTTGAAACTACAATGCGCAAATGTGAAATTACAATGCGCAAATGTGGCGCAAACTAAATGTTCAAAAAAGCATTAATATTTTTTTGGCGCACATTCTAATGCGCAAATGTGAAATTACAATGCGCAAATGCGACGCAAACTGAAAGTTTAAAGAAGCATTGAAATATTCTTTTTGGAAATTTTTAGTGCACATTCTAAGGCGCAAATCTAAAATAACAATGCGCAAATGTGAAATTACAATGCGCAATTATAAAATAATAACGCGCAAATGTGAAATTACAATGAGCAAATGTAAAATTACAATGCGCAAATGCGAAATGACAATGCGCAAATATGAAATAACAATGCGCAAATGTGACGCAAACTGAAAGTTCAAAAGAACCTTGAGATATTCTGTTTGGAATTTTTTGGTGCACATTCTAATGCACAAATGTGAAATAATAATAAGCAAATGTAAAATAAGAAAGCGCAAATCTAAAACAACAATGCGCAAATGTGAAATTATAATGCGCAAATGTGAAATTACAATGCGCAAATATGAAATAATAATGCGCAAATGTGAAATTACAATGCGCAAATGTAAAATTCAGTGCGCAAATGTGAAATTTCAATGCGCAAATGTGAAATTCCAAAGCGCAGATGTAACGCAAACTGGAAGTTCGAAATAGCATCGAGATTTTCTTTTTGGAATTTTTTGGTGCACATTCTAATGCGCAAAGTGAAACTTTTTAATAAATCTTTAAACAACATCAAGATGTTGGTCCTCCGAATATCGTTTTTATATTTTAGAGAAAAGCTTCAAAATATCGAACTGTGAATTTAATAAAAATAATTTTAATGCACAAACTAGTATTTCAAAAAAATACGCAAATACTTGCTTTTTTAATTAAAAACTTTGATGCGCATGTTTGTCTACAAATTAAAAAATGTACAACAATATCACAGAAGAATCATGTTTATTGCTTTGATTTGCGCGTCAAAATTTTCATTGATATCAAATTTAAAGTGAAAACTGGAAAGTTAAAAATGCATATTTTTGTGATCCAGAGAAAGATACATGCGGACACAAAGACTTGAAAACTTGGAGAGTTACAGGAAAAATAGGAAATTCCGAATCTTGAGAAAACTAGAAATGTACAAGAAGAGTTTGCGCACCAACGTTTTTGTTAATTGGACCTCAAAACGGATTATTTTACACAGAAAGTTTTTTTTAATAGTTATGGACAGAAAGTTTCTTTTTAAACAATTTTGAACGTGGATAAAGAAACAAGTGGAGCAAACAATTTTCAAAGTAAAAAAAATGCAGTCGCATATATCCTTTTTCTGCCAATCAAGTACGTCATTACTTGGTACATGTCAACGTAACATAGTGAATGTGCATTTTATGTCTTTTTTTAGTGTATTTTCATCACATACACAAACGGCTGTCAGGAAAACTAGTTTACTTTGATGTTTCACGGAGGGCGATTTCCTTTTACGGTCAACCTAATAAAAGACACGGCATTCCGCCGGACAATATTCCCGAATAACCGGCGATCCTTGCAGTTTAATAACCGATCGGACAAATCGGAACTCACCGCTCATATTGCGTTAGTTTCGCCTCTTTTTTTTTTTCTTCGACCCTGTTGTTATGTATATAAACCGAGACCGCGGTCCGAATTACCATTCCAGCCGGGGCCGTCTGCTTTGCAAATAAACAAGAAAATCGGGAAGTTTTTGAAGTTCGAAGAGAGAAGGCAACCGCATGAACCGATCGATAAGCTCGGTTGGCGTGCCGTTCTGAAGTTATTATTAAAGAAAGATGCGAAATGGAAGTTTGCAGATTTTTTTGCTTAATTGATGGTCGAGGAAATGAAATGTTGATGGCTTAATAGAGAGACGCTGTCGAGTCGAAATTGCACGCGAATTATTTTAGGTTGCTTGATTTTTTGTAATGTAATGCACTATGGATATTAAAAAAGTTTTCAACGCTTTAACTTTGTTAAACTCATCAACATTAATAATAAAACCGCTAGAATTACATTGCATATTATTGCATAATTGAGGATCGAGTTTATATAAAATAGACGCATCCGGACGCTTGATAAGGAAATCTTTTGTTTTCTTTTGCATGTATGTAGTCATGGGCACTTTGTTAAATGCCTGAGGGAGCATCATAGAATAATTAATAACGAAAATATGGCTAAAAAAAGCAATAGGATTTTTCAATATCCTACTGACTGCGCCAGCATAAAACAACAACGCGTAATACAGACACAAATACACAGATACAGAAATATTGAACTATTTCATGAAATAATCATTTAAAACCTTCCAGGAGTTAATTTATGTAGCATATAAAAGTATATTGATCCTACTGACTGCGCCACCACATCGAAAAAAATTAGTTTTACGTTTCTTATTGTATGTATTGTCAAAATACTTTCTGGATTATGGCCCAAGTCCTTTTATTCCAAATATACGAACAATATGTTCGTTTTCGTTGAGTAAAACTTGTTTTAGTTCGCAACCCAACATTGTTATAATATAATTAAAACTCAGCCATGATGACAAACTCGGGAATTATCTCCAAATATTAGATATCTCCGAGGCATTCCACACATTCGATCGCTTATTATGTAAATGTTAGATCTAATACATCATAACATTTACCTTTCGTATGCTTATTAGCATCAAGTCTCCGCTTAAGCAAATATAATCCCTTTCGGAACGCAAAGCCCAAACAAATTGAATCAAATCAAATAAGCTCGTTCCGAATATGGAAAGCGTTCGCCATGGTGTCTTTGAACCCGCATACCGATTTATAAAGCATTCATAAGGACAAACTTGTCCAATAACGAACACAATGGGTGTTTTAAGGTGCATTTCTTATGCGTCAGGCTGGCATATAAATAACGTAATTAACGACAGCACGAATGCTACCACATTTCCACCGCATATGAACATTTTTCTTTACTCGAGAACCTGACTCGCCACAAAAAGCACTCAGACCTAAATTCCCCAAGAACCTGAACAGTTAACGGAAGCATCACACATTTCTACGCCAGCAAAAACAAATGAGATATGAATATTATTCATAATTTAGTCACGTTATAAATCAGAAAGTGCTGCATCATAAAATACTTAACAATTAAGTTATTTGCTCTATAAGTATTGAAAATTATTTAAAACTTGAATTAAGACAAGGTTACGCAAGTCTAAGATCACGTTAAATGATGCCAAGATCACGTAATACCTTCAAGGTCACACAAGGTCACGATCAAAGTCGGTGTGATCAGTCACAAATTCACTTGAACTCAAAGATCAAAGTTACATGAGTTCACGATCACACGAGTCTAAAATAATTTGAATTCAAATTCAGGTGAGCTCTAAGCCACAAGGTCTCAGAATCACGTGGGTTCAAGGTCGGTTGCGTCAGCTCAAGATTACTCGAGTTCGAGGTTAGATCATGAGATTGCAAGTCATGTCAGTGCAAGGTATCGTGATCTCAAGGTCACGTGAGTTCAAGATTATATGTAATCAAGGTAGCATGAAATCAAGGTCTCGTGGGCTCAAAGTCACATGAGTTCAAGGTCATGTGTGGTCAAGGTCTCGTGGGCTCAAGGTACATGAGTTCAAGGTCATGTTTGGTCAAGGTCTCGTGAGCTCAAGGTCACATAAATTCAAGGTCATATGTGATCAAGGTCTCGTGAGCTCAAGGTCACATGAGTTCAAGATCATGTGTGGTCAAGGTCGCGTAAATCAGGGTCACATGGATTCACGATTGCGTTAACGCAAGGTTGCGTGTATCTAAGGTCACGTTACCTCGAAGTCACATGAGTTCAAGGTTGTGTAAACTTAAGACACTAGAGTTTAAGATTATGCTAGTTCAAGGTCACGTCATTTCAAGGTCACTTAATCTTAAGGTCATGGGAGCCCAAGGTCACGTGATCTCAAAGCCGTATTGTCCAAAGGTCATTTTACCTCAAGGTCACGCAATCCCAAGGTCACGTGACATCAGGGTTGTGCAATCAAAGGTCACGTGACTTCAAGATCGCGTAATCCTAAGGTCGTGCGATTTCAAGGTCACCTAATTCCAATGTCGCGCGATTTCAAGGTCACGTAATCCCAAGACCGTGTAATCTCAAGGTCGCGTGATCTCAAGGTCATGCGATTTCAAGGTCATACAATCTAAAGGTCACGTGATATCAAGGTTGCGTGATTCCGAGGTTACAGGAATTCAAAGGCACACGAGCTTAAAATTACGTGAGCATAACAGTCATGTTATCTCAGAGTCACGTGAGTTCAAGGTCGGTCGCGTCAGCTCAAGATCACATGAGTTCAAAGTTACGTAGGTTTAGGGCCACGTCAGCTCAAGATTACAGGAGTTCGAAGTGAGGTCATGCGATTACAAGTCATGTCAGTGAAAGATCTCGTGAGCTCAAGGTCACGTAAGTTCAAGACTATATGTGATCAAGGTCACATAAAATCAAGGTCTCGTGGGCTGAAAGTCACATTACTTCAAGATCATATGTGGTCAAGGTCGCGTAAATCAAGGTCACATGAGTTTACAATTGCGTTAACACAAGGTTGCGTGTATCTAAGGTCACGTTAGCTAGAAGTCACATGAGTTCAAGGTTGTGTAAACTCAAGACACTAGAGTTTAAGATTATACTAGCTCAAGGTCACGTACTTTCAACGTCACTTGATCTTAAGGTCACCTAAACCCATGGTCACGTGATCTCAAAGCCGTATAATTCGAAGGTCATGTTATCTCAAGGTTAAGCGATCCCAAGGTCATGTGACATCAAGGTTGTGCAATCAAAGGTCAAGTGGCCTCAAGATCGCGTAATCCCAAGGTCGTGCGATTTCAAGATAGCGTAATCCTAAGGTCACGTAATCCCAAGGTCACGTAATGCCAAGGTCACGTAAACCCAAGGTCACGTAATCCCAAGGTCACGTTATCTCAAGGTCACGTAATCCCAAGGTCGGGTAATTTCAAGGTCATGCAATTTCAAGGTTATGCAATCCCAAGGTCACGTGATCTCAAGGTTGCGTGATTCCGAGGTCACACGAGTTCGAAGGCACACGAGCGTAAAATCACGTGAGCATAACAGTCATGTCATTTCAGAGAGTCACGTGAGTTCAAGGTCGCTTTAGCTCAAGGTCCCGTGATCTCAGAGATACGTGGGTTCAAAGTTACGTTGATACCAGGTGAGCTCAAGTTTATGTAATCTTTTTCACTTGAAGCTCCTTATTTTTGTCAGATGTTATCAGGTGAAATTTAAAGACTTAAATATCTTTGTCGTGTGTCAAAAAATGTTTTCCAAATGAAATTTAATTCATTTAAATATTAATTTAAATATCTTACAAACTGGGATCGGTGAAATAAAATTTAAAAAAAATTTGTAAGTTCATGTAAGTTTAAGGCAACGTAGTTCAAAGCCGCGCCAGGTCAAGGTTACGTCCTCAAGGTCACGTCTAGTTAAGGGCGCGTTGGGTCAAGGTCGAGTAAGCTAGTCGAGTAACCTAGGTTCAGAATTATGTTAGCTCATGATCGCGTGTGTTCAAGGTCACGTTATCTCAAAGTCACGTTAGCTTAAAACGTCACGTGAGTTGAAAGTCGTGTAAACTCAAGGTCATTTGAGTTCAAAATCATGCTAGCTTAAAGTTACGCGAATTCAACGTCAGGTAATCGCAAAGTATGAACTCGAGTCACGTAGTCTCAAAGTCATGTGAGCTCAAGATTCCGTAAGCTCAAGGTTACGTGAGCTCAAGATTACCTAAACTCAATATCGTATGAACTCAGTGTCGTGTAGAAACTTACGTTTTATTTTAAAATTCGGACAGAAATTAATGTTCTTTTAATGTCCTACTTAATTTTAAATTTTCATTTCTTAAGCCTCTTCTTTTCTGAAATTCTTTGATAGCAGTCATTTGAAATTTACAAATATGAAATTGCAATGCGCAAACGTGACGCAAACTAAAAGTTCAAAAAAGCATTGATATTCTTTTTGGAATTTTTTGCTGCACATTCTAACGCGCAAATGTGAAATTACAATGCGCAAATGTGACGCAAAGTGAAAGTTTAAAAGAGCACTAAGATATTTTTTTTCAATTTTTTGGTGAACATTCTAATGCGCAAATATAAAATTATAACGCGCAAATGTAAAATAAGGATGCGCAAATTTAAAATAATAATGCGCAAATGTGAATAATAATGCGCAAATGCGAAATTATAATGCGCAAATATGACGCAAACTGAAAGCTCAAACGAGCATTGAGATATTCTTCGGAAGTAAAACAATATTGTTCTGTAATTAATTTATCGACAGCAATATTACAAAAAAAATCGTTAATTACCAATAAATATTACTTATTTAAATTCAAAGGCGAATCCTTTAATGCGCAAAACTGACACCTTTAACCATTTTTTAATTTTGGTTTTATAAAAATTTTAGAAGTGTTATAATTTAAAAAGTAAAAATATTGGTGCGCATAGGCAAAAATTTTTGTGCGCATAGGCAAAAATATTGGTGCGCAAAAACGAAATTTTTGTGAACAAAAGCCAAAATATTGGTGCGCAAAAACGAAATGATTGTGCGCATAAGTAAAAATATTGGTGCACAGAAAGGTAGGTGTCATAATTCAAAACCGTAATGCGCAAAAGCGAAAATATTGGTGCGCATAAGCAAAAATTTTTGTGCGCATAGGCAAAAATATTGGTGTGCAAAAATGAAGTTTTTGTGAACACAAGCAAAAATATTGGTGCGCAAAAACGAAATGATTGTGCGCATAAGTAAAAATATTGGTGCACAGAAAGGTAGGTGTCATAATTCAAAAACTTAATGCGCAAAAGCGAAAATATTGGTGCGCATAAGCAAAAATGTTTGTGCGAATAGGCAAAAATATTGGTGCGCAAAAACGAAATTTTTGTGAACATAAGCAAAAATATTGGTGCGCAAAAACGAAATGTTTGTGCGCATAAGTAAAAATAGTGGTGCGCAAAAAGGAAATTTATTTTTGTGCGCATAAGCAAAAATAATGATGTGCAAAAACAAAATTTTGTGCGCATAAGCAAAAATATTGGTTCGCAAAAACGAAATTTTTGTGCGCATTAGCAAAAATATTAGTGCACATTAGCTAAAATTTAGACACGCGTAAGCCTAAATATCGGTGCGCATAAACGAAAACGTTAATGCGCATAATCAAAAATGTTGGTGCTCATAAGCTAAAATGTATACACGCGTAAGCCCAAATATTGGTGCGCATAAACGAAAATGTTATTGTGCATAAGCGAAAATGTTGGTGCGCATAAGCTGAAATGTTGGTGCGCATAAGCTGAAATGTTGGTGCGCATAAGCTGAAATGTTGGTGCGCATAAGCTAAAATATTAGTGCGCATAAGCTAAAATGTTGATGCGCAACTAAAAAAATTGCTCTTACATTACGTTACGTCATTGTAATATTGCCTTCAAAGTTTATGTTTAACAATAAAATTTGGGATTCCTCTTTTGCGTCAACTTCAAATTTGAAAATCGATCTACTTAGTGACTTCCCTGATATGTCAGATTGCCAACGTTGTGGCTTACTGGGATGGTCTATGCAAGTATCTTTTGAAATCCTGCCGACTAATTAAGCGCTGCCATACGGCATGTAACACAAAATAATTCAATTAGAAAAGGTTTTTACTTTCAGCTGAAACTTGGGGAAACAAATCGAGACAAATGTTTTCTGATTTGTCAGTTTTCCCATAAAAACATCCCAGGATGTGTTTTGTTCGTCTTCTAGAGCAGGTAAACGTTAAAATTACTTTTGTATTCATTTAATTCGCCTACTCCTTGCGTCGAGCTCAGTGTCAGAGTCGGCGTATTTACGTTGTAATTTCAAATTTACGTCATTAAATTCACCAAAACTGACTACAAAAGCTTTATAACGTTCCACTTTTAAATTTGTACAACGTAAAAAAAACGTTGAATTTTCATCCTTAGCGAAAGATGAAAAGACATTTACTGCAAAATAAGCTCCTCAGGTCCAATTTGGGGGATATCTGGGCTGGAGCGCCGCCCGCAGCATCGGCTTTTCTTTGATAGAAGTCCCTATCATTTAATGAACCATCTTTTTGATCTTGGACGGTTTCCTTCAGAAACTTATCCGGCGGAATTGGAAAACAGTCTCGCCAACCATCACAGACTGTTGCGCTTAATGGGTAATTACCAAAAGGCACCGCTGGTGGGGGTTTTCATTTAAAAGAATACGGCGGCCGCATCTCTTCTGAAGTTATTGTTGTTTAAAAGGTCTGTGTTTACATCATTATGTAAATTGCAACATTTGACAGATAAGAAATTTTTGTATCGGTTGATGTGCTAAATATAACGGAAACAGTAGTGGCGCAGTCGGTAGGATCAAGATTAACTAAATATGATTTAATTTAATTCATAGACATTTGAGACATCACATAGGAAGATAAAGATCTCAGAAACACAATTGACAAGATGAACCGTTAAAAGCATCAAAATGAGTCATTACTCTTGCAGAAAAGTTTCAAGTAATCGCTTAGAAAGAATGCGATCACGAGTTAAAAGAATGCGGGGGGTTTTAGCATTTTCAGAGATTGGGTAAACCAAAGAGCGTCGTGCATCGCTCCGTGGAGGTTTAACGCGTCAAAGAGAAGAATATGTCGCTTTAGGCTGTCGGGGATTCACAAAATGTAGACACTGCTTCCTATAAATAAACTTGACGTCTTCATATGTAACACGTTCCTCTCGTCTGCCTGTCCGCGTGCATGTATGCACACAAACAAGACGCTCGACATTTTCTGACTTTTTTTCTATTCCGTTTCGGCCGCTTCATTGAATATTTTATTTTCTTTTTAAAAACACAGCGGAAATAAAAAAATATGTTCCGCTTTTACCATCTACGACTTTGGTAGTGTTTCATTAAAATTCAAGTTTAATTGCAACGGTGGGAATAAATCACAGTTTACATGTAGAAATGTCAGTGTAATTGAATATTTAATGGAAACAGTTTGTCGAGTTTCTGTGTGGTAAACGTTTTTGTTTTGCTTAAAGTTCATAAAAGCACAACTCACTCTAAAAGGCACAATCAAAAATTTAAATTGTTAATTTAAAATCAATCAGTTGTTATTATTTGTTTTAATTCCCATTATTCGTTTTAGTGTGTCGTCAACAAGTCTGTACATTTACCAGTTTCAGCATTAAAAAACAGAGACGGCTTTTCCACAGCGTGTTTTTTTTTAACTTTAACAGCAGTTAAAATGTCTTCTCAACTTCAACTCAATCTGCGATTATTTTTTTATTTCGCTTCGAACCATCAATTACTTGAACTAATATTACATAAACATCTTAATGGTATAAAAAAAATCAATTCGCCCATTTTAACTTTAAAATAAAAAAAATCTACTGGCAAAGTGAAATTTCAAATTTTCGTTTTTAACTTGATTATTTTCAAAGATTTTGATGCGTAAGGCTTTGCGCATTAAGACCATAGTTCTTTCTCAAAAAAGTAGTATCATGTTATCATTCAAACTTAAAAATTTACTAAATTTTAATGCGCATAACTTTTAATGCGCAAAGGACTAAAGTTATGCGCATCAAAAATTTTGAGTTTTAAATTATAAATAAGTGGCATGTTAGCTACTTTTTGCAATCTCGTCGTGCGCATTAAAATTTCGTAAAAATTCATTCGAGATTTCTGCTGATTTAAAATTTAAAATTAAAATTTCAACATGCTAAGAAGAATCTCAGAAAAGCACCAAAATGTTCAATTTTAAACTTAAAAATTTACGAAACCTTTGATGCGCAAGTTTTGCGCACTAAAAATTGCGTCATTTTTTTTAAGACCAAAAGTGAACATTTTAATGCTCCCGTTTTTGCGCATTAGTATAGTGGATATCAGATATTAAATTAGTGAAAATGTTGCTACTTTTGCGGCACTATGCGCATTCAAATTTTATAAAAAATCATTTAAAATATTAACTGATTTTAAATTCAAAAACAAAACTTTTAAATTTCAAAGTCATGTAATCCCAAGGTCACGTGATTCCAAGGTCAGACGAGTTCAAATGCACACGAGGTTAAAATTACGTGAGCATAACAGTCATGTCATCTCAGAGTCACGTGAGTTCAAGGTCGCTTTAGCTCAAGGTCCCGTGATCTCAGAGACGTTGAAGTCACGTGAGCTCAAGTTCATGTAATATTTTTCACTTTAAGCTCCTTATTTGTGTCAGATGTCATCAGGTGACATTTAAAGACTTTTAAATACCTTTGTCGTGAGTCAAAAAATATTTTCCAATTGCGTATTTTTTAAGACCAAAATTAAACATTTTAATGCTCCCGTTTTTGCGCATTAGTACGGTGGATATCAGATATTAAATTAGTGAAAATATTGCTACTTTCGAGGCCTCACTATGCGCATTAAAATTTTTTTTAAAATCATTCAACATGTTAACCATTTTAAATTAAAAAACAAAACTTTCAAATGCGTTAAGAAAAATAAAAAAAGAGTTAACAGTTTCCTTTCAAACTTGATACGTAATGCAATGTTTTGCGCAGAAAATAATACAAAGCCGCTAACATGTTCCCTTTAAATTTAATATTTATGAACATTTTAGAAATGTTACAATTCAAAAACTTGATGCGCAAAAGCGAAAATATTGATTCACAAAGACCAAAGAGCTGGTGCGCATAAATCTAAATTTAGACATAGATAACACCAAAAATGTTGATGCGCATAAGCGAAAAATTTTGTGCGCATAAGCGAAAATATTGGTGCGCATAAGCAAAAATATTGGCGCGAAAAAGCAAAAACTGATGTGCGCATAAGCGTAAATATTAGTGAAAATAAACAAAAATGTTGGTGAGCGCAAGCGAAAATGTTAGTGCGCATCAGCTAAAATTTTGGTGCGCATAAGTAAAAATTGCTGTACGCATAAGCGTAAAAATTAGTGCACATTAGAAAATTTTAGTGAGCGCAAGCAAAAATTTTGGTGCGCATAAGCTGAAATGTTGGTGCGCATAAGCTAAAATGTTGGTGCGCATAAGCTAAAATGTTGGTGCGCATAAGCTAAAATGTTGGTGCACATAAGCTAAAATGTTGGTGCGCAAAAGCTAAAATGTTGATGCGCAACTAAAAAAAGTTACTCTAACATTAGGTCACATCATTGCAATATTGCCGTAAAAATTCTTGTTTTAAATTTAATGCGCAAACTTTGATGCGTAAATATTGGTGCGCATAAACGAACTTGTTGGTGCGCACAAGCAAAAATGTTGGTGCGCATAAGCAAACATATTGGTGCGCATAAACAAAAACTGTTGTACGCATAAGCGTAAATATTAGTGCACATAAACAAAAATGTTAGTGTACGCAAGCGAAAATGTTAGTGCGCAAAAGCTAAAATGTTGGTGCGCATAAATAAAAATTGTTATTTGCATAAGCATAAATATTAGTGAACATAAACAAAAATGTTAGTGAACGCAAGCAAAAATGTTGATGCGCATAAGCTAAAATGTTCGTGCGCATAAGCAAAAATATTAGTGCGCATAAAAAAAAGCTGTTGTGCGCATAAGCGTAAATATTAGTGCGCATAAGCGTAAATATTAGTGCACATAAACAAAAATGTTAGTGAGCGCAAACGAAAATGTTGGTGCACATAAGCTAAATGTCAAAGCACTGCGAGTAGGATGCGCAAACAAGGATAGATGGCGGTGAACCGCCTTCTTAAACAAGAATAGGTTGTAATTTTTACGGAAAATTCCTTTCGGTAACAAGTTCCATAAATTGGAAGTTCTATAGAAAAAAGAGTCTCTGTAGACAGAAGTCCTCACTGTGTCAAGCTGGACCGCATAGGAATTTGCTGTCTCCGACTGTGTAGTACGCCTCAAGAATCTTGCTCCTTGGGGGATCAATCCTCTTAGTTCCTGCGAGCATCTTCTATGATAGTACTTTGTAGAAAAGAGACAAGTTTCCAACCATACGCCTGTGCTCTAGTGTTTCGAGAGAATCGGTCATACTCTCGTCATCAATTACGCGAATCGCTCTTCTTTGAATTGAATCCAAGAGAGCTAAAGTGTGTTTTGGGGCTAAACTCCAAACATGAGAACAGTATTCTAGTGTTAGCATAAATAGTAGTGCATATAAACAAAAATGTTATTGAGCGCAAGCAACAATGTTGGTGCGCATAATCTAAAATGTTGGCGCGCATAAGCAAAAATATTGGTGCGCATAAACAAAAACTGTTGCGCGCATAGGCGTAACTATTAGTGCACATGAACAAAAATGTTAGTGAGCGCAAGCGAAAATGTTAGTGCGCATAAGCTAAAATGTTGGTGCGCATAAATCAAAATTGTTGTGCGCATTTTTTTAAGTTTAATCCACTCCCCACTATGCTTTCAAAGCACTGCGAGTAGGATGCGCAAACAAGGATAGATGACGATGAACCGCCTTCTTAAACAAACAAAATGTTAGTGAGTGCAAGGGAAAATGTCGGTGAGCATAAGCTAAAATGTTGGTGCGCATAAGTCAAAATTTAGACATAAATAAGCAAAAATGTTGGTGCGCATAAGCTAAAATGTTGGTGCGCCTAAGTCAAAATTTAGACACAGATAAGCGAAAATGTTGGTGCGCATAAGCGAAAATGTTGGTGCGCATAAGCTAAAATGTTGGTGCGCATAAGCCAAAATTTAGACATAGAATGCGAAAATGTTGGTGCGCATAAGCGAAAATGTTGGTGCGCATAAGCAAAAACTGATGTGAGCATAAGGGTAAATATTAGTGAAAATAAACAAAAATGTTAGTGAGTGCAAGGGAAAATGTCGGTGAGCATAAGCTAAAATGTTGGTGCGCCTAAGTCAAAATTTAGACACAGATAAGCGAAAATGTTGGTGCGCATAAGCGAAAATGTTGGTGCGCATAAGCTAAAATGTTGGTGCGCATAAGTCAAAATTTAGACATAGATAAGCGAAAATGTTGGTGCGCATAAACGAAAATGTTGGTGCGCATAAGCAAAAACTGATGTGAGCATAAGCATAAGTATTAGTGAAAATAAACAAAAATGTTAGTGAGTGCAAGGGAAAATGTCGGAGCTAAAATGTTGGTGCGCATAAGTCAAAATTTAGACATAAATAAGCAAAAATGTTGGTGCGCATAAGCTAAAATGTTGGTGCGCCTAAGTCAAAATTTAGACACAGATAAGCGAAAATGTTGGTGCGCATAAGCGAAAATGTTGGTGCGCATAAGCTAAAATGTTGGTGCGCATAAGCCAAAATTTAGACAGAATGCGAAAATGTTGGTGCGCATAAGCAAAAACTGATGTGCGCATAAGCGTAAATATTAGTGAAAATAAACAAAAATGTTAGTGAGCACAAGCAAAAATGTTGGTGCGGATAAGCTAAAATGTTGGTGCGCATAAGTAAAAATTGCTGTACGCATAAGCGTAAAAATTAGTGCACATTAGAAAATGTTAGTGAGCGCAAGCAAAAATGTTGGTGCGCATAAGCTAAAATGTTGGTGCGCATAAGCTTAAATGTTTGGTGCGCATAAGCTAAACTGTTGGTGCGCATAAGCTAAAATGTTGGTGCGCATAAGCTAAAATGGTAATGCGCAACTAAAAAAATTACTTTCACATTAGGTTACATCATTGTAATATTGCTCTTAAAATTCTTGTTTTAAATTAAATGCGCAAACTTTGTTGTGTAAATTTTGATGCACAAGCCAATGTTTTGCGCATAGAAAAACAAAAAAGTTCCAACATGTTTCCTTCAAAGTTAATGCGCAAGACATTAATGTTTTGCGCATCAAAAATTTCATACCAAGTTGTTAAAAATTTTCTACGATTTAAAATTTTAAATGAAAAACAAAAATGTTGATTGCATCATTATTTTCGTTTATTTTTTAGTAAGAAGTTTGCGCATTAAATTTTCTATTCGGGTTAATTATTTTAAAAGTTTAGAACTTTCTCAAGATGTTGATTTAAAAATAAAAACTCTACAGTTCCTTGACGTTTGCGCAGCAAACCAATTTTTAAGGTGGAAATGAAAATATTTGGATCTAATTTTCGAAATACCTCTTTGCGCATTAAATTTTTTGTAAATTTCATATTTTAAAACTAAGATTCACTTTGAGCACCATAATTTTCTGTTTTGAGTTAGCAATTTTAAATATTTAGAATGTTCTCAAAGGTGTTGATTTATAAATTTTAAAACCAAAACTGTACAGTTCTTTGATGTTTGTGCATCAAACTAGTCTTTACTGTGGAAATGAAAATGTTTGGATTTATTTTTCGAAATACCTCTGCTCGTTAAAATTTTGGATTTATAAACAAAAATGTTGGCTCACTTTACGCATCATTATTTCGCGATTTGCGCATCAATTTTATTTTTGAGGTAAAAATTTCCAATGACAGATTTAAAGTAAACGGAGGCTTTTAAGGAATTTTTTGCCAATATTGCAGACGACAGAGTAAGGACTCATTTGAAGCACAACCGTCTTAAGAAGTATACACGAGAATCGCACTATTAATCAAGATTCCGGCTTTTGTGGCTAATTGGTGGGCTTTCGCGATTATTCCGCCGTGAAGGCCCGTCCCTGATATTTACAAAAGCCTTTGTGGATCATGTGGGGCTAAACGCATTCGAATTATCAACGGTCTTAGTTGTTAATTAACTCAATTATTCAACTTCCTTCTCCAGCTTAACCAAGTTTTTGCGGACGGTCCTTTCCGAGATACAACGTCAAGCTTTTTGTTCTCCAAGAATTTCATTGTCTTGTAAGCGCTACATGTGGTGAAGCAATTGTCGGCGGGCTTAAACTAATTATGACATTACCACTAGTTGATTCGCTAAAGGGAGTTATTTCGTTCTGGATTATCCAAGAGGGAGAATGAAACCAAAATACAACCTTGAGCGAATTGTACTGATGGTGTAGCTTGTAGAAAACGTGTTTATAAAGGTGAAACTTGCGTCACAATCTGCATACGTGAAATGCAACACAATTACCAAAGATGAGACCAGTTACAATTACTCGTCCGAAGGCTGACGTCAGTCAGTCGTAGTAAATGTTGGTAGTTTAGTGCTGTTTGCTTGGTAGCTTCCAGATAATTACATCATGTTTACATTGTCCAAGCTTAGAAAGCACTTAACGGTGCGTTAGAAGGAAAATACTAAAAGACAACGAAAGAGAATTTAATTAGACCTTAATTGTAGCTTAATGTTTTGAGTAACTTGGTTTTTTCTGTATATGAAACAAAGAGTAAAGTAGAATCGCACGTTATTGCTTCCTGCGTTTCCTGGAGTTTATATCAACCCCTAAATTCACCACATTTAACAACCCCACTGTACCATTTAAATACCTTTAGTTAAAGCTACGTTGTGTAAATTTTACCGCATAAAGAGTGTAGTGTTGTCAGCTCAGAAATCTACTACAAAGCGGCTTGGGGATCATATTGTATCCAAGCAGACAGTCTATGCTAAAAATCGAGTAGTGGTGCCAGTCTGGCGCTTACGTCCCGTTTACGCAGCGGCTAACGTTCTAAAAACTTTTTACTGTCTTAATTGATATCGATACTATTTCTGAGAATAGATTTTTGTTCTCGAAATTTCGACAATAACCTCCAAATGTTCATGTTTATCAATTGTTAAGTTAACATGTCAATTAAGTTCATACCAAACCAACAAAGTGGCGGCGTAACAGGTCACCATCGAAACCGACGAATTAAACATCGTGTTTTCCAAGGGTAAGGGGGCTAGGTGGTAGTAAATGCGACATAAAAGAAATTGTAATACGCAATTTAAAAAGCACTTTGTTTTCTTGCGAGTTCCGACGCACCGGAGGCCCCCTTTTTATCAAGTGACTGGCGGAGAGCCCTCGCGAATTCCGTCCATTTAAACTTTTTAATTTCTTCCATTGTTTCCATAATCCGCAGCTCTCGGGGTCTGAACACTTAATTATTAATTCAAACGGTTAGGAATCGGGAGAATTTTTAATACTTTGGGAATTCGCAGGCACCGGCGTCAGATTTATTGTTTTTCGTCGCCGACGTACAGGGATCTTTATCTGTTGGTATCTGGAGTTTATTGAATAGTTCACAACTAAATTAACCCTCTCCCCCTCACTCGATTTTAACTTTTTTATTTCGTTCTTCATGGTAGACCCTTATTGACCGGAAATATTATGTTTTTTTCAATTTGTTTTTATTTTGCTCCAAAATTAATTTTAAAAATCTCTACAATAATGTCAAAATTATGTATATTTAATTTAAAAAAAAAATTGCGAAAAAATCGCACTGCAGACAATCGCTTCAAATAAAAAATCGAAATCTATTTAAAAGTTCTCGTACTTATGTCAACAACCTAGTATGCCGCACCTTAATAGGAAAGACAGTGGCGTAACGGCTAGTGAAAATACCGCACTGCACACAATCACTCCAGAAAAACTCGCGCTCAAGCGCTCTATAAGAAGCTACTGACAATATTATGTCGTTTGTCTAGCGACTTCTGAGCGTTGATTGAATATATTTAAACAGCGATCACACTAAGCGTCTGGTACTCTTTCTCGAGCTTAAATATAATTGGCGAACGATGGCGAACCATGGCGAACAATAGCGAATCATGGCGAACCATGGCGAACGATGGCAAATCATTGTTAAGGATGGCGAACCATGACGAATCATAGCAAACCATTGAGAACGATGGCGAATCATAGCCAAACAGTGAAGAATAATGGCGAACAATGGCGAACGATGGTGAACCATGGCAAAGCATGGCCAAAGATGGCGAACGATGGCGAACTATGGCGAACTCTTGCGAACCATGACGAACTATCGCAAACCATGACTAACGATGAAAACACCAATACCGTCTGATATTCTTTCTCGAGCTTAAATATAATTGGCGAACGATGGCGAACCATGGCGAACGATAGCAAATCATGGCGAACGATAGCGAATCATGGCGAACCATGGCAAACGATGGCAAATCATGGTGAAGGATGGCGAACCATGGCGAATCATTGCAAACCACTGCGAACGATGGCGAATCATGGCGAACGGTGGCGAATAGTGGCAAACAATGGCGAACGAAGGCGAATAAATGACAAATCATGGCCAACGATCACGAATCATGACGAACGATGGCGAACGATGGCGAACTATGGCGAACTATGACAAACCATGACTAACAATGAAAACACCAATACCGAGCAACGACATGATATTTGATTTTTTTTCAACTTTTAAGATCACGTTATCTCACGAACTGTCACTCGCACAGAAAAAATTGTAGATACATTTTTTGTAGAGAATTGTAAGGTCTACAAATTACGTAACAAACGCTTTTGCGATAATATCCACTATTTGGAAGATATTGGCAAAAAGGTGATTTTTATGACATTAAATCTTTAACAAAATTTTTATCACAGTTCACCCGAATAAGTAGCATAAGATATGCCCAAGGACATGGGCGATGTTTTAATGAAATTGTCACCAAAATCGCTTTAGCCGTTTCCCAGATTTACGCAATCAAACAGACGGACAAACAAAATTCTAAAAACATCAAAACGCGTCTTTATAACATATGAAGAACTATATAAGCTTACAATAAGACAGTTATTCATCACAGACACTTATCAACATAGATTATTAATACAGAATAAGTTAAAATGTAAAGTTTACAAATAAAGCGAATTCGGAATCGCATTGATTTGGGCACGGTGGAATTTATGGAGTATAACTAACGGTGGGGCCCCTGTCTGTGACGTGTCGCTTTTTAATGCTAACTCGATCGAACGTTAGAACAAGCGAAGGAGCGATAGAATAGGAATTCGCCCTTCTCATAATTCCATTTTTCCTCCTTCCGACATTTGTATTTTCCGCAACATTTGTCGTCGCGTTGTCGCTTTGACAAACTTTTATGGGCTTTATAATGCCCAAAGTGGCTTCATAAAACAACCGAACCGAGGAGAATTTAAAAATGTATTTGTTTGTTTTCAGGACAGAAAAAAATAACAGAAAGTTTACTCGAACGAAAGTTTTCATCATATCAGATCAGGTTCATTTACAGCTCGAAGCGAATGTGATTTTATCCCCACGTATTTATTGGTTTTTTATTCCTTTACTTTGTGCTAGAACCCCATTGTTGATAGTAGCTAAACAACATTGATTTTACTATAAACTGTATTGAAATAGTTATTCGTGCGGTGTATGGAATCCTTTAAATACTATAATTCTAGAATGCACCAAATCTTGGAGACTTTCCTAGCGAATGACTCAAATCTAGGTACGCGTTCCAGACTTCTCTTGCAATCAAATATTCTGGAACGTAGAGGCTAGTCGCCCCCAAGTCAAATATTTGAAGATATAGAAACTAAGAAACGTAAAATGTCGTAAAAATGGATTGGCACTTTGTAGAGAAGAGAAAAGAGGGGGAAAGGAAAGGGGAGGAAAAGTACAAGAAGAGAAGAGGTGAGAAGACGAAAGAAGAGGAGAAAAGAGAATAAAAGGGACGAAAGGGAAGAGAAGAAAAGGGAAGAGAAGAGAGGGGAAGGAAGAGAAGAGAAGGAAAGTGGAAATAAGAGAAAAAGAAGAAGGGACGAGAAGGGAAGAGAAGAGAAGGACAAGAAGAGAGAAGAAGAGCAGAGAAGAGAAGACAAAGGAGAAGAAGAAAAGAAGAAAGAAGAGAAGAAGAAAGGAAGAGAAGAATAGAAGAAAAAAAGAAGAGAGGAAGAGAAGAAGAGAAGAAGGGACGAAGAGAAGAAGAGAAGAAGAGAAAAGAGAAGAAGAGAAGAACTGAAGAATAGAAGAAGAGAAGAACGAAGAATAGAAGAAGAGAAGCGAAGAGAGAAGAAGAGAAGAAGAGAAGAAGAGAAGAAGAGAAGAAGAGAAGAAGAGAAGAAGAGAAGAAGAGAAGAAGAGAAGAAGAGAAGAAGAGAAGAAGAGAAGAAGAGAAGAAGAGAAGAAGAGAAGAAGAGAAGAAGAGAAGAAGAGAAGAAGAGAAGAAGTGAAGAAGAGAAGAAGAGAAGAAGATGAAGAAGAGAAGAAGAGAAGAGAAGAAGAGAAGAAGAGAAGAAGAGAAGAAGAGAAGAAGAGAAGAAGAGAAGAAGAGAAAAAGAGAAGAAGAGAAAAGAGAAGGAAGAGAAGAAGAGAAGAAGAGAAGAAAAGAAGAAGAGAAGAAGTAAAGAAGAGAAGAAGAGAAGAAGAGAAGAACTGAAGAATAGAAGAAGAGAGGAAGAGAGAAGAAGAGACGATAAGAGAACAGAACAAAAAAAGAAGAGAAGATAAGAGAAGAAGAGAAGAAGTAAAGAAGGGAAAAAGAGACGAGAAGAGAAAAGAAGAGAAGAAAAAAGAAGAGAAGAGAAAAGAAGAGAAGAGAAGGGAAGAGAAGAAAAATGAGAGAAGAGAAGAGATGAGGGAAGAAGAGAAAAGAAGAAAATAGAAGAAAAGAAGAAAGAAGGGACGAGAAAGAAAGAGAAGGAATGAGAAGAGAAAAGAAAGAAAGAGAAGAGAAGAGAAGAGAAGAGAAGAGAAGAGAAGAGAAGAGAAGAGAAGAGAAGAGAAGAAGAGTAGAAAACACAAAAGAAGAGAAGAGAAAGGACGAGAAGCGAAGAGAAGAGAAGAGAACAGAAAAAAAGAATAGAGAAGTGGAAAGAAGAAAAAAGAGGAGAAAATAGAAGTGAAAAGAGAAATTAAACAAAGGGAGGAGAAGAGGAGATGAGATGAGAGAAGAGAGAAAAGAGAAGAGAAAGGAAGGGAAAAGAAGAGAAGGGAAAAGAATAGAAAAGAAGAGAAGAGGAGAGAAGGAAAGAGAAGAGAGAAAAAGAAAAGAGAAGCGAAGAGAGAAGAAAAGAAGAGAAGAAGAGAGAAGAGAAGAGAAAATAGGGGAAGAAAAGGGATCGGAAGAGAAAAGAAAAAAAGGGAAAGGACGGGAAGGAAAGAGGAGGCTGGGGAAGAAAAGGGAAGGAAAGAGAAGGGAAAAGAGAAAAGAAGAGAATAGAAAAAATAAAAGAAAATAGAAGAGAAGAGAGGAAAAGAAAAGAAAAAAGAGGAAAAAGAAGAGAAAAGGCAAGAGAAAGGAAAGGGAGAGAAGATAAGAGAAAAGAAGAGAAGGGAAGAGAAGGATAAGGAACAAAAGGGAAACGAAGAGAAGAAAAGGAAAAAAAAAGAAAAGAAGAGAAGAGTAGAGCAGAAAAGAGAAGAGAAAATAAGAGAAGAGAAAGGAAGAGAAGAGAAGAGAAAATAAGCAAAAAGAAAAAAAGAGAAGAGAACGGACAAGAAGGGAATAGAAGGGAAGAGAGGAAAAGGGAAGAGAATAGAAGATAAAAGGAGGGAAGAGGAGAGTAAATGAGAGAAGAGAAGAGAAAAGAGGATAAGAAAAGAAGAAAAGGGATGGAAAGAGAAGGATAGGGAAGAAAAGGGAAGGAAAGAGAAGATAGAAGAGAAAAGAGAAGAGAAAATAAGAGAATAGAACAAAATAGAAGAGAAAAAAAGAGAGAAGAACAAAAGAAAAGAGAGGAAAAAGAAGAGACAATAGAAGAGATAAGAGAAGAGAAAGGAAGAGAAGAGAAGAAAAGAGAAAATAAGAGAAAAGAAGAGAAGAGAACTGAAGCGAAGAGAAAAAAAAGAGAAGAGAGAACGAGAAGGGAATAGAAGGGAAATGAGGAAAAAGGAAGAGAAGAGAAGAGAAAAAAGAAAAAGGAGAAAAGAGAAGAGAAGAAAAAAGAGGAGAAGAAAAGAAAAAAAGTAGAAAAGGGATAAGAAGGGAAAATAGGAAAAGAAGAAGGATGAGGAGGGAGGAGAAGAGAGAAGAGAACAGAAAAGAAGAGAAGAGACAGGAAGAAAATAGAAAAAAGTAGAAAAGAAGAGAAGAAAAGAAAAGAGAGGTAAAAGAAGAGACAATAGAAGAGAAAAGGAAAGAGAAAGGAAGGAAAGAGAAAAAAAAAGAAGAGAAAAGAAAACAAAAAACACAAAAGAAGAGAAGGGGAGAGAAGAAAAGAGAAAAGAAAAGAAGAGAAGAGAAGCGAAGAATGGAGAAAAGAAAAGGAGAGGAGGGAAGAAGACAGAAGAGAAGAGAAAATAGGAGAAGAAAAGAAGAAAAAAGAAAAGGGATGGAATGAGAAAAGAAGAAAAGGGAAAGGACGAGAAGGGAAGAGAAGGATGAGAAAGAAAAAGGAAGAAGAGAAAAGAGAAGAGAAAAGGAAAGAATAAAAGAAAATAGAAAAAAATAGAAGTAGAGGAGAAGAAAAAAAAAGGAAAAAGAAGAGAAAAGGCAAGAGAAAGGAGAGAGTGAGAAGAGAAGGGATGAGAAGGATAAGGAAAAAAAGGAAAGAGAAAAGAAGAAAAGAAAAAAAGAGAAAAGAAGAGTAGAGCAAAAAAGAGAAGAGAAGAAAAAAGAAGAGAAGAGAAAATAAGCAAAAAGAAAAAGAGAAGAGAACGGACGAGAACGGAATAGAAGGAAAGAGAGGAGAAGGGAAGAGACGAAAAGAGAAAAGAAGAGAAGAGGAGAGAAGATGAGAGAAGAGAAGAGAAAAGAGGGGAAGAAAAGAAAAAAGGAAAGGGAAAAGAAGAAAAGAAAAAAAGAGAAAAAAAGAGTAGAGCAAAAAAGAGAAGAGAAGAAAAAAGAAGAGAAGAGAAAATAAGCAAAAAGAAAAAGAGAAGAAAACGGACGAGAAGGGAATAGAAGGAAAGAGAGGAGAAGGGAAGAGACGAAAAGAGAAAAGAAGAGAAGAGGAGAGAAGATGAGAAAAGAGAAGAGAAAATAGGAGAAGAAAAGAAAAAAGGGATGGGAAATGTGAAAAGATGAGAATAGAAAAAATTAGAAAAGAAGAGAGGAAAAGAAAAGAAAAAAGAGGAAAAAGAAGAGAAAAGGCAAGAGAAAGGAAAGGGAGAGAAGATAAGAGAAAAGAAGAGAAGGGAAGAGAAGGATAAGGAACAAAAGGGAAACGAAGAGAAGAAAAGAAAAAAAAGAAAAGAAGAGAAGAGTAGAGCAGAAAAGAGAAGAGAAAATAAGAGAAGAGAAAGGAAGAGAAGAGAAGAGAAAATAAGCAAAAAGAAAAAAAGAGAAGAGAACGGACAAGAAGGGAATAGAAGGGAAGAGAGGAAAAGGGAAGAGAAGATTAAAGGAGGGAAGAGGAGAGTAAATGAGAAAAGAGAAAAGAGGATAAGAAAAGAAGAAAAGGGATGGAAAGAGAAGGATACGGAAGAAAAGGGAAGGAAAGAGAAGACAGAAGAGAAAAGAGCTGAGAAAAGAAGAGAATAGAACAAAATAAAAGAGAAAAAAAGAGAGGAGAACAAAATAAAAGAGCGCAAAATAACGAGACAATAGAAGAGATAAGAGAAGAAAAAGGAAGAGAAGATAAAAGAAGAGAAGAGAAATGAAGCGAAGAGAAAAAAGAGAAGAGAAAGGATGAGAATAGAATAGAAAGGAATAGAGGAAAAGCGAAGATAAGAGAAGAGAAAAGAAGGGAAGAGGAGAGAAAAGAAGAGAAAAGAGGAGAAGAAAAAAGAAAGAAGAAAAAGGATGGAATAGAAAAAAAGAAAAGAAGAAGGGCAAGAAGGGAAGAGAAGAGAGAAGAGAAAAGAGAAGAGAAAAGAAAAGAATAGAAGAAAATAGAAGAGAACAGAAGAAAAGAAAAGAGGGGGAAAAGAAGAAACAAGAAAAGAGAAAAGGGAAGAGAAAGAAAGGGAGAAGAAGATAAGAAAAAAAAGAGAAAAGAAGAGAAAAGGAAAGAATAAAAGAGAAGAGAAAGGACGAGAAGGCAATAGAAGGGAAAAGAGGAGAAGGAAAGAGAAGAAAAAAGAAAAGAAGAGGAGAGGAGAGAAGAGGAGAGAAGAGAAGAGAAAAGAGAAGATGAAAAAAGAAAGAACGAGAAGGATAAAGAAGAAAAGGGAAGGGAAGAAAAGAGAGAACATAAAAAGAAGAAAAAAGAGAAGAGAAAAGAAGAAAATAGAAGAGAAGAGAGAAGAAGAAAAGAAAAGAGAAGAGGATAGAAGCGAAGAGAAAAAAAGAGAAGAGAATGGACGAGAAGGCAATAGAAGGGAAAAGAGGAGAAGGGAAGAGAATAAAAAAGAAAAGAAGAGGAGAGGAGAGAAGAGGAGAGAAGAGAAGAGAAAAGAGAAGAAAAACAGAAGAAAGAAGAGAAGATGAAAAAAGAAAGGACGAGAAGGATAAAGAAGAAAAGGGAAGGGAAGAAAAGAGAGAACATAAAAAGAAGAAAAAAGAGAAGAGAAAAGAAGAAAATAGAAGAGAAGAGAGGAGAAGAAAAGATAGGAAAAAGAAGAGACAATAGAAGAGAAAGGAAGAGAAGAGTAGAGCAGGGTAAAATAGAGAAGAAAAGCGAAGAGAAGAGAGAAAAGAGAACAAAAAAGACGAGAAAGTACGAGGACAGAAGAGAGAATGAGATAGAAAGAGAGAGAAAGATTAGCAAACAAAAAGAAAATATTAAAAAAAGTCAAAGTCAAAAATGTATGTTGCATTTGCGGGAAAAGGCAAAACTTTCAGAAAAAGTCAAAATTTGGAAAAAATAAAAATTTCGAAACAAAAATTTCAAAAAATGTGAAATTACGTAAAAATCAACAATTTCAAAAGTCAAAATTTAAGAAAAATATCAACAAGGATTTGAATTTGCTAAAAAAATGGAAATTTTGAAAAATGGGCAACTTTGCAAAAAAAGAGTCTTGAAATATTTCGAAATTTTTAAGGTCAAAACTTCGAACTTCGAGAAGAAGAAGACATTTTTTAAAAAAAGTGCAAATTTTTAAACAAAGTTATTGAAACTTAAAAAAAATGAAAACTTTAAAAAACTTCATGAATTTTAAAAAAACTCGAAATTTTTCAAATGAATCAAAACCTTCAGAACAGTCAAAATAAAGAAGCAATTTAGAAACTCTAGAAATCTACAAAACAGTCATTAATTTCGAGAAATAGACGAAATTCGAGAGGAAAAAAACATTTTCAGAAAAAAGATGCAAGTTTTTAAACAAAGTTGTTGAAACTTAAAAAAAATGAAAATTTTAAAAAACTTCATGAATTTTAAAAAAACTCGAAATATTTCAAATGAATCAAAACCTTCAGAATAATGTTTCAAAATGAAGAAGCAGCAATTTAGAAACTGTCAAAATTTACAAAACAGTCATTAATTTCGAGATCTAGACGAAATTCGAGAAGAAAACATTTTAAAAAAAAAAGTGCAAATTTTTAAACAAAGTTGTTGAAAAATTGAAACACAGAACTTGTCCCCTGAAACCAAGAAAGAAAAAAAAAATTTCTTGGTTTCAGGGGACAAGTTCTGTGTTTCAATTTTTGAAAATAACCAAGAACCAGTCCGTTCCATCAAAGTTGTTGAAACTTAAAAAAAAATGAAAACTTAATGAATTTTGAAAACTCGAAATATTTTAAATGAATCAAAACCTTCAGAACAGTCAAAATGAAGAAGCAATTTAGAAACTGTCGAAATCTACATAACAGTCAATAATTTCGAGAAATAGACGAAATTTTTGATAAACATCGAAATTGTCAAAAAAATCGATATTTGAAAATACTCGAAACACTCAGAGTTAAAATCTTCAAGTAGAAATGCTCTTTAAAAAAGTAGCATTTTTAAAACTAGAAAAAGAAAACACGTCAAAATTTCAAGAAATTTTGCAAAGTTGACATTTTGAAAGTCGAAATTATCGAATCTTAAATCTTTTGAAAAAGTTGGAAATTTAAAGCAAATTGACAGAGAGTAAAAATGTCGACAGATAATGGAACGTTGCGTCATCTAAACAATTTCTCGAAAAATAAACAAAAAATCAATCCCAAAATAATTAGAAAAAAGCGATACTGCCAGATTTTTATTTGTCTTTCATTTGAACCGCGATTGCTTCGACAGATCCCCCGCTGTTTACTCGTAATTGGGCCCCGTTAATTGGAAATCGTTCTAATGTGCAAAAAAACGAAGGCGAGTTCATAATTTCGTTTAAATTCGAAGCCAGAATTTTATAATATCGCACGGAATTTCCACCAACTCGGAAAAGTATTTGGACGAGGTCTTCTAAAAATTGCTTTATAAAAATTCCGTTTTGCTTTGTAAAGCCAACAAATCGTGTATCCTATCTTAGGGGCATTTTAACACCGAAAATATGAATCTGCGAGGAAAATCGAACTCCGATTGTTCATGGTGCTGAAATAAAAAAATATATTTTTTATAACATCTCGTTGTATCCGTAAACTTGGGACATTTACCTGATTTGAACTCATGGTGTAAGTCTTTCGATTTGGATACAAAAAAAAAATGAAATTAGTTGTGGCCGGATTTTTATGCAAAGCAATGAAATTAACTGTGGACGGATTTTTATGCAAAAACACTCAAAATTAAACGAGGGCGGATTTTTATGCAAAAAATGAAATTGGGCATGGCGGATTTTTATGCACAAAAACTGAAAACTACCGTGGACGGATTTTTATGCAAAAACACTAAAATTAGCCGAGGGCGGATGTTTATGCAAAAAAATCTCCCCCTTTTTATAAACAAATTTTAACAGCGCAGTTCGTTGCAATATTTTATCTTAATAGTAGCACTATGATACTCTCTCCAACGTAATAACGAAATGTCTATTTTAAATTATAGATCGATAACCCCTTTGGCACTAGAAAGGCGTCGAAGCTGTTAATTGAGCATGATGGACAATCTATTAGCAAGAGCGTTAAATCCACCTGACTGTACGTCCCATATTCTTTGAATAAAAAGACGCTCTTTTACCTGTGAAACATTCATTTATCTCGGCTCAACGACTGACAATTTCCCAGCGTTTCATAGACGGGTAGATTTATGGCAAATCATGTTCGGTGTTTGAATCGCATTAGTCGAAAGCGCCTAGGAAAATAGACAGGTTCTCGTCACTGAATTGTCACGACTGAAAAGCCCCGTAAATCTTAGGTGAAAGCCAACTTAAATCGACGACGCAAAAAAAACTGTTAACGTTCCCAGATTGATGCCAACTTAAAAACTAGTGCTACAGAAATCGTCCCAAAAAAAAAGTGTTTTTAGCGTTGTTTTTTAAGCAAACACATCGGTGGTTATGAGCGCTGAAAAGCGTCTTTCAGGCGCATCGATCTCTGCCCAAATTTGCCTGAGTTATTCCGAATGGCACTAATCCTTTCGCGGTTAACTGGACGCTCGAAATGTTACGGTCCTGCGAGTTTTCGTGTGCAAAATCGGACCCGCTCTCAACACTAATTTTTGCCTGAAAATTACGTGTGCATGAAACTAGCTAATTTCCAGCCGACGAGGTGGATATGAGGAGAGGAGGTCGCGAGTTTTGCGGCGCTCGCTCGGAAAAAACAGAAAATAAATATCAAGTAAAGCGAATGTGAGATGTAAACATGTTTTTAGAGAGAGGTTAAAAATTTAATTACTACGAAGCGTAGTTTTTACAGAAATTATCTGATTGACCTATTCCTGCCAGCTAATGATTTTATTTTTACGTCAAACTTTTATATGAACAGAAATACGAATTACGGTGCGTTTACACTAGACACTTTAGTCCGTATGTTTCTCTAAAAATCGCAACTTTTTTAAATAATTACATTTTTTGACAATTTTGACCGTTACCAAATCGATTTTTTTAAATTTTGACTTTTTGAAAAGTATTGATTTTTCGATTTTTCAAAATTATACCCTATTTTCGAAAATTTTGATCTTTTAGCCTTTTAACGACTCTCGAAATTTTAGCGTTTTGAAAATTTTGATTCCTTTTGAATATTTCGACTTTTTAAAGTATCTCGATTTGAATGCGAAAAAATGAAATTAATTGTGGACGGATTTTTATACAAAATAAGAAAATTGGCCGTGGACGGACTTTTATGCAAAAACACTGAAATTAGCCGCGGACGGATTTGTATGCAAAAAAATGAAATTGGCTATGCACAAAAACTGAAAATTGCTGTGGACACATTTATATGCAAAATCACTGAAATTGGCTACAAGCGAATTTTTGTGCAAAAAAAAAGAAATTGCTTGTGGATGGATCTTTATGCAAAAACCTGAAATTTGCTGCAGACGAATTTCCATGCAAATATTTGAAGCTACGGATTTTTATGCAAATACACTGAAATAAACTGTGGACGAATTTTTATGCAAAAAAAAATATAAAATTCCTTGTGGGCGGATATGTGTACATAAAAACTGAAAATTGCAGTGGACGGATTTATATGCAAAATCACTGAATTTGGCTATGAGCGGATTATTGTGCAAAAAAAGAAGAAATTGCCTGTGAATGGATCTTTATGCAAAAAAACTGAAATTTATTGTAGACGAATTTCCATGCAAAAATTTGAAGCTAAGTGTGGACGGATTTGTAAGCACAGCAATGGTCAAATTTACGACTTTCTCTAAAAAGCACGACAATTTTGCAGAATTCCACTTTTTTTAAATTTTGATTTTTATCAAATCGATTTTTTTGTTTTGACTTTTTGAAAAAGTTCGATTTAATTAAATTTCGATTTTTAAAATGTTACCTTTTTATGAAAATTGTGATCTTTTAACCTTTTAGCGACTCTCGAAATTTTAACTTTTTGAAAATGTTGATCCCTTTTGAACGTTTCGACTTTTTCAATTACTTCGATTTGGGTGCAAAAAAATGAATTTTGCTGTGGACGGATTTTTATGCAAAACAATAAAATTAGCTGAGAAAGACTGTTACGCAAAAACACCGAAATTAGCTGTGGACGGATTTTTATGCAAAAAAATGAAATTCATTGTAGGCGGATATTTATACATAAAAACTGAAAATTGCTGTGGACGCATTTTTATGCAAAAATAATGAAATTGGCTGTGGGAGGATCTTTATGCATAAAAGCTGAAAATTGCTGTGGACGGATTTTTACGCAAATGCACTGAAATTAACTGTGGACGGATTTTTATGCAAATACACTGAAATTAACTGTGGACGGATTTTTATGCAAATACACTGAAATTAACTGTAGACGGATTTTTATGCAAAAAAAAATATAAAATTCGTTGTGAATGGATATGTATACATAAAAATTGAAAATTGCAGTGGGCGGATTTATATGCAAAATCACTGAATTTGGCTATGAGCGGATTATTGTGCAAAAAAAAGAAGAAATTGCCTGTGAATGGATCTTTATGCAAAAAAACTGAAATTTGCTGTAGACGAATTTCCGTGCAAAAATTTGAAACTAGGTGTGGTCGGATTTTTAAGCAAAACAAAGGTCAAATTTACGACTTTCTCTAAAAAGCACGACATTTTTCCAGAATACCACTTTTTTTAAATTTTGACTTTTATCAAATCGATTTTTTTTATGTTTTGACTTTCTGAAAAAGATCGATTTATGTAAATTTCGATTTTATAAAATGTTACCTTATTTTTGAAAATTTTGATCTTTAAGCATTTTAACGACTCTCGAAAGTTTAACTTTTTGAAAATGTTGATCCCTTTTGAATATTTCGACTTTTTCAAGTACTTCGATTTGGGTGCAAAAAAATGAATTTGCTGTGGACGGATTTCTATGCAAAACAATAACATTAGATGAGACGGATTGTTATGCAAAAACACCGAAATTAGCTGTGGATGGATTTTTATACAAAAAAATGAAATTCGTTGTAGATGGATAATTTATACATAAAAACCGAAGATTGCTGTGGATGGATTGTTATGCAAATACACAGAAATTAGCTGTGGACGGACTTTTATGCAAAAAAATGAAATTCGCCTTGGACAGATTTTTATTATTATTTTATTAAAACAGTGAAATTACCTGTGGTCGGATTTTTATGCAAACACACTGAAATTAGCTGTGGACGGACTTTTAGGCAAAAAAATGAAATTCGCCTTGGAAAACAATGAAATTAGCTACGGACGGATTTTATGCAAAAACACTGAAATTGGCGATGGACGGATTTTTATACAAATACATTGAAATTAGCCACCTGGACCAAAGTTTATGCAAAAAACTGAAATTTGCTGTGGGCGGATCTGTATGCACAAAAACTGAAGATTGCAGTGGATGGATTTTTATGCAAATACACTGAAATTAGCTGTGAACGGATTTCTATGCAAAAACACCGACATTAACTGTGGACGGATTTTTATGCAAAAAAAAATGAAATTCCTTGTAGGCGGATATTTATACATAAAAACTGAAAATTGCTGTGGACGCATTTTTATGTAAAAAAATTATATTGGCTGTTCACGGATCGTTAGGCACAAAAACTGAAGATATCAGTGGACGGATTTTTATGCAAATACACTGAAATTAGCCGTGCACCAATGTTTATGCAAAAAACTGAAATTCACTGTGGGCGGATCTTTATCCACAAAAACTGAAGATTGCGGTAGACGGATTTTTATGCAAATACACTGAAATTAGCCGTGGACCAATGTTTACTCAAGAAACTGAAATTAGCTGTGGGCGGATCTTTATGCACAAAAACTGAAGATTGCAGTGGACGGATTTTTATGCAAATACACTGAAATCAGCTGTGGACGGACTTTTATGCAAAACAGTGAAATTAGCTGTGGACGGATTTTTATGCATAAAATAATGAAATTCGTTGTGGGCGGATATTTATACATAAAAACTGAAAATTGATGTGGGCGGATTTTTATGCAAAAATTTAAATTAGTCGTGGACGAATGTTTATACAAAAAAAAACGAAATTAGCTGTGGACGGATCTACATGCATAAAAACTGAAAATTGCTGGGGACGGATTTTTATGCAAATACACTGAGATTAGCTGTGGACGGATTTCTATGCAAAAACACTGAAATTAACTGTGGACGGATTTTTATGCAAAAAAATAAAATTTTGTTGTGGGCGGATCTTTATGCTCAAAAACTGAAAATTGCTGTGGGCGGATTCTTATGCAAATACACTGAAATTAGCTGTGGACGGACTTTTATACAAAAAAGTGAAATTCGCCCTGGACGGATTTTTATGCAAATACACTGAAATTAGCTGTGGACGGATTTTTATGCAAAAAGACTGAAATTAACTGTGAACGGATGTTAAGGCAAAAAAAAATGAAATTTTGTTGTAGTAGGGTATTTATACATAAAAACTGAAAATTGCGTTAGACGCATTTTTATGCAAAAACTTAAATTAGCCGTGGACGAATTTTTATGCAAATAAATGAAATTGGCTGTGGACACAAAAGTGAAAACTGCTGTGGACGGATTTTTATGCAAATACACTAAAATTAGCTGTGGACGGACTTGTATGCAAAAACATGAAATTAGCTGTGGGCGGATCTTTATGCACAAAAACTGGAAATTGCTGTGGATGAATTTTTATGCAAATACACTGAAATTAGCTGTGGACGGACTTTTATGCAAAAAAAAATGAAATTCGCCCTGGACGGATTTTTATGCAAAACAAGGACATTCGCTGTGGGCGTATTTTTTTTGCAAAAACAATGAAATGAGCTGTGAACGGATTTTTATGCAAAAAAAAATGAAATTCGTTGTGGGCGGATATTTATACATAAAAAGTGAAAATTGCTGTGGACGGATTTTTATGCAAAAACTTAAATTAGTCGTGGACAAGTTTGTATGCAAAAAAAATGAAATTGGTTGTGGACGGATCTTTATGCACAAAACTGAAAATTGCTGTGGACCGATTTTTATGCAAATACACTAAAATTAGCTGTGGACGGACTTTTATGCAAAAAAAATGAATTTCGCCCTGGACGGATTTTTATGCAAAACAAGGACATTCGCTGTGGGCGTATTTTTTATGCAAAAACAATGAAATGATCTGTGGACGGATTTTTATGCAAAAAAAATGAAATTCGTTGTGGGCGGGTATTTATACATAAAAAGTGAAAATTGCTGTGGACGGATTTTTATGCAAAAACTTAAATTAGTCGTGGACAAGTTTGTATGCAAAAAAATGAAATTGGTTGTGGACGGATCTTTATGCACAAAACTGAAAATTGAAGTGGACGGATTTTTATGCAAATACACTGAGATTAGCTGTGGACGGACTTTTATGCAAAAAAAAAGTGAAATTCGCCCTGGGCGGATTTTAATCCAAAATCATGAAATTAGTGTGGACGGATTTTTATGCAAAAACGCTGAAATTAACTGTGGACGGATTTTCATGCAAAAAAAGTGAAATTTTGTTGTAGGAGGGTATTAATACATAAAAACTGAAAATGGCAGTAGACGCATTTTTATGCAAAAACTTAAATTAGCCGTGGACGAATTTTTATGCAAATAAATGAAATTGGCTGTGGGCACAAAAGTGAAAATTACTGTGGACGGATTTTTATGCAAATACACTAAAATTAGCTGTGGACGGACTTGTATGCAAAAAAATGAAATTAGCTGTGGGCGGATCTTTATGCACAAAAATTGAAAATTGCTGTGGACGGATTTTTATGCAAATACACTGAAATTAGCTGTGGACGCACTTTTATGCAAAAAAATGAAATTCGCTCTTATGCAAAACAAGGACATTCGCTGTGGACGTATTTTTATGCAAAAACACCGAAATTAGTTGCGGATGGATTTTTAGGCAAACAAAAATGAAATTCGTTGTGGGCGTATTATTATACATAAAAAGTGAAAATTGCTGTGGACGGATTTTTATGCAAAAACTTAAATTAGCCGTGGACGAATGTTTATGCAAAAAAAATGAAATTGGCCGTGGGCGGATCTTTATGCACAAAAACTCAAATTTGCCGTGGACGGATTTTCATGGAAATACACTGTGGACGAACTTTTATGCAAAAAAAGTGAAATTCGCCCTGGACGGATTTTTATGCAAAACAATGAAATTAGCTGTGGACGGATTTTTATGCAAAAACACTGGAGTTAGCTGTGGACGGATTTTTATGCAAAAAAAATGAAATTTGTTGTGGACGGATATTTATACATAAAAACTGAAAATTGCAGTAGACGGATTTTTATGCAAAAACTTAAATAAGCCGTTGACGAATTTATATGCAAAAAATCAAATTGTCAGTGGGCGGATCTTTATGCACAAAAACAGACAATTTCTGTGGGCGGATTTTTATGCAAAAACACTGAAATTGGAACGGACGGATTTTTATACAAAAAAAATGAGATTGTTGGACGGATTTTTATGCACAAAAACTGAAATTTGCCGTGGACGGATTTTATGCAAAAAATTGAAATTAGGTGTGGACGGACTTTTATGTAAAAATTAAACGTTAACCGTCTAGTTTTTAATTAGAATTAACCGTGGACAGATTTTTATGAATTTGTGGACAGATTTTTATAAAACTGTGGACAGATTTTTTATGAAACAGTGGAGGGATTTTGAAATAAAGAGGGGACAAATTTTTACCACATTAAACGAACTACAAACAGACATACAACTCTCTAAACGTGTGTCGCAGCATTTGAGTTTAGTATGCCAAGCTGAGGCGATCTAATAAGATCGAAACCGGTCTTTGGTTCCCAAACACCTCTCACATGTGCATTAGACGTTAAGTGAAGTAGAAATCGCTCTTTAGTGTTGATCTCTGATGTCTATTGAACTGCTGCATTTTGAAAGTTTGTTTGACTTTGTCAGAGCCGGTCGCTCTTCTCGACGATCTTACAGCTAAGTGTACATAATGCCGTCAGACATCGATACACTTTGTAAATTTGCCAAACAAATTTCGTAGCATATCTGATTTGTCACTATGACTTTTGCGATTGTTAAAGCTGTAAACTCTCCCCGACTTTATCGGATCGAGCTTCGGCCCTTTGTAGAAGTCACAATGGCCCAACAAAGAAAAGGAAACATTCAATAGTACGCCATTTCAATACAAACAAACAAGCGGCTCTCTAATCTCAATAGAAATAAACGTAATGACCTCCCGAGGGTTTCGACTAACATCGACTCAGAAAGATTTAAATCTTCTTAAGGGTGCTATAATTTTCTACCGCACAATAAGCACGGCGCCAAGGACGACGTTGCGACCCCCTAGTTCTCGACAGGTGACCACCTTTCATCCTACTATTACTCGGTAAAGAGCTTTTAATGATAGCATGTGCACAATGGGAAACGGAGAAGCCTTTTTTCTCTAATTTCCCACATCCAGAAGGAAAGCATCGGACCGTTTGTGCTTATAAAGCGCCAAGTCCTCTTGAAAACACTCCGCGATACAAAGATAAGCGAGAACTCATATTTTACTCTCCTACTCTCCATCATCACAAGAACAATGCTCGAGTGCTCCAGCTTCTGTCAGGTTTTTATTCCCGCCAACTCTGGTATTTAATAACAAGGCTTCCGCGAACAGTTGCCCATATTTCAAAGTCATACTTATCACGCGTATCCAATTCGAAAACTACCTTTTATGCACTTGTGTTACTATAGTAATTAGTATTATTACACTGGAAAGACCGTGGCGTGACTCCTTCGACTGTATCAATACGCTATTTTTACATAAAATCCGTCCGCAGCTAACCCAATTAATTGCATAAAAATCCGCCCGCAACTTCTATTATTTGCATAAAGATCCGTCCATACCAGAGGTCCGTATATTTTTTTGGCAAAGCAACATCGAGAAAATTGTCCGACAAAGCTCCCTCAAAGCGAGCTACCATCGAATTCCGTTGGCCCACGGATTAATTAGAGCGAAATTCGGCGTTCGTTTCGTTGCCAAAAGTGACCGTCGTAAACGTCGAAAAGTCGAGGAACTTTTCTATTAAAAATTGAGGGAAGAGGGAGTGACGTTTTTTTTTATTGATGACTCCATTTGCGGCGGTGCATTCTTTTTGTCGACCGCCGTAAGTGGATGTCGATGTAAGGTCGTAACATTTTCAGATTTTGTTTTGCGCCGCTTCCTATGATTAATTCGAGTTATCAAACAAAACCAGATATACTCGGGAAATTCGCCCTTTCCTGTTCTTTCTAGTGTCGAAGGTTTCTTTAAGTTAGTAAGTATCTTAAGTTTTAATTTTTTTTTGATTCCGTAGTATTGTGGTCCTGTGAGTGCTTCTGTGCTTCATTTAATTTGAAGAATCAGAATTTTGCTAAAAAGTTTCAGTGTCTTGATTAAAAAAACCTTACATCAATTGGAAAAAAATTTGATCCAAAATTTCAAAGCAAAACCAAAAGATCGAAAACAAAATCGAAGTTTCAAAAAACAACTTAATGTGTTTTGGAATTTCAGTTTTAATCTTGAAATTTTAAGCTTTTTTTACAAAGTTTTGGCTTTTCGATGAAAAACTCCGTTTTTCTGTTTTGAAAATTTCGATTTTCAAAACTAATTATTTTCGAATTCGCTTTTTATTTCGAAAATTTCAAATTGACTTTTTAAATAATTTCAACATTTGTTTCAAAATTCCCTGTCCTTTCGAAAATCCTTACATTTTTTGAAAATACCGGAATTTTTCGAAAGATGAACTTTTTTCTAATCGCAGCTTTTAAAAATTTTGACTTCTTTCGAAATTTCGACATCTTTCGAAATTTCGACATTTTTGAAAATTGTAGTTTTTTGCAAGATTAAAGTTTTTAAAATGTCGAAATTTTGCTTATTCCAAATTTCGAATTTTTCAACTTTTCAAATTTTTCAAAAATTTTCGACTTTTTTCAAAAATTTGCCTTCGCTTTTAACTCTTGATTTTATTTCAAAATTTCCACGTTCTTCTTTTTGGGAAGGTATTTTCTAAATAGATTGAAGTTCGCAAAATTTCGACGTTTTTCCAAAGTTTCGTTTTATCTGAATTTCGAAATTTTATGAAAAATTTGATTTTTTAAGTTCTTTGTTTGGCTTTTTAAAAATTTTGACCTTTTTCAAAATGTCGAAGTTTTCTCGTAAACTGACTATTTTGTACATTTCGAGTTTTTTGAAAATTTCAACTTTCCCCAAAGTTTTGACAGACATTTTATTTTTTTTGAAAACTTTTTTTAAAAATTTTGCGTTTCTCCGACTTTTATTTGAAAAATTCAAAAACTCGACTTATTTTTGAAAATTTTCGCTTTCTCGATAAATTAGATTTTTTCAAAATTTAGATTTTTGGAATTTTCGATCTTTTTTCAAAATTTTCACTGTTTTTTGAAAACTTCGACTGTTCATCATTAAACTTCGAGTTTTTCTGAAATTCATGACTATTTTCGGATTTTAAACTATTTTCAAAATTTCGAATTTTTATGAAAAATTTGATTTTTTTTACCTTTTTTGAAAATTGTGGCCGTTTTAAAATTCAGACTTTTTTTAAAAATTTGACTTTTTTCAAAATTTCAATGTTTTCTCGAAAACTGACTTATTTTGTACATTTCGGGTTTTTTGAAAATTTCAACTTTTCCCAAAGTTTGACTGAGAAATTTTACTTTTTTTTAAAACCATCAACTTTTTTAAAAATTTTGCCTTTCTCCCATTTTTATTTGAAAGATTCAAAAGAAAGATTCAAAAATTCGACCAATTTCTGAAAATTTTTACTTTTTTTAAAAATAAGATTTTTCAAAATTTCAATTTTTGGAGTTTTTGAACTTTGTTCAGAATGTTCACTGTTATATCATTAAATTTCGAGTTTTTCTGAAAGTTATGACTAATTTCTGATTTTAAACTTTTTCCAAAATTTCGAATTTTTAAGAAACATTTGAATTTTTTTTAAAGCTTTTGTAAAATTTTGGGATATTGAAAAATATTGATTTTTTCAAAATTTCGACCTTTTTAAGTTTTTTTTGCAAATTTTGGGTTTTTCAAAAATGTTGATTTTTGTTTCAAAATTTCAACGTTTTCTCGAAAATCGACTTATTTTGAACATTTCGAGTTTTTTGAAAATTTCAACTTTTCCCAAAGTTTTGGCCGAGAAATTTTACTTTTTTTTTAAACCTTTAACTTTTTTAAAAATTTTGCCTTTCTCTGATTTTTATTTGAAAGATCCAAAAGAAAGATTCAAAAAGTCGACTAATTTCTGAAAATTTTCACTTTTTTGAAAATTTAGATTTTTCAAAATTTCGATTTTTGTAATTTTCGAACTTTTTTCTGAATTTTCACTATTTTTTGACAACTTCGTCTGTTTATCATTAAATTTCGAGTTTTTCTGAAAGTTATGACTAATTTCGAATTTTAAACTTTTTCCAAAATTTCGAATTTTAACGAAAAATTTGACTTTTTTTTAAGTTTTTTGGAAAATTTTGGGTTTTTGAAAAATTTTGATTTTTTTCAAAATTTCGACGTTTTTAAGTTTTTTTGGAAAATTTTGAGTTTTTCAAAAATTTTGTTTTTTTTTCAAAATTTTGACGTTTTCTCGAAAATTGACTTATTTTGTACATTTCGGGTTTTTTGAAAATTTCAACTTTTCCCAAAGTTTTGACTGAGAAATTTTACTTTTTTTTGAAAACTTCAACTTTTTTAAAAATTTTGCCTTTCTCTAAAAAAATTCAATGAAAATTCAAAAATTCGACTAATTTCTGAAAATTTTCACTTTTGAAAAATTAGATTTTTCAAAATTTCAATTTTTGGAATTTTCAAACTTTTTTCAGAATTTTCACTGTTTTTTTAAACTTCGACTGTTTATCATTAAATTTCGAGTTTTTTTGAAAGTTATGACAATTTCAGATTTAAAACTTTTTTCAAAATTTCGAATTTCTTAAGTTTTTTGGAAAATTTTGGGTTTTTCAAAATTTTGATTTTTTTTCAAAATTTCGACGTTTTCTCGAAAATTGACTTATTTTGTACATTTCGGGTTTTTTGAAAATTTCAATTTTTCCCAAAGTTTTGACTGAAAATTTTACTTTTTTTGAAAACTTCAACTTTTTTAAAAATTTTGCTTTTCTCTGACTTTCATTTGAAAGATTCAAAAGAAAGATTCAAAAATTCGACTAATTTCTGAAAATTTTCACTTTTTTGAAAAAGTAGATTTTTCAAAATTTCGATTTTTGGAATTTTCGAACTTTGTTCGGAATTTTCACTGTTTTTTTGAAAATTTCGACTTTTTATAATTAAATTTTGAGTTTTTTTTTGAAAGTTATGCCAATTTCAGATTTAAAACTTTTTTCAAAATTTCGACGTTTTTAAGTTTTTTTGGAAAATTTTGGGTTTTTCAAAAATTTTGATTTTTGTTTCAAAATTTTGACGTTTTCTCGAAAATTGACTTATTTTGTACATTTCGGGTTTTTTAAAATTTTCAATTTTTCCCAAAGTTTTGACTGAAAAATTTTACTTTTTTTGAAAACTTCAACTTTTTTAAAAATTTTGCTTTTCTCTGACTTTCATTTGAAAGATTCAAAAGAAAGATTCAAAAATTCGACTAATTTCTGAAAATTTTCACTTTTTTGAAAAAGTAGATTTTTCAAAATTTCGATTTTTGGAATTTTCGTACTTTGTTTAGAATTTTCACTGTTTTTTTAAAAATTTCGACTTTTTAACAATTAAATTTCGAGTTTTTTTTAAAGTTATGACTAATTTCGATTTTAAAACTTTTTCAAAATTTCGAATTTTTACGAAAAATTTGACTCTTTTTTAAGTTCTTTGGAAAATGTTGGGTTTTTGAATAATTTTGATTTTATCAAATCTTCGACGTTTTTGAGTTTTTTGGAAAATTTTGGGTTTTTCAAAAATTTTGATTTTTTTTTTCAAAATCTTCCCTGTTTACTAGAAGATATTAGAGAGATACGTAGCCGGAAATTTACTCTTAAGTTCAAGACGTCTATCGAATATTTAGAAGTAATTAGGGCTGTTCAGAATTCACGTAATTATGCGATCGAAACTTCGAGATATCGAATATTCTAGTATGTAGTATGCCTGGGCCAGTCTTCCCTTTTACTAGAAGATATTAGAGAGATACGTAGCCGAAATTTACTCTTAAGTTCAAGACGTCTATCGAATATTTAGAAGTAATTAGGGCTGTTCAGAATTCCCGTAATTAAGCGATCGAAACTTCGAGATATCGAATATTCTAGTATGTAGTATGCGTGGGCCAGTCCTTCCCTGTTTACTAGAAGATATTAGAGAGATACGTAGCCGGAAATTTACTCTTAAGTTCAAGACGTCTATCGAATATTTAGAAGTAATTAGGGCTGTTCAGAATTCACGTAATTATGCGATCGAAACTTCGAGATATCGAATATTCTAGTATGTAGTATGCGTGGGCCAGTCCTTCCCTGTTTACTAGAAGATATTAGAGAGATACGTAGCCGGAAATTTACTCTTAAGTTCAAGACGTCTATCGAATATTTAGAAGTTATTAGGGCTGTTCAGAATTCACGTAATTATGCGATCGAAACTTCGAGATATCGAATATTCTAGTATGTAGTATGCGTGGGCCAGTCCTTCCCTGTTTACTAGAAGATATTAGAGAGATACGTAGCCGGAAATTTACTCTTAAGTTCAAGACGTCTATCGAATATTTAGAAGTAATTAGGGCTGTTTAGAATACACGTAATTATGCGATCGAAACTTCGAGATATCGAATATTCTAGTATGTCGTATGTATGGGCCAGTGCTTCTCTATTTACTTGAGGATATTAGAGAGATACGTAGCCGAAAATTTACTCTAAGTTCAAGACGTCTATCGAATATTTAGAAGTAATCAGGTCTATTCAGAATTCACGTAATTATGCGATCGAAACTACGAGATATTGAATATTCTAGTATGTAGTATGCGTGGGTCAGCAATTGCATCCTAAGTTAATCAATTTTATATGAATTAATTTAGCTGTAAAAGTGTTAAAAATTCAATATTTAATTGTTTGAACCGCCTAACAATATTCCAGTTGAACAGAACAACCTACAGATGTCAAGCGCTTCGCAGTAGATTACAAAAATGAAACGATTTTTCAGCTTCTTCCATTCTGAATAAAGTAACTCGTAAATTGTTTAATCTAGCCTAATTTAGTAAGCAAATTTGTACTCTGTAACGTTGACTTAGTACCTAACATTTACTTATTTTTGACTGTTTGATCGTTATCCTTACAAAGAGCTGAAAATGTTCGCTTATTCCGGCGCATCCACCATAAATCGTCTCTCTTAACTTATTCTCTTTAAACCGACGTAACTTTCAAACGATTAAATCTAGAGGACTCCCGTTGACAAATTTAAGCTTATGACGATGTAATATAAGCTTCCATTTTGTTCTTAAATAGTGTTTTTGCTCTACAGACCCAAAATTGAGGGAAAATTGATAATTGATGGTGGTCTAATTACAAATTGACCCATATTTAACTAAAAGCAAGACGTAGAGACATAGGAATCGATTTGTGTAAGATATTTTATCAAAAATACGATCTTCAACAAAAGAGCTAAATTAAAGCTGAGATATTAGACTGTTGAACAGAAGAAGAAGAAATAATTTACGCTTCAACTGCAGAACTAAATTTAAAGTATTCTACACTTCAACAAAAGGAATTGATTAAAGATGAAATATTTTATTCCTCGACACCTCAAGACTTTAACAAATTAACTAAATCGAAGGTGGTTAAATGTCAAGATAAAAAAATGCATTTTTTTTATACAATTTTCCCACTGACACCAGTGACGATAATTCCGACTTACCCCCGCAGGCGTCCTTGAAATCGTGACAGCAATCCCCCAGCTTCAAACAGGCGTGATCACAGTAGCAAGGCTTGTCACTTAAATCCTCGATGATGGCATTAAGGGGGGCCTTCTGCACAACGCACGACGAATCCCTCCCGGGACAGCACAATTTCGCCTCGCGACAGCTGCCGCACCGTCCCGTTTGCACCAAAACGCAGCAAACGGCGGCGGCTAACAACAAGCGCATCGTCATATCGAAATGAAAAGAAAAAAAAGTCGTCGGACAACGTAATACCCGGCGACTCCACGTGTTCTCTGCGGGAGCGGACGCGTCGTGTGTCCTATCTCGGGGAAATGCGCTGCTGGTATGAAAGACTCCCGTTGTCGACACACGACACAGTGGAGATGGCGAAGAGCGCGCCCGAGAAAGAAGTTGCCGGAGTCGAAACGCGCTTGTCTGTTCGGACGAGGTAATTCCGAGACATTACTTGGGCTTATTTCGGGCTTGGGGTAATTAGGTGCACCTTGAAAAATGCCTCAAGCGGGGATTTCGGTCAAGGGGTCAAGCTGGATCGCCGGCGTTGGGCGCTGAGGACAACTTTTTTTACTTTCGATGGTGATGAGTCAACTTAAAACCAAAAGTTCATAAACCTTTTTATGTTTATCGCTTTTTTATATTTATATCTTCCCACGAACGTGAGCAGGAATTTAAAAAGGATATTTTAACCTTCCTTGACTTTACCATATTGGTAATTAGTTATAAATAAACGACGCGACGAACTATCTCCGTCAAGACTGTAATTAACTCGCATTTGTTAAGATATAAATAAAAAACTATTACAAAAACTTGACATCTCTAATTGAGACTGACCGAAATCTAGATTTTTGGTTGAAACCGAAATCGAATTTTGACTTCAACTCTAATTTCGACCAAACACGAAAACGTGTGTGTCTTAATGGACCCCTAGACCCCTAGACGAAGAAGAAATGTGTCCCAGTTTAAATCCTTAATTTCTTAAATTTTAACCTAGCTACGTGGCCATAAATTACATAAAAAAACAATTAAAACAAAACAGTAACAAGCAGCAACAATTTAAACATTTAGCTACTCTTTTACTTTTTACTTTTATTACGAAGTTGGTTTAAGTTTAAACTGAAATTTTCAAAGTTTAGAGTTTAAACTTAAATTTTCAAAGTTTAGAGTTTAAACTTAAATTTTCAAAGTTGAAAGTTTAAACTTCAAATTTCGAAGAAAAAGTACAATTTTAGAAATCAAAATTTAAATTTCGAAAAAAAAATAGGCAACATCTCAGGTTTGAAGAACCAATATTTTAGATAATAAAAAAAAAAGTTTTGGAATTTTTAAAACGAAATCAGGGTTTAAGAAAATCGTTTTTTTAGTCTTTCGACTTTTCTCGTAATTTGCAATTCTGTTAAAAATCTCGTTTTTGAAACATATTTCGATTCTTTTTAACTCCGACTTTTTTGTAAATGTTGAAAAATTTTACTTTCCATGAAAATTACGACTTTTTTTTCAAAGACTTGAACTTTGAAAGTGAAAGTTTCTACACTTTTTCGAAATTCGTTTTTTCCTGAAAATATGTGACAACTGTCTTCTGAAACATTCACTTTTTTTTAATGTAGTACTTTCTAAAAACTTTATTTTTTTTAATGCAGGACTTTCTAAAAACTTCGCTTTTCTGAAAATTTCGACGTTTCCGAGGATTCCATTTTTTCTAAATTTTGATAATCGTGTGAGAATCTCGACTTCAATATTTCGGATTTTTCCACAAAATTTTGACTCCTTGTAAATCTGCACCGTTTTTAAAAAAAACTGAGATTTCATAATTTCCATTTTTTTCAAATTGTCATTTCTATTAAGATTTTAATTTTTTCGAAAATTGTCCGAGTTTTTCGATTCTTTTCAAAGTTACGCTTTTTTTTAGGTTTTAACTTTTTTGAATTTTTCGCTATTAAATTACTCTGATTTTTTTTTAATTTCGATTTTTTTGAAAATAATGAACTGTTGAATATCTTGTTTTTTTTTAATTTCGTATTTTTCTGCAAATTTCGGTTCAAAATTTTGCCTTTTTTCAAATTTTGACTTTAAAAACTTCGACTATTTGACAATTTCAGCTATTTGAAAATTTCGACTCTTTCAAAAATGTTGTCATTTTAAGTTTCCATTTTTTTCAAATTGTCATTTCTATTAAAATTTTAATTTTTTCTAAAATTGTCGAGTTTTTCGATTCTTTTCAAAGTTACGCTTTTTTCTAGGTTTTAACTTTTTTGAATTTTTCGCTATTAAATTACTTTGATTTTTTTTTAATTTCGACTTTTTTGAAAATAATGAACTGTTGAATATCTTGTTTTTTTTAATTTCGTATTTTTCTGCAAATTTCGGTTCAAAATTTTGCCTTTTTTTCAAATTTTGACTTTAAAAACTTCGACTATTTGACAATTTCAGCTATTTGAAAATTTTGACTCTTTCAAAAATGTTGTCATTTCAAGTTTCCATTTTTTCAAATCGTCATTTCTATTAAAATTTAAATTTTTTCTAAAATTGTCGAGTTTTTCGATTTTTTTCAAAGTTACGCTTTTTTCTAGGTTTTAACTTTTTTGAATTTTTCGCTATTAAATTACTCTGATTATTTTTTAATTTCGACTTTTTTGAAAATAATGAACTGTTGAATATCTTGTTTTTTTTAATTTCGTATTTTTCTGCAAATTTCGGTTCAAAATTTTGCCTTTTTTTCAAATTTTGACTTTAAAAACGTCGACTATTTGACAATTTCAGCTATTTGAAAATTTCGACTCTTTTAAAAATGTTGTCATTTCAAAGTTTCTATTTTTTTAACTTTCAAATTTTTACCAAATCATAATTTCTCAAAATTTTGACCTTTTGAAAATTTTCTCTAAAAAATTTCGATTTTTTTCTTCAAATGTTACTTTTTGAGAATTACGACTTTTTTTTGAAAATTTCGACTCTTTTAAAAATGTTGAAATTTCGCCTTTTGGAAAATATGGACTTATTTTTGAACATTTTGACTTTATTTTCGGAAATTTTGACTTTTTTGGAAATTTCGACTTTTTTTGAAAATTTCGATGTTTTTGAAAATATTGACATTTTGACGTTTCAATTTTTTCTTTCATTGAAATTTTTGCCAAATGTTGACTTTTTAAATTTGGCCTTTCTGGAAATTTGAACCGATTTTTGAAAGTTTCGACTTTTTTTTTGGAAATTTTTACTTTTTTATAAAATTTCGACGTTTTTGAAAATGTTGACATTTCAACGTTTTAATTTTGTCTCATTTCGATTTTTGCAAAATGTTGACGTTTTCTCAAAATTTCGCCTTTTTGAAATTTGAACTTATTTTTGAGAGTTTCGACTTTTTTTGGAAATTTCGACTTTTTTTGGAAATTTCAACTTTTTTGAAAATTTCGATGTTTTTGAAAATCTTGACATTTCAACGTTTCAATTTTTTCATTTATTGAAATTTTTGCAAAATGTTGACTTTTTCTCAAAATTGCGCCTTTTTGAAAATTTGGACCTATTTTTGGAAATTTCGACTTTTTTTTGAAAATTTCGATGTTTTTGAAAATTTCAATCAGTTTCAATTTTTTCTTTTATTAAAATTTTTGCAAAATGTTTACTTTTTCTCAAAATTTCGCCTTTTTGAAAATTTGAACCGATTTTTGAAAGTTTCGACTTTTTTTTGGAAATTTTTACTTTTTTTGAAAATTTCGACGTTTTTGAAAATGTTGACATTTCAACGTTTAATTTTGTCTCATTTCAATTTTTGCAAAATGTTGACTTTTTCTCAAAATTTCGCCTTTTTGGAAATTTGACTTATTTTTGGAAATTTCGACTTTTTTGGAATTTCGACTTTTTTTGAAAATTTCGATTTTATCTTGAATTCAGTCATTTTTTTGAAATTTTGCATGTCTTTTCTCAAAATGGCTTTGAAAATTTGACTATTTTAATTTCTTTTTTTTGAATTTGAGTTTGAAATTTCTTCATTTTTCTTAAAATTTCGCAAATGTTTTTCAAAATTCGCTTTGAATTTTTTTGAAATTTCGACTTTTTTTTTGAAATTTTGACTTTTTTTGAAAATTTCGACTTTTTGAAATTGACATTTACTTTAATTTCTATATTTTTGCAAATGTTGACTTTTCTAATTTCGCTTTTGAAAATTTGAACTTATTTTTGAAAATTTCACTTTGATTTCTTTTATTTGGCAAAATTTGACTTTTTTTAAAATTTCGACTTTTTGAAAATTTGATTTCAACATTTTGAATTTCAACTTTTTATTTTTTTTTGCAAAATGTTGACTTTCTTTCTTTTGAAAATTTCGACCTTTTTGAAATTTGAACTTTTTTTGAAAATTTCGATCTTTTTGAAAATTTGCCGTTTTTCAATTTCTTTAAATTTGAACTTATTTAAATTCGCTTTTTTGAAAATTTGACTTTTTTGAAATTTCGACTTTTTTTGGAAATTTACTTTTTTGAAAATTCGAGTTTTTGAAATATTGACTTTCAACGTTTCAATTTTTTTCATTTAAATTTTTGCAAAATGTTGACTTTTCTCAAAATTGCGCCTTTTTGAAAATTTGACTATTTTGGAAATTTCGACTTTTTTTAAAATTTGAGTTTTTGAAAATTGCAATCATTTCAATCTTATTAATTTTTGAAATTTTACTTTTCTAAAATTTCGCTTTTTGGAAATTTGACCGATTTTTGAAAGTTTCGATTTATTTTTGGCAAATTTTACTTTTTTGAAAATTTCGACGTTTTTGAAAATTTGACATTTAACGTTTAATTTTTGATTCATTCATTTTTGGCAAAATGTTGACTTTTTCTAAAATTCGCCTTTTAAAATATTGGCTTCAAGTTTCATTTTTTTTTCATTTAAAGTTGCAAAATGTTGACTTTTCTCTAAAATTTCGCCTTTAAATTTGACTTTTTTTGGAAATTTCGACTTTTTTTGAAAATTCCGACTTTTTTGAAAATTTCGACTTTTTTAAAAATATTGATATTTTAACGTTTCAAATTTGTCTCTCATTTAACTTTTTGCAAAATGTCGACTTTTCAAAATTTCGCCTTTTTAAAATTTGAACTCATTTTTGAAAGTTTCGACTTTTTTTGGGAATTTCGACTTTTTTTAAAAATTAAGACGTTTTTAAAAATATTGGCGTTTCAAAGTTTCATTTTTTTTTCATTTAAATGTTTGAAAATGTTGACTGTTTCTAAAAAATTCGCCTTTTTGAAAATTTGAACCTTTTTTTGAAAGTTTCGACTTTTTTTGGAAATGTTGACTTTTTTTGAAATTTTCGACGTTTTTGAAAATGTTGGCGTTTCAAACTTTCAGTTTTTTTATTCAAATGTTTGCAAAATGTTGACGTTTTCTCAAAATTTCGCATTTTTGAAAATTTGAACCTATTTTTGAAGGTTTCGATTTTTTTTGTTGGAAATTTCGACGTTTTTAAAAGTATTGATATTTTAACGTTTCAAGTTTGTCCCTCATTTGCATTTTTGCAAAATGTTAACTTTTTCTCGAAATTTCGCCTTTTTAAAATTTGAACTTATTTTTGAGAGTTTCGACTTTTTTTGAAAATTTTTTATTTAAATGTTTGCAAAATGTTGACTTTTTCTCAACATTTCGCCTTTTTGAACATTTGGACTTATTCTTGAAAGTTTCGACTTGCTTTCAATTTTTCTTGAAAATTTGGACTTTTCAACATTTCCAATTTGTCCAAAATTTACATTTTTTGTAAATTTCGACTTTTTCTAAAGTTTCGATGTTGTTTTAAAAAATCCTTTTTTTTATTTTCTATTTTCTATTAAAAATGTTGACTTACTTTTGAAAAATCGATTTTTTGAGAATTTCGACTCATTTTAATTAATGACAATTTTTGTGAAATTTTGATTATTTTTGAATATTCCAAGGTTTTTAATTTAGACTAATTAAAAATCTCGACTTTTTCATCATTACAATGTTTCTACTTAATCCCGGCTTTGTAAAAATTCGATTTTTTTTTGAAAATCTGTAATTTTTTTAATTTCTATTTTTTAAAATTTAAATGTGACAGCTTTCAGTTTTTTTTAAATTTCGAATTTTTCTAGAGTTTTTTATGGACAATTGTTAAAATTTTGATTTTTTGAAACTTCAACCTACTTGGAAATATCGATTTTTTTTTAAACTGCAACCTTTTCAAGATTGTTAAAGTTTCCACTTTTTTTTTTGATTTGAAAGCGTTCATTTGTCAAACATACACTGCCCACATTTTATTTTCAGTGAAATTTGGTCCCTTAACTCAAAATATTCATTTTTTCTAAATACTTTGATTCTTTTTTGGAAATTTTAGTTTTCATTTCGACGTCCATACTGTTTCTCGAAATTTCAGAAGACGTGAAGAACTCCTTATAAAATTGATTTTAATACAAATATTGCGACTGTTTTTCTAAAGTTTGCAGTTTAAACTCCGCTTTTTCTTACATTTTAACCAATTTGTTTATTACATAACTCATTATTTTTCCCAAAATTCCAATTTTACACTTTTGATTTTTACGTTTTGCCTTAAAATTTCTGTTGAGAATTATAAGAACTTAGCTTATTAGAAACCAATTTCAGTTTCAATTATTACCAAGATTTCGCAACAAAATCAATCTCTATTAAAAATTGAAACAAATCGATCAGATGGGGTGCCATTGTATCATGCGATAATGATCAAAGTAATAAAATTTATTGAACATTTTCTATTATCTATTTTGGAATCATCGATTAAATGCAGCTTTCAATATAGCATTGCCATACTTCGTAAGCTTACACCATCATAAGCAAATCTGAAAAATCAACCAAATTACCAAATTGTTTTCTACAGAAAAAAAGTGGGATCGCCTTGGACTAGTAGCGATGTGAGAAAATTTAACATTTTTTATGTATACATCGACCCTATGTTTCAACGACCAAAGGGACCAAAGGCAATTCAGTCCAAATAGAGCTTTGTTTTTATTCCAAGATTCTCAATATTTAATAAGCAACCGCACAATGTTCTAGGGCGGCAACCAATAAAACGTACACGTGTATTGTTAGTTGCATAAAAATTGAATCATATTAACAGTTTTCTGTATTATTGATTTAAATTATCGACTGAAACTATACTCTGTATTTTTCCAGTGAGTTTCTCTACGGATTTATCTATGGTTACCAGGGTTGCTAACGAGCGAAAAATTTACCGTTTCGCGAAAATTTTTCAACCCAAAAAGGGAAAATTAGCTGAAAGCGGGAACTTTTTTGTGAAATCAGTTCGTCTAAAAGAAGTAAAGAATGCGAATAATTGTGTTGTTGAGGATTCTTTTTTAGTCTACAATGTTATACAACAGCGACAACAGGTAGTTGAATGCGAAAAATTGTTTGGAAGAGAACGCGAAAAATTCTTTCGAAGGCTTTTTTCACTGGTCGACAAAATTTCGGATGTCTTCACGAAGGGAATTTTTCCATAAAAATGAGAATTTTCAGGTTAATGGAGAAAAAAAAGCTTACGTAAAGGTTGGCAACACTGATATCAACAAAATAACCTAAAACTTTACTTTTTTGTTACTCGCATTTTTGATCTTAGTCTTTAGACTCGCATATTATTTACTATTTACACAAATACACAGTTTGTTATATCAGAATACGTGTTTCAGGCATGTCGCAACCAACCCGTAGTTTATGGGGCATAGTATTAAAAAACTTCATCAACTCTCTCAAACCTAGGAAATTTTTCGGGAACGTAATTGGCAAAGATTACTTCGGCAACACATTTTACGAAATTCCTGCTGATCCTTCGCGTGGAAAAAGACGCGCTTCGAGATGGTTCGAGCCGCCCAAAGGGGGCGACTTCCAACAGGAAATGACGGCCGAATGGGAGTCTTGGTTGAGGGGCAGACGGGCCGAAGCGCCTACGGAAGAAGAGTGTATGCGAAACTTGGCTATAATGCAGTTGAAGAAGAAGAACGCGATTGCTGTCGAAGCGAAAGCTGGAAAGAAGACTCCGCTTACTAAGGGTATGGAAACGTTCCCTAAACATGACGAATACGAGCTGATACCTGGGAAAGGACCTCCGAAGCACGATTAGGAAAATTATATACAGTGTGTTGTTAATTGTAGATTGTAATATATTTATTTTTGTTGTCGATGTTGTTTGTATTCAAATATTGACATCGATTGTTCCTCAAAATTTCAGGTTATCTCGAAATTCAAATTTGTGGTTTTTTTTTAGAAATTTAGATGGCCTTATCAGGATTTCAACGATTTGATCAAAATTTATTTTTTCAAAAGTAGGTCAAAACTACAAGAATATTTGTTTTCTAAATTTAGCGAAAAAGTTCTTGTAAATTTCAATTTTTTATCAAAATTTCAATTTTTTTCTCGAAACTTCAATTTTTTTCTCAAAATTTAAATTGTTTGCTCGAAATTTCAATTTTTTCTCGACATTTCAGGTTTACAGTATTAAAAAAATGTATATTTATGAGAAAAATATCCTTGAAAATTACATTTCTTTTCCCAAAGTTTGTTCTTTTTATACAAATGTCAACTTCAGCTTGAAATTTAATTTAAAAAAACAAAAATCTACATTTTAAACTTGAAACTACCGTTTTTTAAAAGTTTGGCTAATCAAATTGTACTTAAAAAAGCTTTTATGTATTTATCAGTAATTTTTATGTTCACAAAGAACTAAAGTTTGTTAAAGTAACGAAAGGCCTTAAGAATCCAAACGATCGCACAGAAATCTACACAAGTTTTATATAATCAGTGTCAAACCATTTGTGCTTCAATATTTTTATTTACAGCTCTAAGTGGTTATAAAAGATTCAGTCACTTTCCTCTTCGTCGCTAAAATAATTACTTTTTTTAATTTTCTTTTTAGGATTCTCTTCTGTCTGTTCGATGTTGTAGCTGCCAGTTGCAACTTTATATCGGTATTCTTCCAATTCGTGCTTCTCTTGCTGAAAAATATTTGGGGATAACATCACACATTAAAATATTGTAACGAAATGTCACCAAAAAGTTGCATATTTGCTCAAATAACGTACCTCTAAAGCAATTGCCAAGCTTAATGTTTCACAGTCCGCTTCATCGTCTTCAGCTGCACATTCTTCATCACTACTCTTAAAATAATCCTTTTCCTCCTACAAATGTCTGTGAATGGAAATATGACTAAACACCGATATTACCTGTGTCAGATCCCTGTCTTTCTTCTTCCTCTTCCTGACTTTCTTAGGTGGAGGTTCACGTTCCCCTAGAAGGTTCTTCTCACAGTTGTAGCTCATGTGGCCATATTCACCACATTCGAAGCATTTGGTCTTATCCGGGTATTCCTAACGAAGCAAAAGAAATGGTTTGAAGTCAAACGAAACTTTTAATGTCGTACCTTACGCCTAATAAACTCTCTACTTCTACCGTTGTCTATTGCGATGCTGGCTTTTATGGTTCGCCCAAATAACTACAAAGAGGATATTCAGATAGATCGAGACAGAAATGATAACTAACTTCTTTCGAGTTGATTCCCTCCACACACTTTTGTGCATCCTCCTTGTCGAGGAAAAGGACGAAAGCCACCCCTTTGCTTCTTCTCGTTTCTTTCTCCTTGAGAACGGTAACCCTTTAAAAAAAATTCAAAACTGACCTGCCTGCTGATGGTTGTTATTGTAATTAGCCTAAATTCAACCTTTTTCGGTAAAACTGATGCTCACAACAGCACAATAAGTGCTGGCGAAGAAAAAACCAATAAAAAAGTGACTTGTAAATTAGATTCATGTTTGCCTTATCCCGGTTTGCTAAAATAAATCTAATATAAGAACATTTCGGGGGCCCTAATCCAAATTAAAAAAGAGCGCAGGAACTATCGTGCGTCGTTGTTAGTAATTTCTTAATATTTGTACCCTATTTATTTTACAAAAAGACAAACAAAAAAAAGGATAATGCGTTCAAGCGCAGCAAATTAGAGTCGAAGGATTCTTCATAGGAGAATCGTTATTTAAAAGCGTTTTCTTCATAGGAGAATCGTTATTTAAAGCCTTTTACACACCGGCGCGTGTAAGAGGCGTTAGGAAACAGCACTAAATTGTGCATCAATCAGTCACCGGAAGAAGTTGCATCCACAAAATAAAGAAAAAACGCTTATAATCGCTACAAAGTCAGAAAAAAAAACATAACCTTACTTTTAAACGTACTTTATTATTCGGCCGTATTTTTCGAACAGTTTGTGGATGTCATTATTCTTCAAGTCGAACGGTAAATTCGAGATATAAACCGTGCTTTTGCTAGGGACGAGTCCACCACTCATTTTTAATAAATACGGGATTTCAAACAAATTATTTCATTTGCGTTTAAATAGACATAAAACATAACCTATTAGTAAATGACAGAATAACCTAATAAACTGCCTAAATACGCGCCTACCAAAGTGCTCGCCTACTAAACTATATGCCTTTTAAACCCTGTGCCTATAAAATTAGACGCCTACCGACGCACGTGCCTACGATTTTGCAGGGTTGCCAATCCTACCATTCATCAAATCCTCTGTGGTCTGTAGTTCCATATAGGTGTAGCTCCGATAAAGCATCGAGTGAAATCATAGAAGCTGACAAGCGTCACTTTCTATGATCACAGAAGACAGGGCCGGCTTGGCCACTTGAGCGCACCGAACGAAATATTCCTTCAGCGCCATTTCCTCATCAACGAACGAATGCGAAATTATCCTTACGTTGTAAAAGTGATCACATTCTTTAAAATTAATCGTAAATTACCAAACCATTGATCTGAAGGGTGTAATTAAGCACAAAGTAACGATTTGAATTTATTTCAACGCAGATGAATTCGATGTTTCTTTTGCAAATTAATTACGATTACGTATTTTGCCACCAGTATTGGGCAGTTCCAAGCGAGCTGGAACTGCCTGCTGTTATTTTCAAAATGTATCATTCGCTGAGAAATGTTTCTTAAAATTTTAATTTTTCATCCAAAAGTCGTTTTTTTTTCCAGATTTTTCCAACTTTCGTTGTTTTGAATTTTTTGTTGAAATTACGTTCTCTAATCAAAATTATGTCGACTTAATTTCTAAAATTCAAATTTATTTAATAAAATTTTCACTTTCCCTGACAAATTTCGACTTTTTTACCTTTTTTTAATTCGCTTTTGTTACCATTTTGATTTATTTCAAAAATTAGTTATTTTTGGTAATGTCGACTTAATTTCTAGAATTCAAATTTATTTAATTAAAATTTAAATTTCCCTGCCAAATTTCGCCTTTTTTTTTCCTTTATTTAATTCGCTTTTGTCGCCATTTTGATTTATTTCAAAAATTCGTTATTTTTGGAAATGTCGACTTAATTTCTAACATTCAAATTTATTTAATCAAAATTTCATTTTCTCTGGCAAATTTCGACTTTTTTACCTTTTTTAATTCGCTTTTGTCGCCATTTTGATTTATTTAAAAAATTCATTATTTTTGGAAATGTCGACTTAATTTCTAACATTCAAATTTATTTAATCAAAATTTCACTTTCCCTGGCAAATTTCGACCTTTTTACCTTTTTTTAATTCGCTTTTGTCGCCATTTTGCTTTATTTCAAAAATTCGTTATTTTTGGAAATGTCGACTTAATTTCTAACATTCGAATTTATTTAATTAAAATGTCACTTCTCCTGGCAAATTTATACTTCTTTTACCTTTTTTCAATTCGTTTTTTGTTGCCATTTTGATTTATTTCAAAAAAACGTTATTTTTTCAAATGTCTAACCTTTCAAAAAATCGTTATTTTTTCAAACGTCGACGTAATTTTTAAAATTGAAATTTATTTAATAAAAATTTTTTCTGACAGACTTCGGGTTTTTACTTTTTTTTTAATTCGTTTTTGGGCGCTATTTTGATCTATTGCAAAAATTCGTTATTTTTTCAAATGTAGACGTAGTTTTTAAAATTCAAATTTATGTAATCAAAATTTCACTTTCCCTGACAGACTTCGACTTTTTTACCTTTTTTCAATTCGTCTTTTTGTCGTCGCCATTTTGATCTATTTCAAAAATTCGTTATTTTTCGAAATGTGGACTTAGTTTCTAAAATTCGAATTTATTTATTCAAAATTTCACTTTCACTGGTCGATTTCGACCATTTCTACCTTTTTTTAATTTGTTTTTCGTCGTCATTTTAATAAAAATTCGTTATTGTTCGAAACAGTCGACTTAATATTTTAAAATGCAACTTTTTTCAAGTAAAATTTTACCATCTTTGGCAAAATATCGATTTTTTCTTAAAATATCGACTTTTTTCTTAGAATATCCACTTATTTTTTCTTAAAATGTCGACTTATTTCCCAAAATTTCAACTTATTTCCCAAAATTTCAACTTTTCTTTCAAAATTCGCCCCTTCAAAGTTTTTAATTTTTCTCAAAATTTGCCTTACGTTAGAAAAATTACTATTTTAATTTTTTTTTTTAATTTCGACCTACTTTAAAATTTCACGTTTAAATTTGGAATTTTCAATTATTTTCTTAAAATATCGACTTTGAAAATCAAAATTTGGAAGCAAAGTTGAAAATTTGCGAACAAAGTTGAAGAAAAATCATGAAAATAAAAAAAAACCGTTCCAGTCTGGAGTTTGAGGTCCGAAATTTCATTTTTGAAGTTCAACTTTTGAGGTTAAAGTTGAAATAAAGTTCAAATTTTGAGGTTAAAGTTGAAATAAAGTTCAAATTTTGAGGTTAAAGTTGAAATAAAGTTCAAATTTTGAGGTTAAAGTTGAAATAAAGTTCAAATTTTGAGGTTAAAGTCGCAATATCAGGATCAAGAGTCAAAGAACTTCGGAATTTCTATGTTTTTTTAAGTTAAATCCACTCGCAAAGAGTTATTATTTTACTATTTTCGAAATTTCGACCTTAATATCGAAATTTCGACCTTAATCTCGAAATTTCGACTTTAGTCTCGAAATTTCGATAATAAAATCAAGGTTTTGAGTTTAAACCGAAAGTTCGAAATATCTAAACAAGTTCAAAATGACAACTTCAATCTTTTCCCTTAAAATCCGACTAGGAAACAAATTTCAGTCGAATTTTTCTTAAAATTTGAAATCCTCGGCTCAAAATTGCGACTTTAAACTCGAAATATCAAAATTTGGATTTTTTAAACAAATTTCTAGGAATTTTTGGAATTTTCGACTTTTTTTTAGACGACTTTAATCTCGTAATTTCGACTTTAATCTCAAAATGTCGATAATAGAATCGAGGTTTTGAGTTTTTAAACCGAAACTTCGAAATATCTAACCAAGTTCAAATTGACAACTTCAATCTTTTCCCTTAAAATCCGACTAGGAAAAAAATTTCGGTCGAATTTTTCTTAAAATTTGAAATATTCGTCTCAAAATGGCGAGTTTAAACTCGAAATATCAAAATTTGGATTTTTTAAACAAATTTCTAGGAATTTTTGGAATTTTCGACTTTTTCTTAGACGACTTTAATCTCGAAATTTCGTCTTTAACCTCAAAATGGCGTAATAAATCGAGGTTTTGAGTTTTTAAACCGAAACTTCGAAATATCTAACCAAGTTCAACTTGACAACTTCAATCTTTTCCCTTAAAATTCGACTGCGAAACAAATTTCGGTCGATTTTTTCCTAAAATTTGAAATCCTCGTCTCAAAATTGCGAGTTTAAACTCGAAATATCAAAATTTGAATTTTTTAAACAAATTTCTAGGAATTTTTGGAATTTTCGACTTTTTCTTAGACAACTTTAATCTCGAAATTTTGACATTAACGTCGAAATTTTGACATTAACGTCAAAATGTTGACTAATCGCGACAGGAATTCGAAAAATTAAATAGGATGTCCCTTAATTTTAAGCAAGGTAAGCACTATTTTTAATGTGGAATATTAAATCAAAAATAAAACGAAATATCAAATGTTGAGTCCAAACAAATCAAAAACGAAATTGTTAGTATTAATTGGAAGCGATCTGCATTTGAAATATGGAAAAAAATCGCATTTGTGCTTTCTTTTCCTTTTAACCCTTTTATAAAACACAAGATACGCCACTGTTGTATAGTATTTAATACTTTAAGACAAAGTTAAACATAAATGAAAATCATAGGAATAAAATACGCAAAGGAAAGTTGTTTTTCCTATTAGTTTTCGTATTTTAATTTTTACTATGATAGTTTTGATGGTCAATAAATTCGTTAATAATAGAGCTACATAAACACTACGTAGCGCAAATGATTCGTTATTTAACACTCTACAAAAACTATCTGATGCTTTATTCTCGTAAAATTGAAAGAAAAAAAGTTATAGCGCCTTAAAACATTGATCGACCTACATAAAAATTACGATATGTAAATGATCCCTTATTTAACTACTTTGAAAACTATCCAACGTCTCATGCTTGTGAGCTACATAAAAATCACTTATTGCAACTGATTCGTTATTAAACACTCTACAAAAACCATCTGATTTATTTTTTTTTTACGATTTTATGATTTATTGTCGTAAAACTGAAAGGAGAAAAGTTGAAGTATCTCAAAAGATTGATGAGCTCTATAAAAACTCTTTAGTGCAAATGATTTATTATTAAACACTCTACAAAAATTGTCCGATGCTTTATTCTCGTAAAATTGAAAAGAAAAAAGTTATCGTGTTTTAAACATTTTTTCGGTTCAAATTTGTACTATCTTTCGTTCATAACTCGGTAATTATGAAACATACGACAAAAAGTTTTTAAGACAAATTATAGACAATTTAATACTCTACAAAAAATGTCTTTATGAATTTTCTGTATGACTCACCGTTAACGAGATATAAGTGAAAACCCTAGCACGTTGTTTTCAATATGGTGGAGTTAGGACCCCGAAAAATTAGTTTTAAATTCAACGCGCCGCCAATGACTATTTCCAAAAGGAAATACTCCTGTATATACGCATAAAGGTTGATGTAAGATTTTACCGGACTAATTAACAAAATAATGTACTCGGGGTGCGAATGACGTCACGTTCTTGAAGATATGGACGCACTATAGTAGAGGTCACGCAGATCACAGAATACCGTGCAGATGTGCAGAATGAATCTAATAATAATAATAATCATGAACAATTAATCCGAATTAGAATGAAACCTTGTTACTTATTAATTATTTCAATATTATTATCTAAATTAATTAGCTGCAACAGCGCTGTGGCCAAATTAATTCTTCTTATTGAATTAAATTGACTTCAATTTACCATGAACCACAACAACCACAACTTTAATAATGTTATAAATATCGGTAGAATACTATAAAATCGATAAAATAATTTTAAATGGTTATAATGTTGTAATATCATCGCATTATTTGCTCAGTCAGCGAAGATTTTTGTAACTGAAGACGAAATTCAATAAATCAACACGTTCGGCGTTATAATTCCCTGCACGCGAAAATCAGCAATTTCAAAAACAAAATTGAATGAGTCACGAGTCGTACGGCGTTCGTCAAAGCGTTGATAGAATAAATTTAGTCAACGGTTCAAGCAATTTTTCATCCATCCATGTCTTCTCCCCCAAGGGCTGCTACATCTTAACAGAATTATTGATTTTTCCATCGAAATATGGCGTCTGCCGACCTCTCAAAGAAATTTACGACAAAAAACCCGGGCCTTGGTACAAGATTAACGAAAATTTTTACCTGCTTTGACCCCAAACCATACCCCAAGCTCACGCTTTATAAAAATCCGATTCAAAAGATAAAACCGTTACAGCTAGAAAAGGACGATCATTTGTTTATTTGCCCTCGATTCGATCTCTGATTGGTCGGGACTTTTGGCGGGCTGCATTCAGCGACGCCGGTGGAACGCCAAGCAACCATGATACATAAACTCGCTTGCAGCTTCACCGGTGAGTCGATTTTATTTGTCTGGTAAATATTTTTTTAAATTGTGCACAAATTTGCTAATATTCCGGCAAAATAATATTAAAATATTAGTTTTTTCGCTCGAATTTATCAGGGCATTGTCGAATTTTTCGGTCGAGCGGTATTTCCACAATAAATTCCGACGTAGGAAATTATTGAATTTCTCTTGACCATGGCCGCCTCGATTTCTGCAAGCTACCCAAGCTACGGCGTGTTGGCACTTTGAAAATTAATTTCGGTGATAGTACGCGGTGTTGGGTGGATGTTTTTGGCTGGAAATTTAGCAAATTTTTTGTTACATCGTTTGGTGCGTAGTTTACCCCTGTGTTCGTCGTATTATCAATGTAATTTATTTGGGTGTTGTCTAGAATTTTAATATTATATTATTTCGAACATGGCGCGCGCGGCGTGTAATACTTTTAAATGACGCCGAGTTCGTATTTGTTTTTAATGGGATATGGGGGGGCTTTATTTATTTATATTGTTGTTTGTGCATTCCTTGAACTTGTATCCTCGAGTTTGTCCGATTTAATCGACACGATTGCGATGTATCGGTGCAAAAAGCCGCTCTTATTTATAGCGTCACTTTTATTTTTTTTAACTCGTTCTTGGCACTATCGCATTATCGGTTATTAAACTTTCTTTTTGTTGTGAGCGCTTTATTCTACGTAATTTGAGGTCATATTTTATTTTCGCAGTCGCATAATCATTCAGTTATACCACGATATTGATTTTTGATTTGCATATTTGTTTTACAGCAAGATGTTTTTTAGCGCGCTATTTTAATCCTTGCATATACGATGGATCCGATTGTTTTTTCAAGCTAATTACTAATAAGATACGTGTTTATTTTACAATTTTACGTCGATGCATTTTTCGTGTGGAATTTTAAGAATCAAAAACAAAATGGCCGCCAGCCATGTAAAAGCGCGCGAGTGAAAGTTACCCGCCTCAAGCTGATTCTACGTTACTTATATTTAATTATCGCCGGGTTTATGAACATTTTTCGCTTTTGGGGCTGATTGTTATTGATTAGGTCGCTAGCGTTGCCGAATTTGTAAAAATTTGGTCCTTGAAAAACGTTTTCCTAATTTGGCATTTTTACGCTACGTCATCAGCCCGATGTTGTCGAGCTCGTGGAAATTTCTTTGCATTCGCGATATAATTTCTAGTTTTGCTGTTGATAGCAGCGGAAATAGTTAATTATTGGCAATATACGAACGCGAGTAAGGTCGTAAAGCCACAATTAGCAACGCCCCGCTGATAGTGAACAAGGATTCAGTCTAGGTTAGTCTGTGGATTCATCATATTGACTCTGCGCCATCTGTCGTTGGCGTCACTATACACTTTCTAATTTTCTGGTGGCGGTGTTGCCGCGTCCATGCAAATATCGTTGCATACAAGATTTTTGACTTCCATTCTTTTATAGGTTTATTTCTAGGCGATATTGCCGAATTTTCAAATACCAGAAACTTTCAACGGTTTTTTTTTTGTCACATTAATGTTCGATATTGAAAAGTTAAACATGTAATACCTGACAATTTGAAGTTTTAACTTTCAAAATTTCGACTTTTTTCCATCGTTTTTTTTTACAAACTTTAGATCGCTTTTGAAAACTGATTTGTTTTTTAATCGCGACATTTATTACAGTTTCGCTACTTTTTTAAAATTTTGCAAAGTTTCGTCCCACAAAATTTCAATTTTTTTGATAATTTTAAGTTGTCTTCAATCGATATTTAGACTTTTCGAAAATTTTAACATTTTTGGCTTTTTTTTGAAAATATTTCAAAACTACAACTCTTTTTTTTAATATTTCGCATTTTTTCCAAATTCGGGGAAAATTTTTGAAAACGTTGACTTGTCAAATTTTTGACTTTTGTATTTCAAAATATTTACTTTTCTTGAAATTCGTAATTTATTTGGAAATGTTAACTCTCTGAAATTTTCGATTTTTAATTTTTAAAATTTCAACTTTTTCCAAAATTTTTAGTTTTTAAAATTTCAACTTTTTCCAAAAGTTTTAATTTTTAAAATTTCAACTTTTTCCAAAAGTATTAATTTTTAAAATTTCAACTTTTTCCAAAATTTTTAGTTTTTAAAATTTCAACTTTTTCCAAAATTTTTAATTTTCAAAATTTCAGTTTTTTTGAAAATCTTTTAAATGTCAACTTTTTAAAATCTCGCATTTTTGTTTTTCAAATTTTAGCAAATTTTTGAAAATGTTGACTTTCAAATTTTCTTTTTTTTTCAAAATTTGATTTTTTTGCAAACATTGACTTTTTTTTGGAAAATCGAGCACCTTTTTGAGGAAACTTGAACTTTCTATGAATATTTTGAAATTTCTGACTTCCTCAAAATTTCGACTTTTTTTTTCAAAATTTCGACGAAAATTATCAGAATTCTGATGTTTCTTCAATACTCAGACCTCTGGAAAGTTTTTTTTTTTAAATTTTGTGTGTAAACTTGAATTTTTCAAAGTTTAGGTAATTTCCCCCTCCCATCCCTTGGAGGTGAATTTTTAAATACTTGAACTTTCTATGAAGGTTTTTGAACCTTCTATCAAAATCTTGACTTTTCTATTGAAATTTTTTGACTTCCTCAAATTTCGACTTTTTTTGAAAATTTCAAATTTTCGCCTTTTTTTCCCCAAAATATTTACATTTCTTGAAATTCGTAATTTGGAAATTTGAAAAATCTTCGAAATTTCAACTTTTTTAAAATTTCGCATTTTTCTTTTTCGAATTTTAGGTAACTTGAAAATGTCGACTTTCAAATTTTTACTTTTTTTTCTAAAAATATTGATTTTTTGCAAATATTGTTTTTTTTTGGAAAATCTGATTTCTTTGTAGAAATTAGAACTTTTTTTTGGAAAATTTCGACCAAAATTATCAGAATTCTGGTGTTTTTTTAATACTCGGACTTCTGGAAAGTTTTTTTTCTTTTGAATTTTGTGTGAAAACTTGAATTTTTCAAAGTTTAGGTAATTCCCCCCTCCTGCCCCTTGAAGGTGAATTTTTAAATACTTGACCTTTCTATGAACTTTTCAAGTTTTTGAACTTTCTATCAAAATCTTGACTTTTATTGAAATTTTTGACTTCTTCAAAATTTCGATTTTTTTTGAAAATTTCAAATTTTCGCTTTTTTTTCCAAAGTATTTACATTTCTTGAATTTTGAAAATTCTTCAAAATTTCAACTTTTTAAAATGTCGCATTTTTCTTTTTGAAATTTTAGGAAACTTGAAAATGTCGACTTTCAAATTTTCACTTTTTTTCTAAAAAATATTAATTTTTTTGAAAATATTGAATCTTTTTTTGAAAATCTAACCTTTTTGTAGAAATTAGAACTTTTTTCTTTGGAAAATCCGCCACCTTTGTGTGAAAATTTGAACTTTCTATGAAAAATTTGAAAAATCTGACTTCCTCAAAATTTCGACTTTTTTTTTGAAATTTTGACTAAAATTATCTGAATGCTGATGTTTCTTCAATACTCAGACTTATGGAAAGTTTTTTTTTTGAATTTTTGTGTGAAATCATGGATTTTTTAAAGTTTAGGCAATTTCCTCCTCCTTTCCCTTGGAAGTGAATTTTTAAATACTTGAAGTTTCTATGAACATTTCAGGTTTTTGATGTTTCTATCAAAATCTTGACTTTTTATTGAAATGTTGGAGCTTCCTCAAAATTTCGACTTTTTTGAAAATTTCAAATTTTTGTTTTTTTTTTTTTCAAAATATTTACCTTTCTTGAAATTCGTAATTTTGGATTTTAAAAATTTTTCAAAATTTCAACTTTTTTCAAATTATAGCAAATTTTTGAAAATGTCGACTTTCAAATTTTCACTTTTTTCTAAAAAAATATTGATTTTTTTGCAAATATTGATTATTTTTGGAAAATCTAACCTTTTTGTAGAAATTAAAACTTTTTTTTTTTTGAAAAATTCGCCACCTTTTTGTGGAAATTTGAACTTTTTATAAAAAATTTGAAATATCTGACTTCCCCAAAATTTCGACTTTTTTTTTTTGAAAATTTTGACCAAAATTATCAAAATTCTGATGTTTCTTCAATACTCAGACTTCTGGAAAGTTTTTTTTTGAATTTTTCAAAGTTTAGGTAATTTCCCCCTCCTCCCCTTGGAGGTGAATTTTTAAATACTTGAACTTTCTATGAATATTTCAAGTTTTTGAACTTTCTATCAAAATCTTGACTTTTTGTTGAAATCCTTGACTTCCTCAAAATTTCGACATTTTTGAAAATATCAAATTTTCGCTTTTTTCCAAAATATTTATATTTCTTGAAATTCGTAATTTGGAAATTTGAAAATTCTTCAAAATTTCAACTTTTTCAAATTTTAGCAAATTTTTGAAAATGTTGACTTTCCAATTTTCACTTTTTTTCTAAAAAGATATTGATTTTTTTACAAATATTCATTTTTGTTTGAAAATCTAACCTTTTTGTAGAAATTAGAACTTTTTTTTTGGAAAATCCGCCACCTTTTTGTGGAAACGTAGAACTTTCTATGAAAATTTTGAAATTTTTAACTTCCTCAAAATTTCGACCAAAATTATCATAATTCTGATGTTTCTTTAATACTCAGACTTCTGGAAAGTTTTTTTTTGAATTTTTTCAAAGTTTAGGTAATTTCCCCCTCCTTCCTCTTGGAGGTGAATTTTTAAATACTTGAACTTTCTATGAACATTTCAAGTTTTTGAACTTTCTATCAAAATCTTGACTTTTTGTTGAACTCCTTGACTTCCTCAAAATTTCGACTTTTTTTGAAAATTTTAAATTTTCGCTTTTTTCCCAAAATATTTACATTTCTTGAAATTCGTAATTTGGAAATTTGAAAATTCTTCAAAATTTCAACTTTTTCAAATTTTAGCAAATTTTTGAAAATGTTGACTTTCCAATTTTCACTTTTTTTCTAAAAAGATATTGATTTTTTTACAAATATTCATTTTTGTTTGAAATCTAACCTTTTTGTAGAAATTAGAACTTTTTTTTGGGAAAATCCGCCACCTTTTTGTGGAAACGTAGAACTTTCTATGAAAATTTTAAAATTTTTAACTTCCTCAAAATTTCGACCAAAATTATCATAATTCTGATGTTTCTTCAATACTCAGACTTCTGGAAAATTTTTTTTTTGAATTTTGCAAGGTTTATGTAATTTCCTCCTCCTCCCCTTGAAGGTGAATTTTTAAATACTTGAAATTGCTATGAACATTTCAAGTTTTTGAACTTTCTATCAAAATCTTGACTTTTTATTGAAACTTTTTGACTTCCCCAAAATTTAGACTTTTTTTGAAAATTTCAAATTTTTGGCTTTTATTCCAAAATATTTACATTTCTTAAAATTTGGAAATTTGAAAATTCTTCAAAATTTCAACTTTTTAAAATTTCACATTTTTCTTTTTCAAATTTTAGGAAACTTGAAAATGTCGACTTTCAAATTTTCACTTTTTTTCTAAAAAAATATTGATTTTTTTTGAAAATATTGATTTTTTGGAAAACCTGTAACTTTTTTTGGAAAATCTAACCTTTTTGTAGAAATTTGAACTTTTTTTTGGAAAATCTAGCACCTTTTTGTGGAAACTGAACTTTCTATGAAATTTTTGACTTCCTCAAAGTTTCGACATTTTTTGGAAATTTCGACTTTTTTTAAAAAAATTCGACCGAATTTTGATCTTTCTTCAATGCTCGGACTCGAAAATTTTACTTTGTTTTTGAAATTTGGCGTGAAAACTTGAATTTTTCAAAAATTAGGTAAATTAACCCCCCTCCCCCACCCCCTTAGGGGACGAATTTTAACATACACTGATGCAATTGACTTTTATTTATTGACAGGAGTTTTAAACACAAATTTTCATATTTTTAACTTTAAAAATGACGAAATTCCAAATAAAGTTTCATCACCCATTTCACCCCTTTCGGGATAAATTTTCCATAATCATTCTGTGGTGCTCATCTGAGAAATTCCTGTGCAAAACTACATGTTTCTAGACTCGGTTTTGGGCTGTGGGTGGTCTGGTCATTCACTTGGTTAAAAATTTAATCATAAATTTCACCCCCTGAGGGATTGAATTGTCAAAAACGCTGATACAGCTGATTTTTATTTATAATAGAAACCTAAACACCAGTTGTCATATTTTTAACTTGAGTATTTTGTATTTTTGGAATTTTCAACTTCATAATCGATCGAGATTTCCAAAAAATTGATTTTCAGTATTTTTACACAATTTACCACTTTACTCAAAACTTCGAAGCCTTTCGTTTTCAATAAGCGCTTAAAGTCCGATCGTACTAATTAAAATTCCAATACAAAATTCGATAATATTATCGAATTTTGTCTTGGTTTCCCCAAATTTCTTCTTTGACATTTCAAAAAAAACTCGAAATTCGATTTTTAATATAGTTTCGATTTCCTTCCCGAAATTTTAATATCTTAACGTCGACTTTTTCTCAAAATACATAAATAGGGCCCAATTCGCCCCCCGTCGCCCTTTTTTATGGACGTCGTAATTAATTATGATTTTTTTTTTTACAGTTTTCTAACCGGCTTTACCCAAAACTTGACAATGTCTGACGACGCAACTCCAACCAAGAGAGGTCGCAAGGCCGCAGTCGAAAAAAATGACAAGGCCGCCGAATCCAAAAAAAGGACAAAAAAGGCAAGTTCTCCATTAAGCCACATATCGCCTTTGTTTCATGAAACGATGGACTTGTCCATCGTTTGATGAAACGATGGACTTGTCCATCGTTTCATTTATAATGCAAATTAACCATCATTTCATTTGTAATGCAATTTAATGCATAATTCCATCTGCTTGCAGGATACCAAAGACGACGCCAATGACGATGGCGCTGTTCCAGCGAAGAGAGGTCGTGGCAGACCAAAGGGTTCCACCAAGAAGAAGGCGGCAGCTAAGCCAAAAGGCAAAGGCACCGGTTAGTTGTCCTATTGTTGATGATATAACAAATTAATGTGTCACCTGTTTTAGGTCGCAGAGGTAGACCAAAGCGTGAAGAAACCAAGAATTCCGAAGAGGAAGACGGTGAAGAAAACGACGCCGGTGAGGAAGAAGATGACGAATAGATTCCTAAGCAGTCGGCATATTTTTCATTTCCAATTTTTCTCTCATATACCATCACCACTTCATTCGTTTAGAAAAAAAATCATTCCATTTCGTTCTTGTGCCATTCTTTCAAAAAAATTCATTTAGTTCCATGTGTGTTTTTCATGTTTTCATTTCTTAACTGGTAATATGATGCCGATATAATTGTAAACAAATTTAGGTTTAGTTTTTGTGTGTATGATATTAAAGTTTAGATATTTATCTCTCTTTCCTTTAGACTAAACACTTCAATGTGTCTCAATTAGTAATGTAAAATTGTGAAAAATTACAATAAACTACTTTAAAATAGAAGCACATTTTATTATCGGCTTCAGCTTTAATCAAAATATTTAGTAATCGATAGGACTGAAGTTCCAATTTTGGTCAAAAAAGCTTTGTACTAAACTAATGCATTAAAAATCAACATTTTTTTTTACCTAGTTACCGACAAAGATATAAAATAATGTATTTTAGTGCAATTAAACTCACGAACTTAATTTTTTTTTAAAATGAACTCTTCAATTGATGTACGACTTCAAAATTCGTCATTTAATATAAAAACTGCTTTAAAGCTTTGGTTTTTTTTTAACTCAAAAATTACAACTATTTATAAAAATTTCAGTCAAGTTTTACATTTTTTTGAAAATTTAGTGTCTTGAAAGTTTGAATTTTTTTAAGATTTTATTCCAATTTAGGACTTCTTTTTTCAGAATTTGCTATTTTTTAAGATATTTGACCAAACTTTGAATGTTTATCAATATTTTTACTTTTTTAAAATATCGACTTCGATTTTTGAAAAGTTCGATCCTTTCAAAAATTTCGGCCTCATTTTGAAATTTCAGATATTTGAAGGTTTTTGAAAATGTCGGTGTTATTTTTGAAATTTCGACTTTATTGATAATTTCGCACAATTCCCCACTTATTTAAAAGTTTCGAATATTTTTTGAATATCCTGATTTTTCAAAATTCAATTTTTTGATTAAACCAAGAAAATTATTATTTATTGATAATTTCGCACAATTCCCCACTTTTTTAAAAGTTTCGAATATTTTTGAATATCCTGATTTTTCAAAATTCCATTTTTTGATTCAACTTTAAGAAAATTGTAACTTTTTTCATAATTTCGATTTTTTCAAACTTCCACTCTTTTTTTAAAGTGGAAATTTTAAAAAATTAAATGTCATACAAAATTAGGATTTAAAAAAAACTAACTTTTGAAAAATGTCAACATTTTAAAAAGATACCGTTGAAAGTCGATTTTTTTCAAAAAATTCAAGGATTTTGCTAAAATGAAGAAATTTTCAAAAAAACTTCGGGATTTTTGGAAATTTCAGATATTTGAATTTTTTCGAAAATTTCTGTTATTTTTGAAATTTCGACTTTATTGATAATTTCGCACAATTCCCCACTTTTTTAAAAGTTTCGAATTTTTTTGAATATCCTGATTTTTCAAAATTCCATTTTTTGGTTCAACTTGAAGAAAATTATAACTTTCACAAATTTCGATTTTTTCAAACTTCCACTATTTAAATAAGAAGCAAGCTTAATGAAATTAAAGAGAAATTGGGAGCAAGTAGAAGCAAATTTGTTAAAATTAATAGCATTATTATTTAAAGTTGCATATTTTGACACTTCATGCATATTTTAAGCATTTTGAATGCATATTTCAAGCTTTTAATGTTGCATATAATCCGGTCTCTACTAATTACGTTTATTTTTTGTTCATATCTGTCTGTCATGTTATAACTAACTTAATATAATGTATATGTTACGGCTAAAATGGATACTTGGTTAGTTTTGAAAATAACCAGTTTGTTTTCAAAATAACTAACGAAGTTGCTATTTTGAAGGAATCAGCCGTTAATCGGCAGATAATCAGTCGATTGTTTAGAAACTAGCTAGTTAGTATGCAAACTATCTACTTATTATGGTTAAAATGGGGATTTTGAGTAAGTTTAATATAATAGCGGCTAGTTTTGATACTAAATGAAAATTTACAAAATTTATTTTAGTCTCTATTAATACGAGTACTTTGGTATTTTAAATAGGTGAATTCACGAGCAAATTTCATTTCATAATAAATGTAAGCCAAATCCTCATTCTAAATATTCTAATTTATCATAAAAACAACAAATAAGTAATTATATTCTTTGCTTTGGAGACATTTACTGTTTGTTGAATTTTAATGTCGAATAGAATTGTCGAGTTTCCAAATTAAAGCAAGGGGTAGACTAATAAATAACTCTTATAGACTAAAAAAATACCGCAGGATTATCGTCATCCAAGAAATCGGAAACTTTTAAAAATTGTAAATTTAGTTCCGACAGCCAGTGAAGCTTAAACTGTCCAAAACCAGAAATATTTGCACAGAATACAGGACGAATAATTAAGAAATCGGAAATATTCCAACCAAATTAGGACAGCTGATAGCCCTATCTTGAGCTGACAGCATTTACATTTCTTGTTATACACCTTTTGCTACGTTGGCATTTAACGTAATCTTGACTACTTCTTGATACTGAAGTATATTCAAATGTTGCTCGAAGTGTACTTTCCATATCTTTCATAGTTTCAATTGATAGCAATTTTTGAATATAAACGAAATAATTGTTAACTTCCACATAACCTCACTCCTGCTATTTGAGATTCTAGTTTCCAGTTATTGCTTATCCGTTTAGTTAGTTTATGAACTAGCCAGTAAACTTGCTATTTTGGGCAACTAAAACGTAGTAACCGTATTAGCTAATAGTACGAACTGTTAGTATACAAAGTTAAAAAGATATTTGGTTAATGTGAAAACAATCACATAAAATGTATAAATAAACCAAAGCAAATAATTAGTTTGCATACTAACCCCAGGTAGCTTCTAAACTAGCAATTTAGCATCCGCTATTTTGTTGGTAAAGGCTGATTTCTTTAAAATAGCAGCTAATTTATTATGTTTGCAAACTAACTGGTTAGTTTTAAAACTAACCAAGCCGTAACATATACAAAAAGGCACACACAAACAAAATCAAGTCGAATTGGTAAAGAACAAAACTAATAACGAATAAAAAAATCTCTCTGTATGCAGATTGACCTGAAAGACTTGCCTCAAAGACAGGATGACTCGCTTTTTGAGATAAAATCTCAATATTAGCAAATTTTGAATACTAGCGCCATCTCATAATGAGACGCTAAGCATAATCTTTGCTTTGGCTTTTGCCCATAAGATGTCGCTAACAACACTTTTTGCAAAAGAGTATACATTTAAGTTATTTTATTCTTTTAATAAATACATTATCATTATAATAACAAAATGCAAAATTAAAGAGCATTTTTAGTGCAAGAAACTAGTTACAAAATAAAATATTTGAATAGTAACAACTGCGCCCTCTCATAACGACGTAAAAAGCTATTTATATTTTAGCTTTTAATTAAAAGATGGCGCTAATAACGCCGCATTTATTAATTAAATAAACGTAAATTTTTGTATTTATTTTTATTGTAATTTTAAGTAATAAAATAGTGTTTTTATTTGCATTAAAATAATATATAAATTTAACCAAAATATGTACTCATTTCGTTACATCTTCAGATAATCGGATATAAACTGTTAGCGCTATCTTATTTTTAACCTTCAAACACAATATCTGAGGTTTTAAACTCACTTCAGAGATGGTACTAGTTACACTGTTTCGTTTCTTTGAACAAATTCTGGTCTCAGATTGTTCGTTATTACGTTGATTGAATATATATATTCAATCAACGGTTATTATGTTTTGTGGTTATTACGTTGATTCAACGGTTATTATCTTCCGGTTAGTACGTAACTAAATAATAATAGTCAAACGGTTTTATTGCGGTAATTACGCGTTAGAGTGCAATATTATGGCAGCGAACGAAATATTACAAGGAATATTATTTATATCTCGTCAGAGCGTCGTACAAAAACACTATAACATTCATAACTGTTTTATTATTACAATATTCATTATCGATAGGTACCTAAAATACGTATTACAACTAAGTTAGATTTAGGAGATTAGAGTGTCCAAACTTCAGAACTTATAATAATTAAATGTATCATTAAAAGGCAATTCTGATAAAAATCTGTTTGTGCCATTCGTGACTGTAAGAACAAATTAAGATTCAATTAAATCAAACTTCTACTAAGTTAGCAACAACTTGGATACAACTTTAATAAAATTTGCATAACAATTCTCCTTATTTCTTTGAGAATCAAGAAATGTTCTTCTGAACTAGCAAAGGCGAGCAAATTGATCACAAAAAAGTTTTCGTTTTAAAAATGTTGATTACTAAAAAAATGGTCTACATTTTCGAAATATTTCTCTGTATGCAGGTTGACCCAAAAGACTGTCTTTTTGAAATAAAATCTCAATATTAGCAAATTTTGAATACTAGCGCCATCTCATAATGGGACGCCAAGCGTAATTTTTGCTTTAGCTTTTGCGCACAAGATCTCCCTAAAAGAGTATAAATTTAAGTTATTTTATTCTTCTAATGAATTAATTATCATCATAACAACAAAATGTAAAATCAAAGAGCATTTTTAGTGCAAGAAATTAGTTAACAAATAAAATATTTGAATGATGACAATTGCGCTCTCTCATAACGACGTAAAAAACTATTAATATTTTGGTTTTCAATTATGAGATGGCGCTAATAACACTGCATTTATTAAATAACACTAAATTTCTGTATTTAATTTTATTGTAATCTTGAGTAATAAAATATTGTTCTTATTGGCATTATTATAATATATAAATATAACCAAAATATGTACTCATTTCGTTACATTTTCCGATAATCGAATATAAACTGTTAGCGCCATCTTATTTTTAACCTTCAAGTACAATATCTGAGGTTTTAAACTCACTTCAGAGATGGTACTAGTTACACTGTTTCGTTTCTTTGAACAAATTCAGGTCTCCGATTGTTCGTAATTAAGCGATTCAAATATATATGTTTTGTGCGATTCAATCAACGGTTATCTTGCGGTTAGCACGTAATTAGATAATAATAGTCAAACGGTTTTATTGCGGTAATTACGCTGTTGAATGCAATATTGTGGCAGCGAACGAAATATTACAAGGAACATTATTTACATCTCGTCAGAGCGTCAGACAAAAACACTATAAAATTCATAACTGTTTTATTGTTACAATAGTTCATTAACGATAGGTACTCAAAATACTTATACAGATAAGGAAAATTTTTCATTGTCCTTGTAAAACGCTAAGAATTGTCCTTTCCATCGTTTTCTACGGACGCTGAACGTATTCCCCTTACTTTGACGCAGCATGCTTCGTATCTTCCAGTTTAAATGTTAGAAAAACCTCGTCGACAATTTTACAACAAACTGGAATTTGTTTAGCATAGTTTGGCGGCCTATTTGAACTCCTTATATTGTAATTTTTAAAGAGTTATTACGTTATATTCCTTATTAGAATTATTATTTATTTTGTTTAAGAAATGTCGTTTATTTATTTTGGTTATCAAAGAATATCAGTTTTATTTTGCCTCAGACGTTGATTAAATCAACGAACTAAAAGAACAAACAGCGTGTTGTACGCAAATTTTAATAAAATTGTTGCCTGCCAGAAGTAATCCCGTAACAAAACACGTTAAAAGCTATAATGTATATCTCCACCAGCACCGATCGCTGCGCTCTACGTTGAATTGTTTACACCGGTGTAGGAGAATACAAGGCGCCGCCCATCTATCCCACTATTAGCTCTCAATGTTAAATCTCTCATTAACATTCTCCCTATGGACAGTGTTCGACTTTCCTGATGTGTATACAACTAAGTTAGGTTTAGGAGATTTTAATGTCCAAATTTTAGAACTTATTATTAATAAATGAATCATTAAAAGTCAATTCTGATAAAAATTTGTTTGTGCCATTCGTGACTGTACGACGGGGTTGCCCAAAACAGCCACTAATGACATGCTAATCCAGGGTACAACTTTTATACCTGAAATTTACCAGAACAGCCACAGAATTCTCTTTATCTATTAGATAAAGTACCATCAAATTAAAATCCAATTAAATCAAGCTTCTACTATTCTGAATACAACTTCAATAATATTTGCATATCAATTCTTATTTCTTTGGGAATCAACAAATGCTCTTCTGAAATAGCAAAGGCGAGCAAATTGATCACAAAAAAGTTTTCGTTTTAAGAATGATGATCACTAAAAAAATGCTCTACAGTTTCGAAGTATCTGTAAATTAAAATAACAAGTCGTCTTGCCTTACTACATTGTTAAATTGTAGACTAAACGAAAGAAAAAAAAAGCAGAGAATATTGGACACTACCATTATTCTCAGGAAATGCCAAAAAAAACACGACTTTTTGCAAAACAATGATTATATCTCGGGTAATTTTACACCACATCAATTACAATATAGCTTTTTGGATAGAGAAGAGCTTATTCTAGACCATATACTTAACAAGTATATGTTCTAGACAGTGATACCATTTTGTTAGAAACTTTATAATTTTTTTTTGAATTTAGCGCGTTAAAGCAAATAGTAGCATCGAACAACCAGCCAGTTCGAGGTTCTTCCGCATCGATTGCGTGTACGAAGAGCTAGATGTTGTAAAACCCATTTAGACTCTTCATGCGTAACTCTGTGCTGTTAATAGATCAGCCGCCAAGCTTAAACATTTTTAAGAGAATCTAACAATTTGCTACATTTTTAAATTGCAATTAATTCCAAAATACTTCGTTGAAAAACGACTGTCAGTCTGTATGAATGTTTGTTATTGAAATATATTTTTGAAAAAGAACAAAAATGCAATAATGTGGAGAACTGTTCAGTTAAATCAGCGACCCTAACTGTGTCGAATTCAGTTTGTGCATCACGCGAACCTTCGTCTCATGTAATAAAAATGGCGGGCGTGACGTCACACTTTTGAAGTCTATTAAGCGTTGATGTCGGAGTTTCTCTATAGTTGATGCACTATCTCTTCTTTGAGGGAAAATATTACCTGAAAATTGATCGGGGTATCGATAAAAAGGGACAGAGTGGTAACGTTTTCATCTCAATTATGTTCGAATTGGCGAGAAATTAACTCATTCAGCTGGGAAGCTTTCTTTAGGTGGTAAAATGAAACTTGGTGGCGATTGTTAACAATTTAGAAAAACTATTTAATAGTAGCTATGACAGTTTAAAATTTGTCGCCCTCTGTTCGGCACATATTTTTGTGGAATTCTCCAGGAAGAGAAAAATCTTTCTACCTGCCTTTTCCTCTCCCACCAGAGGGTGCCTGCCTGCCTGGTCAACCCTCGACATTATACTATTACATACATTCGGAAAGAGACTGTAAAATAAAAACCACACTTTCGTTAAAAGCAAGAAACAAGCTTATTATTTCTTCTGATTCTTCGAGTACAATCAAGTCAATATATTCGAACACCCTCCTTGTCCTAGCGACACCCCTTCAAACTGACCAAATAACTAACAAATTAAATTAAGCAGCACCTAACCTAACCAACAAACTAAACAAGCAGCATAAAAATGAATTTCCTTCCAGTCATTACAACTTTTTTCTTTTTCGCATATCAAATTTGTTTTGCACGAAGTAGGTTACAACGCAAAAAAAATTATCGAATGACCAGTGACAGTTACTTTAAATGCCAGAACTTTAGTCAACATCATTGGGGACTTTTTCTGTATTTTTACAAGTTCCGTTATTCGCTTTAGAGAACATTCTTAAACATTTTTCGTACAAACGCAAAAAACTACCAATAGCGACATTCTCAAAGAGAGATACAACCGAAATGCAAAACTTGAATAAAATTTGAACTAGTTTTTAATTCCTCCAGTTTTCAGACTTTTTATTAGCTTTGGCAACATGCAAAACAGTTTTATCTTTATTCTAAAGCGTTAAATTAAGTCATAATTCTTCGAAAATTTAAAACAGTTTAAATATCCCAACACAACGGACTTCTAATTGAAGATTAGGACATTAAGTCGCGCATTGTATATATAAATACTTGCTGAGGTGGGGAGGGGGTAGAGATTTTGTCAAAGTTTTTCCAAAATTTGAGGACAATTTCGCTTTAACCCAATCTTGAGGTAGTTACGTCTCAGTGTAAACAAAACACAAAATTTAAAAGTTTTTCCAAAAAATCCGGAGTTCCCACAAAATAAGAAACAATCAAAAGAATATTCGATCACAAAGTTATTTTACTCAAAAATATAAAATATCCAAAACACGACCTTAAAAAATTCAAAATACTTCGTCAAAAATGAAAATGTTTTTGCGACACCTTGTATATTTATTTACCTTACATATATTTATTAGTGAACAATCAAAAGAATATTCGACCACAAAGTTATTTTACTCAAAAATATAAAATATCCAAAACACAACCTTTAAAAAATTCAAAATACTTCGTCAAAAATTGAAAATGTTTTTGCGACACCTTGTATATTTCTTTACCTTATATATATTTATTAGTGAATATAGTTGATAACGAATAAAAAAATTAAAACCTGTTACCTTTTCGGAAACAAAAAAATTAAACAATCCAATTAAATATCAAATTTAATGTATTTAAGCGATTTATTGAGAAAAAAATTGCCTCCGCCGCTGCTTTGTTTTGAATTTCGCGCGCTTTCAAGCTTTTCTACCAAAGGCCCCGCCCCATTTCGCGTGACGTTGAAAATAAGTTGCTGCGGCGTTGCCAAACATACAGAAAAATATTAAATTCTTTTTAACCACACTTACCGCACAAATTACCCTGAAGATGGCATCACTTCCCTCGAAATACGTACCCAAATTAAGTGTAGTTGAAAGATTTAATATTTTTCTTTTCGAGAACACTGTCATAAAAATAAAATTGGGGCACATCACAGCATCGTCGACTTGGTTTAATAGAAACTTCAGCTAGGACCAAACCTGACATCCCAGATTATTTCTAGTTTGCTGAAAACAAACGTAAAATGTTTCATTAAAACTGCCAATATTTCTGAAAAATGTGCTTCGTATTACTGACGTAGACTTCAGGTACATGTAACTGGTGACACAAGATGTCGAGAAGATTTAAAAATCACGCCTTTTAATGGTCAAGTTCAACTAACAAATCAAGGGGTCCATATTGAATTCCAATAAAAGTCGATTTTTAAATTTACCGCTTTGGGATTCCTTCCGACGTAAACATCGAATTAGCATTTCTTTAATAAGTTCATCTACTGAAGTTTTTACGCTTCATCGGCCCCGACTGTTTTCCACATATTTTGGGGTACAACATCCCCTAAAGCGTTTCACGGTTCCACATTTGACACTCAACAACAAAAACCGGATACATTTCGTCGAATACCACCCGAGTTGTCTTCCGAAGTTGCAAATTAACCTCAAAATAAGTGACCGAATTTAGTAACTTCGCAGCTAAAAATCAAAAACAAGTGGCTGTAACTGGCTTAAAATAACACCTTACCGGTCGTTTCTTTGCGGAAATTAACAAAATAATTATTAAAACTGATCACAAAAATGATGACGTTTCACCTTTGAAATCAATTTGGAAGAAATCGCGGTCACTTCGATTTTTTCCATCGACAAAACCACCCGGTTGCCATGGTAATAAAATAAATAATCGAAAGACGTAACTTTCGAGTGATTTTGTAAGCGTTTCAAGACGAAGAAAAAACCAAATAAAATCAACTGGCCACCGAGGTATGTATCATTAAACTAGCACAACGAAACCTCCCCGATTAATAACAATTTCGCCGTTGTTAATCCGCGACACTTCGATTTTTTCCATCGACAAAACCGCCCGGTTGCCATGGTAATAAAATAAATAATCGAAAGACGTAACTTTCGAGTGATTTTGTAAGCGTTTCAAGACGAAGAAAAAACCAAATAAAATCAACTGGCCACCGAGGTATGTATCATTAAACTAGCACAACGAAACCTCCCCGATTAATAACAATTTCGCCGTTGTTAATCCGCGACACTTCGATTTTTTCCATCGACAAAACCGCCCGGTTGCCATGGTAAAAAAATAAATAATCGAAAGACGTAACTTTCGAGTGATTTTGTAAGCGTTTCAAGACGAAGAAAAATCCAAATAAAATCGACTGGCCACCGAGGTATGTAACATTAAACTAGCACAACGAAACCTCCCCGATTAATAACAATTTCGCCGTCGTTAATCCGCGTTTAAATTGGATAAAATTTCTAATTTTGCACAACATGTAACTATGACAACAAAGCGAATTTTCTAACGTGTATACTAATATCCCACAGAACTTCGATCGACTTGCGAAATTATCGTCTTAGAATTTCACAATTTGTGCAGTTGAACGACGAAATTTTCCACTAGTTCGCCACGTCGTCGCAACAATTCTGGTTTCCCGACACGAACGCGCAAGCTAATGTACACATCCTTCTCCGTTAAAATTTCAGTTTGAATTCATTTTACGATTTTACCCAGCTGCCCTCTACTAAATAACACGATCGAACAAATAAGCCACTTCCACCATTTATCGATCGAAAACCAATCCCGACGCCTAACTCGAGATACCCCAGCTGAGAACAGCAAAACTAGTGTTAACGACCTCACAAGGACATAACGAAACTACGAAAAATATCCCAGGTTAATTACAACACTACACGATAAAATGGCGATTTCCAACGCATCGAATCCAGGGCGTTGTCCAGGGCATTTCACTATCTGAAGGCGTACATGTACCTTTACCCACCGTACCGAAGACAACAATTCTCTTTGACGCGATTTCTAGAATAATTCGACCCACAGTACAACTGCCAGATACTAATGCGTATGCGACCGTTGTTGCTTATCGCATCGACGTTAGCAGAGCCATGGGAAACCTTTCGAGGGAGTTACGCTGACTTCAGCACGAGAGCGCAAATCGAATCATCGTCGACCCTTCGGAAACACTCGTTAGACATATCGTAGTAGTTTAGTCAACTGCGGCAGAGAATGTCGTTTATAAAAGAAACATTTACACGTTTAGAACCGAAATAAATGCCAATTAGATCAAAATTGATTGAAAAATGTCCAAAATGTGCGTCGTTGTTGTAGTTTTGCGTCAATGAACTGAATCCCTCGAAGAGGACTTTATCGGAGTAGTGTTCAAATTCTTGGGAACTCGGTGCTAAAAGGTAGGTCGGTTGGGCGAGGGACATCGCCGTTCCTTGCATAAGATGGCTTCCACAAGGTAGTCGATTCCCGCGCGTGGATTATCAAGGAATAATTATTAATTTGTTGATATTTCGCGAAAACAGTTCTTTTGCGGTAGATTGCGTACCCAGTTGTTTTTACGGGGTACGGTCGATAAGTTTGTGTACCATATGCGGTTCGTCGCAATAAACGTTGTAATTTGACGTAGTAGGTCGATTTTTTGTTTGAATTATGGTTAAGTTACGCGATTATGAGGACTTTGTTTGAACTGTGACAATTTTCTATGAAATTATGGCTATATTTTGAACGAAATCGCTGTTTTTAATTTGGTCGCCATTTCCGTTACGTGTCAAGTCACGTATCACTATCAGCTGACCTACTCGATTTACGAACGTGCTTGCTTTAATTAAGGATAAAGAATTACCTCGTTAGTTGTTTCGTGTGTAAGGGGTAAGGAATAACGTGCCTAGTAAGAGGTTTCAAGTTGCATGCTAATACTAGTTAGAATCAGGTTTGTACGACCTCATGGCATTACAAATGATTTATGTGGAAGTAGTGGCATTGTGTTGTCGAAATGTTTAGAAAACGGTTTTATTTCCAAAGCATTGTTTAAAAACGTGGTTTCGGATTTGCCTTCTTTTATGTAACTAGATTCGCCTTCTTTATGTAACTAGATTCGCCTTCTTTATGTAACTAGATTCGCTTTTACTAGCCCAAGGTTTTTTAAAGATTGTTTTGATGTCTTTTTAACAATTCTATGATACGAATATGTAAGCATTTTAGTGAAGTCTCGTATTTAGTTAAGTGGTGTGAGTAGGAAAAAAGTGGTTCCAGTGTAACTATCTCTATTTATTTCTTGCGTTGGTATCTATAACATGAAATGTCAATTTCGTTTGAAAGAGACACGTTCGTACATGTAAGTTTTCTGTGCACATTTGCCCACAGTTTTGCACGACTGATTAGAACATGGTTCAAATAATTGACATGCAAATTAGTTATGTTTTATTGTGCCGTCAAATTTTCGTGAAAATAAATTTAAAAATTTTCTACAATATTTGGATCTTGTCATACAGAAGCAAGTAAACATTTAGGAAATAAACAACTAAATGCAGATTTGTGAGAACGTTTTACTTTTCATCAGAATTAATTGATTTGGTTGTTTTAAGTAAGCCTTTAGATTAAACAGTGATATACGCATTAAACAATAAAAAAATTACTCTTACATCATGTGGTTGTCATTTTATTTCTAAATTCTTGGTTTTTTATTTGTAAAATATTATTTTTTTATTTTTTTGACTTTCTCTGTTTTTTCTTTTTAGCTATCTTTTTTATTTTTCTCTCTATCCATTTTCCTGTTTATCTTTTTCGCTTCTTTTGTCTGTCCCACCCTTTCCTTCCTTCCTTTCCTTCCTTCCTTCCTTCCTTCCTTCCTTCCTTCCTTCCTTCCTTCCTTCCTTCCTTCCTTCCTTCCTTCCTTCCTTCCTTCCTTCCTTCCTTCCTTCCTTCCTTCCTTCCTTCCTTCCTTCCTTCCTTCCTTCCTTCCTTCCTTCCTTCCTTCCTTCCTTCCTTCCTTCCTTCCTTCCTTCCTTCCTTCCTTCCTTCCTTCCTTCCTTCCTTCCTTCCTTCCTTCCTTCCTTCCTTCCTTCCTTCCTTCCTTCCTTCCTTCCTTCCTTCCTTCCTTCCTTCCTTCCTTCCTTCCTTCCTTCCTTCCTTCCTTCCTTCCTTCCTTCCTTCCTTCCTTCCTTCCTTCCTTCCTTCCTTCCTTCCTTCCTTCCTTCCTTCCTTCCTTCCTTCCTTCCTTCCTTCCTTCCTTCCTTCCTTCCTTCCTTCCTTCCTTCCTTCCTTCCTTCCTTCCTTCCTTCCTTCCTTCCTTCCTTCCTTCCTTCCTTCCTTCCTTCCTTCCTTCCTTCCTTCCTTCCTTCCTTCCTTCCTTCCTTCCTTCCTTCCTTCCTTCCTTCCTTCCTTCCTTCCTTCCTTCCTTCCTTCCTTCCTTCCTTCCTTCCTTCCTTCCTTCCTTCCTTCCTTTCCTTCCTCCTTCCTTCCTTCCTCGCCTTCCTTCCTTCCTCGCCTTCCTTCCTACCTTCCTTCCTCGCCTTCCTTCCTCCTTTTTGCCCTGTCTTTCTCCTGGGCTTTCATTCGTCTTCCTTCTTTTGTTATCTTGCTTTTTTCTTGTCCTTCTTTTTCTGTAATCTGGGATGAAATCCACGGTAAAAATATCAATCAGGGAAAAGTAGCATTTTGGAGAAACAACTTTAGATTGACCAAAAAAAGTTCCGGAAGTTTAAGAAACACGTCGTTTTGGAAAAAAACTTCAAATTTTTCGTGGAAATGTGCCTGCATTCGAAATTTTCGGTCCAAATTCAATATTTCCGTCCTTCCTTCCTTATTTCCGTCCTTCCTTATTTCCTTCCTTCCTTCCGTCCTTCCTTCTTTCCTTCCTTCCTTCCTTCTAGTTCTTTTTACTTTGCTCTCTTTTTTCCTTCCTTCCAGTTTTTTTACTTTGCTCTCTTTTTTACTTTCCTTTTCTCATTATCTTTCTCTTTCTTCATCAATTTCTCTTCTTCCTCCTCATCCCCCTCTTCTTCTTCTTTCCCTTTCTTTTTGTCTTTTCTCCCTTTTTCTTTCTCCTTTCCTTTCTCTTTCTCCTTGTCCTTATCCTTCTACTTCTCCCTCTCTCTCTTTTAAATTTTTACGTAATACGCTTCATATTTTCTATTTCATTCTTTCAATTGATGAATTAGAATAGATGCAAGGGCACAATTAAGGGGGGTTTGCGGGGGCGCTAATCACTTGAAATTGAAAATATAGTTTTACCATGACATTTCTAATTTAAATTCGGACTTTTCATTTTTCACAAATAACATTTACAAAAAAATTCTGGAATTTTTGTTTGCAAATTTAAAAAATTTGAACCCCAAATTTTGAAAAGAATGTTTTTATTTCGAGATAAAAAACTAAAATTTGTAAAAACAAAATTCGAAATGTATGCAAAATTTTGAAAAAGTCAAAATTTCTGAAAAAATTAGAAAAACATCTTTGAATTTAAAAATTTAATCCTAAACCAGTTGTTAGTAAAATGTCAAATATTAGACTTTTTACATAAAATAACTTCGAAAATGTTCGAAATTTGGAGGTTAAAGTCGAAATTTTGAGAATTATGTTTTCATTATTTTGAGTTTTAATTCGAAACTTAAAACTTCAGTCGCAACATTTCGGTTTTAAACCGGAAAAGTCGATAATTGTCGACGTTTTTTTGCAAAATTTTGACTTCTGCATCGAATTGTTGACGAAATGTCAACTTTTGTTGACGAAATGTTAACTATTGTTGACGAAATGCCAACTATTGTTGACGAAATGTCGACTATTGTTGACGAAATGTCGACTATTGTTGACGAAATGTCAACTCTTCATGGTAGACCCTTATTGACCGGAAATAAAAAAAAAAACGAAATGTCAACTATTTTATTAATAATCCAAAAATACTTTCGAAATTAATCTCCACGTTTTAAATTGAATCTAACAATTTTAGGAATTTTTTTTTTTAAGTTGGGGATTTTTCTGAGCGTAATTACGCATTTGGACTTCAAATGAGAGAACATTCCATTTCCAATTTAAAATTTTGACAGCCAATTTGACATTTAGTCGCAAAATTTTTGTTTTGAATCGGAAAAGTCCAGTTTTTTTAATTTTCGATGTTATTTTTTCCAAAATTTCGACTTCCACATCGAAATATTCACTTTGATTTCGAAATTTCGTCAAATTTTAAACGTATTTTCGACTTTAATCTCCAAATTGTGACTTTTCGACTCCGAATTTTAAGAAACATTTTTTATTTCCGATTTAAGCATTTTTCTGGGCTTTATATTTTGACTTCAAATGTGATAATTCGAAAGACATCTTTCGTAAAAATATTGAGTTTTGTTCTCAAAATTTAATATTTTTACGAAAGATGTCTTTCGAATGCTCACATTTGAAGTCAAAATATAAATATTGAGTTTTGTTCTCCAAATTTAAGTTTTTTTGTTTTGTTTTTCGCAATTCCGACTTTTTGTCGCATTTTTGATATTAAAGGAACATTTTGTGAATAAAACCAAAATTTACCAAAAATACTTATTGAAAAAAAACCAAGTTTTTAGAAATGAATGAATTATTAATAAGTTCAATGTTTTATTTTGTAAAAGAAAATAATCGGAATACAAGCGCTGGAAAGTGTCAACGAAAAATATTTGGTTAAAGCCAGAGACTAAATAGACTGAACGTTTCAATCTCGTAACATGTGAACAGCTGAATGTAAAACCCGGGGAAGTGTGCTGCATCCCACTACTCTTTGACATGGCCCGATTAAGTATTTATAAATACGAAACTTGCCGCGTAACGGTTCTAACGATTTAGATATGGAACTTTGGAATTAGGGGCTTTTGGGCCAAAAGGATAAGTGCTTTTTGGTATAAGTTCGGGAGAACTATTTTCAAAGACATCTTGGTTTAATAGTAAATAATTCTCTTTCAATACGCGACGCCTGTGTAAAACTTCTAATTTTCCTTCACTAATGGGTTCACTGCGGTTTCGACAATGTTCCACAATACACTTCCCCATATTTACAGCCCATTTTCTAAAAAAAAAACGATGCTATCTTCGCGAAGGTCTGTCAAATAAGAGAGGCGTTGTGAGCAAGGCGGAGCTAGGCTTTTCGCCAGGTTTTCAGCTGGCTTCACCGCTTATCGTGTTACGTTGAGTCTATTTAGTCTCTGGTTAAAGCATGTATTTAATACTTGCCTATTCTCTCCGAAAGCAACATCTGTCTGCATGGTAAAGGATAAAGTTAGGCACGTGTATGGAGATCGCGAGTCCGCGCAGGCGTCACTTTGATATTTCCACGCACTGATTCCGAACGCATTGGGAATTATTTCCGTAGAGAACCCCAGTCAAATGGAGTAGAAAAAGAGATAATGGAAGCACGTAAAACGCGGAGCCACAGATGCGCGCAGCTGTCAATATAGAAATATTAAATATATGTCAGTTGGCGACCCTGCCGCCACAGCCAACTGTGGCATTGTGGGTAAGCGTCGGTTTAAATTCAAATTGTTGGGTTACGGCGAACAGTCGCTAGTTTCTTTCGATTTATCCGCGACCGATTATTTTTAAAGTTACCGAGTTAGTTGTTTGTGTTGTTGCAGTGAAATCGCAATGGGGGACGCGGAATACAACGCGAAATTCGAAAATCTACAGCGGTATATACCGTTTTTGGACAACATGATACAACAATTGAAAGATCCGTCGAAGAAGAACTAGAGAGGCACAGCTGAGCAAGATGGAGTCGTTACATGCGATGATTACGGACCGAAGGCGACGGTAAGTCGGAAGTGTTCATGAAATTTGAAATTAACCACTTGGGGAATCGCCAGGTTGTGCCGCTTGTAAGCAGTGTGGAAATTTGGCAGTAACGGCCTACTTTCTAGTTGTTTAATCTAAACTTTGATAAGATTTGAATTTTCTTTCATTTTACTCTGTTAAAACTGTTTTCTTTGTAAGTTTAAAACTGTAAAAACGAGAATCTATCAAACACGTTCGAGTTGTCTTGAAATTAATTTGGACATTTTCATGATTTTTAAATAAGTTCAATATTTTGTAAAAGCTTGATTTTTAAAGTTTACCATGATTAACAACGCTTTAAGCTTGCCAAAAAGTTACTCAATCAAAAAAAAATAATGTAAAACGACGATGGTTTTGCCATTTTAAAAGATTTTGCATGTTTCAAAATTATTAAGTTAAAACAGACTCCATTTTTTTTTAACTCGCACTGAAGTCAGTCATGATTTTCCAAATTGATTATCTTTGTGAAAAATTTCAACGAAAATGAAAATAAGTTAAAGGCAGCGCCATCTCTTTTAAGTTGTAAAAAGTAGCACCGATGGTTACATTTTGTGAAGTTGTAGCTTTTATCGCGTAACAGTTGGTAGAATTAGGAGTACAAGTTGACAACGAATGCAGAGTTTGAAATACGTTGGAACGAATGACAGTTGACATTGATATTTGTAAGTAGTTTGTGATCCATGTAATACTTTAAGTGCGTCAAAACAAACTACTTATGTAAGCTGAAAGGTAAAACTAAATAGTTATATAATATCTAATATTTTTTCAAACATCTGGCATTTTTAATATTCATTGTTTCTAAATCTTATGAGTTACGAGTGCCAATAATTGAAAATATGTGATATTTAGGAAATATGCAGTGACGTACTTCCTATTTTTTAAACTAGTTATGACAGATCCACGTTGTCTAATAAGTGACTACTTATAACTTGTTACTTGAACTGCTTGCGATTTATCTGGATTTAAATCAAATTTGAAACAGAAGTTACTGATAATCTAAAATTAGAGAATATATTAAAGCATTTTATGAGAGGGAGTACATAATTCGCCAGCGAAAGTATCATCTCGAATTACAAATTTATGGCGATGTTTATCAGTAGTTACTTAATTTGAGTAACTTAAAAGTTAAACAGTTATCTGTACCACATCCAAAGTTTGAGGCAATTAAGACTTAACGTTTTCTTTTAGGTTAAAATTCGAAACTCTTGTCAAATGCGAAGAGGTCATCATCAAATTGCATCAGAAAGTGGTAAGTTTTTGAATTTATTTAAACATGTTACGTGACATTTACTCTTTTTTTTTAATCAGCAATTTCCTTTTCGTTCATAGATGAGTAGAGGGCGCAGGCAGTAAACTTGACAGTAATCACGTGGTAAAAATTGTGACAGGATAAAGCGTCGTTGGTACTCGTACTATTTACGATGCGTTATTTTATCGAACCAGCTACGTCACAACTTTCCAGCTTTTAATTAAAGATTGTTCGGTGATCTTATTTGACTTGTTATTTTATATTTTGATTGACTACCTTTTTTAAGAACAACTCAAACTCTAACAAACAAATTTAACTCAAAATTTGACAACGTAACGCCCACTACTAAAAAAATACGTCAAAGATTATTTCTTTATACTCACAATTTAACCGACATATTTCATTAATAATTGGACAGATTGGCTTTATTTTGACCAATTTGAATTTGAATTCGGTGTACTTGATGCAGGATTCGAGTTCTGTGGCATAAGTTATTACTTAAAGTTCGATAAATTCAATGTAAGTGTCACAAAAACTACTTAAAATTAGGCTAAAATTCGACAAATTCTATTTAAATATACAGTTAAAACCGGATATAACGACATTGAAGGGACCATAAACTTCGGTCGCTGTAACCGGTAGTTGTTATAAGCAATATAACTGGCAGTACAGTTAGCTTTTAAAATAATCGTTGGGAACTTGCCATTTAGTCATAATAACCGATGCGTCGTTGTAAACGATGTCGTTATATCCGGTTTTTACTGTAATTACATCGTACATAAACCTGGTTTGTTATTCTCATCAATAATTGCTGCCATTGATTGAATGAAATGTGACATATTAGGTTTATAATTCGACAGAAAATTATTAATTTGCTCAACATTTAAATAAATATAAATCAAATGAAAAGAATTTTGTTTCAAAATTCAACTAAAATAGCTCTGAATTTAAATAAGTTGGCCCAAAATCGACTAATTTTGATGTAATAATTTAAAGAGTTTGAATCACACTTGACTTGATTCCTTGAGAATTTTTCAACCTTAAATTGGTCGAGAGTAAAGTTTTTTTTTATCCTTCGAGTGGTAGATGACGATAAAACTTAACAAATGGAAAGTGGACTCGATACTTTTTTAAATGGCAACGGAGTAATCCTTGATTCTGTCAAGGCTGAAACCGAAGAGTGTGGATTGTGCTGCAATTTTTTAAGTACCAATCGAATTATTTCGTCCGGTAAATCCCCCTGTGATGCTGGCGTTACTGACTGTCTCTTTTACTACTCTAAATGTGAATACATTGCAGAGAACTTGTCTCAACTTGTACTTTATTTTGCAACTGGTGGAACTCTGATACTGGTCCCTAGTTACGGGGAGCACCTACAGCCTTAACATTTTTTTTTTTTGTCTAGGCAAAGCAAGCATTTTGGGAAGTGCTCAATTTAACGTTTTATTATCATCGAGTTATTATTTATCTGTTTTCGTCGCGTCATTTTATTTATCTCGATTTTCGTCGCGTTTTATTTATCTTGAATTTCGTCGCGTTTTGGGAGCTGCTCAATTTAACGTTTTATTATCATCGCATTATTATTTATCTGTTTTATTTATCTCGATTTTCGTCGCGTTTTATTTATCTTGAATTTCGTCGCGTTTTGGGAGCTGCTCAATTTAACGTTTTATTATCATCGCGTTATTATTTATCTGTTTTCGTCGCGTCATTTTATTTATTTCGATTTTCGTCGCGTTTTATTTATGTCGATTTCCGTCGCATTGACTTTATTCATGTCAATTATCGTCGCATTATTCATTTGAATTTTCGTCGTTTGGGGTTTTTTATGGAATTACCGCTGCGTTGTTTTTTTAGTGTTGTTGCATTGTTTTATCTTGATTTTGTGACGTTGACTTCGTTTTCGTTAATTTTCGTAGCATTGGCTTCGTTTTTATCGCGATGGTCTTATTTTCATCGCGATGATCTTATTTTTATCACGATTGTCTTAATTTCATCGCGATTGTCTTAATTTCATCGCGACGGTCTTAATTTCATCGCGACGGTTTTATTTTTATCGCGATGGCTTTATTTTTATCGCGATGGCTTTGTATTCGTTAATGAATGTGGCCTTTCTTTGTGCGAAATTTAATGCGGATGTAACAAATCGAGTGAATTGGAAGGCGCCATTTTGGGAAGTGCAACATTCAAATTTCATGATGTTACTAGACTTTGGGCAATACGCTTGGTTTCTCCCTGTTGGCATTGATAGTTAGATGACGCGCTTCGTTCCATGTGCTTCAGCTACCAGGGTGTAGAAGATACACCCCGCGCACGGATGAATTTCAACTGTGTTACTTGATAGAAAGTTACAGAAGTAACTTCAGTTAAAAATACGAATAATTTGGGAAGATTCACATTAAACTCTTTAGGAGTATCGACCCAATTATTCAACGTCCGGACATTTTTTCTGTTTTTACAGAATTAACGTCTGGTTCCTTATTTCGTCAGAATTCGTTTGTTTAAACGATATCTGTCGAAAACAGACCGCCTCGTGTCACATATTGACCAGGCGCTGATTCCTGAGGTACGCATTCAATCAAATTCATTTGTAAATATAAATTTATATAAAAGTGACAGTTTCCCCTCTATTTTATAGTTGTCTGTTCCAGGTGCGGAAAAACTCACTACGACCGAAGGCCCATACCCAAATAACTGACATCGAGAGCCTTTTCGACTGTGCACCACGTAAACTCGACGACGCTGATATCGTCTGTGATTTCTTAAACGACCCGAAGCAAAAGTTTGATGTGTCGCGAATCATTGCCGAATATAAATCAGCTAGTGACATTTCCTCGAAAGCACCTTACGCACAAAGAAACGTAGATTACCCAATAAATCAGCGATACAAGTTGTTCCACAGAAAACTAAAAACGGCTGAAATCGATTCAGATTTCAAAAAAACCGAAACATTTGATGGGACAACACAAAGCAGAAGCGCCTCCCCCTCCCAAAATAAATAAAGATTTGGAGCGAATAAGTACCGAAGTACAACAACCTTCCCAAAACCCCAATCAAATTGAATCTCTCGTTCAAACGAGAAAATGTAAAAGAGATCAAAATGGACAAAACAAAAAATTAATAAAAAAGAGACCTGAAAATCTCGTAAGGGAAATATCGATTGGTATTAATGGTGAAAGAACTACCGTGATACACCGCAATCCAAATTCCAACGTTAACGAATTTCACTCATACACTATGGTACTACCGCGCTCGAAAAAAACAATCATTTTCCCCAAATTTGTCACGTCAATGACCGTCGACGTTTCCGCAATCGAATCATCTTCACTGACTTACGATCCGGCCCCCACCCGCATAACGACGGCCAAAGCGGACGAACCACCGTCGGACTTCCAACAAAATTCCCCGCTGACGAATAAACAAATGCACACTTGGAGCTTCAAACAACACTTTGTGCGGCGGCCGGAGCAAGTCTCCACCGACATTTACAAAGTCAAAGTGGCGGAAATCTACGATGGTACCCGCCATTACATAAACCGCGTGTTTCCAGCTTTAACGATCACTGGCGACGATATGAGAATGTTTTACGTGCCGAGTCCCTATCGCTACTATATTGTATAATTTTAGGACGGATAAAGAGGTTAGTTTGTTGCCGAATAGGAGTAATACGCACGTGAGTGCGAAGTTTTTGGATGTACCGCAAGTGGATACGAGCATTGAGGGGAAGTGGCGGATTGCGAAGCCGGTGTGCCGGTATTGGGGGTTTCGGTACGACTTCGATATTCTTCTGCCGGATGGTACCTATGAATCCTGCTGCATCGGACCGCGTTATCGCTATGTGGATATCGATCTTGCCACCAAGGAGATGAAGCAAGGTATAACTTGGGTTGGACTTTACTGTTATAAGGTGCCGATTTTCCTTTCCCAACAAAGCTGTTATAAGGTGCCGATTTTCCTTTCCCAACGAAGCCCCAGCTTTTTCCGCACATGTGTTCTTTTTCAAATCTTTCGTTCCAATACACGCTCTCCTTTTAAACCAACTCCTTAATTGATCCACTCTCCCATTTATGATAGGAATTTTTAGTCAAAGTGAAATTGATGAATAGACGCTGGCGAAGTTTTACGTGAAAAGACGTTGATTAATTTTAACTTGAATCGATGTTGATGAATCTTTGCTTGAAGAGGAATGATTCAAGTATGATAAATGAAAGGAAGCTGTTTTTCAGTTTCATTGCTTATTCACTTAAAGTACGTACCTCTTACTCCGATTTTTGGATATGTACCCGCTCCTACTTTTGCTTGAAGAGGAATGATTCAAGTATGATAAATGAAAGGAAGCTGTTTTCAGTTTCATTACTTATTCACTTAAAGTACGTATCTCTTACTCCGATTTTTGGATATGTACCCGCTCCTACTACGATCGTTTGCGTTTATCCTCTCGTTGCAAGTATTTGTTGTTATTACTTCCTTTTTTCTACCTCTTCGATTTTGGACGATGTACACGCTGTACACGGTATCTACTCAGTGTAAACTCTTGTTCTACTTTTGACGTTTAAATCATGCTTCCACCGACCTTGTCTCGCTACGTTTTTATTTCTTTCTTCTGAAGAGAAACTGAAGTTGTACGAAACTGAATTTTACTGAATTTTTTTTTAGTAAGGTATGAATGGTAGTTGTTATAAATGAGACTAACTATAACTGGCATTTTGATGCTCGTGTATTGTAAGAGGTAAACAGAAAAAAAACTGCCTAATATACTCTTGATTTAATCTATCGAAAATGCATTATTAGTATTCGTGTTTTTAACACGTTTGGACCAAGAATGTTATACATTTTAAACTATCAGTCATTCTCTTCACTTGATGAACACTTCTTGTATTCGGTTAAACTCGTGGAATACCAATTGTTGAAATAATTCAAAAGTGTGGACAAATATTTGTCACACGACCGGAATAATGTTTAGAAAATATTTCCATGTCATGGCGCCAAACAAAGAACTAATGAAATCAGTTGTGAAACACCTTATCAAGCGAAATATTAGCAGCACGTTCTTTAAATTATGCGAAAATGGAGAAATGAGCCGCTGAATTATGACAACTGTCTTAATTGGCATACATTGAGAATGTTATGAGAAAGTTGAATTTGAGTGTAACGACTGGAAGAATGGCTCAAGAAGGACACCATCGAGAATAGGTATGACATTAATATTACGAAAGGGCCAGATGAGATTCAAAAGTAACCTATGTACGCCAAGGAGAGAAGAAACAGATTAATTAATTAAATAATTGGGCATAAGAAATACTGTTTTGCCTCAAATGAAACGGGTAAACGTGTACAAGCTTCCATCAAATTAACACAATCTTCGCCATTTTTAACAATTTACTCTGAGTTAGTTACGAAGGAACAAAATTGTTGAGCTGTGATACCGATTGCCCAAAATTGATTCAAACCGATGATTCAATGTGACAATGCGCCAAAACGCAGTGTGTCAACCTAGAGATGCTCCAGAGCAAAAAATGTACACCGCTCTAAACTTCTCCCTGTTAATTCAACTTGGTTTCCCGTGGGCACTGAAAAGATTCAGTGCGAAGAAAAAACCCGAAAATGGATCATTCATCGTAATAGAAAATTGAAGTGCACTCGTTGAGATATTTTTTGCTGAATAGCAATTACACAATTTGTTCTATATTCATCTAATATCTGTGACTTGTGGCTACTTCTGAAACTGAACTTCTGAAGGAACGAAGATTTTCTGACACAAACAAATTGTATATCGATCGCTCAACAGAATATGCCAAAAAAAACTGTGTGAGAAACATCTCACAGTAGACAAGTAATGTGAACATATAACGAAGTGAATGTTACGAGTTATATCAGTCAAATTGCGTTGAAGGAAACTTCGTCAACAAGTTTGGTTATCAAGCAGTTGTGAATGATTGTAGGCAGACGTTATTAACAATCTTGTGGCACACGACCACTGATCGAAGAATCGAACATTAGAAGGAAGAAAGCAGAGGATATTCGCATGTGATATAATTCGGATACAAGTATCAATGAAGATGATAAAACACAAAATATGCACGAAATCTAATCCATAATTGTTACAATACACGCGAATGTTCCGCCCTAAACGATGTCCAGAAATACTACTTGAATATCTCTGGCGATTGGAAAGAACACTTTTGAACTAATCCCGATTTTATCTAAGGTCCGCCAAATGCGACGAATTTTAATTCCGAAATCAAAAATTAGTACACAAATCTTGTCCCCTGAAACCAATAATGATTAAAAAACACCACAACAGTTGCTTTAACGCATTTCGATAGCCAAGCTATCATCTTAGAAATAACAAACAATTGACAGTAGACATGGGTAGCGCAGATAAATTTGGTGAGTTAACTCAGTAACTCAAGCGCAACAGACTGAGTTGGCGCATTGAGTTAACTCAATTGCGCCATGGACGCAGACAATACTGATTGGAACCTTCATACGTTTGCGTTGCATAGATAACAGTAGCACGCGTGTTGAGATGTTGAATTGAAGACCTGAGAGAGACACTCGCAGATCGCTTTAACGCTTCCGCATATGTGCTGGTTCGCTACATTAATCGTTTCGTCTACTTCTCAATTTACAAGCAACGCAGATAAATATTATATGCATTTCTTATCTTGTTAGAATAATGTGAAACCCTTATGACGATAATTATTTTATGTATTTCTGTGCAAAGTGTTGTACTTGTATTAATTATTTACTGCGACCGTCAACCTTGCTTATTGGAGGAATATCCTAACTTCGTAACGCAATAACTCAGCGAGTTGGCGGCGTGAAGCCGAGCACTACAGTCTACATTCTCGCCCGCAACACACATTTCGCATATCGCATCGGTACTCCTATAAAATCACAAAATGAGTTGTGCGCTATGGCGCATTTAAAAGGGGATTTAACTCAGTCGGCGCAATGAAATGAGTTGAGCAATTGTGCGGCGTAGCGCAGTGTTACACATCACTGACAGAATGAACTAAACCCATCTACAATTTTTTTTAAGTACAATGTTCTCGCGCAAAGGGTAAACTTTGCCCAACGAAGTTCCGTCAAGTGAAGATCCGTATGAAGTTCTTAATGATATGTTTTACATTGATGGAATTATCCACAAACTAAACATAATTCTACCTTTGTATCCTCACGCGACTGATGTAAGATGTGAAGGCGAAGCGGTCATAAAAGTGACACAGGATTCGCTTGCATTACCTACCACCTCACACAGAAAACGAAACGGTGATCATAGTCTTGATGAGTTTTGACTTTCTCATAAACATTAAACGAAAGTCTTGGGTCGTCGACATGAAATTAACTTTGATGTAGTTGCACCTCGTTAAATGGAACAAATCCGTGATGGAAACAGCCTAATAAACGACAGCTGTATATTTCCAACAAAGTTATATAATAACTGACACACATGTTTTACCTTGAAGATTTACCTAAGTTGGGGATAAATTATAAACTAAGAAACAGAAACACGAACTTGTCCACACGTCGCAGAATAAGGTATGTCCAATTCGAGGGCGCATCACATTCACGACAACTCGTTTTACTAATCTAGTAGCATTTCGATTGAATCGAAAATAAATAGAAGTCTTGAGCGTCTGATATAATTACGCAATTTCAAGCAGCAGGCTGAAGATACTGCGGGTAATTCGTCCGCAAACTTATACTTTGCGGTACAAACCTTACCTTGCAAAAAATGTTCAGAGACAAAATGAAATATGGCTGAAATACGAGTAAGTATTGTGGCAATTTATTTCATCGAATCGAAGCTATCCGCAACTAAGTTATTTGGAGAGTCGTTGTCCAGCTTAGATGGAGGCCCAGGTCTTTTAGGTTAAAATCATGCTGCCGAAACTCGTGAACCATTTTTGCTAAGAGCTGATGCGCATTTCAAATGAACACTTTGAATATAATTTGTCGAGACATGGTCTCGACAAGTGTTCGAAATTCTTATAAAAGCATGATGCAAACTTACTTGATCAAACCATACAAGAGTGAAACTTAGCTCACTTCTAGTGACCTTTCCAACCTTAGTTACATCGTATATTGTTATACTGGATCAGAATTCCTAAGAGGTTTTATGTAATATGATTAAATATTTCCTTTTTTCAAAAATGAAAACCGTGTTCTCGGGACGTACATTTGACGTGATAAAGCAAATTGGAACTATACGATACTCAATGAATTAACACAACGAGCCTTACAGAATACATTCGATTTCTTAGGAGAAGAAATGATGATGATCTTGAGGAACTCATTTTTAAGATGGTGGCGTTGAGACAATTTGTCGCTACATTTAGAGAATTGATACTTTTGATTCTGAGAAGTAGGTTTGATATTCGTGCTGAGACGATCACAGGGACCGTTAGATGGACTTCGGTCGTGTGCGACAAGTTCTATCATGAACGCATTGATTGTTTATCGAACCATATAACCAAAGTCATTGGCAATCGGTCGAATATGTCTTCGAACCTTACTTTTGCAAATAAACGATCGTATATATTTTACTGCATCGCCCGTTTGACCGAATAGGAACGCATATGTCACTAGAACTCTCAATTTGACGGTCCCTGCGACTTGTTCAATGTGAATGGGCCCCTTAATTCGTGAAGTATATAACAATGGACACATCAAATAAACATTCCACTGTTTCAATAAGGCCTTACACTGACATGGTTTTAAAAATGGCGAAGATGTTAATATTGGGATATATGGTCCTAATTTTAGGGACTCGCAAACCCTGGGCCATAGCTGCACCATCTTCCAGGCTGGAGTTAAATGTTTGCCCTCGTGAATGCCCCAACAGACGTATAAGATAGGATAGAATATTTTAATATTCCAGGCAGATTTAGAAGTCTTAAAGTCCTATACTTTCGATTCTTAAGATTGTCTGGAAGAGCAAACAATGCCTGGAGGAATTGGTGACAGGTAATAGATGGACCTTGATGTGGTGCCAGGCCACGAGGGCATAGAAGGAAACGTGATAGATATACTTGCGTAAAGAGGAGCCAAATCTCCATTTTATAGGTGCCATTTGGTAGCATCAAAAGCCATGTCTCAATTAAACTTCACGATTAGAAAAAGGGACAGATAAACACTCTTTGAAAAAATAATCCAGCTCAAAGGTAAGCGAAAAGATTTTTTAATTATTCGCCAGAGAAGGCGAGAAAGTTGTACCAGGCCATGAGGGAATAGAAGGAAACGTGGTAGATATACTTGCGTAAAGAGTCTTAAGATTGTTTGGGAGTGTAAACAATGCCTGGAGGAATCGGTGACAGGTAATAGATTGACCTTGATCTGGTGCCAGGCCCTGAGGGAATAGAAGGAAACGTAATAGATATACTTGCGTAAAGAGGAGCCAAATCGCCATTTTATGGGCGCATTTGGTAGCATCAAAAGCGATGGCTCAATTAAACTTCACAATTAGAAAAAGGGAAGATAAAAACTCTTCGAAAAAATAATCCAGTTCAAAGGTAAGCGAAAAGATTTTTTAATTATTCGCCAGAGAAGGCGAAAAAGTTAATCGATCTATTGAAGAACAATCTAAGGCTCTTCACTGTTCTTCTTATCGGTCACTCAAAGTTACGAATTTTTTCAATTCGTGAATTGATTTTTTAAAGTTTTTCGAAATTTCTCTCTCCACATGCTGATTAGATATAAAATCCCACACTATTTTTGTCTGTTTCATCCTTATCACCAGTAATAACCAAGATAACTGTGTTCTTCTATGTTCTCTGATATGGGGCACACTCTTTAGGTCTTTAGGGAGAGAGCTTAGAAAAGAAAGGATACCGGGAAAGGAGCAATTAAAGGACCTTAATTAAAACCTCAACATTTTTAGAAAAACTCACTATTTTGAAATACAATCAAAATTTTCAATGGAAAGTAAAATTTTTAGAAAAACAAAAATGGAATTGTGGAAATGTGGTTGAAATTTTGAAAAAAAAAAGAATTTTGAGAATAAATTAATATGTCAAGAAATAAGCATTTCCAAAAAAGTCAAATTTTGGGAAAAGCCGAAGTTTCCAGCAAATGCCAAATTTTGGGAAAAAATGAAGATATTTTAAAAAATGATACATTTTGAAAAAATGACACATTTTGAAAAAATGACACATTTTGAAAAAATGACACATTTTCAAAGAAAAAACAAATTTTCAGTCAAACGTCACAATTTTGACAAGGAATCGACATTTCCAATAGAACTTCAAATTTCGTAAAGCCAAGTAGAATTTTGAGAATGCCGCCGAAATGTTGAAAAATGAGACAAAATTTTGAGAAGCTATTTCCAAAAAAAAACGTCAATAATTCGAAAAGGGACGAATTTTGGGAAAAGCTAATATTTCCAAAAAAGTCAAATTTTAGAAAAAAATGAGAAATTTTACGAAAATTGAAAGAAAAACAAAATTTTCAGTGAAATGTTAACACTTTGACAAACAAAACGAAATTCCCCATATTACCCTAAATTTGAGAAAAAAAAAGTAGAATTTTGGAAACATGGTCGAGATTTTGAAAAAAAGACAAATTTTGAGAAAAATCGAACTTTCAAAAAAGTTATCATTTTCAAAAAAGTTCAAGCGAGAAATGTCAAAAATTCGAAAAAAGGAGAATTTTGGAAAAACCCGAAATTTCTAGGAAAACCCCGAAATTTCTAGGAAAACCCAAAATGAAGAAATTTTGAAAAAGGAGGCATTTTGAAATAAAGACGGAATGAGTAAAACGTACAACGTTTTGGGAAAGAAAGTTGAATTTTGGGAATACGATTGAAATTTTCAAAAAATGCGAATTTTGGAAAAACCCGATATTTCTAGGAGAACCCAAAATGAAGAAATTTTGAAAAAGGAGGAATTTTGAAATAAAGACGGAATGAGTAAAACGACAACGTTTTGGGAAAGAAAGTTGAATTTTGGGAATACGATTGAAATTTTGAAAAAAGGCGAATTTTGGAAAAACCCGATATTTCTAGGAGAACCCAAAATGAAGAAATTTTGAAAAAGGAGGAACTTTCAAATAAAGACGAAATTAGTAAAACGACAACGTTTTGGGAAAGAAAGTTGAATTTTGGGAATACGATTGAAATTTTGAAAAAAAGCGAATTTTGGAAAAATCCGAGATTTCTAGGAGAACCCAAAATGAAGAAATTTTGAAATAAAGACGAAATTGGTAAAACGACAACGTTTTGGGAAAGAAAGTTGAATTTTGGGAATATGATTGAAATTTTGAAAAAAGGCGAATTTTGGAAAAACCCCATATTTCTAGGAGAACCCAAAATGAAGAAATTTTGAAAAATGGAGGAACTTTGAAATAAAGACGAAATTAGTAAAACGACAACGTTTTGGGAAAGAAGTTGAATTTTGGTAATACGATTGAAATTCTGAAAAAACCAATTTTGAGAATAATCGAAATTTCAAGAAACAGACCTTTTTGGAAAAAGTCGAATTTGGGGAAAAATATTAAATTTTGAAAATAAAAATTGTGGAAAAAGCCGGATTTTTCACGAAAATACCCAATTTAAAAAAAGACGAAGTGTTTCGGAAAAAGTCAAATTTTAAGAAAAAAAAAGCTGGGTTTTAATACTAATATTGATCTTCGAAAAAATTTCAAAAAAAAATTTACGAAAAACCATTCAAAGTTCAATAAAAAGACGAACTTCAAGCAAAACCTCAAAATTTGGAGAAAATTAAAAAAATGTTTTCTTTTGAATTCTTGAGAAAGTTTTAACTTCCAATTTTTTTTTTTTCCAAATTTTAACGTTTTCCTTGAAATTTCGTATTAAAACGTGAATTTCTTTCTTATGAGGGAAGACGAAGAGAGAGAGAGAGAGAGAGAGAGAGAGAGAGAGAGAGAGAGAGAGAGAGAGAGAGAGAGAGAGAGAGAGAGAGAGAGAGAGAGAGAGAGAGAGAGAGCGAAGACGAAGAGAGAGAGAGCGAAGACGAAGAGAGAGAGAGAGAAAGAGAGAAGACGAAGAGAAAAAGAGAGAGAGAGCGAGAAGACGAAGAGAGAAAGAGAGAGCGAGAAGACGAAGAGAGAGAGAGAGAGAGAGAGAGAAGACGAGAGAGAGAGAGAGAGCGAAGACGAAGAGAGAGAGAGAGCGAAGACGAAGAGAGAGAGAGAGCGAAGACGAAGAGAGAGAGAGAAGATGAAGAGTGAAAGAGAGAGAGCGAAGACGAAGAGGAAAGAGAGAGAGAGAGCGAGAAGACGAAGAGTGAAAGAGAGAGAGCGTAGACGAAGAGAGAGAGAGAGAGAGAGAAGACGAAGAGAGAGCGAGAAGACGAAGAGAGAAAGAGAGCGAGAAGACGAAGAGAGAAAGAGAGAGAGCGAGAAGACGAAGAGAGAGAGAGAGAGAGAGACGAAGAGAGAGAGAGAGAGCGAAGACGAAGAGAGAGAGAGAGAGAGCGAAGACGAAAAGAGGGAGAGAGAGAGAAGACGAAGAGAGAAAGAGAGAGAGAGAGAGAGCGAGCGAGAAGACGAAGAGAGAGAGAGAAGACGAAGAGAGAGAGAGAGAGAGCGAAGACGAAGAGAGAGAGAGAGAGAAGACGAAGAGAGAAAGAGAGAGCGAAGACGAAGAGAGAGAGAGAAGACGAAGAGAGATAGAGAAAGAAGAGAGAGAGAGAGAAGACGAAGAGAGAGAGAGAGAAGACGAAGAGAGAGAGAGAGAGAGAGAGAGAGAGAGAAGACGAAGAGAGAGGTAGAAAAATAGGGGTGTATGAAAGAAAGAGAGAGAGGGGTGGGGGGAAGAGGAGCTAGAGAGATTCAGAGAGAAAAGCAGCGAGAAGGAATAAAAAATATTGACCCAGCAGTTTCCAGTAATCGGCCCCTTATAACAGATTTTGCCTTATTAACATTTTTCCCGAAGGTGGCAACCCGGAGAAAATCAGCGATGAAGAATTAACGCCGGAAGTGTCGCGTGTTGTGCCCCGTATGATATTCTGCGCCCGTCCGGCCGGCGAGCCGATCTCGAAGAATTACGACGTTGTGATGGAATTTCCATCGGGCGCCCGCCTGTCCGTACACGTCGAGAAGAAATCGAATGTGACTATGGTGATGGTGCCGAAGGACGAGAACGAGCTGGCCGAGCCCTACGTGAAACAGATTCGGGAGAATTACTGGGACGATCGTTCGCTTCCTCCGTTGTATCATCATCCGCTCGTGCCCGTTCGTTGCGAAATGGAGAAAATCTCGGATTACATGTATAAGGTGTCGAGGACGGATGAGGTGGATTTTAATCATATTTTCGGCGCCCTTGTGACATTCCCCAACGACGAAGATGTCATTGTTTGTATTCCACCGTTTGTTAAGTACAGGTTTGTTTTCTTTAAGAGGAATTCGAGTGATGCTATCGCTAATAATTCGACGACTGAAAGGATCAAAGAAGTGGAATGATGCGAGAAAACGTCCACGTAATGAAAACTTAATCGATTTAACTTGTGATGAAGGGTTTGAGAAGATAAATGAAATTGTTGAAGAAGTTCTTTCGAGGAAGAAGATGAAATTATAAAATTTTCTTGACCCGGCTTTAGTTATAGACTTAAAGATGTAGGTATTACAAAAATGAGGCTGATCTCTGATGCGTTGATATACTCATGAGTGTGAAAAAAAATCGCATCTGGGATATTTGACTAAAAACTTCATAGTTTAGATTCTTTTAGTATTTCTCATTATGTGGCCATTCTATTTCTCGATTTTTTTTTATTATTTTTTTACTATTTAGCTGTTTAGAAATAGTTTTTAGGAACCTCAAACATTCATGTTTTGTAAAATATATTTTTTATATTGTGATGTCACAAAAATAGATCTATTACGATGTTTTTTTTATTTATTGAACCCAGCATTTTGAGCAAATTTGAGAGCATTGCAAGGATAACATTTCCATAGTCATTCCCAGCATGACACTGTCAGGTAGGATCACATCTGTTAGCACTTTTAAAGCCAAACTAAACTGATTCTTTTGAAGAATAAATAAATCAACACAAAAACAAATAGACAGATAATATCCTTCAAACAATTATTGTTCTACGGTAGAAGCATTTTCTTGATACGACAATCCATTCATTGACTGCTATTTTGTCATCTAACGATGTCATCTAATTTAATGTATAGAAATACTTAATTACATTAACATAAACATATAAGCTGTCTTTCTCAAAAATCAAGTTCTCTGTAATGTTAATTTATGTACTTAAAAAGTTACATAAATTCTTACCTAATACTCCCAAATGTCATCTGACCATTCAGTCAATAATTAGAAGGACTGGAGGATTTTTCGTCTTGGATTGAAGTAGCAAATGATTTAATGTATTGCTGATTTCTGTCTGTTAAAATTTAATTGAAATTTTATCGCCTATTATTTATTATTTCAGAAGGGGGCACCCCTGGGACCTAACAATGTAAACGCTGAAAAAATCGAGAGGTAAGTTTGATCAAACTATTTACAAAGCTGACTTAATGATCGACTACTAAAATTAGCTGAAAGACAAGAAAAAATGTATAACAATTCTGTAAACGATATTTAAATAAAACAATTCATTTTTCGTATTTAAATTCTAATTGTCAAACTTTGATGGAAGAATTCCACTCTTCATGTTTAATTTTTTATTGACATCCAGCTAATAACGTTGATTCAAAACTTGTTAAATGTCCACAACAAAGTCAATTTGTTTCAGACCGATAATCGACATATACACCAGCGCAGGCGAAAGCTTGCAACAGCGAAAATGCCAGGAGACGCCGCCACCAAACCGCTTGGAGCGTAATTACCTATCTCGACCGCCCATATCCTACGAAGACCTCGAAACCCTCCAAGCAGACGTCAAAGAGCTCGAAAAAAACATGTCGCTCAATGATTTAAACAAACTCAGAAGCAGACTGTGCGAACAGCTTTGCATAGGAAGCAGCGGCGGTAACCTTAAAACTTCTCCGGGCGAGTCCCTTCGTCCCGAAGAAAACATAAATACCACCGTCAGAAACAAACCAGTGCTCGCCCGAATAATGCCGACATCCCCCGATAAAAAAATAAAAGCGATCGCGACCAAAGCCGACGCCGGGGAAACACCCGCGGTTAAGTCGCAGGTTAAGATCGTGAAAGACTCGGGCGCGTTCGGCTCGGCGCTTTGCAGCATAGACGAGAAAATACTGGAGGTGGGAAAGCGGCGGCTCTCTGCCAAGGAGGAACGAGTCTCCGGCAAGGAAGAACGACCCTCTACCAAGGAAGAACAAGTCTCTAGCAAGGAAGACAGATTCTCCTCCAAAGAAGAACGAGTTTCCACTAAGGAAGAACAACTCGCCTCCAAAGAAGAACGACTCTCCTCCAAAGATGAACGACTCTCCTCCAAAGAAGGACGACTCTTCCTCCAAAGAAGAGCGACTCCCCTTTAAGGAAGAGAGCGAGTTAAAAAATAAGAAAACTGGGCGACCAATTCGAGGCGAAGCCAAAAGTTGAAAGCATCCCCGAAGCGATGGAGCTTCCGGATGCAACTAAACCATCGCCAGTGACAGCACAACAGTCCGCGGCGGAAGCTTTACAGCAGCCCGAGGCAGCACCAGTAGTATTAAAGCCACCAGACCCCCCAGGTGTGACAAAGCAACCTGATGTGAAACCAAATGAAATCGTAAAAACGAACGAAAGAGAAACCAAAGCATCGAAGGATGTCTAAAAATGCCATAAAAACCGGTAAGGACGTCGTTAAGAAAGACGACAAAAGCGAAAGGGTTACGAAACAGTGAGGGTAAATCGAAGAGTGATGTGAAGGAAAAAGAGGGAAAGGTTAAAAGTAAAGAAATGAAGATCGAGGGTAAAAGCAAAGAGACAAAACACAAAGAAGGTGAGAGTACAAAGACCAAGAGTGAAAAGGCATCTACATCTGAATCGAAAAGTAAAGAAAATGAATCTGCGAAAACCAAGAGCTGACAAGGAATCAAAGAGTAAAGACACCAAGCATAGAGATAAAAGCAAATATAGGGAGAAAGATAAAGAAAGGAAGCATAAAGAGTCTTCAAGTGGTGCATCTAGTGATGCTAAAGAAAAGAAAGAGCACAAGGAGAAAAAGCATAAAAGTGATAGAGACAAAGATAAAAGTTCTAGTAGTCACAGTAAAAAAGAGAGTAAGACTGAAAAACATAAACATTCTAGCGATAGCAAAAGAGATAAAAAAGATAACATTGGCGAAGTTAAAATAAATAAAGATGCCAAAAAGAAAAATGATTCTAAAACAGCCGAAGAGAAGCCCAAGCAACCTTCCCTTTCTGATTCAAATACAACGCAACGTCCCACTTCTGATCCGATTGCAATGCAGGATCCCACGTCTAATTCGATTGGGACGCAAGGCTCCACTTCCGATTCGAATGCGACGCAACGTCCCACTTGTGATTCGAATGCGATGCAACGCCCCACGTCTGACTCGATTGCAACGCAAAGCACCACTTCTGATTCGACTACAAAAGGACAACAACCAGTTAGACTAGCTCATAAATATAACCCAAAACCTAAGAAGCCTCAAGTTGATGTTATTGGTGAAGTGGATAAGTCAGTAGCTGAAAGCATAGAACAAAGTATAATGACGTCGCCGGTTAAAATTCCATTTTTGGAAGAAACCAAATCTAATATTCCGATATCTAAAGACCGCCCGTCGTCCCCAAAACCGGTTCCTCCACCACCTAGGCCACCCATAGAGTTGAGTTTAGGTCACGAACTTGTGCCCTTCAGTCAGCAGTTATTTGATCAGCCGCAAAAGACGGCACCCGTCGTTCAAAATCGTCAGCTAGTCGAGCATCATCGTCAATCCATTGAAGAATTGCGATCGCCGACTGAGCAGCATCGGTCACCGATAGATCCATATCGCCAACTGGTGGAGAAGCATCGTCAATCGCTGGAGCCACATCGCCAACCATTCGATCAGCATCAATTGCCAAACTTGAACCGCAGAGGTTTACTAGGAGCTTCCCCCAAATTCATGTCGCCCGTGGAAGATTTCAGCTCGAGACCAAACAGCGACTTACCGACGCCTCTTAACCAATTATTATCTCACGTGGCATCCGGCGGGACACTCTTTCAAAACCAAACGGCGGATCAGCGTAGTTTCCAGAGCAACGTCTTCAACGTTACCACCATCAACGTACAGAATCCTTCGGAAACTCCCACTGATCCTTTCGTGAACCAAACGCAGCCAAATTACAATCAGTATTACCGTAACCCAAACGAAAAATTAACTTATCCCAGGAAAGCATTCGGTAACTATAATTTTACCAACGCGGGGGAATTACAAAATCAAAATTACAAGGAATATTCGAATTTTGATACGCCTCAGTCGCCTCCCGCGTTAGATTTTGAACCCCCTCCTTCTCCTCGAGTGGAGTTTGCGCATCCGAGACCGAATATCTACGAGAGCGCCTCCTTAAGTCTCTACAGTAAACAAGCTAACACGTACGATAACCAGCTGCTTTCACCAACGTACCCACAGCTGATGCCCCCTGAGGATAACTTTCGACAACAGAGACAAAACTTCAACCAAATGCCCGGTTTCCAGAGCCACATACCCGACCCTACAGCGTTAGCTCTTCGACAGAATTATCCTGCCAAAAACGACCCCCGCTTGGCTGGCTACAATCACGCCCGCCGCGAACTTATGAACGCGGCCGAAATGGGTTACACGCGACGCGACCCCGAAGCCTACCTCCGACGCGAACCGCTCTTGAATAATCAAGAGATGTTCACAAGGACGAGAGGGTTTATTACCTCTCCCCTGACGCCTATCACAGATATCAACGCGAAGATCCGCGGTTGGCCCGAGGGGGCCCTCGCCAAACAGTCAGCGCCATCAGTTATAAAGAACACAGAGAGCGGATGCGGAAAGAGCAGGAGCAACGCGAGCGAGAACAACGCGAGCGCGAATTACGCGAAGCGAGAACAACGCGAGCGCGAACTACGCGAGCGTGACAGGGAGACCGCAAGGCGCGACCCGCGGCTGGATCGCTCTAGGGCCGATCGCGACGCATCGACCAGCGTCTTCGACAAATATTACTCTGGCAACGACGAAGGCGCTTTTACGTCCCCTTTGAATAGCCTCTATGGTACATCGAGCGAGAAAACCGGGCGGGGATACGGCGCACAAACCTTCAAAATCCCTAAGAAGAAGCCCGATGTTGAAAACGCGAGGAAAGACGATAAATCCAAGGAGGAACCCGGGGAGAAAGCGAAAATTGCGACCAATAAAGCAGAATCATCTAATAACGCGAAAGCGGAAGCGGAAACTAATAGGAAAGTGGAAGGAGAAGCGGTATCTAATAAGCCAGACGAGGAGTCTAATGAGGAAGAAACTAAGCAGACGTTGGAAGAAGATAAAATAAAAGAGGAAGCTAAGAAAACTTGCGAAGAAACTAAGAAAGAAGACACTAGAGATGTTGGCCCTAAAAAGAAAAGGAAGAAAAAAAGTCAATAAAAAAGAAGAAACCCAAGAAGAGAGCGAATCAGAATTCAATGATAAGTCTGAAGTTGGCGAAAGAAGAGGAGGAGATTAGTGGTAAACGAACTTTGAGGGGGTCACGAAAAGCCAAAACCACCAAAAAGACAGGCAAAATCACCCCAGTGAAGTCCAAACCAGTGCCGACCTAGGACATCAGCTAGAAGACGACGACTTATACTCGATGAATCATCAGATGAAGTTTCTGATAAAGCCTCCTGAAGACCTAGATGCTTCTCCTGAAGAGTCACCTGGTGATATCCCGGGCTCGCCCCCTGCACAACCAGAAAATAAAACCAAGTGAAGCTATCGAAGGGCCGAAAAGGGCCACAGAGGACAAACAATCTGCCGAAGACGCCGCCAATGAAAAACTCTCTTCCGATGCTCCGTCGTTAGACGTGCAACCCCCAACTGATAACCAAATCAAGAACGACCATGCGGCGCAAGAGCCGACAATCGATACGACCACCAGCGAGGCCGCGGAACCCAAAAACGAAGCTGATCAACCTCCAAAAACCACCGAACCCGACAAACCCGCGAAAGAAGAACCATCATCATCCTCCGATAATATGGTCCTTTTGAAATTCTTCGCCGAATTGGCCTCGCACAGCGACAAACCTAAGAACAAAGCGGTCCTAGAGACTTTAGTCAAAGGGATCAAATCTGGCTTCGGCATCGACGAATTGACCACCGTGGCCAAAGTGTTACAAGCCACGTGCGCCGACGACGACGAAGAGGATGAAAAACCGAAAGCCGCGGAAGAGAAATCGACCGAAGAAAAAGTGGACGCCCAAGCCGATGAAAAAGTGGAGACGCCACCCGTGCCGGAAACGGAACAATCGGGGGAAATCCCCCCGAATGAAGTCACGATGAGCGTCGGGGAACGCACCAAAAGTAGAAAGCGCAATACGACGCCCGAGAAGACAAATGTGAAATCTAGAAAGAAGAAGAGTAAGACCGAACTGGATATGCTACACGAGGATCTCAAGGATATGTTTATTCGGGATGGTGTTATAACGGCCTCCGGCAAGAGGATGTGTCGGATTTTGAAGGATAATCAGGTGACGTTGGCCGAAGAGGCGACGCCGAAAGATGAAGATAAGGCGATTGTGGAGAAGTCGAAGGAGCGGAAGAAGCCGGGGCCTAAAAAGAAGATGCTTATGGGGCAGATGGATTTGAAGAAAATGAGCAGCGTGAAAGTGGTCCTTCCGAAGATGAGGGATGGCGACCCGAGATACTCTTTGCGCAGAACTGATTCAACCGAGAATGCCGCCGATAGGTAAGCGAATACTTAATCACTCAAGATAACGATACGGTGACATCTACGACAAACGCAAGTACCCTTTGGTGGTGTAATGTCCGAAATTCCCCACAAACTGTTGAAGTTATAAAGAAATGAATCGAGGAGTTGAATTTGAGTTTCAATTACACACGTTCAGCTGTCAATATGAACGTATTTATACGGACTAAAAACTGTCAAATTAGAGCCAAAAGAGAAATGACCAATTAAGACCAATTGCCTTATTAAATGATGGTTAATCCATGAAATTAATAACATCGTCGAAGAGGACAAAAGTGACGTCAGGGGCAGGCACTAAGAGCTCTCTTCGACAGCGATGTCTTTGATGTGGAATATTTTTAATTTTTTGAGTTTTTTTTAATGAAATTTCTGTTCATCCTAATAAAAATCCAAGAGATTTCGAATTCTTTTACGAAATATCTATTTTTAATCTGAAAAAATTTTCAAAATCTTCATTTTATTTACGAAATTTAATTTTTTTAAAGAAATTTCAAGTTAAATCTTGAAATTTTTTTCCGAAAATTTGGATCATTGTCGCAATTTTAAAATTTCAACTTTTTTCCCAATATTTTGACTTTCACTTCGAAACTGGACATTTTTAAAAATGTCAAAATTCTGAATTCCAATTTTTTTATTGAAATTCTAAATTCAGCTTCGAAATATCGAGAAAAAAACGAAACTTCTGAAAATGTTGAGTACTTCTTTGGAGACATGTCATACGAATTATGACGTCACATCTGCTGCAGAACTCTAATCGTCTATCTACTTTAACACTCACTTATTAATAGTCTTGATTGATAGATTGATAGAAAATGGGTTGAAATGGGCAAAGTATTGCGAAATCGTATGCCCTTTAACTGATAAACTTTATTTTTTTAAATGATCTTTGTGGTCCTGTTGAAAAAACCTGCGATCATCTTATTAAATATATATTTTTTTTCAATAACTGATATTAAAAATACAGAAAAGTCAACTGAATTCGACTGAATTCGACTGAATCAAAAATGGTTGAATCTTTACAGGTCAAAACCAGCCGAAGACGACAAGTCTGAATCCTCATTAGAAGAAGAAGTAGAAGAAGAAGAAGAGGAAACGGCCGAAGACAAAGACAAGAAGATAACCCGACGTCGAAAGCGTTGGGCCACCGGCGTTATCAAAAAAATCAAAAAGAAACCCCTCAAGAAAGTCAAACTGAAGCTGAGCCTCGCTCAAAACAAACCCCAAACTGAAACCGCCCCCGCGCACGACAAGAATTACTACTTGGACAACGCCGTTTGGAAGCTGAAATGCAAATTGTGCGACACCGCCACCAGATTCGTCGCCCTCCATTACAAATCCCAGCATCCGGATTCGGAGGTTCTCAGCTCTCGGTTGTCTCCAGGGCGGGGGAAAGTTGGCCATTAACGACTCCTTGGAGAAAGAGCATACTTTCTCCGATGTGAAGGCGTCCCACAAGTCGAAGCGCCATTACCAGTGTAGAGTGTGCGATTACAAAATTATGGGGGCTGCCAGGTGCTTCTACGATCACGTCACCCAGCACACTGGCGAGTATAGGTACAAGTGCCCCCTGTGTGACTTCTCCAGAGCCAACGCGAAGATCATCCGGAAGCATTACCTTTCCGAGCACAAGGATGCAGCCGTGGAAAATCTCACTTATTCGCAAGTGAACGTGAATTTTCGAAACGTCTACGCTTATCTCTGTTCCGAGTGCAACTACTTCCAACTCAATAAAGAGAACGTGGAAAATCACTTTAAGGTCTATCACAAGGACAGTCGTAAGAAGATCTACAAAATCGACATGAACACTTGCGAAGATCAAGAGACTACTTCGGAGAGTACCGGAGAAAACTCCAATTCGCAAGCTGAAGATGGCGCTTCGGAGATTTTGAGTTCGTTGAATGAGGCGCCTAATGCCAACGATAGCGACTTTTTGTCGTTTTCTGAGACCGCGTCCACCGCGTCGACGGCGGCCGACAGCGAAGTTTCTATACTTTCAGCTTCGCCCCCAAAAGCGAAAAGGGGGAGAAAAAAGGTAAGCGTACATTTCAGGTGTGGGAAAATTTTTTGAGTTATTACTAAATAACCATCTGAAATAGTTGGCCTTTTGGGTATTCTGAATCGAGAAGATTTTCAAAAATGAATAATACCAAAGTTTGAACATATTTTAAAATTAAAAAAAAATTAAGTTTTGAAACGAGAAAAATATAAAATTTTCTAGAAATTAAATGATTAATTAAAATTAAAAAAGTTATTTCAACTTTTCAAAATATTTAATTACTTTTTAAAATTCAAATCAGCTTGAAGCTTTTTGAGAATCGCAAAAATTTCAAAAAAGGTAAAATTGTGAAAAAATTTTAATAATTGAAAAATATCAACTTTTCAAACAAAGTCGAAATTAAAACTGTTGTCAAAAGATTAATCGAAGTATTTTCATTGAAGGGTACCGTATTGAGAAAGACTCGAAATAGTCAGACTCTTGAAGAATTGGAAGTGACGCCTAGACAGAGTCGCCAAGCGAAAGTCAAAGCTATGGAACGAATCGAGGCTACGTCAGCTGTCACAGTTAAAGAGAAAGAACCCGAAGAAAGTGAGGATAAGACTCAAAAGCGCCCCAAATCTGCAAAGAAGTCCGAAGAGGAAGACATCGCCAAAACCCAAAATGCTGAAAATACGACAGCGACCCCCGATATCGCAGAAACGGACAAGGCGGCGGAAATAGCGGTCGAACCGGAAGCCCCTCCCGTATTAGTAACGATAAAGAAAGAGAAAGAAGTCGCCATGAACGTTTTCACTTGCGAAACCGATCTTGTCGAAGAAAACGCAAAAATCGAAATGGAACGCTTGCAGAAAATGGAGGAGATTAATAAAAATTTCAAGGCGCGCCACAGCTTGGAATTCGTGGATCGCCTCAGCGATCGCCTCAAGAACAACGAATGCGAACTAGTCCAGAAGATCAAAGAGGAACCTATGGAGTTAGACTTTGCCCCCGCCGATCGTTCAAGTCTTCGATAAAAGCAATAAGCCGCCGGTTTTGGAACCGGAAACGAATTGGCGACCCACCGAAGTGAGCAAAACGGAAATCAAATCTAAATCGAATCAAAAAATTTGCGGAATGATAGAAAAGTTACAAGGAATGTTGGGCAGCGAAGACAAAACGATTGACGACGATGGTCCATCCGCCGTTGACTCACGTCAATTGCTCCGATGACCCCCGCACATCGAAGTTGAATTTGGGGCCTATTAGACTGTTGCGTAACGCCGATGGTCTCATGTATTCGTGTTCGATACCCCCGTGCACGTTCTCAGCTAAAGAAGAGTCGTCGTTTTCGATGCATTGCACGTTTGCTCACCCTTGGGGCGAAGAAAAATACAAAAGTTGCCTCGAGTGCAACGCCGCCATACAACCCGCCCCTAAATGTTCCATAATGCTGGCGTTCCTCAATCATGCTAAGCAAGCGCATTCGGATTTCATCAAATTCGAAGCGGTGGACTGCAAGAAGGAAGGAAGTAAAATGAAGGAGTTGAAAACTGGGCCCATAACCGTCGAAAAAACTAACGATGAACTAACCTATAAATGCATGTTGAGCGAATGCAATTTAACGACGAAGAATAAAGAAGATTTTACCAATCATTGTCAATTTTACCACGACTGGGACGTCAACAGTGACACCTACAAACAATGCAACGAGTGCACCTTCCAAGTGGAGTATGACATCAACACGCCTTTGATGACGAGCTTCTGGAACCACATCTGGAAAGATCACGAGGAATTCTTTGGGAAGAAGTGTATCGTCGGTAGCATTCGCGTTAGTAACAATCTGTTTCCGGCGGCGATGATCGAAAAGGAAGAGGGGGCGCGAGAAACTAGGGAACCTGAGCCTTCATCCGAAGCTGTCATAGAAACTCCCGACATCGAAGAATCCAGCGATAATCCGTTTTCGTTCAAGATCGCCCAGGTTATGTCATTGGCCGAAAATGAACCACCGCCTTTGAGCCCCATCAAGAACACTAATCAAGACGTAAGTTTGTCTCTTCAGCTTCATAGCTTCTTCCTCCTTGGATTTCACTTCATCCTCTGTTCGTTTCATTCTGGATTCTGGATTTGTTGTGGGTTGCCTAAAGTTTAGGCCAGCAGTTAGGCCACCCTTTTCGGGCCCATTGTGCTATCCCCGTGATTGAGGTGTCCTTGGTCATTCATTGAGCCACCCAACTGAAGAAGGTCCCTTGGATGCGCCTCTCTCAAACTGGCCACACTAGGCCAGAACTGTTCGTTTTATATTTCCTGCTGAACTTCCGCTGAAGTTTCATTTCTTCTTCTTTGATCATTTTCGATGTTTATCTGTATAGATGTTATTTTCGTGGTTGTTTCAGGCGCGGTTGATTCCGCCTCCGCCGTCGAAATCCGAGGAAGCTTTAAAGAAGTTCATCAAGAACCCCCAAGAGCTCTACAAGTGTCCGGATTTCCACTGTCTCTTCTCTACTTCGAACAAAAACATGTTCAACATCCACCTGAAGATGCACCCCATCCGTTCCATGACCTGCGTGTATTGCGGGGAAAATTTGCCCACGAACGTGCTGACGACACATTACGAGATAGCCCACGGGGGTATGTGCAAGTTCGCGTGCGCCTACTGTCTCTATCGGTCGCAAAGTCAAGTGTACGTCGATGCCCATCAAATTTTCGAACATAAGGGGTTGCCCCCGCAGGTGGTGGTGATCTATCAGAAGGAGGAGCGCTACAAGCACATCAATTGTCAATTTAGCAAGCCGATCACCGACCTGACTTCGTACAGATGTAAGTACTACTGAATTGAATCTTCCAGGATGTTTGCAATTTTCTTTCTACGTGGGGTGGAATTGTGAACTTTGTAAGCGTCCAATTTGACTTAGCGATTAAAGCAAAATTGATTTTAAGTTGTTTAAAGATGCGAAGTTTTTCAATTTTGAAGATACAGACAGTTTTGGGGCAGCTTTGTTTTAATCAGCGTCCAATTTGATTTAACAATTGAAGAGAAATTGGGTTCTTTGAAGAAAATTTTGAAGATACAGACACTTGGGGCATTTCGGCATTAGAAGCTATGACTAAAGAAGAGGAGTGATAGGTTTTGGATATTTCTTCCTACTTTGTTTAGTTTTTCTTCAAAAAATTTGACAAATTATGCATTTAGGCATCAGAGACGCTTTGAACGAAGAGAAGTGGGAGGTTCGAGATATTTCCCTCTTGCATTTTGGCAGATTGGAGATTTTTCATTTGATTTTGGGTTTATTTTCCATTAGAAGCTTGGCCTGATTGAGATTGAGCTTTCTTCTCAAAAATTCTTCAAAGGAAGAGACAACAAATTCCAACGCATTTGAGTGTCGTCCTCTAAAAATGTTGAAAGGAACTAGTTTTCAAATCTTTTCATCAGTTGTCTACCACATCAACAGTTTTAACTATAATAACTTAGTCCTTTAAAAAAAACTTCGGTTAAAGACGCAGGAAGGCTTTGTGCTTTCTCTCGGAGAGCTCTAAAGGAAGAAACAGTTTCTACCGTCGACGGTCTTTACCTTCGAAAACTCAAACTGAACTTATTCCCTTAGAACGACTTTGGAAAATGATAGGGAAGTTTTGAACTCTTTTTTTTTGAGAGCCATTAATGAAGAAGAACCGTCAACCAACTGCCTCTACCTTCAAAAGCTTTGACTATATAAATTTAAGCGAAAGAGACATTGATGTGTCTGGTCTCTTCTAGAGCTCTATGGAATAAGAAACCCTTAACCATCGATTATCTCTACTTTCAACATTTTTGTCTCCGCAGTTCCTTACAACTGCTCTAAAATGGCAGGGAGTTTTTGGACTCTTTTTTTCGAAAGCTCTAAACTTGAGAGCTTCTTCTTCCTTTAGAGTCTAAAGGAAGAAGAACCACCTCTACTTTCAAAAGCTTTGACTATCTAACCTTAAGGGGAAGAGACACTGATGTGCCTGGTCTCTTCCAGAGCTTTAAGGAGTAAGGAACCCCCGACTGATCATCGAATACCTCTACTTTCAAAATTTTTGACTCAGCTGTTTCTTACAAATATTTTGGAAAAGAAAAGCTTTGGTTCTTTTTTCAAGAGATCTAAAAGTAGAAGAACCACCGGTCATCGACTCCCTCTAATTTCAGAAGGTTTAACTGTTTAAATTCCAGAGGAAGAGACAAAGATGTGCTTTGTCTCTGGTCCAGAGCTCTAAAGAATAAGAAATCCCTAACCATCTGTTTCCTTCAATTTAAGATATTTTGACCCAGCTTAGTTTCTTACAAATACTTTGGAAACTGACAGGAAAGCTTCGATTCTTTTTTTGAGAGCTCTAAAGGAAGGAGAACCATCACTCATCGCCTGCCTCTACTTTCAGAAGTTTTATTTGCCTAAACTGGAGAGGAAGAAACAGTCTCTGGTTTGGAGCTCTAATGGACAAGAAATTGGCAACCATCTGTTTCTTCTAATTTCAAAAATTTTGACCCAGCTTAATTCCTTACAAAAACTTTGGAAATTAACAGAAAAGCGTTGCCTCTTTTGAGAGCTATAAAGGAAGAAGGACCATCAGTCATCGGTTGCCTCTACTTTCAAAAGCGTTAAGTGTCCAAACTCGAGAGAAAGAGACAAAGATGCGCCTTGTCTCTGCTCCAGAGCTTTAAAGAATGAGAAGCCTCTTTTGAGAGCTCTAAAGAAAAAAGGACCATCAGTCATCGACTGCCTCTACTTTCAAAAGCGTTAAGTGTTTAAACTCGAGAGGAAGAGACAAAGATATGCCTTGTCTCTGGTCAAGGGCTCTTAAAAGATAAGAAATCCCCAACAGCTGTTTCCTCTAATTTAAAAAATTTTGACCCAGTGTAGTTCCTTACAAATACTTTGGAAACTGACAGGAAAGCTTTAACTCTTTTTTTTTCGAGAGGTCTAAAGAAAGAAGAATCATCAGCCATCAACTAACTGCCTCTACTTTCAGAAGCTTTAGCTATCTAAACTCGAGAAGAAGAGACAAAGATGTTCCTGGTCTCTGATCCAAAGCTCTAAAGGATGAGAAATCCCCAACCATCCATTTCCTCAAGTTTCAAAAATTTTGACCCAGTTTAGTTCCTTACAAATACTTTGGAAACTAATAGGAAAGCGTTCCCGCTTTTGAGAGCTCTAAAGGAAGAAGAACCATCAGCCATCAACTGCCTCTACTTTCAAAAGCTTTAATTATCTAAACTCAAGAGAAAGAGACAACTGGTCTCTAGTCCAAAGCTCTAAAAGATAAAAACTCCCCAATCAACTGTTTCCTCTAATTTCAAAATTTTTAACTAGCTTAGTTCCTTACAAATACTTTGGAAATTAACAGGAAAGTTTTAACTCTTTTTTTTCGAGAGCTCCAAAGAAAGAAGAACCATCAGTCATCGACTGCCTCTACTTTCAAAAGCTTTAACTGTCCAAACTCGAGAGGAAGAGACAGAGATTCTTTGTCCAGAGCTCTGAAACGATAAGAAATCCTCAACCATCTGTTTCCTCTAATTTCAAAAATTTTGACGCAGCTAATTTCCTTACAAATGCTTTGAAAACTGACAGGAAAGCTTTGACTCTTTTTTCGAGATCTCTAAAGAAAGAAGAACCATCAGTTATCGACTGCCTCTACTTTAAAAAGCTTTAACTGTCTAAATTCGAGAGAAATAGACAAACATGTTCCTGGACTCTGGTCCAGAGCTCTAAAGGATGAGAAATCCCCAACCATCTCTTTCCTCCAGTTTCAAAAATATTGACCCAGTTTAGTTCCTTAAAATACTTTGGAAACTAACAGGAAAGCGTTGCCTGCTTTAAGAGCTCTAAAGGAAGAAGAACCATCAGCCATCGACTGCCTCTACTTTCAGAAGCTTTAATTGTCTAAACTCGAGAAGAAGAGACAACTAGTCTCTAGTCCAGAGCTCTAAAAGATAAAAAATCCCCAATCAACTGTTTCCTCTAATTTCAAAAATTTTGTACTAGCTTAGTTCCTTACAAATACTTTGGAAACTGACAGGAAAGCTTTGACTCTTTTTTTTTCGAGAGGTCTAAAGAAAGAAGAACCATCAGTCATCAACTGCCTCTACTTTCATAACCTTTAGCTAACTCGAGAAGAAGAGACAAAGATGTTCCTGGTCTCTGATCCAGAGCTCTAAAAGATGAGAAATCCCCAACCATCAATTTCCTCGAGATTCAATAATTTTGACCCAGTTTAGTTCCTTACAAATACTTTGGAAACTAACAGGAAGGCGTTGCCTCTTTTGAGAGCTCTAAAGGAAGAAGAACCTTCAGCCATTGACTGCCTCTACTTTTAGAAGCTTTAATTGTCTAAACTCGAGAGGAAGAGACTACTGGTCTCTAGTCCAGAGCTCTAAAGGATGAGAAATCTCCAACCATCTATTTCCTCTAGTTTCAAAAATGTTGACCCAGCTTAGTTCCTTATAAACACTTTGGAAACTAATAGGAAAGTGTTGCCTCTTTTGAGAGCTCTAAAGGAAGAAGAACCATCAGCCATCGACTGTCCTTACTTTCAGAAGATTTAATTGTCTAAACTCGAGAGGAAGAGACCGAGAGTTTCTGGTCCAGTGCTCTTAAAAGATAACAAATCCCCAACCAATTTGCTCTAATTTGAAAAATTTTGACCCAGCTAAGTTCCTTACAAATGCTTTGGAAACTGATATGACAGCTTTGACTCTTTTTTTCGTGAGCTCTAAAGAAAGAAGAACCATCAGTCATCGACTGCCTTTACTTTCAAGAGCTTTAACTGTCTAAACTCAAGAGGAAGAGACAGATAGTCTTTGGTCCGGAGCTCTTAAAGGATAGGAAATCCTCAACCATATGTTTCCTTTAATTTCAAAAATTTTGACCCAGCTAAGTTCCTTACAAATGCTTTGAAACTGACAGGAAAGCTTTGGCTCTTTTTTTTTTTCGAGAGCTCTAAAGAAAGAAGAACCATCAGTTATCCACTGCCTTTACTGTCAAAAGCTTTAACTGTCTAAACTCGAGAGAAAGAGACAGAGAGAGCTCTAAAGGAAGAAGGACCATCAGTCATTGACTGCCTCTACTTAAGTGTCTAAACTCGACACTTAACGCTTTTGAAAGTAGAGGTAGTCGATGACTGATGGTTCTAATTTCAAAAATTTTGGCCCAGCTAAGTTCCTTACAAATGCTTTGGAAACTGACAGGAAAGCTTTGACTCTTTTTTTCGAGATCTCTAAAGGAAGAAGAATCATCAGTCATCGCCTGCCTCTACTTCAAGAAGCTTTAACTGTCTAAACTCGAGAGGAATAGACAAACATGTTCCTGGTCTCTAGTCCAGAGCTCTAAACGATGAGAAATTCCCAACCATCTATTTCCTCCAGTTTCAAAAATTTTGATCCAGCTTACAAATACTTTGGAAACTAACAGGAAAGCGTTGCATCTTTTGAGAGCTCTAAAGGAAGAAGAACCATCAGCCATCGACTGCCTCTACTTTCAGAAGCTTTAATTATCTAAACTTGAGAGGAAGAGACAACTGGTATCTAGTCCAGAGCTTTAAAAGATAAAAAATCCCCAATCAACTGTTTCCTCTAATTTCAAAAATTTTGAACTAGCTTAGTTCCTTTCAAATATTTTGGAAACTGACAGGAAAGTTTTGCCTCTTTTGAGAGCTCTAAAGGAAGAAGAACCATCAGTCATCGACTGCCTCTACTTTAAGAAGCTTTAACTGTCTAAACTCGAGAGGAATAGACAAACATGTTCCTGGTCTTTGGTCTAGAGCTCTAAAGGATGAGAAATCGCCAAGCATCCATTTCCTCGAGTTTCAAAAATTCTGACCCGGCTTAGCTCCTTACAAATACTTTGGAAACTAACAGGAAAGCGTTGCCGCTTTTGAGAGCTCTAAAGGAAGAAGAACCATCAGCCATCGACTGTCCTTACTTTCAGAAGATTTAATTGTCTAAACTCGAGAGGAAGAGACCGAGAGTTTCTGGTCCAGTGCTCTTAAAAGATAACAAATCCCCAACCAATTTGCTCTAATTTGAAAAATTTTGACCCAGCTAAGTTCCTTACAAATTCTTTGGAAACTGATATGACAGCTTTGACTCTTTTTTTTCGAGAGCTCAGAAAAAAGAACCATCAGTCATCGACTGCCTTTACTTTTAAGAGCTTTAACTGTCTAAACTCAAGAGGAAGAGACAGAGAGTCTTTGGTCCGGAGCTCTTAAAGGATAGGAAATCCTCAACCATCTGTTTTCTTTAATTTCAAAAATTTTGACCCAGCTAAGTTCCTTACAAATGCTTTGAAAATGACAGGAAAGCTTTGACTCTTTTTTTTCTCGAGAGCTCTAAAGAAAGAAGAACCATCAGTTATCGACTGCTTTTACTTTCAAAAACTTTAACTGTCTAAACTCGAGAGGAAGAGACAGAGAGAGCTCTAAAGGAAGAAGGATCATCAGTCATCGACTGCCTCTACTTAAGTGCCTAAACTCGACACTTAACGCTTTTGAAAGTAGAGGTAGTCGATGACTGATGGTTCTAATTTCAAAAATTTTGACCCAGCTAAGTTCCTTACAAATGCTTTGGAAACTGACAGGAAAGCTTTGACTCTTTTTTTTTCGAGATCTCTAAAGGAAGAAGAATCATCAGTCATCGCCTGCCTCTACTTTAGGAAGCTTTAACTGTCTAAACTCGAGAGGAATAGACAAACATGTTCCTGGTCTCTGGTCCAGAGCTCTAAACGATGAGAAATTCCCAACCATCTATTTCCTCCAGTTTCAAAAATTTTGATCCAGCTTACAAATACTTTGGAAACTAACAGGAAAGCGTTGCATCTTTTGAGAGCTCTAAAGGAAGAACAACCATCAGCCACCGACTGCCTCTACTTTCAGAAGATTTAATTGTGTAAACTCGAGAGGAAGAGACAAATGGTCTCTAGTCCAGAGCTCTAAAAGATAAAAACTCCCCAATCAAGTGTTTCCTCTAATTTCAAAAATTTTGAACTAGCTTAGTTCCTTACAAATACTTTGGAAATTAACAGGAAAGTTTTAACTCTTTTTTTTCGAGAGCTCTAAAGAAAGAAGAACCATCAGTCATCGACTGCTTCAACTTTCAAAAGCTTTAACTGTCCAAACTCGAGAGGAAGAGACAGAGAAACGATAAGAAATCCTCAACCACCTGTTTCCTCTAATTTCAAAAATTTTGACCCAGCTAATTTCCTTACAAATGCTTTAAAAAACTGACAGGAAAGCTTTGACTCTTTTTTCGAGATCTCTAAAGGAAGAAGAACCATCAGTCATCGACTGCCTCTACTTTCAAACGCTTTAACTGTTTAAACTCCAGAGGAAGAGACAAATATGTCCCTGGTGTCTGATCCAGAGCTCTAAAGAAGAAGAAATCCCCAACCATCTATTTCCTCCAGTTTAAAAAATTTTGACCCAGCTTAGTTCCTTACAAATTCTTTGGAAACTAACAGGAAAACGTTGCCGCTTTTGAGAGCTCTAAAGGAAGAAGAACCATCAGCCATCGACTGTCTACTTTCAGAAGCTTTAAATGTCTAAACTCGAGAGGAAGAGACAACTGGTCTCTAGTCCAGAGCTCTAAACGATAAAAAATCCCCAATCAACTGTTTCCTTTAATTTCAAAAATTTTGACCCAACCTAGTTTGGGCTTTTTATAGAATCTACGGCTCACCAAGACTCTATTGTTACAGGTTGCAACAAGAGATTCTTCTTCAGCAGCGACCTATTCCTCCACATACGCAACGAATCCCACACTCAATTAAAATGCAAGTACATCGATGGTGTGAAGGAATGTGGGGTCGAACTCGACGCTTTGGATGTTCTTAATGTGACGTCGCACTGGGCCAACGTCCACGGAATTTGCCGGTTCCATTGCGGCTACTGTTCCTATGGCAGCGACGCCCTCAAGAACATGATGAAGCACGAGATCGTGAGACATCCTTGTGATCCTTCCCATATTTTGGATAGAGCGGTCAAACCTGTGGTAAGTGATTTTTGAATTTGTCGCATTTCGTTTTGGAATTAATCAGTTAACACAAAAGGCGGTAAAATTTCGAAAATTTGAAAGGATGAGATATCCGCAACCATCCATTTCCTCGAGTTTTAAAAATGTTGACCCAGCTTAGTTCCTTACAAATACTTTGGTAACTAACAGGAAAGCGTTGCCGCTTTTGAGAGCTCTAAAGGAAGAAGAACCATCAGCCATCGACTGCCTCTACTTTCAGAAGCTTTATTTGTCTAAACTCGAGAGGAAGAGATAACTGGTCTCTAGTCCAGAGCTCTAAAAGATAAAAAATCCCAATCAAGTATTTCCTCTAATTTCAAAAATTTTGAACTAGCTTAGTTCCTTACAAATACTTTAGAAACTGACAGGAAAGTTTTGACTCTTTTTTTTCGAGAGCTCTAAAGAAAGAAGAACCATCAGTCATCGACTGCCTCTACTTTAAGAAGCTTTAAATGTCTAAACTCGAGAGGAAGAGACAACTGGTCTCTATTCTCGAGAGGAATAGACAAACATGTTACTCTGGTCCAGAGCTCTAAAGGATGAGAAATCCCCAACAATCCATTTCCTCGAGTTTCAAAAATGTTGACCCAGCTTAGTTCCTTAAAATACTTTGGAAACTAACAGGAAGGCGTTGCCTCTTTTGAGAGCTCTAAAGTAAGAAGAACCAGAGAAAACGAGAAATTTCGAGAAAAACTCGAAATATGGGAAAAACTTGGTAGAAAAATTTGTTAAAAATCAAATTTTCACGAAAAAGAAAAACCTCAAAGTCAAAACTGTGAAAAGCTCCAAGAAGAAAAATTTCTTTTAGAGAAAAATTTCGAAATTTTCTATAAACAATTTTAGAAAAATGAAGTTTAGTGGAAGTTGATTTTTCGAAAAAAATATACAATTTTGAGTAAAAAGGTTTGAGAAAAAGCTCCAAATTTCTATGAACAAATATTTTTAGAATAAATCGAAATTTCGCCAAAGAAATTAAAATTTTGGAAAAAACTGGATAAGCTATAAAAAAATGTTTAGAAAAATGAAATTCTGGCGAATCAGACGTAAGTCAAGTTTTCGCAAAAAAAGGAAAATGTTGAAAAAAGGCGAAATTTTGTGAAACAGCTTCAAAATTTGATGAAACAAAATTTTTTAGGAAAAAATCGAAATTTCGCCAAAGAAATCAAAACATTTTTGAGAAATAGCTTTCGATGTAAAACATTTTAGAAAAATGGCATTTTATTGAAGTCGAATTTTCGCGAAAAGACAAAATTTTAAGAAAAAAAATTGAAATTTAACGAAAAAGCTCCAAATTTCTAGAAACAATTTTTTTAGAGAAAATCGACGAAATCAAAGTTTCGAAAAAAAGCTCTAAATTCCTTTAAAATTTGTAAAAAGACGACATTTTATCAAAGTCGAATTTCGCAAAAAATACGAAATTTCAAGAAAACAGTTAAAATTTTGATAAAAAAGCTCGAAATATCTAAACAAATTGTTTTAGAGAAAAATGGAAATTTCGTAACAAAATCAAAGTTTCGAAAAACAACTCTAAAGTTGTAGGAAAAATTTTTAGAAAAATAAAATTATGTTGAAGTCGAATTTCCAGAAAAATACGAAATTCAATTTTCGTCGAAATCGGTTCAGTAATTGAACCGGGAAGCGTACGCAACCGGGAAAAGGCATCAGACAGACGACAAACACAACTTCTTATTTTATTTTGGATTTAATAAGTTAACACAAAAGGGACTGAAATTTCGAAAATTTGAATTTTTTTAGAAAAAAGAAGAAATTTTGAGAAAACGAGACATTTCGAGAAAAACTCGAAATTTGGAAAAAACTTGATAGAAAAATTTGTTAAAAATAAGTTAAATTAAAATCGGTTCAGTAATTGAACTAGTAAAGGCATCAAACAGACAGACAGACAAACACAATTTCGTATTTTATTAGTTAAAATGAGTGGTAATTCAAGCCTAGGGATCCCCAGATCAAGGTGCGTCTGGCTTCCCACACGTCATCGCTTGAAAGGGTGGTAAATTAGGGATCGCCCCGGGCGGCAAAGCTGTAGATACGCCATTGCCATTATGACGTAATCGACTGGCCATTAATGAATCACCCCTGTATATAGTGGCTTGGTAATATTTTCATAAACAAAAAGAATGTTGGATTTATTCAGCACTAAACAATTTCGATGACAAATAGTTGAGGTAAAACATAACAATCTAATCGTAAGGTAACAATTGTGCGACAATACCAATGTACGTGATTATCCGAGCGCGTGAAATGGCTGAAAGATTAAGCTGCTAACCAACTCGTTTTCGTCTTCGTTTCGAGGGACTATACGTCGTTCCTTCACCCCACGTTATCGACATAACGGAGCACCCCTAAAAACGATTCGAAACATCGTAGTTTTTGATGACGGGCAGGGTCGGGGTCGGTCGGTCATAACGTGCCTGCTTACAGGCACGTAGTTGGGAAATTCGATGAAAGATTACCGATTTTTGTTTACGGACGATTTTAGCTGAAAGTGCGGTATGGTTTTTATCGTTTGATGAAATTACTCGAACTTGGCGAGTGTGCTCAAGATTATTTGTAAGTTTGAAGTTCCCCAATAAGATTTTCTTTCATTTCAATTTGTCTTATCTTATTCAGTAATTTTAACTTTCATTATCGATTTCGTAAGATTTATTTTGCTGAAAAGTATGTAATTGGTTGCGTCGTGGTTTTTCTTCAGTTTTAAATTCCTGAAAAAGTAGAAAATATCTCATTTGTTTAATCCAATCAAAGGTGAAATGGACAACTCTCGTGATGTACTATTTAGTAGCATAACTCTTAAGTAATCCGAGATTCAAGTTTGTATTATGAATGTATTTTTTATTAACATTTTTATTTTAGAACTATTTGTAAAAATCTGTTGATGATTTTATTTTGCTTCAAGTTAATTACATTTGAAAACAATCTGTTTCAGTTTCAGAAACCTGAAACAATTCTTATTCAGGCAGAAATGGAAACCAAATTCCGACGTTATCGATCTGATTCAGTATTTTTTCAAAAATACTAAATTCCGTTGCTTAAAAATTTTGATTTTTTGGCGAAATTACTGGTTTTTTTTCTTCAATTTTTTACCCCAAAAGGGCTATATTTTTGAGAAACAACTGAGGTTTTTATAATTTTGTATAAAAATCACAAAAGATGCCTAAAAGTTCGAGAAAAAACCTGAAATTTTGAAAACATTTCCGAACTTTTGGAAAAAAAATCGTCGAAGTTTCGCAAATCAAAGAAATTTCGAGAAAAAAGTCCAAACTTTGTAAAAAAGCTCCAAATTTCTATAAACAAAATGTGTTAGGAGAAAAAACGAAATTTCTGTTGTTCTTTTTTTTTCGAAAAGTATACAGGGTGTTACAAAAGTCCGGGCCGCTACTTCAGGAGCATATTCTACACATTAAAATATGAAAAATGTTGAAATACATTTTTTTCTTTAAATTGCCTCCTAACGGAGATATGACCATTTAAAGATGGCGCCCCTAAAGTGGTTTTTTTACTACAAAAAGTTAACGGTTAGTAGCAAAGTCATGAAATTGGGCAAGCAGTTAAAGAATTGGATTAGGCATATTCTCATGTAACATATTTTTTAAATAAGCAGTAGCGTGGTGTGTAGGGGGTTGCCCGCGATTATTTTTTGCCGTAACTTTTTTGTATTGCAATATTTCGACACAAAAGTGTCATAATCGTAAAAAGCAACATTTTTTATACAAAAAAGGTACTTTTTCTCAAAGTCGCTAAAAGTAACCGTTTCCGAGAAAAAAGCGTTTAAACAAAATTGTTGCATTTATTAGAATTCGTTTTGCAAATTTCTAATTTATCCACTACTAACTGCATTGATATAAAAATAGTAAAAAATTGAGAAAAAAAAAATCAAAGCAAGTGTTCGAAATTACTGCCCCCTGCAGCAAGACATTGCTCGGCTCGTCTTCTAAGGGAACTCCTTACTCTTTCGCAAATGCCTGGTGTATTGTGAATCTGGTTGAACCCATTTTCAATTCGTTCACGAAGATCATTGATATTGTCAACTGGTGTGGAGTAGACGATCTGCTTTAGATGTCCCCATAAGTAGAAATCGAGTGGGTTGAGGTCAGGAGACCTAGCTGGCCATGGTATCGGACCTCCTCGACCTATCCATCGTTGATGATAGTTGTTATTCAAAAATTCCCTAGCAACTGCACTAAAATGGGCAGGTGCCACATCGTGCATTATCCACATTCGCTGTCTTGTTATGAGTGGAACATTTTCAAGTAACACGGGTAACTCTGTTTGCAAACAATGTCTATATGATGCTCCCGTTAACCTATGAGGTAAAAAAACGGTCCAATTATAGAGTCCCCTATTATTCCTCCCCAAATGTTAAGTGAAAAATGTTGCTGATGTCTCGACTGAATAACTGCATTGGGATTTTCAACTTGCCACTGATGCATGTTGTGAAAGTTAACTATCCCGTTTCTGGTAAAACCCGCTTCGTCCGTAAATAATATGAGCGATGGAAAGTTCTCATTTTCAGCGATCTTATGCAATAGCCAGTTGCAAAATTCTATTCTTGGAGGATAATCAGCAGCAAGTAACCCTTGCACTCTTTGAAAATGATAGGGGTAAAATTGGTAAAATTTCAAAATTCGCCAGATAGTTACGTGATTTACTCCTTCGGCTAAAGCAAGTTGTCTAGTGCTGACACATGGATCTTCTTCAACTCGCTGAAGCACACGCTCTTCTAAATTAGCAACTTCTGCGTTTGGCCTTCCAACACGTTCGCCTTTGAAAACAAAATTTCCTGTTTCACATAAACGAGCATGAATTTTCTGGAACAATTTTTCTCCTGGTAGGTGTCTATTAGGAAAACGTTCAGCATAAAGCCGTCTTGCTTCAGCACGATTACAATTTGCAAGCCCGTACATTAAATGCATATCGGCCATTTCTTGATTTGAATAGTCCATTTTATCAAAATAATGAAAAGTTAAAAAACTACTACACTTACTATTGACAACAAAAACTGCTAAAGTTTACAGCTTACGACCAAATTTTATCAGTGACACAACGTCAATCTCTGGCAGATATTGTCAAGTACAATTGTTTTCTTTACGATCAGTTTGCATGACCAACTTATTTTTTCTTATACAAATTAGTTAGAATTTCGAAGACGGGATAGGATTATTTAAACGCCTTTTTCTCGGAAACGGTTACTTTTAGCGACTTTGAGAAAGAGTACCTTTTTTGTATAAAAAATGTTGCTTTTTACGATTATGGCACTTTTGTGTCGAAATATTGCAATACAAAAAAGTTACGGCAAAAAATAGTCGCGGGCAACCCCCTACACACCACGCTACTGCTTATTTAAAAAATATGTTACATGAGAATATGCCTAATCCAATTCTTTAACTGCTTGCCCAATTTCATGACTTTGCTACTAACCGTTAACTTTTTGTAGTGAAAAAACCACTTTAGGGGCGCCATCTTTAAATGGTCATATCTCCGTTAGGAGGCAATTTAAAGAAAAAAATGTATTTCAACATTTTTCATATTTTAATGTGTAGAATATGCTCCTGAAGTAGCGGCCCGGACTTTTGTAACACCCTGTATTTTGGATAAAAATCTGATGTCTTTACAGTTTTGTAAAAAAATACAAAAAAAGCTTGAAATTTTGAGCAAAACTGAAAATTTTAAGAAAAAACTGGAAATTTTGAGAAAAAACAGGAAATTTTGAGAACATTTATGAAATATTTGAGAAACTCGTACTTTTGAAAAAATAAAAAACGTTTTTGAAAAGAAGTCGAATTTTCGCGAAAAACAATTTGAGAAACAAATCGAAACTTTGTAAAAAGCTTCAAATTTCTATAAACAAAATATTTTGGAGAAAAAAACGAAATCTCTGGTTTTTTTTTTCGAAGAGTAAATTTTTTGAGAAAAATGTGACATTTTTTTTAATTTTGAAACAATCACTAAAGCCGAAATTTGGAAAAAGTTTTGAAAAAAAAACTCGAAGCTTTGTAAAAGGCTATCTTTAAATAGTTCGTATTTTCTCGAAATTTGGATTTTCTAGAAACTTCGACAAAAAGCCAAAATTATAACTTTCCCAAATTTTGAGTTGTTAGTCATTTTCGAAAGTTTTGACTTTTTTGAAAACTTCAATTCCAAAGTTTCGACTTGTTTTATTTTCGAAATAAAATAAATATTTCAATTTTAATTTGTTTTGAAAAATTTAATTTTTTTGACGATTTCGTCGAAATCGTCAAGATTTCGATTTCAAAATTTCGACTTTTTCTCTAAATTTGAACTTCTTCTAAATTTTGGCTTTACTTAGAAAAAAATCTAGTTTTTTAATATTGACTTCTTCAAAAATGTTGACTTTTTTTGGAAATTTGTTCCATTTTTTGAAAATGTTCACTGTGTGAAAATTTCGCCTCTTTTTCAAATTTTAAGCTGATAAAAATGTTGACTCAAAAATCTCCACTTTCTTTTTTTGAAAATGTTCACTGTGTGACAATTTCGCCTCTTTTCAAATTTTGAGTGATAAAAATTTTGACTCGAAAATCTCTATTTTTTTTAAAAAAAAAGAGAACTACTAAATTTTGACTTATACTCAGGAAGCATTTTTTTTAATTTCATTGTTTCTCGAAATTTGGATTTTCTAGAAACTTCGACAAAAAAGCCAAAATTATGACTTTCTCAAATTTTGAGTTGTTAGTCATTTTCGAAAGTTTTGACTTTTTTGAAAACTGCAATTTCCAAAGCTTTCGACTTATTTTATTTTCGAAATAAAATAAATATTTCAATTTTTAATTTGTTTTGAAAAATTTGATTTTTTTGACGATTTCGTCGAAATCGTCAAGATTTCGATTTCAAAATTTCGACTCTTTTCTCTAAATTTGAACTTCTTCTAAATGTTGGCTTTACTTAGAAAAAAATCTAGTTTTTTAATATTGACTTCTTCAAAAGTGTTGACTTTTTTTTTGGAAATTTGTTCCTTTTTTTGAAAATGTTCACTGTGTGAAAATTTCGTCTCTTTTCAAATTTTAAGCGATAAAAATGTTGACTCAAAAATCTCCACTTTCTTTTTTTGAAAATGTTCACTGTGTGACAATTTCGCCTCTTTTCAAATTTTAAGCGATAAAAATTTTGACTCGAAAATCTCTATTTTTAAAAAAAAAGAAAACTACTAAATTTTGACTTATACTCAGGAAGCATTTTTTTAATTTCGTTGTCTTCTCGAAATTTGGATTTTCTAGAAACTTCGACAAAAAGCCAAAATTATGACTTTTCTAAATTTTGAGTTTTTAATCATTTTCGAAAGTTTTGACTTTTTTGAAAACCTTCAATTCCAAAGTTTCGACCTATTTTATTTTCGAAATAAAATAAATATTTCAATTTTTAATTGTTTTGGAAAATTTGACTTTTTTGACGATTTCGATTTCAAAATTTCGACTTTTTCTCTAAATTTGAACTTCTTCTAAATTGTGGCTTTACTTAGAAAATCTAGTTTTTTAATATTGACTTCTTTAAAAATTTTGACTTTTTTGGAAATTTGTTCTTTTTTTTGAAAATGTTCACTGTGTGGAAATGTTCACTGTATGAAAATTTGGCCTCTTTTCAAATTTTGAGTGATCAAATTTTGACTCAAAATCTCTACTTTTTTTAGAAAAAAGAAAACTACTAAATTTTGACTTATACTTAGGAAATTTTTTTTATAATTTCGTTTTTTTCCAAAATTGATTTTTAAAAATTTCATCTTTTATTAAAGATTTTGACTTCCAAAATTTCGACTTTCTTCAAATTTCGATTTTGAAAATTTCAGATCAAAACTTTCGTCGTTTTTTTTGAAGTTTTGACTTTCAGTAATTGTAACCAATTATTTTTTCAAAATTTCTACGTTTTCTCAAAATATAGACTAATTCAAAAATTTCAGTTCTCTGTGAAGATGCTGAAATTTTTGAAACTTCGATTTATTTGGGAAATATCGTCTTTTGACAAATTCTTCTTTTTTTGGAAAAGTTCTACTTTTATTTAGAAACATTCCGCTTTTTTAAAAAATTCTGCTTTTTTGAAAAATCGACTTTTGGGTGTCTAACTGTTTTTGAAAATTTCGACTTTTTGAGTAGTTCAACTTCTCAAATATTTCGACATTTTTCAAAATCTTGTTTCCTAAACTGAAAATTTTGGGAATTAACGAATTTTGAAAATATTACTCGAAATTTCGAGTTTGAAAACCAAATTTATCATCGCTGGAACATGCCGACGATGTTAAAGACGAAATCGGGTTTATTTTGTAAATTTTTTTTCTATCATCTATTCAAGTTACTTATACCTTGAGAAAAGTATTGACAATTTTTTTTTATTTCAGTGTCTCAAAGGAGTACCACTGACCAACGTTTCGCAATTGAAAGGTGTCGCCTGTAACTACGTCAAATACGTTAACAATCTTAACAGCGAGAATCAAAAAGGCGAAGATTCGAACGCTTCACTAACATCGACGGAAACAACAGAAACGGAAAAAACCCAAAGCGTTACCAGTGTACCGGTTCTAACGGTGGCACAGATTCCCGCCGTTTCCTCCACCACATCGACGACTTCAGTAGTCTTGAAGCCGACTTTTATCAATTATGTATCCGGGGCGCCCACATTCTCCGTGGCGCAGGCGCTTACGACGCAAATGAGCCCCATTGTAAGTTATTTTAAAGCGCTGACTGTATGTTGAGGGATTTAGTGTGTGTGTGTGTGTGTGTGTGTGTGTGTGTGTGTGTGTGTGTGTGTGTGTGTGTGTGTGTGTGTGTGTGTGTGTGTGTGTGTGTGTGTGTGTGTGTGTGTGTGTGTGTGTGTGTGTGTGTGTGTGTGTGTGTGTGTGTGTGTGTGTGTGTGTGTGTGTGTGTGTGTGTGTGTGTGTGTGTGTGTGTGTGTGTGTGTGTGTGTGTGTGTGTGTGTGTGTGTGTGTGTGTGTGTGTGTGTGTGTGTGTGTGTGTGTGTGTGTGTGTGTGTGTGTGTGTGTGTGTGTGTGTGTGTGTGTGTGTGTGTGTGTGTGTGTGTGTGTGTGTGTGTGTGTGTGTGTGTGTGTGTGTGTGTGTGTGTGTGTGTGTGTGTGTGTGTGTGTGTGTGTGTGTGTGTGTGTGTGTGTGTGTGTGTGTGTGTGTGTGTGTGTGTGTGTGTGTGTGTGTGTGTGTGTGTGTGTGTGTGTGTGTGTGTGTGTGTGTGTGTGTGTGTGTGTGTGTGTGTGTGTGTGTGTGTGTGTGTGTGTGTGTGTGTGTGTGTGTGTGTGTGTGTGTGTGTGTGTGTGTGTGTGTGTGTGTGTGTGTGTGTGTGTGTGTGTGTGTGTGTGTGTGTGTGTGTGTGTGTGTGTGTGTGTGTGTGTGTGTGTGTGTGTGTGTGTGTGTGTGTGTGTGTGTGTGTGTGTGTGTGTGTGTGTGTGTGTGTGTGTGTGTGTGTGTGTGTGTGTGTGTGTGTGTGTGTGTGTGTGTGTGTGTGTGTGTGTGTGTGTGTGTGTGTGTGTGTGTGTGTGTGTGTGTGTGTGTGTGTGTGTGTGTGTGTGTGTGTGTGTGTGTGTGTGTGTGTGTGTGTGTGTGTGTGTGTGTGTGTGTGTGTGTGTGTGTGTGTGTGTGTGTGTGTGTGTGTGTGTGTGTGTGTGTGTGTGTGTGTGTGTGTGTGTGTGTGTGTGTGTGTGTGTGTGTGTGTGTGTGTGTGTGTGTGTGTGTGTGTGTGTGTGTGTGTGTGTGTGTGTGTGTGTGTGTGTGTGTGTGTGTGTGTGTGTGTGTGTGTGTGTGTGTGTGTGTGTGTGTGTGTGTGTGTGTGTGTGTGTGTGTGTGTGTGTGTGTGTGTGTGTGTGTGTGTGTGTGTGTGTGTGTGTGTGTGTGTGTGTGTGTGTGTGTGTGTGTGTGTGTGTGTGTGTGTGTGTGTGTGTGTGTGTGTGTGTGTGTGTGTGTGTGTGTGTGTGTGTGTGTGTGTGTGTGTGTGTGTGTGTGTGTGTGTGTGTGTGTGTGTGTGTGTGTGTGTGTGTGTGTGCATTTTCCCGCTCTTTATTCTCTTTATATTTGATAGAAAAAACAAAAAAAAAAAACGATTTTTAAAGCATAGAATAAAAGAAATTTCGAAAAAGACGAATTTGAATTGAATATCAATTCAACTGATAAGTTAATTTGTTCTTTGCAGCAACTAAAACTGGTCCCCAGTCCGCCCAAGATTAAGAAGATTCTGTTGCAAGCCAAGCCGGATGTGCCCGCTAGCAGTTCGGCATCCAGAAAGATTTTGACCAAAGGCGACGAAAAATTCCAAATTATTAAGTCACCCCCAATACAACAACAGTTAAAGACCACGAAAGTCCAAAGAAGCGTTCTGAAGGTTAAGTGGGGTATGTCGCCCGCCTCTGATGCGAAAACGGGCGCCCCATCTGCAGGCGAATTACCTTCAGAAACACCCACTTCTGACGCCGATAACAGGGAAGTCGAATCGACGAATTTGCCCGGATGTGATGAACCTTTAATCCGCTTCGTGTCCCAGCACGGTAAGTTGGTTTTAATCTTGAGCGGTGAAAATTTTGACTCGGAAAATCTCGACTACGGAAATCTTGATTCCGGAAATCTCGCCTCCGGAAATATCGCCTCCGAAAATCTCGACTCCGGAAATCTCAACTCCGGAAATCTCAACTCGAGAAATCTCGACTTCGGAAATCTCGCCTTCGGAAATCTCGACTCCGGAAATCTCTATAAAAATCTCAACTTTTTGTCAGTTTCGACGTTTCATAATTTTCACCGTTTCTGAATTGCTTTTTTGTGAAATTTCTCGTGATTTCGCGTTTTTTCTAAAATTTATTGCAGGTAAAGTTGGGGCCGTGGATCCTCTTAGTTTGGAAGACGCTTCGACTAAGGAGGCCAATAAGGAAGGGGCGGAACCGACGATCCCTTTGGAATACGATAGCGATTCGAAGGATCAAAGTGGAAGCGCCATGTTTATGATGAAGAAAGTCGGTCTTAAAAGCTACCAGTTGTTCCGGTGCGCTGCTTGCAATTCTAACTTTGGAGTCTCTGAACTGCTGAAGGAGCATTTGGAGAAATCTACCAGCTGCAAAGGGAGTAACGCGGTGAAACCCTACCAATGTCCTCATTGTTCGAGGTTGTTGAAGAACATCAACAGCTTGATTGATCATCTTTCATATCATGGAATGTTGAGGTTTAGTTGTTCGCTTTGCAACTATAAGTATCCCCATGCCAGTCAAGCTAGGTTAGTACTTATTTTTTATGGTCAAACTTGGGTCATAGTGCAACGCGGGAGGTGGGGGCGCGGCATTTGCGCAAACTCTCTTACTATTCTGCACCACTCATTTATTTTGATGAGATTCGGGGAATTACTTGGCCCTTCATTGGACAACTATGAAGGAAGACGAAGGTTTAAGGAATTTTAACAGCTCTAAGACGAGCGAGTTGAGAGATGTCTTCTTTCACTTTGTTTAATTTCAACTTTTTTGAAAATTCCGAGTTTTTATAATGTCGACTTTTTTTCCAAATTTGTAGGTTTGATAACGTCAACTTTTTTTCAAAATTTCTAGGTTTGATAATGTCGACTTTTTTGAAAATGTTTACTTTGTTAAAAATTTTAAATTTTTTTCTTCATTTTGACTTAAATCGACAATTTGGACTTTCTTTTTCATTTTTACTCTAAAAAATTAAAGTAACGAAAAGTTGATATTTTAAAACTATTAAAAAAAACTCGAAGTTGGTTTTGCTGAAAAATTTTTTGTTTGATGGAACGGACTGGTCCTTGGTTATCTTCAAAAATTGAAACACATAACTTGTCGCCTGAAACCAAGAAAAATTAAAAAACAGTTTTCTCTCTGAAGATGACAGCTTGGCTGTCGAAACGAGTTAGAGCAACCTTTGTTGTGTTTTTTAATTTTTCTTGGTTTCAGGGGACAAGTTCTGTGTTTCAATTTTTGCTGAAAAATGTTGAACAATTTTTAGTAAATTGTTGTATTCTAGAACTCATATGAAGACACACCACAATGTTGCCACTGTTACGGTTATTCCGGTGGATCCCAACAAAAACAACCTCTACTGTGACTACTTCGTGGTAAAACCCAAGATATACGAGCCGAAGGAACCAGTTAAGGAACAACCGCCCCAAGAAGACCCCGAAACACCAACACCGAAAGCTGCATCCGCCAAAACCGTTTACATGCCGAGTGAAATGGATCAACTACCAATTAAATCTATTTTTCCATACGAGATCACCTGTGGCGAATGCAAAACCTTCAAAAATAAAGTCAGGACGAACATCATGAGACATTTCCAGTTGCATTTGAACGAGAATCCTGTACCTGATACAGCTCCAGTAAACCCCGTGCCTTGCTTGGAGAAAAACGAAAAAATGTTCGACAAGATGAACAACCACGCGATTAGCTCGATCGTGAACACGACGAGAATGGGCGGGGTGGTCCCCAAAGGTAAGACTATTTTCGGAAAATTTTACAATTGGTAACTGCTTTCACTAAACCTCGTGGACAAGTTTTAACGTTTCCAATTTTAGCCGACCCAGACACCAAAGACACCAAGGACGACATCCCCGCCTTCGTTCCCTCGACCAGACGCTACGCATGCTTCTCCAAAGGTTGCAACTACCTCTGCCCCGAAGAGGGCAACCTCCGCCACCATATGCTCGCCCTCCACGCCTCCGAGAACGACTTCGTTTGCCAACATTGCAAGTGGGAGCTACCAAACGCCGACGTCGACGTTCTCATCAAGCACCACAAACTCCACGACCTCCACCTCTACAAATGCTCCGCGTGTAACTTCGTCCATAATCTGAAGCACAAGGTCGATAGGCACATCACCGATAAACACGGCGATAGAAGGGCGGTGGAGGTCGAGACAGTTAGAGCCATGGATTGCGAACCGTACTCGGGGGAGCATCTTCCTCCGCAGCTGTCGTCGTCTGCGATCATGGGGAAGATGGCCAAACCGTGGAAGTGCGCCATGTGCAAATTTAAGGCCGAACAGGAGGAGGTCATCGTCGCCCACGTTTTAAACAAGCACGACATCGACAAGAGATACAAGTGCGCATTTTGCACCTACAAAAGCGACGAGAATTCCACCATTAGGGAACACTTTGAGGTGAGGATCCTCTTAATTTTGAACCCATCACGTCCGATTCCAAAATCAGATCAATTTGTACCAACTTTCCCTTAAAAAGCCAATCCAATCATAAATCAAGCTTGAAAACATGACTCTACATTCATAAATTTTCAGTCTGAGCACGCGGGTTTGCCCGTGGACATCATCCAAGCGTACCACAAGTTGGAGGAAGAGGCGAAACCGGATGTGGAATCGGATATATTCGACACGACGCCGCTCTGGCAGCGGGACCGACCCAGAGTGCGCCACATTCGCGGTATCCTATTCGATGATTCGTCACCGGCCAAAGCGAAAAAATCCCCTCAAAAGCAAGAGGGCGCCAGCGGTGATAACGCCAAACGCATCAACCGTAAACGCAGTAGCTCCAGCAACGTGGAAGCTGACGCCCCACCGGCTAAACTCCAAATAATCTCTAAGGAAGCTTCCAAAAAGGACGACCATTTTCAAGAGGAAGAAATAATTGTGATCTGCGATGACGAAGATACCAATGAGATTTTAGATGTGGAACATAATTTGGAAAACGTTGACGTGGCGAATGAAATGACGGAAAATGCCAAATTGGAAGAGTTGTTGCGCGAGAAGGAAGTCGATTTGATTTGTCTGTTTGGGGATTGCGGTCTCCCGGGCAGCAGGCAGTTCAAGTGTCCTAAGTGTGCCAATTTTAAAACTCGCAATCTTCGGGATTTCACGTTCCACATGTTCAGAGAGTTGAAGTATTATAGGTACGAATGTTAATTGCTTTCTAAGTTTCGAAGCTGCCTCCTTACTTAATCCCGCTAAAAGACCCCCCCAGTAATGGCAACAGTTGTGGCGTTTATAAAAATACTTTAGTAATAGGTAGGAATGTCGATTCCTTTTTAAAATAATCGATTTTTGGATCGATTTGAATCGTGAGCAAAAGTATCGATTCCCGATAAATTGGGTGCTGAAATATCGATTTCCGATAAATCAATCGCCTTGTTGGTGAAATTTTTAAACATTTCTAATAAAATTTAAATTCGAAATTTCTGCTTTAAACTCGAAATTTCGTCTTTACACTCAAAATTTCTATCGAAAATTCGGCTTTTTTCTTGAAATTTATACCTTTTTCCTAAAATTCCGAGTTTAATGTCGAAATTTCGACTTTATTCTTGGATTTTCGACTTTGACATCGAATTTTTTCTCGAAATTTCGAGAATAAGTCGCTCTATAACACGTACACTCTATGTTAAAAAACGAAATTTTGAGTTTTAAATTGAAATTCCGTGATTAAGACCAAAATTTCGAGAAATAAGTCGGAATTTGAGAAAAAAGTCGAAACTTCAAGAAAATGAGTCGAAATTTGAGAAAAATGTCGAAATTTCGATATTAAGGTCAAAATTTCGAGAAAGAAGTGGGTATTTGAGAAAAAAAAATCGTAAATTAAGAGAAAAAAAACGAAATTTCGAGAAAAAAGTGGAACTTTTCAGATTAATGTAGAGATTTCGAGAAAAAGGTCGAAATTTGAGAAAACGTCGAAATTTCGAGAATAAGTCGAAATTTTGAAATATTTCGAGAAAAAAGTCGAAATTTCGAGAAAAAAAGTCGAATTTCGAAAAAAAAGTCAACATTTTGACTTTAAAAGTCGAAATTTCCAGAAAAATGTCGAGATTTCGATATTAAGGTTAAAATTTCGAGAAAAAAGTTGAAATTTGAGACAAAAAAACGAAATTTCGCGAAAAAGTGCGCAATTTCGAGAAAAAAGTTGAAAGTTTGAGAAAAAAAAGTAGAAATTTCGAAATATTTCGAGAAAATAGTTGAAATTTGAGAAAAAGTTGAGATTTCGAAAAAAGTTGAGATTTCGAAAAAAGTTGAGATTTCGAAAAAAGTTGAAATTTCCAGAAAAAAAAGACGAACTTCCGAAAAAAGTCAAATTTTCCAGAAAAATGTCAATATTTCGATATTAAGGTCAAAAATTCGAGAAAAAGTTGAAATTTGTGAAAAAAAACGAAATTCCGCGAAAAAGGCCGCAATTTCGAGAAAAGAGTCGAAAGTTTGAGAAAAAAAAGTAGAAATTTTGAAATATTTCGAGATTCCAAAAAAAGTCGAAATTTCGAGAAAAAAAAGACGAACTTCCGAAAAAAGTCGAAATTTTGACTCTAAATTCAAAATTTCCAGAAAAATGTCAATATTTCTATATTAAGGTCAAAAATTCGAAAAAAAGCTGAAATTTGTGTAAAAAAACCGAAATTCCGCGAAAAAGGTCGCAATTTCTAGAAAAGAGTCGAAAGGTTGAGAAAAAAGTCGAAATTTTCAGAAAAATATCAAAATTTCAGAAAAAAGTCGAAATTTCGAGCTTAAAATTGAAACTTGAGGAAACAAGTCGAAATTTCTAAAAATAACATTATTTTTAACCGATGTCCTCTCTACACCTTTGTAACATTTCGAAAAAGTTGAAATTTCCAGATAAAGTCGAAATTTCCAGAAAAGTCGAAATTTAAGAAAAAAGTCGAAATTTTGAGAAAAAAGTCGAAATTTCCAGAAAAGTCGAAATTTAAGAAAAAAGTCGAAATTTTGAGAAAAAAGTCGAAATTTTGAGTTTAAAGTCAAGATTTCGAGAAAAAAGTCGAAATTTAGAGAGAAATATCTTAATGTCGATATTCAGGTCAAAATTTCGAGAAAAAAGTCGAAATTTGGGAACAAAACGAAATTTCGAGAAGAAGGTCGAAATTTCGAGAGAAAAAATCTAAATTTGAGGAAAAAAGTCAAAATGTCGAGAAAAAAGTTGAAATTTTGAGAAAAAAATTCGAAATTTGAGAAAAAAGTCAAAATTTCGAGAAAAAAGTTGAAATTTTGAGAAAAAAATTCGAAATTTGAGAAACATTTCGAAGAAAAGGTCGAAATTTCGAGCTTAAAATCGAAATTTGAGAAAAAAAGTCGAAATTTTTAAAAATAACATTTTTCTAATCGATGTTCTTTTTACGCCTTTGTAACATTTCGAATAAGTTGAAATTTCCAGAAAAAAGTCGAAATTTCCAGAAAAAACTCGCATTTTGAGAAAAAAGTCGAAATTTGAGAAAAAATCCAAATTTTTTAGTTTAAAGTCGACATTTCGAGAAAAATGTCGCAATTTGAGAAAAAAGTCGTTTTGAGAAAAATATCGAAATTTAAGAAAAAACCCAGATTTTGAATTTAAAGTCGACATTTCGAGAAAAATGTCGAATTTCAGAAAAATGTCGGAATTTTAAGAAAAAAGTCAAAATTTCGAAATATTTCAAGAAAAAAGTCGAAATTTGAGAAAAAAGTCTAAATTTGATAAAGAAAGTCGAAATTTCGAGAAAAATAAATCGAAATTTCTAGTAAAAATGTCGAAATTTGCGAGAAAAGTCGAAATTTGCGAGAAAAGTCGAAATTTCGAGAAAAAAAGTCGAAATATTGAGTTTAAAGTCGAAATTTTGAGAAAAATATCGAAATGTCGATATTAAGGTCAAAATTTCGAGAAAAAAGTTGAAATTTGAAAAAAAAACGAAATTTCTGGAAAAGGGTCGCAATTTCAGAAAAAAGTCAAAATTTCGAGAAAAAATTCGAAATTTTTAAAAACAACATTTTTCGAGAATTTTCAATTTTAAGAAAAAAGTCAAAATTTCGAAATATTTCGAGAAAAAAGTCGAAATTTGAGAAAAAAGTCGAAATTTGAAAAAAAAGTCGAAATTTGATAAAAAAAGTCGAGATTTCGAGAAAAAGAAGTCAAAATTTCTAGAAAAAAAGTCGAAATTTCTAGTAAGAAGTCGAAATTTCGAGAAAAAATCGAAACTGCGAGAAAAGTCGAAATTTCGAGAAAAAAAAGTCGACATTTTGAGTGTAAAGTCGAAATTTTGAGAAAAATATCGAAATATCGATATTAAGGTCAAAATTTCAAGAAAAAAGTTGAAATTTGAAAAAAAAACGAAATTTTTGGTAAAAGGTCGCAATTTGAGAAAAATGTCAAAATTTCGAAAAAAAATTCGAAATTTTTAAAAATACATTTTTCGAGAAATTTCAATTTCAAGAAAAAAGTCGAAATTTCGAAATATTTCAAAAAAAAATCGAAATTTGAGAAAAAAGTCGAAATTTCGGAAAAAAAGTCAAAATTTCGCGAAAAAAAGTCGCAACTTTCAGAAAAAAGTCGAAATTTCCAGAAAAATCGAAATTTAAGAAAAAAAATCGAAATTTTAAGAAAAAAAGTCGAAATTTCCAGAAAAATCGAAATTTAAGAAAAAAAGTCGAAATTTTGAGAAAAAAAGTTGAAATTTGGAAATATTTCAAGAAAAAAATGAAAATTAGAGAAAATAGTCGAGATTTCGAGAAAAAGGTCGAAATTTCGCGAAAAATAAGTCAAAATTTCGAGAAAAAAGTCGAAATTTCGAGACAAGAATCGAAATTTGCGAGAAAAGTCGAAATTTCGAGAAAAAAGTCAAAATTTTAAGTTTAAAGTCGAAATCTTGAGAAAAATATCGAAATGTCGATGATATTAAGGTAAAAATTTCGAGAAAAAAGTCGCATTTTGAGAAAAAAAGTCGAAATTTAAGAAAAAATCCAAAATTTGAGTTTAAAGTCGACACTTCGAGAAAAATGTCGAAATTGGAGAAAAACGTCGAAATTTTAAGAAAAAAGTCGAAATTTCGAAATATTTCGAGAACAAAGTCGAAATTTGAGAAAAAAGTCGAAATTTGTTAAAAACAAGTCGAGATTTCGAGAAAAAAATCGAAATATCGAGAAAAAAAGTCGAAATTTCAAGAAAAAAGTCGAAATTTCGAGAAAAAAATCGAAATTTACGGGAAAAGTCGAAATTTTGAGAAAAATATCGAAATGTCGATATTAAGGTTAAAATTTCGAGAAAAAAGTTGAAATTTGAAGAAAAAAAACGAAATATCTGGAAAAAGATCGCAATTTCGAGGAAAGAGTCGAAAGTTTGAGAAAAAAAAAGTAGAAATTTTGAAATATTTCGAGATTTCCAAAAAAGTCGAAATTTCGAGAGAAAAAAAGACGAACTTCCGAAAAAAGTCGAAATTTTGACTAAACTCAAAATTTCGCGAAAAAAGTCGACATTTTTAAAAACAACATTTTTCGAGAAATTTCAATTTCAAGAAAAAAGTCGAAATTTCGAAATATTTCGAAAAAGGGATCGAAATTTGAGAAAAAACTCGAAATTTCGAAATATTTCGAAAAAGGAATCGAAATTTGAGAAAAAAGTCGAAATTTCGAGAAAAAAGTCAAAATTTCGCGAAAATAAGTCGAAATTTTAAGAAAAAAAGTCGAAATTTCCAGAAAAGTCGAAATTTAAGAAAATTTTGACTTTGATCCTCAAATTTCGATCCTAATCCGCAAATTTGGACCTTGGTCCGCAAATTTCGACCTTGATCCGCAATTTTCGACCTTGATCAGCAAATTTCGACTTTGATCAGCAGATTTCGACATCGAACCGCAAATTTTGACTTCTTTAAAAAAAAGATAGAAATTTCAAGTGAAAATGAAATGTTGATGTAAAATTAAAATTACGAAGGCTTTCTAAAACAAAAATTGAAACACAGAACTTGTCCCCTGAAACCAAGAAAAATTAAAAAACACAACAAAGGTTGCTCTAACGCGTTTCGACAGCCAAGCTGTCATCTTCAGAGAGAAACTCTAAAACAAAAGTTGGTTAAGGCTAGCCACTTCCATACGTAGTCCTGTATTTTTTCAAAGTTTAAGGTTGAATTCTAAAGTTTCTCTCAAAAAAATTTGTTTTGTAGATATTTCAAAATTTTTAATGAAATAAAACGTAACAGTTTAAAAAAATTAATCAACTTCTCATAAATATAAGGAATAAACTCGAATTCATCCCCCCCAATATCCTTCGTGTTGCTGCCCTCCTCCACCCCCAACCATAGCAAGTGCAGCTCGCTCACTATCACTCCGTTAGAATGACGATTTTTTTAGGTACAAATGTAAAGTATGCTACGAGAGATACGTCTCATATAAATTTATAATGAGTCACTTGGAAAATGTCCACCGAGGTTGGAAGGAAGATATGGTGCTGAATTTACCATCTGACGAAATGATTATCGCTTGGGTACAAATGGTAGTGGAAAAACAGGCAAAAATCTTATCAGAACTGGGATTCCCCATCGATAACATACCAAACGTTTCCACTTTGTCCGACAAAGCGGAAGCCATCGAAAATTACAACGTGTAAGTCGCGTTTAGGGGTTGATGCTTATTTAGCTTTTTTTACCACTTATTATGTACTAGCTGATACCTGAAAGAAGATAAAAACATCCCAGGTTAACTTTTTGAAAATTCCGACTTTTTGTAAAGAATCCCATTTTTGTTGTAAATTTCAACTCATTTCGAAAATTACGTCTTAAAATATCCACTTTTGTAACAAGGTTGATCTTTTTTCGTTCGAATCCCAAAGTTTCAATTTTTTATCGAAATTTTTTAAATTGATTTGATTTTATAATTTAAACATTTAAACTACTTAATTTTGAAAACCTTGACCTTTTGAATTTTATCGACCTTTTCAAAATTTTGATCATTTGAAAATGTTTACTGTTTTCGAACTATTCTTCCATTTTTTTTCCGAAAATTTTAACTTTTTTTTAAAATTTTATGTTTTTCTAAACATTTTTGAAAAAGGTCGATCCTTTATTTGGTTTCCACCTTATTGGAAAATTTGTCACTTTTTTAAAAATCTAAACTTTCGAAAATCTTCTTTTTTAAATCCTAACTTTTTATAAATTGCGATTATTTGAAAGTTTTAAGTTTTTTGGCAAAATTTTCGTTGATATGCACTACTTGCTTCATCCATTAGCTGGCAGTAGTAGGCAGCATTAACAATACGACGTTTAAGCAGAAAATCGACGTGCACGCTCCTTTAAAATCCCAAAACACTCGCAAGAACCTTTCCAACTGAGAGGCGAGTTTTTGACTTGGTGGGTGCACCTTCCCTCTTTCTTGTCCATTCTTAGCTTGCTTGTTTAGATTTAGGGGTGTAATGTAAAGTCTCATCACACGTAACGATACGTTGCAAAAAACCATCACCTTCACGTTGAAAGCGGCCAAAATGGCGCTGATAAATCTCCAGACGTCGTTTCTGTTCTTCAGTCAAAAGACGAGGTACCCACCTGGCGCAAATTTTTTGAAACTTCAGCTCCTCTGTAATGATGGATTGAGCATTCCCAAAACTTATCCCTATCTGAGCTGCAATTTCACCAACAACTAAACGGCGATCACCCTCCAAAAGGCGCTGAACAGCGTTAATCTTGTCCGCAGCCACAGTGGCCGAGAACGATAAGCATGGGGTTGATTTGCAACTTGAGTTCATCCTTCCAAAAATTTGTTGTGCCGTTCATACACCTCAGTTTTCTTCAAACAAGTACCCCCAAACTGTGCTTCTAGTCTACGAATTTCGGCGGGCTTTACACTTTCACCGGTAAGAAATTCCGGCGGGCTTTATAGCTTCAACGGTAAGAAATTTCGCCGGGCTTTATAGCTTCAACGGCAAGAAATTTCGACGGGCTTTACACCTTCAACGTTAAGAAATTTAATAATAATGCGCTGCGCAACGTGCGGATGAACCCTTGCTCACTCATTGTATTTACAACTGACGAACGGCGAGAACGGAATTCGCTTGAGCACAGCCACGTGATATCCCCAAGTAACATTCCCGACGCCTTCATGGCGACATGATGGAAATTCCGATTCATATTTGATTCACCCTCGTATTTGTTGTTTTAGTGAACGCGCTGCGAATAAAACTGACACTGATCCCCTCGAAATAATGTCTTCCCTTAAGTGGACCTGCGACGAATGCGACAAACTATTCGACTCGAAACTCGAAGTGGAAACCCACAAAATGGTAGCCCACGATTTGCCAGCGTTCCCTTCGCCAATCCGAGATCCTTTGGAAGACTCCCCGCCGGCGAAGAAAAAGAAAAAAACCCATGGCCTACAAATCTACTACCAATGCAAACGATGCCCGTTCTTCAGCCCCTTCCTCAATACGTTCAAATCCCATTGGTACTGCGAGCACGAAGGTTACGAGATCGAATACGAAAAATTCAGAAAAAACAAACTCGGCGAAATCACCACCGAGAACCCACCGAACCTGAGCACGGTCCCCGTGCCTTCTACTTCGTTGACGCCGCCGCCGCCTCCGTCGCTTACACCGGCGCCTCCGCCGCTTACGCCGGCGCCACAAGCGGTTAAGCACAATAGGAAGGCGCTAGCGGATAAGCAGGATTATTTCCGTTGCGGTTCCTGCCCGTTAGAGGGCACCGAGGCCGGTCTGAAGGAACACCACGCTGCCTCCCATCCTAAGTCGAAGTTCTGCATCTACAAGTATACTTGTGCGGAGTGCAACTCCAAGTTTAAGTATATTAGGGGGTTCAAGAACCACTTCCACGTGCACAAGGATGTGTCGCCGGTTGCCTACTTCAATCTCAACAATGAGAAGATAGAGTTGGAGGTGCAGATCGACAATGTTAAGACTTTTAAGTAAGTTACCGACTCAATTTGAAATCTTTTATAAAGCAGATGTAATCTAGAAAATATATAAAAAAAGAAAATTTGGGGGTATATGGGGGCGAGCGAGTCGCCCCCCTCAATTATTTGTACTTCTCCTTAACTGAGAGAAATCACTGAAAGTCTGGAACACGCTTTTTTTTGAAATATTTTGAAATTTGTTATATCATAGTTTCAAGTTTTCACTTTTGTCCGCAGTCTCCATAACTTCCCATTTTTTTTTATAGGTGTACAAAATGCTCCTACACTAGCACCACCAGTCGTAGTTGTAACATCAAGCAACATATCAGAGTACATGCCAAAGCGATAGAGTGTTGCTTATGCAAAGACAGATTTAAAACCAGAGGTGAAGCTAAGGCTCATCATGAAAAAGAACATCCTCATAACGTTGAAATGATCGAGGAGCTCCCCGAAGTGGTGAAGGAATTGGAAGAGATGTTTGCCGAAGTAAGTATTTTTTTTTTTTAACAAAAACGAATTACGCTAATTACACAATCGCCTAATTATTTCAGATTCTAAAGAACGCAGTTGTACAGTCGTCCATCAAACAGCCCCCAGTCGAAACCCCCGCTGCCCCTTCAGGCACAGCGAACGTCGCTCGAAAGTCCACAGGAGCGGTCCACAAGCAACCGATACAGCCAGAGTATTCATTCTATGGGACCTTCCCCGAAGAAGTTGATTTGTCGAAGATTACCACAAAGCTTGAAATTGGGGGTGTTGAAATGCCTATGTCGTGCCAACAACTTTGTAATATCTACAATTTGTTCCCGCGTGTGGTTGTGGAAGACTGCAGGAATGATTTTTTTAATATTGATGACAGCGCTTTATGACAGGGGTACACCGATTTAGATGATTTTAGCGATGCTGAAGGTGACACTTTCAGCTTGGAGACGCTATTTCCCTCACTGGATGATCTTCTAGGGTTTACCTAGTGTGTCGACTGATTATGTGCCTGTTTCTACTAGTCTAGGTGATTATCCTGTTCTAAGGATGAGAATGTTAGTAGTAGTTCTTAGGTCATGTTGTAAGTTATGTTCTCAGCTTTGTTTAATTACATTCTAATTATTAGGGTTCAACTGTGATGTACTGTGTATGCTCTACCACATAATGTAAATATGTAGAAAGACTTATTAGTTGTAAGTTGCATTTGTTACGTCTCGTAAGTTAAATTCCTACATTTTGTAAATAAATCGTTACCTGTATTGCTTTGTTTCTTCATTCAGTGGGCACTTTTCGTGTTTGGAAAACTGTAACTGCTCAAAATATTTACAACTCTATGAAGGTAAATTATGTCTCGACCTTGTAAAAGGTAAATTATGTCTCGACCTTGTAAAAGGTAAATTATGTCTTGACCTTGTAAACAGTCAATTATCTCTCGATATGTCCATTATATTCCACTTTGGACCATAATTTTCAATCTTTTTCTCTTGCAATTTGAGCTGACTTGAATTTACTTCCTCTTCATCAAATTTAGCCTCTAAAATTTGTTATAATATATCGTCTTTAATATTATTTTACTTTTTGAATAATGTAATTTTGAACAAATTAAAATGTTTTAAGTCGTTGACAAATTTATGCAATTTTTGAAAATCTGGATGTCTGAATAAAACGACGCAATTTTCTTTTTATTTTTATTACTAAACAAAGTTAATACATCTATTCGTTCTCCTGGCTGCGGAGACGGGCATGTCCGTTTGTAACTCTGATAGATAACTGTTGTGCCCTAGTAACAATATCCTTGCGTTTCTTAGAAGAAACACCGTGCGCGATTTCAGCACAATATTTACGGTTCTGCATCAACAAAACTTCCAACTCCTGAAACCAAACGATTAAATTAACATACACAATCGTAACTCTACAGAATAATAACTTTATTAGTTTTGCTCAGCAAAGTTTGTCGACATGATACTTCAGTCGCAAATTACCTCAAAAAACATCATGGCTAATGATTTCACATGGTGGAGAAAGTAGTTCGTTACAAAATCTGAACCATTAAATTAACATGTCAACTGTCGTGCTAAACCCATGGTCCTTGACTTCCATTATTTAACATTTTTAGGGCCAATGAGCGTTACATTTTTAGGGTCAATGAGCGTTACCTTTTTAGGGAAAAATGTGGCAGATTTGAAACTTCTTATTGTGATCATTACGTTACCTTATAACTCAACATTACTTTATAAAACTTCACAACTTAACTTTTTGAAACAACACACATCAGAGCAAAAATGAACATTACTTTATAAAACTTCAGAAACTAGTTTTATAAAACAGTTCACACCAGAATAAAAATGTGAAAACCCTGTGGGCAGACAACATGTCAATCAATTTAATTAAACAAAGTTGTAGAAGATCAAACTACAAAGGGGTGTCATTTGCTTATTTAAGATAAGCAATAACGCTACAAAACGTTTTGTGTTTTAATAAATCGAGCGAAAATGTGTACTCCTATTAACGAAATACTTTATTATCACAATTTCCCAACATATGATAAAACCTTCAACTCCACTTCACCACCACACCGTTTTCGCCCAACCTAACAAGAACCACACTAGCCGGAACCCCATCTACCCACCTTAACATTATGAACGAGCACCTTCCTGAAACCAGTTGGCAGCATATGACGGGTTTTGGAGGCTGATCCGTAACCAATGTTGGGCATCAAATATTGCCCCTTGAACCTCCTCCTGACTCTGTTGTCGATACCCTTGGGTTTGCGCCAGTTCCTCTGCAATGAACATTTCGAGGTTATAGTCACCAACCCAAACAAATTCGTTTAAAGTCGAAAAAATCGGAAATATGAAATATTCCGCCTACCTTAAGTTTGCCATAACGGTCCGACTGGTGTCTGATGAACTTCTTTGTTCGCTTTTTGACGATTTTCGGCCTGTATACTGGTCTGATGGCCATTGTGTATCTGCGATGGAAAACAACGATTAGTCGGATAATTAAACGTGGCGGCGAAAACTTTATAATTAAGGTGGTAAATGTTATGATAATCGAAATAAAAGAGAGATTGTATGATTAAAATACTTACGGATTACTTAAAAATTAAAGGATTATAAAATCGTGCCGTTTACAGTTTTGACACGACCGAAAAAGAACCACAGAAACGAACCAGCCTTCTAAACACAGAATTTGCTCAAAATTTTAAGTGTTGCCAACCATTGTTTTCGTCATTGAAATCGACCACAGAAACTAAGAAAGTAATTTTTATAATTTGGTTTAAATTTGCGTGTCACTGAGGTGTGAAACAGCTAGTACAATCACAGTATATAAAATATATGTGAAAAAAATTAAAATTTTCATACAAATAAAACATAATTATAACGGCTGTTCAAAATAAAAAAGTCATTAAGTAGGCTGTTATTTTTATAAGAAGAGGACGTAGCGAATTACTATTACCTGTTGATTGTTTGGATTGATCCCTTCTCTATGAATTGATCTGTCAAGTGTCTGTTTGACGTCTTATTTGGACAAATAGGTTAGAGTTTTTCATGTAAAAGAAAATCCTATGGAATTTTTTTTTTTCATAAATATGATTTGTACGAAGGTGTATAGAGGACATCAATTTAGAAAAAAATATAAAAAAATTGTGTTGAAAGTCGAAGCTACGACTTTTATCTCGAAATTTCGACTTTTTTTAGACATTTCGACTTTAAAATCGAAATCTCTATTTTACACTCAAAATTTCGACTTTCTTTACAAAATTTCGACTTTTTTCTTGAAACTTCGACTTGTTTTTCAAAATTTCGACTTTAATCACGAAACTTCTACTTTAATCTTAAAATTTCGACTTGTTTTTCAAAATTTCTCGAAATTTCGACTTGTTTTTTAAAATTTCTCAAAATTTAGATCTTAAAATCGAAATTTTCATTATAACCTCAACATTTTGGCATTCTTCTCCAAATTTCGACTTTTTTCTCGAATTTTCAACTTTTTTTTTAAATTTTGACTTTAATCTGGAAACTTTTACTTTAATTTTGAAATTTCGACTTTTTTTTTCAAATTTTCGACTTTAATCTCGAACCTTCGGCTTAAATCTTGAAATTTGGCCTTTAATAACGAAATTTCGACTTTTTTCTTGAAACCTCGACTTGGTTTTTCAAAATTTCGACTTTAATCACGAACTTCTACTTTAATTTTAAAATTTCGATTTGTTTTTCAAAATTTCTCGAAATTTCGACTTGTTTTTCAAAATTTCTCGAAATTTCGATTTTAAAATCGAAATTTCCATTTTAACATTAAAATTTTGACTTTCTTCTCGAAATTTCAACTTTTTTCTCGAAATTTCGACTTTTTCACAAAATTTCGCGAGTAAAGTCGAAATCTCGAGTTTAAAGCCGAAATTAAAGTCAAATTTCGAGAAGAAAGTCGAAATTTTAAGTTGAGAATCGAAATTTCGAGTTTAAAATCGAAATTTCGAGAGAAAAGTTTAAATTTCGAAATTAAAGTCGAAATATCGACTTTCAACTCAAAACTTATAAATCTATGGTTAAGTAAGGCAGATGACAGTTGCGTCCCACCGCTCCCCTTTCGTTACAATATTGACAGTTGGCATTAGGGTGCGTTCAGTAATTGCTATATTTAATCACCAAAATTTCGCCTTTTTTTCGAAATATCGAGATTAAAGTCGAAATTTTGAGAAAAAAATAGTCGAAACTTCGAGATTAGAGTCGAGATTCACAATTTCCCGGAATTTCGAGTATACAGTTGAAATTTTGACGTTAATCGTGGAATTTCGAGACAAAGAGTCGAAATTTCTGCAACGAAAATGGCGATCGTGATGTAACACTTTTGTGGTCAGATAAAGTGCAACCCAAGAAGAGTCTTCTTGGTGCAATCGAAACAGAGCGGACTCAAGAAAAGATTTATAAATTTCAAGAAAAGTAACAAATGTTTCCTTAGCACTAAAAAAATTGTGCGTTTTTGATTAAAAATCCCATTTGTCCCCAGATTCGAGAATTTCCTTCCTACCTGGCAACGCTGAACTCAGTGAGAATCTGAAGAAGATTTAGAAATTCTGTGATTGTTTCTCATGACAGCAGCGCCACCAACCTAATAACGCTTATAATATTTCACTTGTCTTTGCTAGAGAGGTTAAGTTGTTTGTTCAAACGTAAACAGAAAAAAATTCTGAAAATGCCGCGGTCTTCGCGGTTTTCCGATCTCGACGCCACAAAACGTGTTCAGATCTGCAACTAGAGACCAGACGACTTGTAGTTGTATGATGCATGATCGATTTTGGTTGACTAAACGTTTAGCGGCTATTGTGTTGATACTGCTTTTTATTTTGGTTTTTAAAAACATTTTCGAGTAGAGCAAGACGCATTTAAGAAGGCGATGTCGAAGCATAGGGTTTCTTACTTTTTCAACCCGGACGTGGGCAATTTTCACTATGGGACTGGGCACCCGATGAAGCCTCATAGATTATCAGTTATACACAGCTTGGTGTTGAATTATGGGTTACACAAGGAGATGCAGATATACAGGCCCTATAAGGCAAGCGCACACGATATGTGTCGGTTTCATTCTGACGAATACATTGGTGAGTTGGTCGTGTTGGTTTACTTGTGGGTAACTGGTTGAATTTTAAGATTTTTTACAACGCGTGACGCCGCAGAATATCCAGGCGTTTACTAAGCATCTTAGCCATTATAATGTAGGGGACGATTGTCCCGTTTTTTATGGATTGTTTGATTTCTGTTCGATGTACACAGGAGCATCTTTGGAAGGAGCTATGAAGCTAAATAATAATCACTGTGATATTGCGATTAATTGGTCTGGTGGGTAACTCGATATCAATTATGAATGATAAAATATGTGGGATTTCTATAGGTGGTTTGCACCACGCTAAGAAGTTTGAAGCGTCAGGGTTTTGTTACGTGAACGATATCGTCATTGGCATTTTGGAATTACTAAAGTTTCATCCCAGAGTTTTATATATTGACATTGACGTGCATCATGGTGATGGTGTTCAGGAAGCTTTCTACTTGACGGATCGAGTAATGACCGTTAGCTTTCACAAGTACGGGAATTACTTTTTCCCGGGGACCGGGGACATGTATGAAGTCGGGGCGGAAAGCGGACGGTATTATTCCGTCAATGTACCCTTGAAAGAGGGCATTGACGACGCCAGCTATTGGATGGTGTTTAAACCTGTGATTTCGAACGTTATGGAATTTTTCCAACCCACCGCTATCGTGCTTCAATGTGGAGCTGACTCACTCGCTAATGATCGGTAAGTGATTTTGTTGAAATGTGTAATAATTACAGGGAATTGTTTAGGTTAGGGTGCTTCTCGTTGAGTACCAAGGGTCATGGTGAATGCGTCAAGTTTGTAAAAAGTTTAAATGTCCCAACGTTAGTGGTAGGTGGAGGTGGTTACACACTAAGAAACGTAGCGAGGTGTTGGACCTACGAAACTTCGCTTTTGGTGGACGAACCGATTTCAAATGAGCTTCCCTACACGGAATATTTAGAATTCTTCGCCCCTGATTTCACCCTCCATCCTGAAGTGGTAACAAGGCAGGAAAATGCAAACAGTCGACAATATTTGGAGGCTATTACAAAGTATGTTAATAATATCAGTTTCGTTATGATAATATTTTTGTATTTCTTTCATGTTATAGGTTTGTGTATGATAATTTAAAAATGTGTCAGCATTCCCCAAGTGTTCAGATGCATGATGTTCCTGGTGATGCAATTCTGGAAGATGAAAAAATTAAGCAGGAGGAAGATCCTGATGTTAGGATAAGTCAGGAATTGGAGGATAAAATGGTAGAGCCAAAAAATGAATTCTATGACGGGGACAAGGATAATGATAAAGATGAGATGGAAATATGAACTTATGCATAAATTGTCTAGTTTTATTTTTATGGTAGATTTAAGCACTACAGTTTAATATAAGTCTTTTTTTATAGAATATCGAGTTTTAAATTTCTTCTTAAAGGTAAATGCTTTCAAAAGCACAAAATTCTGTTTTTATTGGCTCTTTCTCAAAATTCAACTTTTGTGTGAAAGCTTGACATAATTTTCAAATGTTTACGTTTAATCTCAGAACTTGCTTTGAGTTTTTACTTATGGTTTATCTTGAAAATGTCAAGTTTTTCTTTGTAATTGGCCTTTTCTTTCAAAATTAAACTTGGAATTTATGAAAATTTTGATTTTTTCAAATTTGATATTTTCTCTAAATTTCGTTCTGCTCTTTTTGGTCCCCTGTCTTCCTCCACCTCGCCCTGCCGTTTCTTTCAGTTTCAATATTTTTGTTGGTTTAATTACATAAGAGGAAATAAACGCAAAATTTACTTTATTCAGTATTTACAAAAATAAATGTTCTATTTAAAATTAAGTACTAATTAGTTTACTACAAATGCAATGCAGTCTTATAAAATGGCAGTGGAAATTCGAATTATCACAATATTTCCGTTTATTGGGAAATCACAAAATGTTTCATCTTCGATCTCTCCGAAATCTTATTTTTCAGATCCTGCCTGATATTCATTGAGTCGTATTTGGCGCTCTCGCTTTTCAAATTGGTGTAATTGTGATCCAAACTGGTATAGAATCTAGTGCTTTTGACAGCCTTTTGCTTTTGCGGATCCAAGAATTTCCTAGTGTACTCTGGACTGAGAAATCCCGGATTCTCCTTTTTCTTTATCTGTAGCTGCTCCTCGTACGTGTGGTTTTTGACGTGCTTGCGGAGACTGCTAGGGTCCGTGTATTTTTTGGTGCAACCCAAGACTTGGCAGGCGTAGGGCTTCTGAAAGTTGAGAACGCGTTAACGAAATTCTAATGAGACGTTTTTTTGGTACTTACCGTGTCGAAATGGGTTCTTTGGTGTTTTGCTCGGTCGGAGCTGTTTGAGAAACTTTTGGTACAGGTTGGGAATTGGCATAGGTAGGGTCTTTCGCCGGTGTGGCTTCTTTGGTGGATCTTCAGGTTTTCCAAGCGGGAGAACGCCTTGTTGCAACCTTTGAACTGAAATTGGAACTAATTAGACAAAATTGGTAGTTTCTGGGCCAAACTAGACAGTCTTAGTCAAACTAGAAGGTCTTGGTCAAATTAAAGGGCCTTAGCCAAACTAGAGAGCCTTATACAAAGCAGAAGGTCTTAGCCAAACTAGAGGGTCTTAGTCAGACCAGAGAGCTTTAGCCAAACTAGAGGGTCATGGCCAAATTAAAGAGACTTGGGCATATTAGAGAGCTTTAGCCAAACTAGAGGGTCTTAAATAAAGTAGAGAGCTTTATACAAAGTAGAAGGTCTTAGCCTAACTAGAGGGTCTTAGACTAGATAGCTTTAGCTAAACTAGAGGGTCATGGCCAAACTAAAGAAACTTGGGCAAACTAGAGAGCTTTAGCCAAACTAGAGGGTTTTAGTCAAACTAGAGAGTCTCAGACAAACAAGAGAGCCTTAGTCAAACTAGAGGGTCATGGCCAAACTCAATAGACTTGGGAAAACTAGAGAGCTTTAGTCAAACTAGAAAGCCTCAGACAAACTAGAGAGACTTGGGCAAATTAGAGAGCTTTAACCAAACTAGAGGGTCTTTGTCAAACTAGAGAGTCCCAGACAAACTAGAGAGCCTTAGTCAAACTAGAGGGTCATGGCCAAACTAAAGAGACGGGCAAACTAGAGGGTCTTCGCCAAATTAGAGGGTCTTAATCAAACTAGAGGGTCTTAGTCAAACTAGAGAGTCTCAGACAAACTAGAGAGCCTTAGCCAAACTAGAGAGTCATAGCCAAACTCAATAGACTTGGGAAAACTAGAGAGCTTTAGCCAAACTAGAGGGTCTTAGCCAAATTAGAGGGTCTTAACCAAACTAGAGGATCTTATTCAACTTAGAGAGCCTCAAACAAACTAAAGAGCCTTAGCCAAATTAGAGGGCCATGGCCAAATTCAGTAGACTTGGGAAAACTAGAGAGCTTTAGTCAAACTAGAGAGCCTCAGACAAACTACAGAGCCTTAGCCAAACTAAAAAGATTTGGGCAAATTAGAGAGCTTTAGCTAAACTAGAGGATCTTAGTCAAACTAGAGAGCCTCAGACAAACTAAAGAGCCTTTGCCAAACTAGAGGGTCATGGCCAAACTCAATGGACTTAGGAAAACTAGAGAGCTTCAGTCAAACTAGAGAGCCTCAGACAAACTAGAGAGCTTTAGCCAAATTAAAGAGGCTTGGGCAAATTAGAGAGCTTTAGCCAAACTAGAGGGTTTTTGTCAAAGTAGAGAGTCTCAGACAAACTAGATAGCCTTAGTCAAACTAGAGGGTCATGGCCAAACTAAAGAGGCGGGCAAACTAGAGGGTCTTAGCCAAATTAGAGGGTCTTTACCAAACTAGAGGATCTTAGTCAAACTAGAGAGTCTCAGACAAACTAGAGAGCCTTAGCCAAACTAGAGAGTCATAGCCAAACTCAATAGACTTGGGAAAACTAGAGAGCTTTAGCCAAACTAGAGGGTCTTAAATAAAGTAGAGAGCTTTGTACAAAGTAGAAAGTCTTAGCCTAACTAGAGGGTCTTAGTCAGACTAGATAGCTTTAGCTAAACTAGAGGGTCATGGCCAAACTAAAGAAACTTGGGCAATCTAGAGAGCTTTAGCCAAACTAGAGGGTTTTAGTCAAACTAGAGAGTCTCAGACAAACAAGAGAGCCTTAGCCAAATTAGAGGGTCATGGCCAAACTCAATAGACTTGGGAAAACTAGAGAGCTTTAGTCAAACTAGAAAGCCTCAGACAAACTAGAGAGACTTGAGCAAATTAGAGAGCTTTAACCAAACTAGAGGGTCTTTGTCAAACTAGAGAGTCCCAGACAAACTAGAGAGCCTTGGTCAAACTAGAGGGTCATGGCCAAACTAAAGAGACGGGCAAACTAGAGGGTCTTCGCCAAATTAGAGGGTCTTAATCAAACTAGAGGATCTTAGTCAAACTAGAGAGTCTCAGACAAACTAGAGAGCCTTAGCCAAACTAGTGAGTCATAGCCAAACTCAATAGACTTGGGAAAACTAGAGAGCTTTAGCCAAACTAGAGGGTCTTAGCCAAATTAGAGGGTCTTAACCAAACTAGAGGATCTTATTCAACTTAGAGAGCCTCAAACAAACTAGAGAGCCTTAGCCAAATTAGAGGGCCATGGCCAAATTCAATAGACTTGGGAAAACTAGAGAGCTTTAGTCAAACTAGAGAGCCTCAGACAAACTACAGAGCCTTAGCCAAACTAAAAAGATTTGGGCAAATTAGAGAGCTTTAGCTAAACTAGAGGATCTTAGTCAAACTAGAGAGCCTCAGACAAACTAAAGAGCCTTTGCCAAACTAGAGGGTCATGGCCAAACTCAATGGACTTAGGAAAACTAGAGAGCTTTAGTCAAACTAGAGAGCCTCAGACAAACTAGAGAGCTTTAGCCAAACTAAAGAGGCTTGGGCGAATTAGAGAGCTTTAGCCAAACTAGAGGGTCTTTGTCAAACTAGAGAGTCTCAGACAAACTAGATAGCCTTAGTCAAACTAGAGGGTCATGGCCAAACTAAAGAGACGGGCAAACTAGAGGGTCTTAGCCAAATTAGAGGGTCTTAACCAAACTAGAGGATCTTATTCAACTTAGAGAGCCTCAAACAAACTAGAGAGCCTTAGCCAAATTAGAGGGCCATGGCCAAACTCAATAGACTTGGGAAAACTAGAGAGCTTTAGTCAAACTAGAGAGCCACAGACAAACTACAGAGCCTTAGCCAAACTAAAGAGATTTGGGCAAATTAGAGAGCTTTAGCTAAACTAGAGGATCTTAGTCAAACTAGAGAGCCTCAGACAAACTAAAGAGCCTTTGCCAAACTAGAGGGTCATGGCCAAACTCAATGGACTTAGGAAAACTAGAGAGCTTTCGTCAAACTAGAGAGTCTCAGACAAACTAGAGAGCCTTAGCCAAACTAAAGAGACTTGGGCAAATTAGAGAGCTTTAGCCAAACTAGAGGGTCATTGTCAAACTAGAGAGTCTCAGACAAACTAGAGAGCCTTAGTCAAACTAGAGGGTCATGGCCAAACTAAAGAGACGGGCAAACTAGAGGGTCTTAGCCAAATTAGAGGGTCTTAACCAAACTAGAGGATCTTAGTCAAACTAGAGAGTCTCAGACAAACTAGAGAGCCTTAGCCAAACTAAAGAGTCATGGCCAAACTCAATAGACTTGGGAAAACTAGAGAGCTTTAGCCAAACTAGAGGGTCTTAACCAAAATAGAGGATCTTATTCAACTTAGAGAGCCTCAAACAAACTAGAGAGCCTTAGCCAAACTAGAGGGTCATGGCCAAACTAAAGAGACTTAGGCAAACTAGAGAGTCTTAGTCAAACTAGAGGGTCTTGGCCAAACTAGAGGGCCTTAGCCAAACTAGAGAGCCTTAAATAAAGTAGAGAGCTAGAGAGCTTTAGTCAAACTAGAGAGCCTTAGCCAAACTAAAGAGACTTGGGCAAATTAGAGAGCTTTAGCCAAACTAGAAGGTCTTAGCCAAACTAGAGGGTCTTAGTCAGACTAGAGAGCTCTAGCCAAATTAGAGAGTCATGGCCAAACTAAAGAGACTTGGGCATATTAGAGAGCTTTAGCCAAACTAGAGGATCTTAGTCAAACTAGAGAGCCTCAGGCAAACTAGAGAGCCTTAGCCAAATTAAAGAGACTTGGGCAAATTAGAGAACTTTAGCCAAACTAGAGGGTCTTTGTCAAACTAGAGAGTCTCAGACAAGCTAGAGAGCCTTATCCAAACTAGGGGGTCATGGCCAAACTAAAGAGATGGGCAAACTAGAAAGCTTTAACCAAACTAGGGGATCTTAGCCAAATTAGAGGGTCTTAACCAAACTAGAGGGTCTTGGTCAAACTGGAGAGCCTCTGACAAACTAGAGAGCCTTAGCCAAACTAGAGGGTCATGGCCAAACTAAAGAGACTTGGGCAAACTAGAGAGCCTTAGCCAAACAAGAGGGTTTTGGCGAAACTAGAAAGACTTGGCCAAACTAGAGAGACTTGGCCAAATTAGAGAACTTTAGTGAAACTAAAGAGCCTTAGTCAAACCAGAGAGCCTTAGCCAAACCAGAGAGCCTTAGCCAAACAGATGGGATCTCGGAAACGCCAAATGTACAATCGATTATTCAAAATACGTAATAAGAGCTGTCAAAATTTGATAATAGTTCAAGAAGTGATTCTCAAAGGAAAAAGCAAAGCTCTTGTGAAGCTGCCAAGGTAGGTAAAGATCATCTCCAAAGTTTCAAAAATCTGGGAGCAAATTCGTCAAAGTCAAAATTGGATGTTTTGCATTTGACGAATTCTTTTATAATTTTTTTTCTAACAACTGCAACATCTATGAAAACCTAAAAGAAATTCGAAAATAAAATGGTGAAACAGGTCGCATCTTTATTTCATGTATTAAGTATAGAAGTCGGAACCTGTAGGGAGGTTATCCGCATTTAAGGCAACGTGTAACGTAACTATGTAACATGTAACGTAGCTATGTAACGTAACTATGTAACGTAACTACGTAACATCTACTAGAAGTTCCAAAAATCCACTTTTATTGCTATAAAATCGCATTCAGTGACTTTAAAAGCGCCGTGTAACGATTCGAATTTCTTCGACCCATCTGGTTTAGTTATTTACTCTACGCTTGTTTATTCGAGCGTAGGTAAAGTGAGAATTAAGTCGGGTCTAGATTTTACGGCTTTTAACACCTCCCGAATTCATTTAGGCCATTTAGCCCATATGTTTCCACTTATGTCTGCCAGCTTCTGGTAAAATATTAAGACATTTAATACCTCCTAGACTATTATCCCAACTCTTTCCTTATGGGATTATTAATTGTTTGTTTTTTTTCTGAATTTTATGACTTCACGACCTTCAAGCTTGCGTTTCAGTTTTAATAAGGGCACGTCTTTAAATGTTAGCTTCTGACTTGATATTTCGAAAATGAAACAAATCTGAACTAATTAATATTATCTTTCCATTTCCTTTACGACTTGCCTATCACTGTATTCATTTGGATTAGGTTTTTGTTATCTGTCTCTTCCACCAAAATCATTATACCTCAAAAATTTGATGGAACCAACAAGAATTCAACCAAAATGAACTCAATTACGGAGCACAAATGGAGTGCAAAATGCTTTTGTTAACAAGAAGGAGTTTCGAACAAGAGGTAAACACAGATTGCAGTTAACAAAGAAAAAACCCTTTAAAAAGTTGGAAGGATTGGGCCTAGGAAGCATTTGGTTCAGAAAGAGAACCTCATTCTGAAAGACCGATCTCTTACAACAATTTTAAGATGAAAATCGAAATTCTCCAAAAAGGACAAATGACAAGAAAAAAATTAAAATATCGACCACGTTTCGTCAAAAAGTTGTTTGTAAAGAAAATATCTTTCTTGGAATTCATCACTTTTTAGTAACATTTTGACACAATTTAGAAATTTCAATAAAAAATTGAAATGTAAAAGGTTTTCTTATCGATTTTTTCTTTTTTACCAAAAATCGACCACATTTCGTCAAAATTCGTCAAAAAGTTGTTGTGAAGAAATTAATTGTCTTGAAATTCTCGACTTTCTAACAAGATTTTGACATAATTTGGAAATTTTAAGAAAAATATTGATTTTTACAGAAACCGTTTTATCTGGAATTTTTTGCTTTTTTTCCAAAGATCGACCACATTTCGTCAAAATGCGTCAAAAAGTTGATTTGTAAAGAAAATATTTTTTTTGAAATTCTAGACTGTTTAGTAAAATTTTGACACAATTTGGAAATTTCAATAAAAAAATGAAATCTGCAAACGTTTTTTTCTCGAAATTTTTGCTTTTTTGCCAAAAATGGACCACATTTCGTCAAAAAATTGTTTGTAAGGAAAATATCTTTCTTGGAATTTTTGACTTTTTAGTAACATTTTGACACAATTTGGAAATTTCAACAACAAATTGAAATGTAAAAGGTTTTATTATCGATTTTTCTATTTTTTACCAAAAATCGCCCATATTACGTCAAAATTCGTCAAAAAGTTGTTGTGAAGAAATTAATTGTCTTGAAATTCTCGACTTTCTAACAAGATTTTGACATAATTTGGAAATTTTAAGAAAAATATTGATTTCTACAGAAACCGTTTTATCTGGAATTTTTTGCTTTTTTTCCAAAGATCGACCACATTTCGTCAAAATGCGTCAAAAAGTTAATTTGTAAAGAAAATATTTTTTTTGAAATTCTAGACTTTTTAGTAAAATTTTGACACAATTTAGAAATTTAAAAAAAAATGAAATCTGCAAACGTTTTTTTCTCGGAATTTTTGCTTTTTTGCCAAAAATCGACCACATTTCGTCAAAAAGTTGTTTTTAAAGAAAATATCTTTCTTGGAATTCTTGTCTTTTTGGTAACATTTTGACACAGTTTAGAAATTTCAACAAAAAATTGAAATGTAAAAGGTTTTCTTATCGATTTTTTTCTTTTTTACCAAAAATCGACCATATTTGGTCAACATTTGTCAAAAAGTTGTTTGTAAAGAAAATAATTTTCTTGAAATTCTCAACTTTCTAACAAGATTTTAACATAATTTGGAAATTTCAAGAAAAATATTGATTTCTGCAGAAACCGTTTTATCTGGAATTTTTTGCTTTTTTCCAAAGATCGACCACATTTCGTCAAAATGCGTCAAAAAGTTGATTTGTAAAGAAAATATTTTTTTTGAAATTCTCGACTTTTTAGTAACATTTGGACACAATTTGGATATTTCAAAAAAATAAATGAAATCTGCAAACGTTTTTTTCTCGACATTTTTACCTTTTTGCTAACGATCGACCTCAATTCCTCAAAATTTCGTTACAGAGAATCTAATTGAAGAAATTTAAAACATTCAGGAATTTTGAGAAAAAAAGCGGAATTTCGAAAAAATCAAATTTAGAAAAAGTCGAAATGGCGATGAAAAGTTCAAAGTTTTGATTAAAAATTAGAAATTTAAATGAAAAATTTTGAAAGGAATCTCAAAATTTGGAGAAAGTCTCAATTTAGCAAATTTTGAAAAAAGGGGAATTTTCGAAAAAAATAACAAATTTTGATGTCGAAATTTTGATAAAAAATTCTAAATTTTGATGAACAGTTCGAAATTTTGATGAAAAGTTCGAAATTTTGATGGAAAGTTGGAAATTTTGAGAGAAATCTCAAAATTTGAAGAAAGGCCTAATTAAGCAAATTTTGCAAAAAAGGTGGAATTTCCAAAAAAAACAAATTTGGACAAAAGGATGAAATTTTGATGAAAAGTTCGAAATTTTGATAAATTCGAAATTTTGATAAATTCGAAATTTTGATAAATTCGAAATTTTGAGATAAAGTCTTTATTTCGTAAATTTTGGGAAAAAAGGGCAGAATTTCGAAAAGAACTAATTTTGAAAAAATTGAAATTTGTGAAACGTTTTTTTCTCGAATTTTTTGATTTTTTAGCAAAGATCGACCACATTTCGCCAAAATTTCGTTGCAGAGAGTCTAATTAAAGAAATTCGAAATTTTTAGGAAAACCGAATTTCGAGAAATAAAGGCGGAATTTCTAAGGAACCGAATTTCGAAAAAAGTCAAAATTTTGACGAAAAGTTCGAAGTTTTTATGAAAAGTTCGAAATTTGAAGAAAAGTATGAAATTTTAATAGAAACCTCGAAATTTGGAAAAGTTCTAATTCTGAAAATTTAGAAAAAAGGCGGAATTTCGACAAAAAAACATTCCGAAAGAATCGAAAATTTGAAGAATTCGAAATTTTAATGAAAAATTCAAAATTTTGAGAGAAACCTTTAAATTTAAAGAAATTCCTAATTCAGCAAATTTCTAAAAAAAAAGAAATTCTATAAAATAAGTCCAAATTGTAATGAAAAGTTCGAAATTTTGATGAAAAGTTCGAAATTTTGATGGAAAGTTGAAATTTTGAGAGAAATCTCAAAATTTGGAGACAGGTCCAATTAAGCAAATTTTGAAAAAAAAGGTGGAATTTCCAAAAAAAAACAAATTTTGACAAAAAGTCGAAATTTTGATGAAAAGTTCGAAATTTTGATGAAAAGTTCGAAATTTTGATAAATTCGAAATTTGGTAAATTCGAAATTTTGAGATAAAGTCTTGATTTAGTAAATTTTGAGAAAAAAGGGCGGAATTTCGAAAAGAACTAATTTTGAAGAAAATTGAAATTTGTGAAACGTTTTTTTCTCGAATTTTTTGATTTTTTAGCAAAGATCGACCACATTTCGCCAAAATTTCGTTGCAGAGAGTCTAATTAAAGAAATTCGAAATTTTTAGGAAAACCGAATTTCGAGAAATAAAGGCGGAATTTCTAAGTAACCGAATTTTAAAAAAAGTCAAAATTTTGACGAAAAGTTCGAAGTTTTTATGAAAAGTTCGAAATTTGAAAAAAAATACGAAATTTTAATAGAAACCTCAAAATTTGGAAAAGTCCTAATTCTGAATAGTTAGAAAAAAGGCGCAATTTTGAAAAAAAAACAATATCTGAAAAAAATCGAAATTTTGATGAAAAATTCTAAAATTTGAAGAATTCGAAATTTTAATGAAAAGTTCGAAATTTGAAGAAAAGTACGAAATTTTAATAAAAACCTCGAAATTTGGAAAAGTCCTTATTCTGAAAATTTTGAAAAAAGGCGGAATTTCGAACAAAAAACAAATTCTGAAAAAAAATCTAAATTTTGATGAAAAATTCGAAAATTTGAAGAATTCGAAATTTTAATGAAAAGTTCAAAATTTTGAGAGAAACCTTAAAATTTGGAGAAATTCCTAATTCAGCAATTTTTGAAAAAAAAAAGAAATTCTGTAAAAAAGTCCAAATTCTAATGAAAAGTTCGAAGTTTTGATGAAAAGTTCGAAGTATTGATGAAAAGTTCGAAATTTTGATGAAAAATTCGAAATTTTAAGAGAAACTTTAATGTTTGGAAAAAGCCCTAATTAAGCAATTTTTTTTTTAAAAAAAGGCGTAATTTCGAAACAAACAAATTTTGAAAAAAGTCGAAATTTTGTTAAAAAGTTCGAAATTTTGAGAGAAACCTCAACACTTGGAGAAAGTCCCAATTTAACGAAGTTAAATTTTTAGAAAAAAATCGAATTTTAAAAACAAAATCGACATTGCAAATAACGAAAATGCGTTTTGAGAAGAAAGTCGAAAAAGGACGAAATTCACCGGAGTCAATTTTTTGAGAAAAAGCCGAATAGTAGAATAAACTGGAAAATGACTTACCGGACATTTATTTGGTTTTTCTCCGCTGTGTACCCTCATATGAATCAGCAGCTTGTACCTCGCGTTGAAGGGTTTGCTTTGTCTGGGACAATTGGCCCAAAAACACGTAAATTCCTCCCCTGAAAACACCATCAATTACAATCTGTCAAATTATATTCATTTTTTCCTAAATACCTCGTCTGAGTTCCACGTGGCACTTCTCTATGTGTTTCACGAGACTCCCCTGAGACTCATACACCTGGTAACAGTTTTCCCATTTGCAAACGTATCCCAAAGTTGGGATTTCCTCCAAAAAGAAAGTTTGTGTGGCTTCTGAGTCCGTCGCTGGGGCTTCGCAACTTGAGGTGCCACCAAAATAGGGATCGTCGTGGATAAGCGCCTCCGATTGTTTCATGACCGCCTGGTTGGGGCTCAAAGCTTCCCCAGTAAACGAATTTTCCGGCTGGAAGGGGTACTCTGGCGACACGTTGTTGTTGATGGATTTGGTGCCGATCAAATGGCCAAAATCACTGGCCCCCTGAAGGATTAATTTTTTAGCGAATTAGTTGACTGCCAAGGTCAAAGTTGTTGTCGAAGACTGATCGAAGTTTGGGCACCCGGAATCGGCTTGGTGAGTGGCCGGGGGCTGGGGTGGGGTATTGGTCAACTGGAGGAGTCATGGTTCTCATTTTGATCATTTGGTTCGACTGAGTTTTTGATGAAGGTTGAGGGGCTTCGATGAAGTTTGAAGGCCCTCGATGAAGGTGGATGGCTTTCGATGAAGGTTGAAGGCCTTCGATGAAGGTTGAAGGCCTTCTATGACGATTGAAGACCTTCGATGAAGACTGAGTTGGACCAAAGTGACCAAGCGTTTATCCACTGGTTTGGAAAGTAATCGCATCTTCCAAACTATGACTTTTATGACATTTTAGGTGGGACCAAAAGACAAAATCGAGTCAAAGGGACTGCCAAAGGACAGGAAGATTGGCATGAAGCTGTTGGTTGCTGCTAATTTATAACCTACGTCATAATTTTGCAAAGTTTTACTTAAGTTATCCAAATCAATTTTTCGCTTACTACAGGAGGAGTTAACGGTTCTCATTTTGATCATTTGGTTCGACTTAGTCTTTGATGAAGGTTAAAGGCCTTCGATGAAGGTTGAAAGCCTTCGATGAAGGTTGAAGGCCTTCTATGGCGATTGAAGACCTTCGATGAAGACTGAGTTGGACCAAAGTGACCAAGCGTTTATCCACTGGTTTGGAAAGTAATCGCATCTTCCAAACTGTGACTTTTATGACATTTTAGCTGGGACCAAACGACAAAATCGAGTCCAAGGGACTGCCAGAGGACAAGAAGATACACATGAAGCTGTTGGTTGCTGCTAATTTATGAGTTACGTCATAATTTTGCAAAGTTTTACTCAAGTTATCCAAATCAGTCTTTCCCTTACAACAGGAGGAGTCACGGTTCTCATTTTGATCATTTGGTTCGACTGAGTCTTTGATGAAGGTTAAAGGCCTTCGATGAAGGTTGAAAGCCTTGGATGAAGGTTGAAGGCCTTCTATGACGATTGAAGACTGAGTTGGACCAAAGTGACCAAGGATTTATCCACTGGTTTGGAAAGTAATCGCATCTTCCAAACTATGACTTTTATGACATTTTTGGTGGGACCAAAAGACAAAGTTGAGTCAAAGGGACTGTCAAAGAACAAGAAGATAGACATGAAGCTGCTAGTTGCTGCTAATTTATTAGTTACGTCATAATTTTGTAAAATTTTACACAAGTTATCCAAATCAGTCTTTCGCTTACAACAGGAGGAGTCACGGTTCTCATTTTGATCATTTGGTTCGACTTAGTCTTTGATGAAGGTTAAAGGCCTTCGATGAAGGTTGAAAGCCTTCGATGAAGGCTGAAGGCCTTCTATGACGATTGAAGACTTTCGATGAAGACTGAGTTGGACCAAAGTGACCAAGGATTTATCCACTGGTTTGCAAAGTAATCGCATCTTCCAAACTATGACTTTTATGACATTTTTGGTGGGACCAAAAGACAAAATCGAGTCAAAGGGACTGCCAAAGGACAAGAAGATAGACATAAAGCTGTTGGTTGCTGCTAATTTATAACCTACGTCATAATTTTGCAAAGTTTTACTCAAGTTATCCAAATCAGTCTTTCGCTTACAATAGGAGGAGTCACGGTTCTCATTTTGATCATTTGGTTCGACTTAGTCTTTGATGAAGGTTAAAGGCCTTCGATGAAGGTTGAAAGCCTTCGATGAAGGTTGAAGGCCTTCTATGACGATTGAAGACCTTCGATGAAGACTGAGTTGGACCAAAGTGACCAAGGGTTTATCCACTGGTTTACAAAGTAATCGCATCTTCCAAACTATGACTTTTATGACATTTTTGGTGGGACCAAAAGACAAAGTTGAGTCGTAGGGACTGCCAAAGGACAAGAAGATAGACATGCAGGTGCTAGCTGCTGCTAATTTATGAGCTACATCATAATTTTGCAAGGTTTTACTCAAATTATCCAAATCAGTCTTTCCCTTACCTCATGAGTGATGTTCAGCAGATCTTCATCAGTTGTCCTCCTCAGGTACTGATGAAACTCAAAATTGTTCTTCGTTATGGTGCTTATGGGCGGCAAAGGCTGACCAACATCGACGAAATCACACGGAAGATCATCGAAATCAAACGAGCTATTGGACAGAGTATCACAAATATCAGTCAGATCCAAATCCTCCAAAAAGTCTTCGCTGGTGGTGCTCCCCTGTATAGGTGGTGGCACGAAAAACTCCGAGAAAAACTCGGTGACTCCATTCTGCTCATTGGCGGATTCGGTGGAGAAAGTTTCGGTATCGAAGCTCTCATCGGTGGACTCCGATTGATATTGTTGACGTTTTGGGTAGAATTCTTCAGTCGTGGGGTTACTATTGTCGAAGATTGATTCAAAGCAACCTACGAAGTTTGGGTCTTGGTGATTTTCTGGGGGTTGCTGATATATTTGTGGGTATTGACCGACGGGGGGCGTCAGGGGTTCTGATTTTGACATGTTTTGGCCTTCGATGAAAGCCAAGTTGAATTTCTCCATCAACTCGCTCTGGAACATGGTGCTGTTGTCGTCCAGTAGAGGGCTGAACATTTCATATGGCTTGAGTAGCATCTGGAAAGTAAGAAATTCTGCTTTACCCTTCAAAATGTGTCTACGAAAAGATTTTTTTTCTCAAAATTTCAACAGTAAAACACCTTCTGATTTTTTATAGTTATAAATTCAAAACCGAACTTACAAACAGCCGAAACACCAAGATTAAGGTGAAAATTTCTGAAAAAAAGTCTTTGAGATTCAATTTAAAATTTTGACTTTCAACTTGAAATTTCTAGAAACCCAAACACTTGAAAATATCGTTACTTTCAAATGTCTCAAAACTTGAGACATAAAATTTCAAAATTTCGAATATTTATTGGACATTTACAAAATGTTCACAAGTTTTATATTAAATTTTATATCTGAATTCCCATTTTTTAGATTGCGAGCCCAAAATTCAAAATTTCGGGCTGAAAATTCAAAATTTCGAGATAAACAATCGAAATTTCCAGAACGAAATTTCCATTCTTTTTTCGAACTGAAAGTTCAAAATCTCGAGCTCCAAATTCAAAATTTCGATATGAAAAGTCTAAATTCCCAGAACTGAATTTCCATTTTCTAAATTGAGCCCCCAAATGTGAACATTTCGGGCTGAAAGTTCAAAATTTTAAGATGAATAGTCGAAATTCCAAGAACTGAATTTCCATTCTTTAAATTTCGAGCTTAGAGTTCAAAATCTCGACCCAAAGTTCAAAATTTTGAGATGAATAGTCGAAATTCCAAGAACTGAATTTCCATTCTTTAAATTTCGAGCTTAGGGTTCAAAATCTTCAGCTTAAAAATCAAAATTTGGAAATGAAAAGTCACAATTTCCAGAAGTAAACTTCCATTTTTTTCGAGGCCAAAATTTAAAATAGCGACTCAAAGTTCAAAATTTCGAAATGAATAGTCGAAATTCCAAGAACTGAACTTCCATTCTTTAAATTTCGAGTTACAAGTTCAAAATATCCAAATGAAAGTCGAAATTTCAAAAAAAGATGAAATTTCAAAATTTCGAATGTTTTTTGGATATTTACAAAAGTTTCCCAAGCTTTATATTAAATTTAAATCTGAATTTCCATTTTTTTAATTCCGAGCTTAAAGTTCAAAATTTCGAGATCAAAGTTCAAAATTTCGTGATAAAATGTCTAAATTCCCAGAACTGAATTTCCATTTTTTGAATTTCGAGCCCAAAGTTCAAAATTTCAAGCTCAAAGTTCAAAATTTCGAGATGAATAGTCGAAATTCCAAAAACTGAATTTCCATTCTTTAAATTTTGAGCTTAAGGTTCAAAATCTCGAGCTTAAAAGATCAAAATTATGAGGTGAAAAGTAGAAATTCCCAGAACTGAATTTTTAAATTTCGGGCGCAAAGCTCAAAATTTCGAACTCAAAATTCAAAACTTTGAAATGAAAGTCAGAATTTCAAAAAAAACAGATTTTTGAATGTCCCAAAACTTCAAATTTAAACTTGAAATTTTAAAATTTCGAATTTTGTTTGGATATTTACAAACATTTTTTAACTTTTATATTAATGTAAATCTAAATTTCCATTTTCTAAATTACGAGCTCAAAGTTTAAAATTTCGAAATAAAAAGTCGAAATTCCCAGAGCTGAATTTCCACTTCTTAAATTTCGAGTTTAAAGCTCAAAAATTCGAGCTTACAAGTTCAAAATATTGAGCTCAAAGTTCAAAATCTCGAGATGAAAGTCGAAATTCCAAAAAAACAACAATTTTTTTGAATGCCTCAACACTTCAAATTTAAACCTGAAATTTCAAAACTTCAAATGGTTTTTGACTGTCTCCATTTCGAGTTTAAAGTCAAACTTTCGAAATGAAAGTTGAAATTCCAAAAAAACAACTACTTTCAAAAATTTAACTGGAAATTACGAAAATTTCTAATTTAAAATTGAAAGTTGGTTAAATTCATCCCACAATCTACTTATTGATACATATTAACACAGATAAATAGATATTGTTAATGAATAAACGTGCAGATAAATAAATATTCACCTTTTTCAAAAGCTTCAGTGTTTCGCCAAAACAAGAAACATGGTACACAACCGTCACCAAAGCACAACTTTCAAACGGAAATTGGGAGCTCGCGGGATAACTTGATGATTTAATAAATGGGACATATGTAAGTGCACATGTTTATATATAAAACATGCCACTTACTCCTAAGGGTGCTTAGAGAATCGGGTATTATCGCCGATCTACGATCTATCCTGCTGAAAACTGAAATTTTGTTCGCTGTATCTATTTTTAGTTTAACGCTTTAAGTGTTATTAATTAGGTACTAAACTGACGACAAATATTGAGATGTTAGGGTGATTTAATACTTAAAAGGTGATAACTGGCCCACCTGAACCTAAACCTCAAAATCTGATGCGGATTTTGTAAGATGACAGGTGGAATATTTTAAGAAATCACCCTAAACTAAAATGAAAAAAAAAATCCAATGTTCAATTTATTTAGCTAATTAAAGATTATTTTTAAAAAATTATTTTTATATAAAAACTTCGAAACTTTTCATATATGAAAATTTCGAAACTTTTCAGTTTCCACTTTTTTGAAAATTCCGATTTTATTCAAAAATTGGACTTTTTCGAAGTCTCGACTCTTATGTAAAATTAATTCTTTTTTAAAAAAATCTTACTTTTTAAAAATATGTCGACTTTAAAAAAGTTGATTTTTTTCCAGATTTCGATTTTTTTTGAAATTTTCGATTTTAATCTCAGAATTTCTTCGCTTTCTGAAAATTTTATCATCAAAATTTCGACTTTATTTGAAATTTTGGGCTTTTGTGTTAATTTGTATTTTTTCTAAAAATTTGGATTTAAAAACTTTGACATAAAATTTCGACCTTTTCTCAAAATTTCGACTTTTTTAAAATTCTTTTTTTTTAAATTCCATTTTAACAAATTTATTTGAAAATTTCGACATTTTTCAAGGTCTCGACTTTTATGTAAAATTGACTCTTTTTTTAAATCCTACCTTTAAAAAAAGTTGAATTTTTCCAAATTTTCACTTTTTTTTGAAATTTTCGATTTTTATTTCAGAATTTCGACCTTTTCTGTAAATCTTGACCTTTTATCTCCAAAATTTCGACGTAGTTTCAAAATTTCGACATTTTCTGGACATTTTGACTTATGTGTTAATTTGTACTTTTTCTAAAAATTTGTATTTTGTTGAAAATTTTGACATAAAATTTCGACCTTTTCTCAAAATTTCGAATCTTTCAAAATTCTTTTTTTTTAATTCCATTATTTTGACATATTTTTATTTGAAAATTTCGACATTTTTCGAAGTCTCGACTTTCATTTAAAATTGACTCTTTTTTTAAAAAATCCTACTTTTAAAAATGTCGACTTAGAAAGTGGAATTTTTCCAAGTTTTCACTTTTTTTTTTGAAATTTTCGATTTTTATCTCAGAATTTCGACGTTTTCTGTAAATTTTCACCTTTTATCATCAAAATTGCGACGTAGTTTTAAAATTTCGACATTTTCTGGAAATTTTGACTTTTGTGTTTTGTACTTTTTCTAGAAATTTGGATTTTGTTCATAATTTTGACGTAAAATTTCGACCTTTTTTCAAAATTTCAACTCTTTCAAAGTTCTTTTTTTTTAATTCGATTATTTTGAAATTATTTTTATTCGAAATTTATGTAAAATGGACCCTTTTTTTTTAAATTCTACTTTTTTAATTTCGACGTTTAAAGGTTGAATTTTTTCCAAATTTAGACTTTTTTTTGAAATTTTCAATTTTTAAAGAAAGACAGAAAGACCGAAAGGTAGAAAAACAGAAAGACAGAAAGAATTAAAGACAGAAAGTCAGAAGGATAAGAAGATACAAATACAAAAACACAGAAAGACAAAAAGACAAAATTAAAAGGACAGGAGGATCAAAAGATCTAAAGGCAGAAAGATAGACAGAAAGGCAGAAACACAGAAAGACAGAAAGATCGAAAGACCGAAAGACAAAAGGACCAACAGATCTACAGAGCAAGGCAGAAAGACCTAAAGATCGAAAGACAGACCGAAGGACAAAAACAGAATGATAAAAAGATAGAAATACAAAAAGACAGAAAAATAAAAAGACAGAAAGACAAAAAGAGGGAAAGATAGAAAGACAGAAAAACCAAAATATCTAAAGACAGACAGAAAGACAAAAAGACAGAATGATAAAAATATAGAAAGACCAAAAGATCGAAAGACAGACAGAAAGACAAAAAGACAGAATGATAAAAATATAGAAAGACCAAAAATCGAAAGACAGAAAGACAAAAGGACCGAAAGAAATAAAGGCAGAAAAACAGACAGAAATACAGAAAGGCAGAAACACCAAAAGATCGAAAGACAGAAAGACAGAAATATAAAAAAAAAGGAATGATAAAAAGACAGAATGACAAAAAAACAGAAGGATGGAAATACAAAAAGGCAAAAAAATAAAAAGACAGAAAGATAGAAAGACAGAAAGACTAAAAGATCTAAAGTCAGAAAATTAGACAGAAATATAGAAAGATAAAAAGACAGAATTATAAAAACGCAGAAAGATTAAAAGACCGACAGACAGAAAGATCGAAAGACAGAGTGACAGAAGGGCAAAAGGGCAGAAAGACAAAAGGACTGAAAGATCTAAAACAGAAAAACGGGCAGACAGACAGAAAAACCAAAAGACTGAAAGACAGGCAGAAAGATAAAAAGACAAAATGATAAAAGGACAGAAAGACAGGAAGAGAAAAACCAGAATGATAAAAGTACAGAATGACACAAAGACAGAAGGACAGAAAGACAAAAAGGCAGAAAGATAGAAAGACAGGAACACCAACAGATCGAAAGACCGAAAGATAGAAAGATCTAAAGACGGAAAGACAAAAGGACCGAAAGGTCTGAAGACAAAAAACATAAAGACAGAAGAACTGAGAGGCAGAAAGATCAAAAGATCGAAAGACAGAAAGATAAAAAGACAGAATGATAAAAATACAGAAGGACAAAAGAGCGGAAAAAACTAAGACAGAAGGATAAAAGAACCGAAAAAACTAAGACAGAAAAACAGAAAGACAGAAAGATCGAAAGGTAGATAGATCGAAAGACCGAAGGACAAAAAGACAAAAGGACCAACAGATCTATAGACAGAAAGACAGCAAGGCAGAAAGACCAAAAGATCGAAAGACAGACAAAAGGATAAAAAGACAGAATAATAAAAAGATAGAAAGACAAAAAGACAGAATAATGAAAAGACAGAAGGTCAGAAAGACAAAAAGAGAAAGATCCAAAATATCTAAAGACAGAAAGACAGACAGAAAGACAAAAAGACAGAATGATAAAAAGGCAGAAAAACTAAAAGATCTAAAGACAGGCAGAAAGGTAAAAAGACGGAATGCAGAAAAAAAGACAGAATGATAAAAAAGAAAGACCGAAGAATGGAAATACAAAAAGGTAAAATAAAGATAGAAAGATAGAAAGACAGAAAGCCTAAAAGATCTTAAGACAGAAAGTCACAAATACAAAATGATAAAAAGGCCGAAAGACTAAAAAATCGAAAGACAGACAGAAAGATAAAAAGACAGAAAAACAAAAAAACATAATGATAAAAAGACAGAATGATAGAAAGACAGAAGAATGGAAATACAAAAAGGCAAAAAAAGACAGAAAGATAGAAAGACAGAAAAACTAAAAAATCTTAAGACAGAAAGTCAGACAGAAAGATAGAAAGACAGAAAGACAAAAGGACAAAATGATAAAAAGGCAGAAAGTCTAAAAGATCGAAAGACAGACAGAAAGATAAAAAGACGGAATGCTAAAAAGACAAAAAAAACAAAAAGACAGAATGATAAAAAAGACAGAATGACTGAAAGAAAGAAGAATGGAAATACAAAAAGGCAAAAAAAAAACAGAAAAATAGAAAGACTGAAAGCCTAAAAGATCTAAAGACAGAAAGACAGACAGAAAGACAGAAAGATAGAAAGATAGAAATACAGAAAGACAAAAGGACAACACGATAAAAAGGCAGAAAGACTAAAAGATCGAAAGACAGACAGAAAGATAAAAGGACGGAATGATAAAAAGACAGAAAAACAAAAAGACAGAATAATAAAAATACAGAATGATAGAAAGACAGAAGAATGCAAGTACAAAAAGGGAAAAAAGAGAGAAAATAGAAAGACAGAAAGACTAAAAGATCTTAAGACAGAAAGTCAGACAGAAAGATAGAAAGACAGAAAGACAAAAGGATAAAATGATAAAAAGGCAGAGGGACTAAAAGACCGATAGACAGAAAGATCGAAAGACAGTAAGACAAAAGGACCAAAAGATCTAAAAAAAGAAAAATAGACAGACAGGCAGAAAGACAGACAGACCAAAAGACAGGCAGAAAGACAAAAAGACAGAAAGACAGGAAGACAAAAGGCCAGAAGCGGAAAAAACTAAATCAGAAAGACTAAAGAACCGAAAGAAGTTTGACAAAAAAACAGAAAGACAGAAAGACAGAAAGACAGCAAGACAGACAGATATAAAGACAGAAAGAAAAACAGTAAGACAGAATGGCAGAAAGGCAGAAGGACAGAAAGACAAAAAGGCAGAAAGATAAAAAGACAGAAACAACAAAAGACCGAAAGACAGAAAGACTGAAAGACAGAAAGACAAAAGGATCAACAGATCCATAGACAGAAAAAAAGACAGAATAATGAAAAGACAGAAGGTCAGAAAGACAAAAAGAGAAAGATCCAAAATATCTAAAGACAGAAAGACAGACAGAAAGACAAAAAGACAGAATGATAAAAAGGCAGAAAGACCAAAAGATCGAAAGACAGACAAAAGGATAAAGGACAGAATAATAAAAAGATACAAAGACAAAAAGACAAAAAGAGAGAAAGATAGAAAGACAGAAAGACTAAAATATCTAAAGACAGAAAGATAGACAAAAAGACAAAAAGACAGAATGATAAAAAGGCAGAAAGACTAAAAGATCGAAAGACAGACAGAAAGATAAAAGAACGGAATGATAAAAAAACAGAAAAACAAAAAGACAGAATAATAAAAAGACAGAAGAATGGAAATACAAAAAGGGAAAAAAAGACAGAAAGAAAGACAGAAAGACTAAAAGATTTCATTCAGAAAATCAGACAGAAAGATAGAAAGACAGAAAGACAAAAGGATAAAATGATAAAAAGGCAGAAAGACTAAAAGATCGATAGACAGAAAGATCGAAAGACAGAGACAGAAAGACAAAAGGACCGAACTATTTAAAAAAAGAAAAATAGATAGATAGGCAGAAAGACAGGAAGACCAAAAGACAGGCAGAAAGACAGAATGATAAAAAGACAGGAAGGCAGGAAGACAAAAAGCCAGAAGCGGAAAAAACTAAGATAGAAAGACTAAAGAACCGAAAGAAGTAGGACAAAAAAACAGAAAGACAGCAAGACAGCAAAACAGACAGATAGAAAGACAGAAAGAAAGACAGTAAGACAGAATGACAGAAAGACAAAAAGGCAGAAAGATAGAAAGACAGAAACACAAAAAGATCGAAAGGCAGAAAGACCGAAAGACAGAAAGACAAAAGGACCGAAAGATTTGAAGACAAAAAACAGACATAAAGACAGAAGGACTGAAAGACAGAAGGACCAAAAGATCGAAAGACAAAAAAACAGAATAACAAGACAGAATGATAAAAAGACAGAAGGACAAAAGGACGGAAAAAACTAAGATAGAAAGACAAAAGAACCGAAAGAAGTAAAACAAAAAAACAGAAAGACAGAAAAAAGACAGCAAGACAGCAAAACAGACAGATAGAAAGACAGAAAGAAAGACAGAAAGACATAAAGAGAGAAAGACAAGAAGACAGAAAGACAGAAAGACAAAAAGTACAGAAAGACAGAAAGACAGAAAGACAGAAAGACAGAAAGACAGAAAGACAGAAAGACAGAAAGACAGAAAGACGGAAAGACGGAAAGACGGAAGACGGAAAGAAAGACGGAAAGACGGAAAGACGGAAAGACGGAAAGACGGAAAGACGAAAAGACAGAAAGACAGGAAGACAAAAAGGGAGAAAGATAGAAAGGCAGAAACAGAGAAAGACAGTCTTTTGGGTTTTTAGGTTGATTTTTTTTTAATTTTGAAAATTTTTTTTTAAATTCTAATTGATACTTTTTTTCCTTAAAATTTTGACTTGAATTGTTTTAAATTAGTGATCTTTGTAGCTTTAGCTACATCGTGCAATCATCTGGTTGTGATTTTTTTATTTTGTTCGAAATTGATTAAATTTTGGTTCTAACCTGTCAACCGTTTTATTAAATTATTATTATTAACTAAGAATATGACTTGACTAATTTCGTGACCCCGATAGACGATCACGATGCTTTTTTATGATATTTTCATAGCAATCTCACTTGGATAAAATTCTCAGAAATCTGGAACATTTCTGCAAAAGCTCTTACGTGACAGCAGACGATGATTATACAAAACGCTAATGTTCTAAAAGCGTTCCACAGGATAGTGAAACCCCTCCTTATCGCAAATTAATTAAGAGCGTGTCAGAGGTCCTGCAATCCGTAAACATAAACCGGTTAGATCCGATTGACTCCTTTTTATAAACTATTAATTGCGGTTTATCCGAAACGCTAATCTGAAATAGAGTCCAATAAGTCAATGTTTTAACCAAATAAATAAACAATCAGCCATCACTTTCGTGATCCCCGGTTTGTTTTGGTGCCGATTTTACAGCAAAATGCATCAAACACGTAATTAGTTTTTTAGAAGCGCAATTCTAATCAATCACGATTAATAAACAAGTTCTCTCAAGTTCCGGGAAATTCCCCGGACAATTTTTTTTCAGAAATTCAGTTCACAATTCATTTTTTCCAAAATTTTTTGTTTTAAAAATGCTACTTTCGTCACAATGTTGAGTTTAATCACGAAATGTCAATGTTTTTCTCGCTGTATAGGATAACTTTTATAAATTTCGATTTTTCTGTAATTTCGTCTTCGTCTTTGATTTCGAAAGTTCGAGCTTTCGAACACTTTTTTTTGTAAACTTTGTTTTTATTTTAATTTCCGAGATGATATTTACAATGTTTAGTTTTACCCTAAAATTTCCACTTTAAACTCAAAATTCCAACTTTTCTAGAAATTAATTTTTTTTCGAAATTTCTACTTTAATTTCGAAGTTACATTTTTCTCGATATTCTGAGTTTGAACTCGAAAGTTTCTTTCAAAAATGGTGAGGTTTTGTTTTTTAATTTTGGTTTCTTTACCGTCTTTACCTCAAATTTCGGTTTTAAATACATATTCTTATTTTTTTTAATACTTTGACTTTGATTTTTCTGATCTCAAAGTAGACAAATTTCATGATTTTCTTTTGCTTTCTTTTAGACTTTTTATTTTCGATATTAACATTGCAATTTTCACTTATTTCCTTGCCTCTACTCTTAAAGGTTGGACTTTAGTGTGGAAATTTCGATTTTTATATTTATAACACTTCCACTTTACTTTCCACATTTTAGAAATCATTTTCTTGCCAAACGAACTAGATATCTGAAGTTGAATGGATGCTTCCGGGGGTTGACATTTCTGGGTTGAAACTTCGTCCAGTTGGGCTGTTTGGGATGTACCTGCCCAAACCTCTGACATGACGCAACCTTCCTAAACTCCTGAATTCAGAGATCAATTATGGAAAGTTTTTGGTGAATTTTTCTTTTTGTTTTAATCGGACATCTGCTGGCGTATCTTCACAATAAACACGGTGACATGGTATGTGCAAATAGAGCTAATGTTCAGGCGTCTAATATTTCAGGGTTAAGCAAGCATTATGTACCTCATGTGTTTGGCATAAAAGTAAACCGTCGGGTGAATGTAACGTGCAGCCTTAGAATAACAAAAAAAAAAACTCGCATTATATTCAATTCGCAATTACGGCACATAAAAACCTCAGGCAGAAGGAAAAGGAATGAAATAAAATGTAACATTATACTAGATGTGCTTCTTGCATCTTTTAGTTCAGTTGGCACATGTGTCGTACGCGTTATTCCCTTTTTTATACGATAATGTAAAAGATATCTACAGACTCCAAGAGAAAAAAAAATGAAAAATGAAATGTCCTTCTAGGAACGTTATATTTTATCACCGCTAGGAGACTGCACTTTCTTACTTACAAAATCAAAATTTCAAATTTAATCCTAAATTCCGATGATATTTTTGCAACTGTATTTATTAAATGTGCAAAAAAATAAAAAATTCTAAATGTTGAGAAAATAGCCAAAATTTCGAACGTTTAAGTTTCGAGTTTAATGTCGAAATTTTAACAAAACTGTCGATATTCAAACTTAACTCAACGTTTCTTCCTTAAAATAACAATTTCAACATTTTTCTTGAAAATTAAGATCAAATTCAATAAGAGTCCACCATCAAATTTGAAAGTTTAAGAGGAAACTCCAAATTTGAAAAAAAAGATCGACGTTTTGTACCGAAATTGAAACTTTCACTCGACTTTGAACCCAAATTTATTGAAAAAGACGACATTTCGAAAAATACTCGAAATTCGAAAGAAATTTCGACAATTTTGAAAGTTTCCAGTTTTTTGAAGATTCCGATTTTGTTCAAAATTTTGACTTTTTCGTCTCGACTTTTATGTAAAGTGGACTCTTTTTTTAAATTCTACTTTTTTAATTTCAACTTTTAAAGGTCGAACTTTTTCCAAATTTAGACCTTTTTTTTAAATTTTCAATTTTTATCTCAGAATTTCTCGTTTTCTGAAAATTTCGACAATTTCGCTTATGCATCGGAATTTTGTGTTCTTTTTAAATAAAGACAGAAAGACCGAAAGGTAGAAAAACAGAAAGACAGAAAGAATTAAAGACAGAAAGTCAGAGGATAGGAAGATACAAATACAAAGAGACAGAAAGACAAAAAGATAGAAAGACAGGAGGCCGAAAAGATCTAAAGACAAAAAGACAGACAGAAAGACAGAAACATAAAAAGACAGAAAGATCGAAAGACCTAAAGACAGAAAGACAGCAAGGCAGAAAGACCAAAAGATCGAAAGACATACAGAAGGACAAAAAGACAGAATGATAAAAAGATAGAAAGACAAACAGATAGAATAATAAATAGACAGAAAGACAGAAGGACAGAAAGACAAAAAGACAGAATAATAAATAGACAGAAAGACAAAAGGACAGAAAGACAAAAAGAGAGAAAGATAGAAAGACTAAAAGATAAAAAAACAAAATGATAAAAAGATAGAAAGATCAAAAGATCGAAATACCGAAAGACAGAAAGATCGAAAGACAGAAAGACAAAAGGACCGAAAGATATAAAGACAGAAAAAGAGAGAGAAATACAGAAAGACAGAAAGATCGAAAGACCTAAAGACAGAAAGACAAAAGGACCAACAGTTCTACAGACAGAAAGACAGCAAGACCGAAATATCAAAATATCGAAAGACAGACGGAAGAACAAAAAGACGGAATGATAAAAAGATAGAAAGACAAAATGACAGAATAATAAAAAGACAGAAAGACAGAAGGACAGAAAGACAAAAAGAGAGAAAGATAGAAAGATAGAAAGACCAAAATATTTAAAGACAGACAGAAAGGCAAAAAGGGAAAATGATGAAAAAATAGAAAGACCAAAAGATCGAAAGACCGAAAGACAGAAAGATCGAAAGACAGAAAGACAGAAAGACAAAAGGACCGAAAGATATAAGACAGAAAAACAGAGAGAAATACAGAAAGGCAGAAAGACCAAAAGATGGAAAGACAGAAAGATCGAAAGACAGAAAGATCCATTATTTTGACATATTTTTATTTGAAAATTTCGACATTTTTCGAGGTCTCGACTTTTATGTAAAATGGACCTCTTTTTTAAATTCTACTTTTTTAATTTCGACATTTAAAGGTCGAATATTTTCCAAATTTAGACTTTTTTGAAATTTTCGATTTTTATCTCAGAATTTCCCCTTTACTGAAAATTTCGATAATTTCGCGTATGCATCGGAATTTTGAGTTATTTTTAAAGAAAGATAGAAAGGCCGAAAGGCAGAAAAACAGAAAGACAAAAAGAATTAAAGACAGAAGATCAGAAGGATAGGAAGATACAAATACATAGAGACAGAAAGACAAAAATACAAAAAGGTAGAAAGATAGGAGGCCCAAAAGATCTAAAGACAGAAAGAAAGATCGAAAGACAGAAAGACAGCAAGACAGAAAGACCAAAAGATCGAAAAGGCAGAAAAATAAACAGAGGGACAAAAAGATAGAAAGACAAAAAGACAGAAAGACACAAAGACAGAAGGACAGAAAGACAAAAAGAGAGAAAGATAGAAAGACAGAAAGGCCAAAATATTTAAAGACAGAAAGACAAAAAGGGAAAATGATGAAAAGATAGAAAGACCAAAAGATCGAAAGACCGAAAGACAGAAAGATCGATAGACTAAAAGACAAAAGGACCGAAAGATATAAAGACAGAAAAACAGAGAGAAATACAGAAAGGCAGAAAGACCAAAAGATGACATATTTTTATTCAAAAATTTTGTAATTTTTCAAGGTCTCGACTTTTATGTAAAATTGACTCTTTTTTTTAGTTCCACTTTTTTAATTTCGACTTTTAAAGATCGAACTTTTTCCAAATTTAGACCTTTTTTTTAAATTTTCGATTTTTATCTCAAAATTTCCCGTTTTCTGAAAATTTCGACAATTTCGCGTATGCAACGGAATTTTGTGTTCTGTTTAAAGAAAGACAGAAAAACCGAAAGGTAGAAAAACAGAAAGACAGAAAGAATTAAAGACAGAAAGTCAGAAGATAGGAAGATACAAATACAAAGAGACAGAAAGACAAAAAGACAAAAAGATAGAAAGACAGGAGGCCCAAAAGATGTAAAGACAGAAAGACAGACAGAAAGACAGAAACATAAAAAGACAGAAAGACAGAAAGATCGAAAGGCCTAAAGACAGAAAGACAAAAGGACCAACAGATCTACAGACAGAAAGACAGCAAGACAGAAAGACCTAAAAATCGGAAGTCAGACAGAAGGACAAAAAGATAGAATGATAAAAAGATGGAAATACAAAAAGGCAGAAAAATACAAAGACAGAACGATAGAAAGACAAAAAGACTAAAAGATCCAAAGACAGAAAGTCAGACAGAAAGACAAAAAGACAGAATGATAAAAAGGCAGAAAGACTAAAAGACCGAAAGACAGAAATATCGAAAGACAAAGAGACAGAAATACAAAAGGGCTGAAAGATCTAAAGCAGAAAAACAGGCAGACAGACAGAAAAGCCAAAAGATTGAAAGACAGGCAAAAAGGCAAAAAGACAGAATGATAAAAAGACAGAAAGACAGGGAGACAAAAAACCAGAATAATAAAAATACAGAATGACAAAAAGACAGAAGGACAGAAAGACAAAAAGGCAGAAAGATAGAAAGACAGAAACACTAAAAGAGCGAAAGACAGTAAGTCAGATAGAAAGACAGAAAGACAAAAAGCCAGAATGATAAAAATACAGAATGACTAGAAGACAGAAGGGCAGAAAGACAAAAAGGTAAAAAGATAGAAAGACAGGAACACCAAAAGATCGAAAGACAGAAAGATCGAAAAACAGAAAGACAAAAGGACCGAAAGATCTGAAGACAAAAAACCAGACATAGAGGCAGAAGGACTGAGAGGCAGGAAGACAGAAAGATCAAAAGATTGAAAGACAGAAAGACAAAAAGACAAAAAGACAAAAAGACAAAAAGACAAAATGATAAAAAGACGGAATGACAAAAAGACAGAAGGATGGAAATACAAAAAGGCAGAAAAACACAAAGACAGAACGATAGAAAGACAAAAAGACTAAAAGATCTAAAGACAGAAAGTCAGACAGAAAGACAAAAAGACATAATGATAAAAAGGCAGAAAGACTAAAAGACCTAAAGACAGAAAGATCAAAAGACAGAGAGATAGAAAGACAAAAGGACTAAAAGATCTAAAACAGAAAAACAGACAGACAGATAGAAAGGCAGAAAGACAGAAAGACCAAAAGACTGAAAGACAGGCAGAAAGACAAAAAGACAGAATGATAAAAAGACAGAATGATAAAAAGACAGGAAGATAAACAGCCGGAATGATAAAAATACAGAATGACAGAAAGACAGAAGGACAGAAAGACAAAAAGCAGAAAGATAGAAAGACGGAAATACCAAAAGATCGAAAGACCGAAAGATCGAAAGACAGAAAGACAAAAGGACCAAAAGTTCTGAAGATAAAAAACAGACATAAAGACAGAAGGACTGAGAGGCAGAAAGACAGAAAGACCAAAAGATCGAAAGACAGGAAGACAAAAAGGCAGAAAAACAAAAAGACAAAATGACAGAAAGACAGAAGGAAGGAAAACAAAAAGGCTGAAAGATAGAAAGACAAAAAGACAGAAAGACAGAAAGACAGAAAGACAGAAAGACAGAAAGACAGAAAGACAGAAAGACAGAAAGACAGAAAGACAGAAAGACAGAAAGACAGAAAGACAGAAAGACAGAAAGACAGAAAGACAGAAAGACAGAAAGACAGAAAGGCAGAAAGACAGAAAGACAGAAAGACAGAAAGACAGAATGATAAAAAGGCAGAAAGACTAAAAGACCTAAAGACAGAAAGATCAAAAGACAGAGAGATAAAAAGACAAAAGGATTGAAAGATCTAAAACAGAAAAACAGACAGACAGGCAGAAAGACAGAAAGACCAAAAGACTGAAAGACAGACAGAAAGACAAAAAGACAGAATGATAAAAAGACAGAAAGACAGGAAGACAAAAAGCCAGAATGATAAAAATACAGAATGACAGAAAAACAAAAGAACAGAAAGACAAAAAGGTAGAAAGATAGAAATACAGAAACACCAAAAGATCGAGAGACCGAAAGACAGAAAAATCGAAAAACAAAAGGACCGAAAGATCTGAAGACAAAAACAGACATAAAGACAGAAGGACTAAGAGGCAGAAAGACAAATAGACCAAAAGATCGAAAGACAGAAAGGCAGAATAATAAAAAAACAGAAGGACAAAAGGACGGAGAAAACTAAGACGGAAAGACAAAAGAACCGAAAGAACTAAGAAAAACAGAAAGACAGAAACACAGCAAGATAGCAAGACAAGCAAGACAGAAAGATAGAAAGACAAAAAGACAGACAGTAAGACAGAAAGACAGAAAGATAGAAAGACAAAAAGACAGACAATAAGACAGAAAGACAGAAAGGCAGAAAGACAGAAAGACAGAAAGACAGAAAGACAGAAAGACAGAAAGACAGAAAGACAGAAAGACAGAAAGACAGAAAGACAGAAAGACAGAAAGACAGAAAGACAGAAAGACAGAAAGACAGAAAGACAGAAAGACAGAAAGGCAGAAAGACAGAAAGACAGAAAGACAGGAAGACAGAAAGACAGAAAGACAGAAAAACAGAAAGACAGAAAGACAAAAAGGCAAAGACCGAAATAGAAAAACAGAAAGACGCAAATTTATTGAAAAAGACGACATTTCGAAAAATAGTCGAAATTTGAAATGAAAACCTGAAATTTCTAGAAAAAAATGAAATTTCGAAAAATAGTCGAATTTTTGGAAAGTTCAAATTATTGTTAAAAGTTGAAATTTCGAGTTGAATGTTCAGAAAAATATAATGAAATTCGAACTCAAACTCTAGATTATAAAAATAAGTCAATTTAACTTAGACATTTAGAAATTTCGAGAGAAATCGAAATTTCGAAAATAAGTCAAACTTTTTGGGAAGCACATTAAAACTTTGAAGGAAAATTTTGAATTTCGAGTGAAAACTCCCAATTTTAAGAACAATATTATTTAATTGACTCTAAATACAAAGTTTTGTAGACTGCCGACAGACGTGAAAGCTTTTCTTTGCATCTGACTCCGAGCGCTTTAAAAGTCTTAAAAAAACTAAAACAAAAAACCAAAAAGAAAACTGGATTCCCCATTTACAGATTTTTCGTTGCGTTTTAGGGCAAAGTCTAGCCGAGCCCATTTTTTATCCCGCCAACAGTGTATTAACCCCGGACTCGTTTTTTTTAAATACAAAAAGCACAAGCGCACCATGTGTTCGGAATAAAACATATCGAATGGGTGAAAATCTTCATCTCTAGATAGAAACGCATAAAAAGTGGGCTTGACACATATCATTTGTCATTCCGTTCGTTGGGTCTCTGTTAGGCCGGTAATTAGGCGCGACCTTTCTCTCTCTAAAACGCAACGACAAGTGTACGCCATCGAAAAGATATCGAGTTACCCTTGAATGCGTATAAAAAAATCTGAGCCACGTGCAATTAACCAATCGGGTGAGCAGCTAGGAAGCGCAGCTGAATTGTCATTAACACTTTGGTGTTATATTTATTGACTGTGATACCAGATACAGTTACATTTTTTTTTCTGGAGTAGTCGAATTCTGTACTTGCATAGAAAAGCACATTATTATATTTCGTCAGAATTTTGATTTTTTCGAAGCTGTAGTTTTAGGCCCAAAAATCATCTTGTGATCTTTTTTTCTAATTTGGAACTGCATAATTTAGAATTTAAATTTCGAAAATCTAAATAAAAATCTCGAAAAAAATTAACATCTACAAAAATCTTTTTCAAGTTATATCTGTCATGATGCAATATGTCGTCATTTTTGATTTTTAATTTTCGGGGGAAATAATAAACACGTAACTTCAATAAAATTTTGATAACTGGATATATCTGGTTAGAGAACTTATAATCAGTGACCTGGTGGTCAACATCTAATGTTGATATAGACATTTCCGAGGATCATCATCTACAGCACGGTCAAAATGTATTAATAACTTGGTGATTAGACGCAACATTTTTTATTTAAACGTAAAATATCTAGAAAAAAGTTGAAATTTCAAAATTTAAGACACATTTATACAAAACGTGGATATTTTACTAAATCGATTTTTTCGATGAAATACGTTTTTTTTTCCAAGTTTCGAATTATTTTCAAACTTGTGAACTGAAGTCGAGAAAAGTTCCAAATTTCAAGACAACAATCAAAACAAATTTCGACTCCCAAGATTAAAATTTCGACTTTAAATTCGAAATTTCGACTTTTTTATCGAGATTTCTACTTCAATTTCAAAATTTCGATTTTACACTCAAAATTTCCAATTTTTTTTCGGAATTCCAAAATTTCTATACTCTATGGTTAAATTATGCGAATGACATACTGTCAAACAATATTAACACTTGGCCGTAGGATGGGTTCAATGATGTCTACTTTTAATTACCAAAAGTTCGATTTTTTTCTCGAAATTTCGAGATTTAAAGTCAAAATTTCAAGACCAAAGATGGAATTTCGACTTCAGTCTCGTAATTTAGAGAAAAAAAGTAGAAATTTCGACTTTAAACTCCAAATTTCCAAATTTTTTTTCGGAATTCCGAAATTTCTATACTCTATGGTTAAGCTATGCAGATGATAGACTGTCAAACATAGTTGACAGTTGGCAATAGGGTGCGTTCAATCATTACTATTTTTAATTGCCAAAATTTCAACTTTTTTCTCGAAATTTCGAGATTTAAAGCCAAAATTTCGAGATGAAAGTTGAAATTTCGACTTCAGTCTTGTGACTTTAAACTCGAAATTTCTATTTTTTTTTTTGAATTCTGACTTTTCTACACTCTATGGTTAAGTTATGCAAATGAAAGACTGTGAAACAATATGGACAGTTGGCGGTAGGGCGCGTTCAATGATTTTTATTTTTAATTACCAAAATTTCGACTCTTCTGGAAATTTCCCTATTGAAAATGAAAATTTCGAAATAAAAGTTGAAATTTCGACTTCAGTCTCGTAATTTCGAGAAAAAGAGTCGAAATTTCGACTTTAAATTGAAAAGTTCCAATTTTTTTGAGAATTCTGAAATTTCTACACTCTGTGGTTAAGTTAGGCAAATAACAGACTGTCAAACAATATGGACAGTTGGCAGTAGGGTGCGTTCAATGATTTCTATTTTTAATTACCAAAATTTCGACTTTTTTCTCGAAATTTCGAGATTTAAAGTCAAAATGTCAAGATTAAAGATGGAATTTCGACTTCAGTCTCGTAATTTCGAAAAAAAAGTCGAAATTTCGCCTTTAAATTGAAAATTTCCAAATTTTTTTGGGGATTCTGAAATTTCTACACTCTGTGGTTAAGTTAGGCAAATAACAGACTGTCAAACAATATGGACAGTTGGCAGTAGGGTGCGTTCAATGATTTCTATTTTTGATTACCAAAATTTCGACTTTTTTCTCGAAATTTCGAGATTTAAAGTCAAAATGTCAAGATTAAAGATGGAATTTCGACTTCAGTCTCGTAATTTCGAAAAAACAAGTCGAAATTTGGATTTTAAACTCAAAATTTCCAATTTTTGTTTTTCGGAATTCCGAAATTTCTACACTCTATGGTTGTTATGCAGATGACAGACTGTCAAACAATATTGACAGTGGGCAGTAGGGTGCGTTCAATGATTTCTATGTTTAATTACCAAAATTTCGACTTTTGTCTCAAATTTCGAGATATAAAGTCAAAATTTCGAGATCAAAATTGAAATTTCGACTTGGGTCTTGTAACTTCGAAAAAAAAAGTCTAAATTTCGAATTTAAAGTCGAAATTTCTATATTAAAGTTTAAATTTCGAGCAAACAGTTCGAGTTTAAAGTTGAAATTCTCGGATTTAGAGTTTCAAGTCGAAATTTTCAGATTAAAATCAAAATGTCGAGGAAAAGGTCGAAATTTTTGGGAAAAAAATCGAAATTTTAAGGTTAGAGTCAACATTCCGAGAAGAAAGTTGAAATTTCAAGAAAAAAGTCGATATTTAGAAAAAAAGTCGAAATTTCTAGAAGATATTTTTTTTTAAATCAGTGTACCTTCTGCGCCTTCGTATGTAGCTGATAATTTACACTTTTAAGTTGTGAAAAAAGTTTAAATTTTAAGACGGAAGTCGACATATTTCCTCGAAATTTTGGTATTCGATTCAACGTTTGAACTCTTCCCCAAATTCCCATTTTTGTAAATTTCGACGTTTACTCGAGGTTATAACTTTTTTTTCAAAATTTTGTATTTGAGTTAGGAAAAATGTTCAATTTCGAAACGGAAGTTGAAATCGTTGTCTTGAAATTTCTGATTTTGATGCAATTTTTTTTCAAAATTTCCACTGCTTCTGTAAATCTCGATCGTCTCTCAATATTTCAATGAAATTCCTCAAATTTTCAACATTTTTTTCTAAAATATTGGATTTAAACCGACGAAACATTTCAAATTTTAGGAAAATAAAAAAATATCGAAATTACTTTCCCAAAGCATTAAAATTCCACTCTCAAAATTCTTGATTTAAAGTTTAAATTTCTAGAAAATATCTTTTTTTTAATCTTAAATTTCGAAAAAATTCAAACGTGGACCCTTTAATCGAAATTTCGAAATGATTTTTCTCTAAATTTCGACTTTTTTCTGATAATTTTGGATTGACAATTAAAATTTAGGCAAAAAATCAACAATATTTATTTTTGTATAGAAAATAGTGAATTTTTCATTTTTTATTTAAGTTAGATTTTAATCTCAACAATTTGAATTTGAAATTTTGACTTTTAATTCAAAACTTTTAACTATTTTACAAAATATGGGAAAGAGGAAGAGGAAAAGGAAGAGAAAAAGAAAGAGGAAAAGGAAGAGGAAGAAGAAGAGGGAGAGAAAGCGGGAAAGAAAAAGGAATAGGAAGAGGAAGGGGAAGGGGAAGGGGAAGAGGAAGAGGAAAAGGAAGAGGAAGGGGAAGGGGAAGGGGAAGGGGAAGGGGAAGAGAAAGAGAAAGAGGAAGAGGAAGAGGAAGGGGAAGAGGAAGAGGAAAAGGAAGAGGAAAAGAAAGAGGAAGAGGAAGAGAAAGAGGAAAAGGAAGGGGAAGGGGAAGAGAAAGAGGAAGAGGAAGAGGAAGAGGAAGAGGAAGAGGAAGAGGAAGGGGAAGAGGAAGAGGAAGAGGAAAAGGAAGAGGAAGGGGAAGGGGAAGGGGAAGGGGTAGGGGAAGGGGAAGAGAAAGAGAAAGAGGAAGAGGAAGAGGAAGGGGAAAAGGAAGAGGAAAAGGAAGAGGAAAAGAAAGAGGAAGAGGAAGAGAAAGAGGAAAAGGAAGGGGAAGGGGAAGGGGAAGAGAAAGAAGAAGAGGAAGAGGAAGAGGAAGAGGAAGGGGAAGAGGAAGAGGAAGAGGAGGAGGAAGAGGAAGAGGAAGAGAAAGAGGAAGAGGAAGAGGAAGAAGAAGAGGAATAGGAATAGGAAGAGATGAGAAGAAAATAGAAGAGAAGAAAAGGGAAGAAAGGGAAAGAGAAGGAAAGAGAAGAGAAGAGAAGAGAAGGGAAGAGAAGGGGAGAGAGGTGAAGGGAAGGAAAGGGAAGGAAAGGGAAGAGAAGGGGATAGAAGTGAAGGGAAGGAAAGGGAAGGGAAGGGAAGGGAAGGGATGGGAAGGGACGGGAAGGAAAGGGAAGGAAAGAGAGGAGAAAAGAGGAGAGGAGAGGAGAGGAGAGGAGAGAAGAAAAGAAAAGAAAAGAAAAGAAAAGAAAAGAAAAGAAAAGAAAAGAAGAGAAGAGAAGAGAAGAGAAGAGAAGAGAAGAGAAGAGAAGAGAAGAGAAGAGAAGAGAAGAAGAGACGAGACGAGACGAGACGAGACGAGACGAGACGAGACGAGACGAGACGAGACGAGACGAGACGAGACGAGACGAGACGAGACGAGACGAGACGAGACGAGACGAGACGAGACGAGACGAGACGAGACGAGACGAGACGAGACGAGACGAGACGAGACGAGACGAGACGAGACGAGACGAGACGAGACGAGACGAGACGAGACGAGACGAGACGAGACGAGACGAGACGAGACGAGACGAGACGAGACGAGACGAGACGAGACGAGACGAGACGAGACGAGACGAGACGAGACGAGACGAGACGAGACGAGACGAGACGAGACGAGACGAGACGAGACGAGACGAGACGAGACGAGACGAGACGAGACGAGAAGAGAAGAGAAGAGAAGAGAAGAGAAGGAAGAAAAGAGAACAGAAGAGAAGAGAAGAGAAGAGAAGAGAAGAGAAGAGAAGAGAAGAAGAAGAGAACGGAAGAGAAGAGAATAGAAGAGAAGAGAAGAGAAGAGAAGAGAAGAGAAGAGAAGAGAAGAGAAGAGAAGAGAAGAGAAGAGAAGAAGAGAAGAGAAGAGAAGAGAAGAGAAGAGAAGAGAAGAGAAGAGAAGAGAAGAGAAGAGAAGAGAAGAGAAGAGAAGAGAAGAGAAGAGAAGAGAAGAGAAGAGAAGAGAAGAGAAGAGAAGAGAAGAGAAGAGAAGAGAAGAGAAGAGAAGAGAAGAGAAGAGAAGAGAAGAGAAGAGAAGAGAAGAGAAGAGAAGAGAAGAGAAGAGAAGAGAAGAGAAGAGAAGAGAAGAGAAGAGAAGAGAAGAGAAGAGAAGAGAAGAAGAAGAGAAGAGAAGAGAAGAGAAGAGAAGAGAAGAGAAGAGAAGAGAAGAGAAGAGAAGAGAAGAGAAGAGAAGAGAAGAGAAGAGAAGAGAAGAGAAGAGAAGAGAAGAGAAGAGAGAGAAGAGAAGAGAAGAGAAGAGAAGAGAAGAGAAGAGAAGAGAAGAGAAGAGAAGAGAAGAGAAGAGAAGAGAAGAGAAGAGAAGAGAAGAGAAGAGAAGAGAAGAGAAGAGAAGAGAAGAGAAGAGAAGAGAAGAGAAGAGAAGAGAAGAGAAGAGAAGAGAAGAGAAGAGAAGAGAAGAGAAGAGAAGAGAAGAGAAGAGAAGAGAAGAGAAGAGAAGAGAAGAGAAGAGAAGAGAAGAGAAGAGAAGAGAAGAGAAGAGAAGAGAAGAGAAGAGAAGAGAAGAGAAGAGAAGAGAAGAGAAGAGAAGAGAAGAGAAGAGAAGAGAAGAGAAGAGAAGAGAAGAGAAGAAAAGAAACGTGAAGGGAAGCAAAGGAAGGGAAAGAGAAGAAAAGAGAAGAGAAGAGCAGAGAAAGAGCAGAGAGTAGAAAGAGCGAATCTGAGGAAAGGCGAACAATGACGAAAAGTAGCGAAAAATATTTCGATCTTTGTCTCAAAATCTGAATTTTTCCATCGACTTAAAACCAGATATTCTTTTTGAAAAAAGTACTCGAATTAATCTTCAAAGTAAGACGAACTTTCATTTGAACTTTCCTCCATGCATCCCCCAGAGAAGTGAACTGAATCGTATCCCATCACAGTTCCTTATTATTGCCATAAAGAGTTAATGGATTAAATTGTTGTGATCTTATTTTGGACCAGCCTGTGAATTTAAACGGAGCAAGACGCTGCCCTAATCTTTAATCCATTTGAACTTGTTGATAATGAATTTATTATATATAAACAAATTTGGCCCAGACTTACAGATAGTTAATTACTACATTGCAAGTGTTCAACGTTTACGATACAAATACAAAGATGCCACCAAATGTAAGTCAGCTTCATTATTAACAATTCGGAACCTATTATTAGTTCAAAATGTGCTTTTGTCATGATTTCCATTTTGAGTTGTATATTCATTGGCAATGAAATTTCACAAAACGGTTTTCTTTCACAAAAAAAATTAGAAATATTTGATAACAGACTAATTGTTCTAAATCAGTAATTTTGAATTTCTTGATCAATTCAAGTTAGACATAATAAACAATTTCAAAGAAAATTTCCTGTATACTTTAGCTTTGTGGAGCCCATTGATATATTCTTTCAATTTTTTTCATCTTGAATTCTTTGATCAGTTCATATCGGACCTAAATAAAAATTGAAAAGAAAATTTCGATTTTAATCAATTTTTTTGATGTTCAGGTGAATAGTGTTAATCAGAACTGCTCGCTCAAAGTGGCTTTGATTGGTCAAAGCAATTTTGCCGTCGATGTATTTCACAAAGTTAGATACCACGGTCACATCATCGTAGGCATATTCACTATACCTGATAAAGGCAAGAAGGAGGATCCACTGGGTAAGTTAGATTTTTTCTTCTTACTTTGTAATCTGTACATTAAAGAACAAAATCAATGAAGGTTTTTTGTGAAACAGAATTGTTAATTTTGATCATTGAAGACTCATTAAAAAGAAACGTCGAGCTCTAATTGCTCTCTATTTTTTAAATGCATTCATTCATTCATCGATTCATTCCAATTCTTCTCATTGAGTAAAATAGGAAAGGAATATACCACTTTACTCACTGAGGAACAACAAAAGATTTATGAAGCAAAGCCACCATAAACGTCAATGAGTTCTATTTTCGCATTTGACTCGGTGACTGAGACAATTATTAGTTATGATGAATTTGCAGCGAAGGTTGGCAAAGAGCATGGCGTGCCAGTTTTCAAAATCAAATCGTGGAGGAAGGCCGGTAAAGTCCTCCCAGAAATCTTCGATCAGTACAAATCCGTAAATCCAGACCTCAACGTACTACCTTATTGTTCCCAATTTATCCCCATGGAAGTCATCAATTACCCACGTCATTCCAGCATTGTTTACCATCCGTCAATCTTACCCAGACATCGAGGGGCCAGCGCCATCAATTGGTAAGTCACCCTCTTAGACAATTCCAACCATTAGCGCACCTAGGGGGATGCTAAGCACCCCCAAAATTAAAAAATGCGCCCCCAAATTTAAATCATTTTGATTGTCTATTCATAAAAAATGTTTCTACATCTCATAAACTCCTGTTTGGACGTTTATTTCTTTTTGTTATAAGTAAAATGAAACAACGACGAAAAAATACCCTGGACACAATTTCAAACCTTAGCACATTCAAAAACTAGATGCTAGTTGCGCCTATGATCCCAAGTTAGTCCCAATCAAAAAAAAAGACAAAATTAACGATTTTTACGATAGGACGTTGATCTGTGGAGATCCCAAAGCCGGCTTCACCATATTCTGGGCTGATGATGGTCTCGATACAGGACCGATTCTTCTCCAAGAGGAAACAGACGTTTTAGAGGACGACACAGTCGACAGCATTTACAAGAGGTTCTTATACCCGGTGGGTGTGATCGCCGTCGCTAGAGCCGTAAATATGGTGGCCGACGGTTCGGCCCCCAAAATAATCCAAAGCGAGAAATTTGCCACTTATGACCCAATGATGAATAAACCAGAACTACAAAAGGTAGATTAATCGATGTACATTCGAGTTACTGCTTTAGGAAACTATAAACATTGCACAACAAATTTATTTTGTTGGATTTAATAATTGAAATACAGAACTTGTCCCCTGAAACCAACAAAGATTTAAAAAAAATCTCTTTTGTATATCCCTGAAGATCACAGCTTGACTGTCGAATCGTGTTGAGCAACGTTTGTTGTGTTTTTTTCATCTTTCTTGGTTTCAGTGGACAAGCTCTGTATTTCAATTTTTAAATATAACCATGGACCAGTCCGTTCCACCAAACTGGATTTAATGCTAAACATAGTTTATAAATTATAAGCTCTTGAGCACTCTCGTTGAAATGGCGTTAATTACCGATAATTTAAGTACACAAAAAGTACAGTTTTTGAAGCTTACTAACAATTTTTAAGTGACTTAGTGTCAAATTAAACACCATAACTCGGTATCTTACAAAATTAAACACCATAATTCGTAATCTTACAGATTGACTTTCGAAAAAAAGGAGAAGAGATCCACAATTTCATAAGAGGTATGGATTCGGTACCAGGAGCGAGCTGTCTCATGAAATTGCCAGGCGCTGATGATTACCAAGAAGTTCTTCTATTTGGTTCTAGCATTTGGCGCGACTCCAAGCCCGAAGGGACCGAAATCGAATTGATGGGTACCCAAAATGGAATCATCCACGAAGATGGTTTGATCATTACTGGTACTGATGGTGAGATGGTCAATGTAAAACGAGTCAAAGTTGGAGGTAATAATCAAACCGAATTTACACCCCAAATAATAATTTTTGAATCGTTTCGGTAGGCCGAATGAAGCTCGCCTCCCAACTGGATCAAATTTCTAAACAAGTCAAAATCGAGTTTACACCGAACGAGTTGAACCTGTTGGAATCAGTGAGGAAGATTTGGGAAGCCATTTTGAGCATCGATATAGAGGAAGATACCGATTTTTTCGCATCAGGGGCTGGTTCCATGGATGTCGTGAGGTTAGCAGCTTCGTAATTCTCCAAAATTTGGACCATGATTCATTGTATGTGTTACAGATTAGTTGAGGAAGTCAAGGATTTGTTTAAAATCGAATTAGAGAATGAGGATGTTTTCATGGCGCCCGTATTTTCGGAATTTTGCATGAATGTCATTCTCAAAAGCAGAGGGGGCTCCGGTTGTGCTGCCATTGATTATAGAGCGGTGGAAATCAAGGCAAATGGAATAGATTTGAAATTTCCATGTCAACTGTTCATTAATGGAGAATTCGTGGACGCCGAAGATGGAAAAGTTCTGCCTACTGTCAACCCCAGTGATGAAACGGTGATTTGCGATGTAAGTAGCACTTTGCATATTTTTTGGCTTTCTTTCATGTTTCCATTTAGTTTTTTTCTTTCTTCTTTATTTGGTCTCTGTTCAGACTTTTCTCCCTCTCTCTTTCTCCCCCTCTTCCCTTTCCTTCCTTCCCTTTCCCTTTCCTTTTCTTACCTTTTCTGTTCTCTTCTCTTCTCTTTCCTTCTCTTCTCTTCTCTTTTCTTCTCTTCTTTTCTTTTCTCTTCCCTTCTCTTCTCTTCTCCTCTCTTCTCTTCTCTTCTCTTCTCTGCCCTTCTCTGCCCTTCCCTTCCCTTCTTTTTTCTTTTCTTCTCTTCTAATTTGGTCCCTTCTCTTCCCATCTCTTTCTCTTCTTCTTCCTCTTCCTCTGCCTCTTCCTCTTCCTTTTTCTCTTCCTCTTCCTTCTTCTCTTCATCTTCCTCTTTCTCTTCCTCTTTCTCTTCCTTTTTCTCTTCCTCTTCCTGTTCTTCCTTCTCTTACTTTTGTCTCCCTTCCTCTTCCTCTTCCTCTTACTCCTCCTCTTTCTCTTTCTCCTTCCTCTACCTTCTTCTCTTTCCACTTCTCTTTCTCTTCCTCATTCTTTTGCTCTTTCTCATCCTCCTTCCTCTTCCTCCTCCTCTTTATCTTCCTCTTTCTCTTCCTCTTTCTCTTCCTCTTCCTCTTCCTCTTTCTCTTCCTCTTTCTTTTTTTTCTTCCTCGTTCTCCTTCCTCTTTCTCTTCCTTTTCCTTTTCTTCTTTCTCTTTCCCTTGTCTCTCTTCCTCTTCCTCTTTCTTTTACTCCTCCTTTTCCTCTTCCCCCTTCCTTTTCTTTTCCTCTTCCTCTTTCTCTTGCTCTTCCTCATTCTCTTCCTCCTTGCTCTTCCTTTTTCGCTTTCTCTTTTTCTTCTTCTTCCTCTCCTTCTTTTTCTTTCTCTTGTCTTCCTTCCTATTTCTCTTCTTCCTCTTGTTTCTATTCCTCTTCTTCTTCCTCTTCCTCTTCTCATTCCTCTTCTTTTTCCTCTTCGTTTTTCTCTTTCTCTTTCTGTTTCTCTTCCTTTTCCTCTTTCACTTTCTCTTCCTCTTCCTCTTCCTCTTCCTCTTCTTCTTTCTCTTTCTCTTTTTTCTCCTTTCCTTATTCCTCTATCTTTTCTCGTTTCTTTTCTTCCCTTCCCTTTCCTTCTCTTCTCTTTATTTATCTTCTTTTTTACTCCCTTCTTTTCTCATCTATTTCTCTTCCTTTCCCTATCCCTCTTCTTTTCTCTTTTCTTCTTCATCTTCCTCTTCTTTCTGCCTTTCTTCTCTTCTCTTCTCTTCTCTTCTCTTCTCTCCTCTTCTCTTCTCTTCTCTTCTCTTCTCTTCTCTTCTCTTCTCTTCTCTTCTCTTCTCTTCTCTTCTCTTCTCTTCTCTTCTCTTCTCTTCTCTTCTCTTCTTTTTTCTTTCCTTCTCTTCTCTTCTTTTCTCTGCCCTTCCCTTCCCTTCTTTTCGCTTCCCTTCTTTTTTCTTTTCTTCTCTTCTAATTTGGTCCCTTCTCTTCTTCTTTGTCTTCCTCTTCCTTTTCCTCTTCCTCTTCCTCCTCTTCTTCCTCTTCCTCTTAATCTTTCTCTTTTTCTTCCTTTTCCTTTTTCTCTTCCTCTTCCGCTTCCTTCTCCTCTTCATCTTCCTCTTACTCGTCCTCTTTCTCGTCCTCTTTCTCTTCCCCTTTCTCTTCCTTTTTCTCTTCCTCTTGCTCTTGCTCTTCCTCGTCCTAATTCCTCTTTCTCTTCCTCTTCTTCTTTCTCTTACTTTTGTCTCCCTTCCTCTTCCTCTTCCTCTTACTTCTCCTTTTTCTTCTTCTCTGCCCCTTTCTCTTCCTCTTCCTCTTTCTTTTGCTCATCCTCGTCCTCCTTCCTCTTCCTTCTCCTCTCTATCTTCCTCTTTCTCTTCCTCTTTCTTTTTCTCTTTCTCTTCCTCTTTCTCTTCCTCTTTCTCTTCTCTTCCTCTTTCTTTTCCTCTTTCTTTTGCTCTTCCTCGTCCTTCTTCCTTTTTCTCTTCCTTTCCTCTTCTTCTTTCTCTTTCCCATTTCTCTCTTCCTCTTCCTCTTCCTTTTTCCCTTTCTCTTTCTCTTCTTTTTCCTCTTTCTCGTTCTCTTCTTTTTCCTTTGATTCTTTCTCTTTCACTTGTCTCCCTTCCTCTTTCTCTTCTTCCTCTTGTTTCTCTTTCTCTTCTTCTTTCTCTTCTTCTTCCTCTTCGCTTTTCCCTTTCTCTTTCTCTTCCTTTTCCTCTTTCTTTTCCTCTTCTTCTTCTTCTTTCTCTTTCTCTTTCTCTTTTTTCTCTTTTCCTTATTCCTGCACCTCTCTCGTTTCTTTTCTTCCTTTCCCTTTCCTTCTCTTCTCTTTATTTATCTTCTCTTTGACTCCCTTCTTTTCTCATCTCTTTCTCTTCCTCTTCTTATTCCCCTTCTCTTCTCTTCTCTTCTCTTCTCTTCTCTTCTCTTCTCTTCTCTTCGCTTCTCTTCTCTTCTCTTCTGTTATCTTCTCTTCACTTCTCTTCCCTTTCTCTTCTCTTCTCTTATCTTATCTTCTTCTCTCCTCTTCTCCTCTCCTCTCCTCTCCTCTCTTTTCTTCTCTTCTCCTCTCTTCTCCCCTCCTCTCCTCTTCTCTCCTCTCCCCCTCCTCTTCTCTCCTTTCTTCTCTTCTCTTCTCCTCTCTTCTCCTCTCTTCGCCTCTCTTCTCCTCTCTTCTTCTCTCTTCTCCTCTCTTCTCCTCTCTTCTCTTCTTTTCTCTTTTCTTCTCTTCTTTTCTCCTCTCTTCTCTTCTCTTCTCTTCTCCTCTCTTCTCCTCTCGTCTCCCCTTCTTCTTCTCTCTTCTTCTCTCTTCTCCTCTCTTCTCCTCTCTTCTCCTCTCTTCTCCTCTCTTCTCCTCTCTTCTCCTCTCTTCTCCTCTCTTTCCTCTCTTCGCCTCCCTTCTTCTCTCTTCTTCTTTCTTCTCCTCTCTTCTCCTCTCTTCTCCTCTCTTCTCCTCTCTTCTCCTCTCTTCTCCTCTCTTCTCCTCTCTTCCCTCTCTTCGCCTCTCTTCTCCTCTCTTCTTCCTCTCTTCTCCCTCTCTTCTCTTCTCCTGTCTTCTTTCTCTTCTCTTTCCTTCCCCTTCCCCCTCTTCTATTCTCTTCTACTTTCATGTCCCTGAAAAAGGTCGAAACAAATTTTCAAATAAAAGCTGAAGTTTTGATAAATCAGTAAATATTTTTAAATAAGTCGAGTTTCGAACAAAAACTGAAATTTCGAGCAAAGAATAAAGATTTCCAGAAAAAGTCGAATTTTGTGAACAAAAATTTATGAAAAAAAAAGGACGAAATTTCCAAAGGAACTCGTTTTCTTTTAAGATTTTCATTTTATTATAGAAATGTTGGCATACTCTTGAAATGTCGAGAAAAGATCTGAACTTTTCAGATGATGGGGCAAACGCACTTCGTGCCCAAGCGTGACTGGGCCCAACTTAAGGAGCGACAAAATATCTATTATTTGTTTTTTTTGTCGTTCAACGAATTCAACTTTGTAAGAAGTTTTAAGAAACGTGGGGAATTTATTTTAGGTTCAATGTGGATCAGCCAAAGATGTTGACAAAGCTGTTAAGGCCGCCAAGAGAGCTTTCCAAAACGGAGAATGGAGCAAAATAAGTGCCAGGGAAAGGGGACAACTTTTGTACAAGTAAGTACCAGCGTTGACCGAATCAAAGATAATTTCTGGAATTATACTCTTGATGAAATTGCGGTTGTAAACGCGGTGAAAATTAATACATATTAATTAATAGCAACAGATTGGCTGATATAATGCAAGAAGCACAAAGAAGAATTGGCAACGATCGAGTCATTAGATTCCGGGGCTGTCTACACGCTGGCTCTGAAGACGCACATCGGAATGAGTATCGAAACTTGGAGGTATTTCGCCGGCTGGTGCGATAAGATACAAGGGGCCACCATCCCGGTGTCTCATGCAAGACCCAACAAGAATTTAGTCGTTCACCAGGAAGGAACCCATTGGGTAAGCCACTAACTCTCACTTTGACACGTAGAGGTCAAGTCGGAGCAAACATTAAAAGTAAATCGATTGGTCACCAGTTAGTTACATTTTGATTAAAAATAAGATGATTTATTTGGGAAATCTTTAGAAGTTTTTGTCAAATAAGATATAGGATTGGCGAATTGGCTCGTGTCAAGTTACGAGCTTTTTTATCTTGTCGCTTGGTTTTTTGGAATTTCTATTTAGACACAGAATGTTACTTCTGTCAGTGGTTAATCCATACTGAAAGAAAATCGGCCTTGATTAAGTTTCTCCTTCAGGAATTGAAATACAGAACTTGTCCCCTGAAACCAAGAAAGATAAAAAACACAATAAACGTTGCTCTAACGAGTTAGAGCAACGTTTGTTGTTTTTTAATCTTTCTTGGTTTTAGGGAACAAGTTCTTTATTTCAATTTTTGAAGATAACCAAGGACCAGTCCGTTCCACCAAAAAAATTCTCGTTCAGGAATAAAAACAACATCAAGGCAGATGCTTTCTCTATCATTAGTGATTGAACTGGCTTCTTGGCTCTGTCCAATATCAGAGGAGGTCAACAATTTTGATGATTTATGCGTTCGTGATGATGAATTAAATTGGGACACTAATCAGAGGCAATTTACAGAGTATGCGGATTGATCACTCCATGGAATTACCCTCTTATGATGCTGTCTTGGAAAATGGCCGCTTGCTTAGCTGCTGGAAACACAGTTGTTATCAAACCGGCCCAAGTTTGTCCTTTGACAGCTCTCAAATTCGCAGAATTATCCGTCAAAGCTGGTTTCCCCCCGGGAGTTATCAACGTAGTGCCAGGAACAGGTACGTAAACGCAATAACTTTTGAAAGATTTTCGAATGAGAAGACCTATTTCTATGACTGAATGGGTATTTAACGAGTCATCAAGTTTTACGTATTGCACAGTTTTATTTCGTTTTTAAATTAAAAGTGGAAATATTTCGTTACAGGCTCTGTAACAGGCCACGCTCTCTCCACCCATCCAGAGGTTCGCAAGCTCGGTTTCACCGGAAGCACCGAAATCGGAAAAGTCATCATGAAGTCTTGCGCTGAGTCCAACCTGAAAAAAGTTTCCCTTGAATTAGGAGGGAAATCCCCTCTCGTCGTTTTCTCCGATTGCGATCTGGATCGAGCAGTGAGACTAGTAAGTTGCATCAAGGTGTTGATTCTTCTTTTATAACTCGTATTTATTCGCAGGGAATGCAAAGTGTTTTCTTTAACAAAGGCGAAAATTGCATAGCAGCCGGACGAATATTCGTCGAAGATAAAATACACGACGAATTCGTTAGAAGAGTAACGGAAGAGAGCAAGAAGATTGCAATAGGGGATCCACTGAATAGATCGACGTCGCATGGTCCCCAGAACCACTTGGCACACTTGAATAAGCTGCTACAGTACTGTCGAAACAGGTTAGTCTTTGAGACTTGCAGTTAGTTAACCAGACGTACTCTATTTAAGAGAATAGTGCATTGTATCATACTCCTGTACTTTTAGAATTTTTTTAACAAATATCGAAATGATTGCTTTTTTCTTTCATTTGGTCCATCTACAATAGAAAAATCTTGAATAAGGGCGAGTTGGTGACATTAGTAGTTAAATTGTTTACAAAAATTTTTGTTACACTTCTTTTATCATTTCCAATAGAATTACTCATAAAATATATTAATAAATACTAAAAATTTAATGGTTAACAATCAATATAAGGCCACAAAGATGAAGATGAAGATATTTTTACAGTAAACTTGTATGAGTAACGAAATTCCACTTTTAATGAACCAATAATCGCTCTTTTGTAGTTGACTCCCCAGTAGGCCAAATTCTATCATTAATATTTTTAGGTAAATCAGAGGGCGCCAAGCTGGAGCAAGGTGGCAGGCGCTTGGACCGGCCGGGCTACTTTTTCGAGCCGACCATCTTCAGCAACGTGGAAGACCACATGAAGATAGCCAAAGAAGAATCATTCGGTCCGATCATGATCATCAGTAGGTTCCGCAACGGCGACATAGATGGCGTCTTGCGAAGGGCTAACGCCACGGAATACGGTTTGGCTTCTGGAGTATTCACGAAGGATATCAACAAAGCTTTGAAATTTGCCGAGAAGATCGACGCTGGTACAGTTTTTGTTAATACGTATAACAAGACGGACGTGGCGGCACCTTTTGGCGGTTTTAAACAGTCTGGATTCGGGAAAGATTTGGGTAAGTTGTCAGAGAAATCGAAAATTGTCACTAAAAGTTGGTTTTTCATTCTCACCTTGTTTTACATCAGAATGTGCTCCTCTATGATGTGCTCTAATTTGTGACTGTTTTTATAGGCGCTGAAGCTCTAAATGAATACTTGAAGACGAAATGTGTTACCATTGAATACTAGACCACTAGACTAGATGTAACTTATGTATTTATTATAGTATTATAGTTTGTGTAAATAATATATAATTTTCTAGCTTTTATTTTGTTTAATTTCTGTTTCATAGCATCTTACAATGAATTTCGAACAAAAAAATCATTCTGCAATCTGCACAAACTCTATAAAGCTGTGTATAGCTGACTAATTAGTTTTAATACGACAGCATTGCCATTTTATATATGATTCTTAACTAAAACTAGAGAAAAAAATATATAAAACAAAACTAATTGATTCGTCAATTTAACAAATTTAAAAACTGTAATTTTGGATCGTTTTTCTGTTAAGTTGCAAAGGCAATTATTCATTTAATTCCGCCGACGAAGACGCGAATAATAACTAACTAACAATAAATATAATAAAACATAATTTAAAAACACTTGAAATGTTTTACGCGAGCGAATTTCCTTCGTAATACAGACGAATAACAGGAATTGCTTAAAGTAAGGATTAGAAAACTGCTTATTAATGTTTAATAATGTAGTTTCCAGTCATACATAATTAATTTCATTGTGAATATAAATAAAAAATTGGATACATCTCTTTATTAAAGGTTTGCAACCTCACCACCAGAGGGTCAGCTCATTTTAATCTAATTAATATCACATTGTAAGCATTCTCTCAGAAACATCTATGATCAGAAGTCTTTGTGTCTATGGTTTAATTTCTGTTGTGCAACTCTTAAAAGAAGTTCTGTTTAAGTAAAAGAAACTCTTTATTTCGAAAAGTTTTAGAGAACTGCGTAAGCACTTTTTTTAAAACTTAATATGTGTTGCGCTTAATCTTTAATGAGTGTCAAATTTTGTGCAAGTTATGTTTGGTGACATTCGTTGATATTCTGTGACGATACTCGCAAGTGCGAAATTACCAGAATATTTCAACAACAATCATTTTAATATGATACATGCGTTGAAATATTTTGTAAATTAATATTTTTTTTATAAAAGCAAGGGTCCGTAAAGATGTGTTAATTTAGGATAGAACTTATGAAGCTACTCTCAAAGAGAACTACCGTTGATTGGTGAGTTTTTTAAATTTAAGGTTATTTATGTAATTACTTGGTGTAATTATGTTTAAAAATGTTTTTATTGTATTAGTTTTACTTTATGTTTAATGTTAAAGAATATATGCAATAAATGGAGCTAGTTACTGTTTTGTAATAAATTTTTTTATTATTGGCAACACTGCGTCATATTGTTAAATCATAGAATATAGATCTATTTCCATATATCTAAGATTTAATATATGCATGTTTCAAATCATATAATTTAAATTACGTTTCAAGTAAATACGTAACATGTTTTGTGAAATTAGGGTAAATTTGAACATGTTAAAGTAACGTTATTGACTTATTGGTTAGTTTAGGCCCATTATATGTGGATTCTGTGTCGCCTGTTACTTTTTAATTTGACATTAATGTTGAAAAAATGAACTAATTCTTGGTAGTGATACCACGGCGGATATTTTGTGCGTGGCGGCGTCGTTCGTGTTAAATGCAAATCAATTAAATTTTTGCATTCATGGCCGCTAATAATTGAAGCTATCATGTGTTAATCTAACATTACCGGGGCTAAGTAGGTCTTTTCAACGCGAAAGTATCAGTGTTCATTGCCAAAATTAAGTTCGCTTTTGCGTAAAACTCGATTTATGCAATTTGCTGTTTGTGAAGTATTTCGTTTGTGAAGCATTTCGTTACCGGATGATTGTAAATCGCATAAGAATAGTCGTTTGTGAATTCTTTTAGCGTTGTCTTCGCTATAGTGCACATCTGTGAACTTTTGTTTATTGTTCAGTTTCTCTTGGTGCTTTAATCCGTAATTATTTCGCACGCCTTAAAACACATGAGGAACAATCCTTATTCTTGTGCTTAAAATTTGAAACTCGAAATTTTTATGCATACGACACTTTAGTGATGTGTTAAATGGTGTAATAGCACGTTTTTTGTAGAAAAGATAATTACGCAAATAAAGTAAAATAATAAGATTTAAGACGTAAACGTTTTGTGGATTTGAAATAACAATTTTGTGGTTAAGCGCTTGTCATATGCTTGCCATCTAGTAGAGGTAAGGAGAAGCTTTTGAACGCACGTAATTTGGGTTGCATAGATTTTGCCCTAAACTTTTTTACTTCTACAGAATGTGTATTTTTCGACTTTTCTTGATTCGTAGCTCGTAGTTCCTAGTTCTGGAAGAAAAAATTGCTTACTCCAGAATAATGCTGACATGTAATACCTAAATAAAAAAAATTCTTCATTGATATTTCAGCTTTTAACGTCGAGTGAAATTTGAAGAAGTTTGTAAGTCTCGAATTTTAAAGAACGTCCACGTTAATAGTCGAGATTTTAAGAAGAAAATTGAAAGTCAACAAAAATTTAGCCCTGTTCAAGTCTAAGGAAAAATTAAGAGGGCGGAAAATATCTCTAAAGTGAATAAAAATGCGAGTTTCTTCGAGATTTTATTATTCTCGAAATTTTAAAAATCAAATCAAATTTTTCTCGAAATTTGAACTTTAATCAGAACATTTTGGTCGAACGGACTCGGTCCTTGGTTATTTTCAAAAATTGAAATACAAATGTATTTCAATTTTAAAAAACTTTGACTGTAATTTCTAAATTTGAAGTATCTAACCAAAATTTCGATTTTTTTTCAATATTATGACCTTGAACTCGAAATGTACACTTTTTTGTCATAAGATCGATTTTTTTGTCATAATTTCAAGTTTTTTCTCGTAATCTCGGAGTTTTTTTCTCAAAATTTCCACCTAATCTCGAAATATCGATTTTGATTCTCGTTTTTACTTTCATTCCGAAATTTCGTCTTTAATTTTGCGATTTCGACTATCGACTCTTTCGATTTATTTTTAAAACTTCGACTTTCGTCTCGAAAGTTCGAAGTTAAATTCCAATTTTCGAAAGTCGAAAAACTGAATTTAAAGTCAAAAAATTCGACTCTGACGTCGAACGATTCGACTCTGACGTCGAACGATTCGACTCTGAAGTCGAACGATTCGACTCTGAAGTCGAACGATTCGACTCTGAATTAGAAATATTAGAAAATCGAATCGTACCTTCAGAATTCGAGAAAAAAGTAGAAACGAAAATGTCGAATTTTCGGCTTTAAACATTTTTTCAAAATTTCAATTTACGTTTTTTCTAAAATGTTGATGTTTTTTTTTTATGAAATTCCAACTTTTTTCATGAACTGTTTTTGTTGAAGTTTTCAATATTCCTCGAAATTGCGACTATTTTAAAATGAAGTGTTCTTGGAAGTTTAGTCTTTTTTATTTGGTTTTTGTTAGCATCCAAGAAATGATAGAAAGTATTTCTTAAAATCAAAAAATCAAGTAAATAAAATCACTTATTCATTTGCTCCTTGGATAATTAAACGTTAATTTTGTTTTACATTATCTCTTACTTATCACAGTATTAAAGTTTATTGTGGTTAACAGATAACTTATAAGGTTCAAATATTAAATAAATAATATTCATAATATCATATATTATTAGCTCTGAGAGCCTGGGAGGCAGCTAAAGAATAAAAAATTTATGAAATCGAATTATCTAAAATCAACTAATATTCGGTTGTAATTTTTTATTCCTGGCTTTTGCATTTTGCTATTTATAACCGCTATACATCGTTTAATCAAATTTATCTAGCAGTGGAGGGTCTAGGAATTTTTGTCTGGGGTCAGCTTTCGAATAGTGCTTATTGCGAAAGATTGCTCTGCTTAATCAGATAGTTTCGTGTTACTAAATAACTTGCCTTTCCCGTCTTAGTAATCATTTGGTGGTGAACATTTCAATGAAAACGAAAGTTCATCACTAATACTTTCTTTTTCCACTATAATTTTGTCTTAATGTGGAACATTTTTCTATGCAGTATCTTCGGGCACAGTGCATTGACCTTAATAATCATTTGGTGGTCGAAGTTTAAATGAAAAACGACAGTTCATCAGTAATATTTTCTTTTTCCACTATAATTTTGTCTTCGTGTGGTACATTTTTCTAAGCTACACCTTTGGACCCAATCCATTCATCTTATTAATCATTTGGTGGTCAAAATTTCAATGCAAAATTAAACTTCATCACTAATATTTTATTTTTTCATCATAATTTTGTCTTCATGTGAAACATGTTTCTAAGCAGTACTTTTGGACACAATCCATCTATCTCAATAATCATTTGGTGGTCAAAGTTTCAATGGAAAACGAAAGTTCATCAGTAATATTTTCTTTTTCCGCTACAATTTTGTCTTCATGTGGTACATTTTTCTAAGGTGTACCTTTGGGCACAATCCATCCATTTTAATAACCATATTGGTGGTCAAAAGTTTCAATGAAAAACGACAGTTCATCAGTAATATTTTCTTTTTCCACTATAATATTGTCTTCATGTGGTACATTTTTCTAGGCTATACCTTTGGAGCCAATCCATCCATCTTAATAATCATTTGGTGGTCAAAGTTTCAATGAAAAACGACAGTTCATCAGTAATATTTTCTTTTTCCACTAAAATGTTGCCTTCATGTAGAACATTTTTCTAAGCTATATTTTTGGGCAAACTCCATCCATTTTAATAACCATATGGTGGTCAAAGTTTCAATGAAAAACGACAGTTCATCAGTAATATTTTCTTTTTCCACTATAATATTGTCTTCATGTGGAACATTTTTCTAAGCTATACCTTCGGACCCAATCCATCCCTCCACCTTAATAATCTCTTGGTGGTCAGAATTTCAATGAAAATCAAAAGTTCATCAGTGGTATCTTGTTTTTCTACTATAATGTTTTCTTCACGCGGTATATTTTTCTAAGCTGTATTTTCGTATCCATACCATTCACCTTAATGATCATTTGGTGGTCAAAATTCCAATGAGAATCGAAAGTTCATTAGTAATATGTTCTTCTTCCAATATAATTTTGTCTTCATGTGGTACATTTTCCTAAGCTGTATCTTCGGACAGAATCCATCCGCCTTAAGAATCTCTTGGCTGTCAAAATTTTAATGGAAATCAAAAGTTCATCAGTAATATCATGTTTTTTCACTATAATATTGTCTTCATGTGGTACATTTTTCTAAGCTGCACGTTTGGACACAATGGATCCATCTTAATAATCATTTGGTGGTGAAAATTTTAATGAAAAATGAAAGTTCATCAGTAATGTTCTCTTTTTCCAGTATAATTTTGTCTTCATGTGTATATCTTTGAACAGAATCGATCTATCATTTGGTGGTCAAAATTTCAATAAAAATCGAAAGTTCATCAGTAATATTTCCTTTTTTCACTAAAATGTTGTCCTTATGTAGTACATTTTTCTAAGCTACACTTTTGGGCACACTCCATCTATCTTAATAATCTTTTGGTTGTGGAAGTTTCAATGAAAAACGAAAGTTCATCAGTAATATTTTGTTTTTCCACTATAATTTTGTCTTCATGTGGTACACTTTTCTAACATGTACTTTTGGACACAGTCCATTCATCTTAACAATCATTTGGTGGTTAAAGTTTCAATGAAAAACGAAAGTTCATCAGTAATATTTTGTTTTTCCACTATAATTTTGTCTTCATGTGGTACACTTTTCTAACATGTACTTTTGGACACAGTCCATTCATCTTAACAATCATTTGGTGGTTAAAGTTTCAATGAAAAACGAAAGTTCATCAGTAATATTTTGTTTTTCCACTATAATTTTGTCTTCATGTGGTACACTTTTCTAACATGTACTTTTGGACACAGTCCATTCATCTTAACAATCATTTGGTGGTTAAAGTTTCAATGAAAATCGAAAGTTCATCAGTAATATTTTCTTTTTCCACTAAAAGTTTATCTTCATATGATACATCAATCGATCTCTCCTAATAATCCTTTGGTGATCAAAATTTCAACGAAAAACGAAACTTTATCAGTAATATTTTCTTTTTCCATTATAATTTTGTCTTTAAGTGAAACATTTTTCTGAGCAGTACTTTCGGACACAATCCATTGTCTTTAGTAATTACTTGGTGGTCAAAATTTCAATCAAAAATAAAAGTTCATCAGTAATACTTTCTTTTTCCATTATAATTTACTCTTCATATGGAACATTTTCTAAGCAGTACCTTTGGACACAATTCATTGACCCTTATTAATCATTTGGTGGTCAAAATTTCAATGAAAAACGAAAGTTCATCAGTAATATTTTCTTTTTTCACTATAATATTGTCTTCATGTAATACACTTTCCCAAGCTGTAGCTTCGGACACAATCGATCCATCGTAATAATAATTTGGTGGTCAAAATTTCAATGAAAAATGAAAGTTCATTAGTAACATTTTCTTTTTCCACCACAATTTTGGCTTCATGTGATACATTTTTCTAAATTGTAGTTTATCGATTGGTTATCTTAAGAAACTCTGGAAACTAATCAGAAGTTTCATTTGAAACTACACTGCATATGGCCGTCATCTTATGTATTCAGGTAAGATCTCTCCATGAATAAAATGAGAAGAATATCACAATTGCTTTTTTTTAAATTATTTGGTTCAACAAAAAATTCTACAGGAGTATTGGAAATCAACTGGAAATAGTTTTAAGCAATCGCCTAAATAAGTAGCTAATCTCATTTAGCCTTTTCCTGAACACAGTGAAGAAGATTCATAATAAATAGTAATAACGAATCAGTCTCGTAAATTTGGTTTAACAGGTTCCTTAGAAATTTTGCTCGTAAATACATTTTCTAGTAACTGGATGCATTCGTTAGTCCAGTACAATCTAATTTTCCAATTAAAGCCCCTCATCTTATGCCCCGACCGGATATTGTCGGTAATTGTTGTATTTACTACGGTAAGCATTGTTTTAGCACATTGAATTGAGTTTTAATATCAATTACTTAGTACCTCACTGATATTGAGGTTACGGTTACTCTGTCCAACTTATTTACTATTTTTTTTGTTCAGATAAACGAAATATATTTTATATTAATTATGCGAATGATCAGCAATTGAATCCCCATTCGTTTACACTAAGCATAGAAATATGAGACATAAAAAGTAGGAAAATTCCAAAAGACTAACTTGAAGAAAATACTGGATACCCATTCGAATAAACAAGTAATAGAGCAAATAATTCTAAAGTCCGAAATGAAAAAATTCGTCAGATTATAATTTTTAACTGAGATGGTATGTAACGCAAATATTTGCAGAGTTAAATCACTCAACAATGATTCAATCGAATGCCAAACAATAACAAAGAGAAATTACGGCATAAGGTCAACATCAGAGACTCTGGTCAACATTTTGTTTCCCTTTAGGGACATAATAAACGGATCAATAGCTTTTTGTTGATGTTTTTATAAACGCACTTACATAGAAAAAATAAAGCATCAATTCCCATGTAGATAATGAAAACAAAGTAAATAACTCTTTTTGAAGCAATAACTCGAATACATGTATTTGTATACATCAGTTAATGAGATAAAAGAGTGCATCTAGAAATATAATTTGTCATAACTCATAAATGTTGAAAATGAGTGTTAAATAAGAAAAGATAACGACAATGATTTACTTATTTGTTCGCCTATTTTCAATAAATATTTCCGTTATTGATTGATAACATCTTCAAGAAATATTAAAATTTCCTAGTATAACAAATTTAACCATTACAAACAAATTTCCAACTAAAAACAATTTTTTATTCAGTCTTTTAATAAATTCGTGTTCGATTAGTCTTTTAACCGAATGCCCTCGGTCACTGTTATCGCCAAACTTGACGATTAAAAAATTGCTTTCGATGAAAAAATTCTCTCTGTATCTGTATCTATATCTGTATCGCTGGTGCGTGACATCTTGATCATTGTCTGGAAATTTTAATTTTTTTAAACAAAATTTCAACTTTCAACCTAAAAGTTCCAAGTTGTTCCAAAACTCCAATTTTAACTACAAAACTCATGTTTTATGAAGTTTCGACTTCATATTCTTTTGAATTTTTTTCTCATAATTTTGATTTTTTTCGAAATATTTTTTCCTAAATTTTCATCAACATTTATCGTATTTTTGAAACTCGATAACTCAACTTTTCCTTACCTCGATTTGAAATGCGAAATTTGGGTTTTTAAAATTATTTTGACTTTTTAATTCGATTTGAATCTGTGTTGATATTTATCTCGAAATTTTGAATATTTTTTAACAAACGTTCAGTTATCTTGATTTAAAATTTATTCTCGAAATTCCGAGTTTTTTAAAATTTTAGTTCGATCGTTTCGAATTTAAATTTGAAATTTGGAGAAAATTTCTGATAATTTTATTTTTTTTTTTAAATTTCTTAGACTAAAATATTTTTTTTATTTTGCGAACATTCTTTTAAATTGTTGGGTTATTAAATTTACGATTTTTTTTTGTTCAAATTTCACAGTTTCGACTTTTACTTCTCTAAATTTTGACTTTATACCCATAATTTCTAATTTTTTTCCAGAAACTTCCTTATTTTCGAAATTTTGACCTTAATCCCTCTCGACTGAAAAATACGAAACTTTGTTTTTTTTATTTAAATGTCGATTGCACTTTTATTCAAATGCTTGACCTGATTTTGTATGAAGTTAAATTCTTTTCTTAAAAGTTGTTTTTGATTTCAATTTTTTTTACATAAATTGCTGATTTTCTCAACCTCTTGACTTTAAATTTGAATTTCCGATTTTTTCTCGAAAAATATGGAGCTTTTATCAGAATATGGGGGTTTCTTATGAATTTTTGACTTTACATTCCAATTTTGGCGTTTTCCAATTATTTTAATTTTATTCTCGAAATCGCGCCTTCTTGAAATTTCTCGAACTCTTTTTTTGGTTTTTTGTGAAAATTCGATAATTCAATTAAAATTCCATTTTAAATTCAAAATTTGATTTTTAAAAAAATGTTATATCGTTCATAACTGAAAAGCTGTGCAGATTAAAATTAAAGAAAAATTAATTTTAGATTGTTCAAACACAGCGCTTTCATATGATACCCCACTTGACTATGTTACACCCCTTTATAGTTTGGCCCCCCATTTTAGACATCTTGAAAATATAAATATTTTTAAAAATTTTTTTCACACAGTTGTGTGAGTGTAACAGTTGAGAAAATTTTTAAAATTTCTATATTTTCAAAATGTCCCAATTGAGGGAAGGTGGGTACAATTTGGATCATAGCTTAAAAGACGTGAGAAATAAAATTTAAAAAAAGATAATTTTAAAATGTGCAAAAAATGAACTTTCATATGATACCCCACTTGACTATGTTACACCCTTTTATAGTTTGCCCCCCACCCATTTTGGACATCTTCAAAATATAAATATTTTCAAATTTTTTTTCACACAGATGTGTGAGTGTAACAGATGAGAAAATTTTTAAAATTTCTCTATTTTCAAAATGTCCCAAATGGGGGGAGGTGGATAGAATTTGGATCATAACTCAAAAAACGTGGGGAATAAAATTTTAAAAAAATTAATTTCAGAACGTGCAAAAAATGTGCTTTCATATAATACCCCACTTGACTATTTTACACCCCTTTATAGCTTAGCCCCCCACCTGTTTTTGACATCTAAAAAATATAAATATTTTTAGAATTTTTGAGAAAAGAACATAATTACAGAACTTGTTTATAAACAAATCAGTATCTATTTATAGGTGAAAAAAATTTAAAAATATTTACATTTTTGAGGTGGGCACATTTTGGATCATAACTCAGAAGATGTGTTGCAGACTAAAATTGCAGAAAAATCGATTGCAGAATTTATAAACAATGTGCTTTCATATGATACCCCACTTGATTGATTATGACGCACCCTTTTATGTTTGGCCCCCTATTTGGAACACCTTGAAGATATATTTTCAAAATTTTCTAACGCAGAATAAAATATAATTACAACAAATTTAAAATTGGTTTTTTAATGCGCAAATAATGTGCTTTCATATGATACCTCACTTGACTATGTTACACCCCTCTGTAGTTGAGCCCCCCCGTTTTGGAAGCTTAAAAATATAAATATTTTTAAAATGTGTTTACACAGAATACAAGAATACAAATATAGAGCTTGTTCATCAACAAACCAGCGTCTATTATAGGTGGGAAAAGTTTGAAAATATTTATATGTTCAAGTTGCGCACGTTTTGGCTTCTAACTCAAAAGTTATGCACACTAAAATTAAAACAAAATTGGTTTTCGAATGTGCAATCAATGTGCTTTCATATGATACCCCACTTGACTATATTACGGCTATTTATAAGGTGGCTCCCCCATTTTGGACATGGTAAGAAAATGAATATTTTTAAAATTTCCTCACCAGATAGATACAGAACTTGTTCATTAACATAATAAATAGGTGGGAAAATTTTGAAAGTATTTATGTTTTCGAGGTGGGCACATTTTGCATCATAACTCGAAAGATGTGCGGACTAAAATTAAACAAAAATTGGTTTTCGAATGTGCAATCAATGTGCTTTCATATAATACCTCACTTGACTATGTCACTGCTATTTATAAAGTGCCCCCCCATTTGGGATATGATAAAAAAATAAATATTTTTAAAATTTCCCCACACAGATAGATACAGAACTTGTTCATTAACATAATAAATAGGTGGGAAAATTTTGAAAGTATTTATATTTTCGAAGTGGGCACATTTTGCATCACAGCTCAAAAAATGTGCCGATTAAAATTAAAGAAAAATTGGCTTTAGAATGTACAAACAATGTGCTTTTATATGATACCTCACTTGACTATATCAAAGCCTTTTATAATTTGGCCCCCCATTTCGGACATCTTGAGAAAACGAATGTTCCGACACAGATATAATAACAGAACTTCTCCATCCGCATGTTAATAAGTGAGAAAATTTTGAAAATATTTATATTTTCCAAGTGGGCACATTTTATACTATAACTTAGAAGATGTGCAAGAAAAAATTAAATAAAAATCGGGTTTAATGTGTATAAACAATGTACTCTCATATGATACCCTATTGACTATGTCACAGCCCTTTTTAATTTGACCCCCCATTTTGGACATCTTGAGAAAACGAATATTTTTAGTTTTTTCCGACACAGAACTTGTTCATTAACATGTATAATAAGTGAGAAAATTTTAAAAATATTTTTATTTCCAATGTTGATACATTTTGTATCATAACTCGAAAGATGTGCAGACTAAAATTAAATAAAAATTGGTTTTAGAATGTGTAAACACTGTGCTTTCATATGATACCCCACTTGACTATATCAAAGCCCTTTATAATTTGGCCCCCCATTTTGGACATCTTGAGAAAACGAATATTTTTAGTTTTTTCCGACACAGAACTGTTCATTAACATGTATAATAAGTGAGAAAATTTTAAAAATATTTTTATATTCAATGTTGATACATTTTCTATCATAATTCGAAAGATGTGCAGACTAAAATTAAATAAAAATTGGTTTTAGAATGTGTAAACACTGGGCTTTCATATGATACCGCACTTGACTATATCAAAACCCTTTATAATTTGGCCCCCCATTTTGGACATCTTGAGAAAATGAATGTTCCGCCACAGATAGAATAACAAAACTTCTCCATCCGCATGTTAAGTGAGAAAATTTTGAAAATATTTATATTTTCCAAGTGGGCACATTTTATACTCTAACTCGGAAGATGTGCAAGAAAAAATTAAATAAAAATCGGTTTTAATGCGTATAAACAATGTACTTTCATATGATACCCCACTTGACTATGTCACAGCCCTTTATAATTTGGCCCCCCATTTTGGACATCTTGAGAAAACGAATATTTTTAGTTTTTTCCGACACAGAACTTGTTCATTAACATGTATAATAAATGAGAAAATTTTAAAAATATTTTTAATTCCAAGGTTGACACATTTTGTATCATAATTCGAAGGATGTGCAGACTAAAATTAAATAAAAATTGATTTTAAAATGTGTAAACACTGTGCTTTCATATGATACCCTACTTGACTATGTTACACTCCTTTATAGCTTAGTCCCCCCCCGTTTTGGACATCTAAAAAATTTAAATATTTTTAGAATTTTCCAGAAAAGAACATAATTACAGAACTTGTTTATCAACAAACCAGCATCTATTTATAGGTGAAAAAAAATTTAAAAATATTTACATTTTTGGGGTGGGCACGTTTTGGATCATAATTCAAAAGATGTGTAGACGAAAATTGCAGAAAAATTGGTTTCAGAATGTATAAACAATGTGCTTTCATATGATACCCCACTTGATTGATTATGACGCACTATTTTATGTTTGGCCCCCTATTTGGAACACCTTAAAGATATAAATATTTTCAAAATTTGAATTGACTATATCAAGGCTATTAATAATATGGCCCCCCATGTCAGACATCTTAAGCAAATAAATATTTGCAAAATTTTCCGAGTCAATAGTTTTACAGAACTTATTCATCAGTATGTATAATAGGTGAAGAAATATTTATATTTTCGAGGTGGGCACATTTTACATCATAAATCAAAAGATGTTCAAGCTAAAATTAAATAAAAATTGGTTTTAGAATGTACAAACGACGTGCTTTCATATGATACCCCACTTGGCTATGACACATTCTTTTATAGTTTGGCCCCCTATTTGGGGGGACATCTTAAAGATATAAGTATTTTTAAAATTTTCTCACACAGAATACAACCCAATTGCAAAACTTGTTTATCAGCAATTATAGGCGAAAAAATTTCGAAAAATTTCCAAGGTGTCCTAAATGGGGGGCCAAATTATAAAGAGATGTAACATAGTCAAGTGGGGTGTCATATGAAAGCACATGATGTGTACATTCTAAAAACAATTTTTCTTTAATTTTTGTCGGAACAGCTTTCGAGTTATATTTCAAAATGCGCCAACTTTTGCCCCCTTGGTCACCAAAGTAAGCAAGCCAAAAAATTTCAATTTATTTACGCTAATGCAAGGTTCTGTATTTTAAAATAGTGTCCATTATACTTCTAGTTTCACTCCAAGATCGAAACTTTTTCGATATAGTTTTAATGTATTTTTTTATGTAAGATGCACGATGTTCCTTTTTGATTGAAACTCGATTTATAAATTGGTAGAGCTAATAAGTAGTGGAAGTATTTATTTATTTAAAAAGGATATTGGTTGGATAATAAATTCTAAACTAAAATGAGGAAGTAGTGACGTAACTACTTTAATAAAGTGAATGGACTACGTTTGTTAATGGACTGAAGCTTTACAAGCGTTTTATGTTTAAAATTTATGTAGACTTAAAATCTACAAAGTATCAAAATTAAGTAATAACAAAAAAAAATAAAATTAGTTCTGTCGTGAACTCGTTGCTATAAATAACAGTATCTGGTCACAAGTTTCTCGATGTAAGAAAATCGATCGTAATATTTTGGTGTCAATGTAACCTTAGTATCAAAATTTAAAAAAATTTGTTTTAGAATGCCCAAAAAATGCACTTTCATATGATACCCCACTTGACTATGTTACACCCCTTTATAGTTGAGCCCCCCTCGTCTTGAACATTTTAAAAATATCAAAATTTGTTCATACAGAATAGAGAAACACAATTCCGAAACCCGTTGATCAGCAAATTATAGTTAAAAAAATTTTAAAAATATTTATATCTCGATGGTGCCCCATATAGGGGGCCAAAATATAAAGCGGGTTAACATAGTCAAGTGGGGTATCATATGAAAGCGCTTTGTTTAAACAATCTAAAAACAAATTTTCTTTAATTTTATTCTGCACAGCTTTTGATTTATGAACCAAAATGTTCACAAATGGCCCCTATCACCAGTATGCAGGACAAAAACTGGTCTGTTCAAAATTGTTTAATATCAATTATGCGTTTTTTCGAAACTTCTTCATTGAAAGTAGAGAATTTAAAAAAATCAGGTATAACTTAAAATTTCAAGAATAAGAAGTTTCTATATGACAGTTGTAATTCGCCACAAAAATCTGCAACGCCCAACTGTAGAAAAATCTTCCAAAATCGAGCTTCTAACATCCAAGAGACCGGCGAGTCCGAGCTTCTTATCTGTTAAGGTTTCATAGGTCAAACTCTCTATGCGAGGATATATAAGTGATCGCAGAGGGCTAATTTATTTTAGTTGTAGTGCACTATGGCTGCAAACAGCCCATGTTTAGTGGGCCTAGCCCTGGCCGTTATATTTGTGCTGCACATCAACGCCGACGGTACGTACTTGAACCCTTATTTTTGCATGCCCTTGATCTCGAAACCAGAAACGTCACTTTCAATCAATCGCGAACGAAACGGATGCCTCGGAAGAAAACCTTCGCTTACGGCAAATCTAACTCTGAAATATGCCATTTGCAACGTAATCTAGTTACCTATGGAACTTTAGTAACCTTATTGTGATATGTTACCTAATGTAATCTAGTCAATGAGTTAAACAATTGAAGTGAATTAAAAAAAAAACTAGAAAATTTCTTTAATCGATATAACATATTTTTGTCATCAATGTAAAAAAAAAAGACAAAAAAGTGCGTTTTTAATTATTATTATAAAATGCTGGATACGTACAGTTTTATTGGAGGAATTCAAATTTGCATTAGGCATCTAGCATCTAGGCGCTTCTTCTTGTGTTATACCAATTCTAATTTTTATTTCATTTCATTTCATTAGAACAATAACGTCATAACTTTGTAGTGATATTATTATTCGAGTAAGGAACTTTTTTATTTTACCAACAACTGCTGTAGAACGCCAACTGCACTTTTTAAAATTAATTAATTCGAAAAAAACCTTCTCGTTCTTATTTTTTCTTAGACGATTGTTAGATTGTGTTTGTTTCTATTATTCTATTTTCGACCCTAAGTCTTATAAATATTTAAGCTTATAGTAGAACACGAACATGAAATTTCGACATACTCCGTTCACTTCGTTAGAACAGTTACGTCATAACTTTGTTATATTAGGAGACAACCATTTTTCATAAACAGCGGACATATTGGAAAACAATTAAATATAGAATAGTTGCTAATATACAAAGTTTCAGCTAGTTATAGTTCATTTACTTGTTATTTGGTTATTTAGTTTGCCATTTAAAAAATCTGAAACTTCAGGTTTTGTGGATTAGGGATTTCGGAATGCGAGTTCGAGTCTCCGCCAAGGATTTGATTGGGTTTCATTATTTTTGGCTCTAGGTTCCTCTAAAATTTCGCGCGTTAAAAACTTTAATGTTCAATTTATTTTTAAATGGGGGTTGGGGGTCTGCGTGAACAGATTATAGCTTGACAGTGACCGCTGTCCCCTTATCGAAGGTCAATCTATTTGTGCAATCAATCGCCGGCTTCTTGGAAATTCATCATTTGAATGTATCGTCCAGAAGTGGGCATCAACAGATAATAAAATTTTGCTGTAAATAAATTTTAATCTTCTAATGAACTTATTGAACCCGAACATATAAACTATGAACCTAAGATAATAAGTATCTTCTTTCTTGTTTTCTAAATTAAATTGTAATATTAGTCAGGGGACTCCAAAATTTTTCCATTAGATTGACACCAAAATATTTTCATTACAATCGATTTTCTTACATCGAGAACTTGTCACTAGATAACTATTATTTATAGCAACGAGTTCACGACAGAACTAATTTTAATTTTTTTTGTTATTACTTAATTTTGATACTTTGTAGATTTTAAGTCTACATAAATTTTGAACATGAAACGCTTGTAAAGCTTCAGTCCATTAACAAACGTAGTCCATTCACTTTATTAAAGTAATTACGTCACTAACTTCCATATTTTAGTTTAGAATTTATTATCCAACCAATATTCTTTTTAAATAAATGAATACTTCCACTACTTATTAGCTCTACCAATTTTTAAATCGAAGTTTAGTCAACAAGGAACATCGTGCATCTTACATTAAAAAAAATACATTAAAACTATATCGAAAAAGTTTCGATCTTGGAGTGAAACTAGAAGTATAATGAACACTATTTTAAAATACAGAACCTTGCATTAGCGTAAATAAAATGAAATTTTTCGGCTTACTTACTTTGGTTACCAAGGGGGTAATAGTTGGCGCATTTTGGCATATAACTCGAAAGTTGTTCCGACAAAAATTAAAGAAAAATTGCTTTTAGAATGTGCACATCATGTGCTTTCATATGACACCCCACTTGACTATGTTACACCTCTTTATAATTTGGCCCCCCATTTCGGACACCTTAGAAATTTTTCGAAATTTTTTTGTCTATGATTGCTGATAAACAAGTTTTGCAATTGGGTTGTATTCTGTGTGAGAAAATGTTAAAAATACTTATATCTTTAAGATGTCCCTCCCAAATAGGGGGCCAAACTATAAAAAAATGTGTCATAGTCAAGTGGGGTATCATATGAAAGCACGTCGTTTGTACATTCTAAAACCAATTTTTATTTAATTTTAGCCTGAACATCTTTTGAGTTATGATTTAAAATGTGCCCACCTCGAAAATCTAAATATTTTTTTACCTATTATACATGCTGATGAATAAGTTCTGTAAAATATTCTTTTTAAATAAATGAATACTTCCACTACTTATTAGCTCTACCAATTTTTAAATCGAGTTTCAGTCAAAAAGGAACATCGTGCATCTAACATTAAAAAAAATACTAAAACTATATCGAAAAAGTTTCGATCTTGGAGTGAAACTAGAAGTATAATGGACACTATTTTAAAATACAGAACCTTGCATTAGCGTAAATAAATTGAAAATTTTCGGCTTGCTTACTTTGGTGACCAAGGGGACAATAGTTAGCGCATTTTGGCATATAACTCGAAAGTTGTTCCGACAAAAATTAGAGAAAAATTGCTTTTAGAATGTGCACATCATGTGCTTTCATATGACATCCCACTTGACTATGTTACACTTCTTTATAATTTGGCCCCCCGTTTCGGTGACTTGAAATATAACTCGAAAACTGTTCCGACAAAAATTAAAGAAAAATTGCTTTTAGAATGTGCACATCATGTGCTTTCGTATGACACCCCACTTGACTACATTACACCTCTTTATAATTTGGCCCCCCATTTCGGACACCTTGGAAATTTTTCGAAATTTTTTCGCTCATGATTCCTGATAAAGAAATTTTGCAATTGGGTTGTATTCTGTGTGAAAAAATTTTGATTATATTTATATCTTTAAGATGTCCCCCCAAATAGGGGGGCAAACTATAAAAGAATGTGTCATAGTCAAGTGGGGTATCATATGAAAGCACGTTGTTTGTACATTCTAAAACCAATTTTTATTTAATTTTAGCTTGAACATCTTTTGATTTATGATGTAAAATGTGCCCACCTCGAAAATATAAATATTTCTTCACCTATTATACATGCTGATGAATAAGTTCTGTAAAACTATTGACTCGGAAAATTTTGCAAATATTCATTTGCTTAAGATGTCTAAAATGAGGGGCCATATTATTAATAGCCGTGACATAGTCAATTCAAATTTTGAAAATATTTATATCTTCAAGGTGTTCCAAATAGGAGCCCAAACATAAAAGAGTGCGTCATAATCAATCGAGTGGGGTATCATATGAAAGCACATTGTCTATACATTCTAAAACCAATTTTTCTGTAATTTTAGTCTACACATCTTTTGAGTTATGATCCAAAATGTGTCCACCCCAAAAATGTAAATATTTTTAAATTTTTGTTCACCTATAAATAGATGCTGGTTTGTTTATAAACAAGTTCTGTAATTATGTTCTTCTCTGGAAAATTCTAAAAATATTTATATTTTTTAGATGTCCAAAAGGGGTGGGGGCTAAGCTATAAAGGGGTGTAACATAGGTCAAGTGGGGTATCATATGAAAGCACATTGTTTACACATTCTAAAACCAATTTTAATTTAATTTTAGTCTGCACATCCTTCGAGTTATGATACAAAATGTGTCAACATTGGAAATAAAAATATTTTTCAAATTTTCTCACTTATTATACATGTTAATAAACAAGTTCTGAGTCTGAAAAAACTAAAAATATTCGTTTTCTCAAGATGTCCAAAATGGGGGGCCAAATTATAAAAGGCTGTGACATAGTCAAGTCGGGGTATCATATTGAAAGCACATCGTTTATACATATTAAAATCGATTTTTATTTATTTTTTTCTTGCACATCTTCTGAGTTATAGTGTAAAACGCGCCCACTTAAAAAATATAAATATTTTCAAAAATTTTTTTACTTATTATCATGCGGATAGAGAAGTTCTGTTATCTGTCATCTGTGTCGAAACATTCGTTTTCTCAAGATGTCTGAAATGGGGGGCCAAATTATAAAAGGCTTTGATATAGTCAAGTGGGGTATCATATGAAAGCACATTATTTGTACATTCTAAATCCAGTTTTTTTTTAATTTTAATTGGCACATTTTTTGAGCTATGCTGCAAAATGTGCCCACCTCGAAAATATAAATACTTTCAAAATTTTCCCACCTATTTATTATGTTAATGAACAAGTTCTGTATTTATCTGTGCGGAGAAATTTTGAAAATATTCATTTTCTTCTGATGTCCCAAATGGGGGGGGGGCACCTTATAAATAGCCGTCCGTGGCATAGTCAAATGGGGTATCGTGTGAAAGCACATTGTTTGTACATTCTAAATCCATTTTTTTTTTAATTTTAATCGGCACATTTTTTGAGCTGTGATGCAAAATGTGCCCACCTCGAAAATATAAATACTTTCAAAATTTTCCCACCTATTTATTATGTTAATGAACAAGTTCTGTATCTATCTGTGCGAGGAAATTTTGAAAATATTTATTTTCTTATCATGTCCCAAATGAGGGGGGGGGCACCTTATAAATAGCCGTGACATAGTCAAGTGAGGTATCGTATGAAAGCACATTGATTGCACATTCGAAAACCAATTTTTGTTTAATTTTACTCTGCACATCTTTCGAGTTATAACACAAAATGTGCCCACCTCGAAAATATAAATACTTTCAAAATTTTCCCACCCATTTATTATGTTCATGAACAAGTTCTGTATCTATCTGATGAGGAAATTTTAAAAATATTCATTTTCTTACCATGTCCCAAATGGGGGAGCCACCTTATAAATAGCCGTGACATAGTGAAGTGGGGTATCATATGAAAGCACATTGATTGTACATTCGAAAACCAATTTTGTTTATTTTTAGTTTGCACATGTTTCGAGTTATGATGCAAAATGTGCTCACCTCGAAAATAACATTTATTTTTAAATTTTCTCTGCTATTATCATGTTGTTAAACCTGTTCTGTTATTCCATTTGTGTCGGAAAATTTGTAAAATATTCATTTTCTCTGGATGTTCGAGATAGGGGGGGGGCCAAACTATAAAGGGCTGTGACCTAGTTAAGTGGGATATCATATGAAAGCCTATTGTTTACACATTCTAAAACCAATTTTTACCTTAATTTTAGTCGGCACATCTATTGAGTTATGAGGCAAAATGTGCCCAGTTCGGACAGAAACATATTTTTTTTAAATTTTCTCACCTATTATCTTGCTGATGTACAAGTGCTGCGATTCTGTGTTTCTAAAAGTGTTAAAAATATTTATATTCTCAGGATGTTCGAAATGGGGGGGCCAAACTATAAAGGGCTGTGACATAGTTAAGTGGGGTATCATATGAAAGCCTATTGTTTACACATTCTAAAACCAATTTTTACTTAATTTTAGTCGGCATATCTTTTGAGTTATGATGCAAAATGTGCCCGCCTCAAAAATATAAATATTTTCTGAATTTTCTCACCTATTTTACATGGTGATGATTAGGTTCTTAATTGTGTTCTTCTATTTCGCGTAAACAAATTTTGAAAATATTTACATTTTTAATGTGTTCAAGATAGGGGGGTCAAAATATAAAGGGAATTAACCCAGTCATGTGGGGTATCATATGAAAGCACTTTGTTTGAAGAATCTAAAAACAATTTTTCCTTCAATTTTTGTTCGCAGATCCTTTGAGTTACGACCAACAATGTGCTCTTCTGTCATCAAACTAAGCAGGATGAAAAATCTCAAATAATTCATGTTAATTTTGGTGCCCCCTCCTTCTTATGACTATGTGCATTGGTAATGTTTAGTCGCGAGACCAAAAAAAATTTACTGTCATCAAAATAAATTTTTAAAATATTTTAATATCTCCGGGAAGATTTTTAGATGATTCACTTTCGAAATAGAATATTTTCAAGGTGTTTTACATCAACTAACAGAATTTTGTCCAATTTGGACAAACAGTTAACGTTGCAAAATAAAATTAATAACTCTGGATTTTAAATACTAATTTTGAGAGCAAAATACAAAATATAATAATTAAAGAGTTAGAAAAAAGGTTTCGAATTAAGGAATTTATTAAAAGTTTTTAATTCGCAAAATAAAATAATTATTCTTAGCACACTTTTGGGGGCTACTTATTTCATGTGCAAGCACAAGGCTCCGTTCAGAAAAAATGAATCATCTTTAAAAGGAATCGGCTGCATTCGTCTTAATTTCACATCGTATTAAGGCTTGGAATTTTTTAATTCTCTTTTATGTATACAAATGATTCTTGATAGACGTGACTCTTTTAAGACACTCGTTTGTTCACCATTGTTTAAAAGCGAAAAGAACTATTATTCACTTTATTTAATTCGTCTACGTGATAAAATAATTCAGATTAAGGTGTCCACACACTACAAGATATGCATTATTAAACGAGATGTGTCTGTATCTTGAGTTGTACGTTTTTCTAAACTGGAGAAACGCGTCACTGTTATTGATTATTTCTTCAGGATTAGGGATTAAGAAGCAGCCAATTGATTAAGGTGTCCACACATTACACATTAGTAAACAGCTTTCGCTAACCAAAAAACTCGAAAAAAAGTCAGAATGTGAAGTACTAAAAATTAGAAGTAATCACTTCAATTTGGAATAATCGAAGATCCTGTTTTGTTTAAATTCGAGGAAATCCTTAATTGATAAACAGGATATTTTTGTCTCTTAACCTTCAAAATTATGTAAAATGTTTTCACTTTGATATAATAGTAGACGTTGCGTAATGATTTTGCAAAATGCTGACTGCATCTTAAACAAATATATTGGTTATCTCCGCTAAAAGTGATAAAGAGAAAATTTGCAATTAATTTTTTTTATTCATAGATAAGAGGGTCAGCGAGGTCCTCTAGGCTGTTGACTCGATTTTAGATAAACTTCGCTATTGATTGAAATGCATTAATATTAAGAATTTCTAATTAACAGATTTTTGTTTTATTACAGAAGTTTGTCGAACTGGTTGTAATGGTGGTAAGTACAACTAAAAAAGTACAAAATACAAATAACTACGAAGTTATTTTTTGCAGTAACCCCTCAGCATTTCAAATATAGTATAGGAACAACATACAAATACAATTACGATGGAAAAATCTTAGTCACACTATCCAGTGCAGAAGGCCAACAGACAAGCACAGAAGTTAAAGCGACAGTCTTACTGACTCAATTGCCTGACTGCAACCAAGTGCTTAGGATACAAAATATCCAAGTCATCGGCTCCGATGGCAAAAAAGCACAGTCAAATCCCAGGCATTGAAAAACCAGTAAGACTGAATTTCCACGATGGTCATCTCGAGGATCACATTTGCGCCGAACCTGGTGACAACCAGAATTCCCTCAACGTCAAACGTGCCATCGCATCGTTCTTCCAAGCCAACTTAAAACACAGCTACGAAACTGACGTCTTCGGTCTCTGCCCAACCGACGTCAGCTCATCCCTGGAAGGCGACACCCTAATCGTCCACAAAAGCAAAAACCTAAACAAATGCAACTACAGAGAAAGCGTCAAGAACGACTACATCACCACCTCATTCAACTTCGACAGCGAAATCAAATCCAGTCCGGTTTTGAACGCCGACTACAACAGCAAACAAAAAATTAAAAACGGCATCTTGGACCAGGCGACCGTCATCGAAAACTACCTCTACGTACCCTTCTCGGCCGGTAAAAAAGGCGCCAAAGCTTCGGTCGAAAGCAAAATCCAACTCACCGGCACCTCCAAAGATAACCCAGCCGTCAAAGTCAGCCAACCCAAATCGATCATCTTCGAAAACCCTCATCCGGTCCCAACGACGAAAAGCAACACCCATTCAGTCATCAACGCCATCAAGGAAACCGCCAAGACCATCGACGTGGTAGTCGGCGAGAACACCGCCAAAGAATTCATCAATTTGATCAGGATCTTCCGAGCTAGTAACAAGGACGATTTGTTGAGCGCTTACAATCAGGTGAAGGCCGGCGTCGGGTTTACTGACAAAGTCGCCGCTAAGAAAATCTTCTTGGATGCTCTGTTGAGGGCCGGTACCGGCGAAGCCATCGAGGTGGCCATCGAGCTGCTGAAGAACAAGGAGTTGTCGGAGAAGGAGCACGCTTTGGTGTACTTAGGATTGTCGTTCGCTAGGCACGCGACCGAGAAGTCTTTGGTGGCCGCCGCCGTAAGTCTCTTTTTTAATTTTAGAAAAGTCGAGTGGGTTGTGTTGGTGCTGGGGCTATTTTTTGATGATGTGAACTATTGTCGTTTTGATGCAGAGAAAAAGAGCATAGCATTTGTGGGAATTTTTTTGCTGGTAGGAAGTTAGCTTCCATTTTAGGACCTGAGAAAAAGGAAGCACGATTTTCGTCTGCTTTGGTTTTGGGTTGGGGACGATTTTTTGGTTGTAGGAAGAAGTGACAAAGAATCTTGACTCTCGAGTGATTTGATTTTGTATTGGGGGAGATTTTTTAATTGCGGGGAAGAAAATTTGTATTTTTGATCGTGAGAAAAAGAGCATACACCAGTGAGAAAAAGATCGTAGAATTTTGGATTGATTTGATTGTGTATTGAGGGAAAAAAATTCCCTTTTTACTCTTGAGAAAAATTTACGGTTGTTGAGTGGTTTGACTGCGTTGGGGAAGATTTTTTGATGGCGAGACAAAAGCTTGGTGCTTAAGAAACAAGCGATCTTCAATTGGTTTGGTTTTGGGTTAAGTAAAGCACTGTTGATTTTGAGACAAAAGCGCATGATTTTCGACTGGTTGAGTTTTGCATTAAAGGCATGGTTTTGGTGGTAAGAACAAGGTTTTTAAGAAGTTGGAGGTTAACGGGAAGGGTGAAGCACCATTTAAAGCCCCAAGATGTATATGTTGGTTCTGATTTGGTCATCAAGTTGCCCAACCATGGTGCACCCTTTAAGTAAGTTTTTTTCTTTTTCCTCTTTATCGTTCCTTCTACCAAGTTACTCAATCATGGCTCAATCTTCAAGTAAGTTTTTTTCGTTTCTTTTTCCTTGCTACTTCTTTCTCGGCCTTTCTTCTTACTTCTTCATACTTTTTTTTCGGCCCCCTTGCTTCTTCTTTCTTCCTCTTTATTCTTCCTTCTGCCAAGTTATCTAACCATGGTGTATTCTTCAAGTAAGTCTTCTTAGTTTCTTTTTGGTTCTACTTCCTTTTTTTCACATTCTTCTTGTTTCTTCTTCCTTCTTCTTTATCTTTCCTTCTTCTTTATCCTTTCTTCTTTCTTCCCTTTTCTTTTTCCTTCTGCTAAGTTACGAAACCATAGTTCACTCTTTAAGTAAGTCTTCTTAATTTCTTTTATCTTCTTCTTCCTTCCTTTTAATTTTTTTTGTTTCTTCTTCCTTCTTCTTCTTTCTTTTTCCTTCTTCCTTATTCTTTATTCTTTCTCCTTCATTATTCCTATTTTCAAGTTACCAAACCATGGTTCACTCTTCAAGTAAGCCTTCCTAATTTTTTTCTTTCTTGTTTCTTTTTACTTCCTGTTTTTCCTTGCTTCTTCTTTCTTCCTCTTTCTTTTTCCTTCTGCCAAGTTACTTAATCATGGTTCTCTTTTCAAGTCAGTTATTTTAGTTTATTTTTCTTCTTGTTCATTCTTCTTGTTTCTTCTTTCTTCTTCTTTCCCATACCTTCTTCTTTATTCTTTCTTATTCCTTCTTCTTTATCCTTTCTTCTTCCTTCTTCTTTATCCTTTCTTCTTTCTTCCCTTTTTTTCTTCCTTCTGCTAAGTTACAAAACCATAGTTCACTCTTTAAGTAAGTCTTCTTAATTTCTTTTGTCATCTTTCTTCCTTTTAATTTTTTCGTTTCTTCTTCCTTCTTCTTCTTCTTCCTTCTTCCTTATTCTTTCTTCTTCTACCTTGTTCTTTCTTGGTTGCTTTTTTCTTCTTCCTTATTTTTCATACTTCTTGTTTCTTTTTCCTTCTTCTTTCTCATCCCTTATTCCTTCTTCTTTATCTTTCCTTCTTCTTTATCCTTTCTTCTTCCTTCTTCTTTATCCTTCCTTCTTTCTTCCCTTTTCTTTTTCCTTTTGCTAAGTTACGAAACCATAGTTCACTCTTTAAGTAAGTCTTCTTAATTTCTTTTGTCTTTTTCTTCTTTCCTTTTAATTTTTTCGTTTCTTCTTCCTTCTTCCTTATTATTTCTTCTTCTACCTTGTTCTTTTTTGGTTGCCTTTTTCTGCTTCCTTATTTTTCATTCTTCTTGTTTCTTTTTACTTCTTCTTCTTTCTTCCTCTTTCTTTTTTCTTCTGCCAAGTTACCCAACCATAGTTCATTCTTTAAGAAAGTTTTCTAGTTTCTTTTTTTTCTTCTTTTTCCTCCTTTTTCATTCTTTCTGCTTCTTCTTCCTTCTTCTTTCTCCTTCACTCTTCCTATTTTCAAGTTACCAAACCATAGTTCACTCTTCAAGTAAGCCTTCCTAATTTTTTCTTTCTCGTTTCTTCTTACTTCTTCATTTTCCTTGCTTCTTATTTCTTCCTCTTTCTTTTTCCTTTTGCCAAGTTACTTAATCATGGTTCTATTTTCAAGTAAGTTATCTTAGTTTATTTTCCTTCTTGTTCATTCTTCTTGTTTCTTCTTCCTTCTTCTTTATCCTTTCTTCTTTCTTCCCTTTTCTTCTTCCTTTTGCTAAGTTACGAAACCATAGTCCACTCTTTAAGTAAGTCTTCTTAATTTCTTTTGTCTTCTTCTTGCTTACTTTTAATTTTTTCGTTTCTTCTTCCTTCTTCTTCCTCTTCCTTCTTCCTCTTCTTCTTCTTCCTTTTTCTTCTTCCTTCTTCCTTATTTTTTCTTCTTCTACCTTGTTCTTTCTTGGTTGCTTTTTTCTTCTTCCTTATTTTTCATTCTTCTTGTTTCTTCTTCCTTCTTCTTTCTCATTCCTTCTTCCTTCTTCTTTGTCTTTCCTTCTTCTTTACCCTTTCTTCTTCCCTCTTTCTTCCTTTTTCTTCTTCCTTCTGCTAAGTTACGAAACCATAGTTGAATCCTTAAGTAAGTCTTCTTAATTTCTTTTGTCTTCTTCTTCCTTCCTTTTAATTTTTTCGTTTCTTCTTCCTTGTTCTTCTTCTTCTTCCTTTTTCTTCTTCCTTCTTACTTGTTTTTTCTTGGTTGCTTTTTTCTTCTTCCTTATTTTTTATTCTTCCTGTTTCTTCCATCTTCTTCTTCCTTCCTCTTTCTTTTTCCTTCTGCCAAGTTACCCAACCATAGTTCACTTTTCAAGAAAGTTTTCTTCTTTTTCATTCTTTCTGTTTCTTCTTTCTCCTTCATTCTTCCTATTTTCAAGTTACCAAACCATGGTTCACTCTTCAAGTAAGCCTTCCTATTTTTTTTTCTCGTTTCTTCTTACGTCTTCTTTTTCCTTGCTTCTTCTTTCTTCCTCTTTCTTTTTCCTTTTGCCAAGTTACTTAATCATGGTTCTCTTTTCAAGTAAGTTATCTTCGTTTATTTTCCTTCTTGTTCATTCTTCTTGTTTCTTCTTCCTTCTTCTTTCTCATCCCTTCTTCCTTCTTCCTTATCTTTCCTTATTCTTTATCCTTTCTTCTTCCTTCTTCTTTATCCTTTCTTCTTTCTTCCCTTTTCTTCTTCCTTCTACTAAGTTACGAAACCATAATTTACTCTTTAAGTAAGTCTCTTAATTTCTTTTGTCTTCTTCTTCTTCCTTCCTTTTAATTTTTTCGTTTCTTCTTCCTTCTTCTTCCTTCTTCTTCCTTCTTCTTCCTTCTTCTTCCTTCTTCTTCCTTCTTCTTCCTTCTTCTTCCTTCTTCCTTATTCTTTTTTCGACTACCTTGTTCTTTCTTGGTAGCTTTTTTCTTCGTCCTTATTTTTCATTCTTCTTGTTTCTTCTTCCTTCTTCTTTCTCATGCCTTCTTCCTTCTTCTTTATCTTTCCTTATTCCTTATCCTTTCTTCTTCCTTCTTTCTTCCCTTTTCTTCTTCCTTCTGTTAAGTTACGAAAAAAAAAGTTAGTTCACTCTTTAAGTAGTAAGTCTTCTTAATTTCTTTTGTCTTCTTTTCCCTTCCTTTTAATTTTTTCGTTTCTTGTTTCTTCTTCTTCTTCTTCCTTCTTTTTCTTCTTCCTTTTTCTTTTTCCTTCTTCCTTATTCTTTCTTCTTCTACCTTGTTCTTTCTTGGTTGCTTTTTCCTTCTTCCTTACTTTTCATTCTTCTGGTTTCTTCTTAGTTCTTCTTTCTTCATCTTTCTTTTTCCTCCTGCCAAGTTACCCAACCATAGTTCACTCTTCAAGAAAGTTTTCTAGTTTCTTTTTTCTTCTTTTTCATTCTTTCTGTTTCTTCTTCCCTCTTCTTTCTCCTTCATTCTTCCTATTTTCAAGTTACCAAACCATGGTTCACTCTTTAAATCTTTAAATAAGCCTTCCTAATTTTTTTTCTTTCTCGTTTCTTCTTACTTCTTCTTTTTCCTTGCTTCTTCTTTCTTCCTCTTTCTTTTTCCTTTTGCCAAGTTACTTAATCATGGTTCTCTTTTCAAGTAAGTTACCTTAGTTTATTTGCCTTCTTGTTCATTCTTCTTGTTTCTTCTTCCTTCTTCTTTCTCATCCCTTCTTCCTTCTTCTTTTTCTTTGCTTCTTCCTTCTTCTTTATCCTTTCTTCTTTCTTCCCTTTTCTTCTTCCTTCTGCTAAGTTACAAAACCATAGTTTACTCTTTTCGTACCACCAAAAAAGCGCTATTGATGTTGAGAAAACGAGCGCAATATTTTTGAGCGATTTTGTTTTGCATTGAGGTAGATTTTTTTATGGTGTAGTAATTTTGATCGTCGGAGAAATTTGCGAGGTTTGAGATGTTCGATTTTGTGTTGGATGGGATCTGTAGGTGATCGGACGAAAGTTAACATTTTTGATTCTGAGGCAAGCACATCTTTCTTCCCGGCCCCCCCCTCTCACTCTTCAAGTAGACCATAGGTCGCTAACAAAACTACAAAACCAATGTTTTATAGGAACTTTTGAATCAACCGAACTTACCACGCGAAGCCTATTTGGGTATCGGTGCTTTGGCAGGTCAGTTCTGCCGTGAACACCCGTGTCAAAACAACGACGCCTTGAACAAGTTGACCAACAAGCTCATCTCTAAGTTGGAGGATGGAAAGGCTGCTAATAGGAAAGAAGAGAATGACATCATTTTCACTCTTAAAGCTTTGGCCAACATCCACCACTTAAATGACAATATTTTGAACAAGATCACCACCATCGCTCAAGACAAGAAACAACCAAATAGACTGAGGGTGGCCGCTTTGGAAACCTACTTGGCTGATCCGTGCAAAGATAAACTACGTGACAGCGCTTTGGGGATTTTGAAAGACATTCAGCAGGATTCCGAGGTGAGGATCAAGGCTTATCTAGCTTTGGCCCAATGTCCAAATGACAAAGTTGGAAACGCTATCAAGAATCTTCTAGAACACGAACCAAGCTATCAGGGTATGTTATCCAAAATTCTTAATCTCGTAAATTGAAATTATCTTTCCTCCCAGTTGGTGGTTTCATCGTTTCCCACATTAAAAATATCAGAGCGTCAGCAAATCCAGATAAAGAGCTGGCCAAACGCCACCTTGGCTTCATCCACGTTCCCTCGAGATTCCCCGTAGACTTCCGCAAGTGGTCTTATAACGGCGAATTCTCTTACAACATCGGCACCCTCGGCTTGGCTAATTCCTTGGAGAGCAACGTCATCTACTCGCAAAGCTCCTGGTTGCCTAGATCCACCAGCTGGAATTTAACTGGTGAAGTATTAGGTCGCACCTTCAACTTCTTGGAAATTTCCACCAGACAGGAGAATCTAGACCATTTAATTGAACACTATTTGGGACCCAAAGGACTCCTGAGGAACAAATCCTTACAAGACCTGTGGAATACCAATGGAAAACCAGTTAAAGAATTAGTGAAGAAGTTCACGGATAAATTAAGAAGCTCTTTAAGATGTAAGTACATAATTTAGTCGGCGAACCATCAACTTATTAAATATTTAGCTCGACGAGATGTGACTCCGGAAGAAATCGAACAAATCGGCAAACAAGTCCAAATTAAAACCAGTGGCCTCAACAAAGACTTGGATCTGGATTTAAGCGTGAAAACCTTCGGAAGCGAGCTCCTCTTCCTCAACATTAACGACGACGTCAAGAAGATTTCCCCCGATGCCATCATCGATAAAATCGTCAAGAAATTCAACGAGGGCATCGACAAAGCCAAACACTTTGATGAAACCTTCCGTTCTAACCTTCTCCTCTTGGACGCGGAACTCGCCTACCCAACTGCCCTAGGTTTCCCCCTTCGTTTGACCCTAGAAGCCGCCTCCAATGTACAAGTGAAAGCTTCCGGCGCCATCGACCTCAAAAGCCTCATCAACGGCTCTCCCAAAGACACAGTGATCAAACTAGCTCTCATCCCTAGTGCCAATATCGAGATCGTTGGTCGTCTAACCATCGACGCTTTAGTAGTGGAGAACGGCCTCAAAGTCTCTTCGTCGCTCTACACGGGGACCGGCGCCGATTTAACACTTGAACTCTTCAACAAAGGTAACAAAAACGCGTTGGATGGTCATATTTTGAATATCACTTCGTAGGTTTGGATGTTAAACTTGGTTTACCGGTCGACCAGCAGAATATCATCACAGCTAATCATGAGATCGTCTTCCAGACGAGGGAACTCGGTGCTAAAGAGATCAATGTGCCATTGAAATTCTCCCAAAGCAAAGAGTTCTCTATCTGCGTGGACCATCTCTCGCCTTTTATCGGTCTCTCGTTCTGCGGGGACATCAACGGACCCAATCTCTCAGGAAAAGATATCCCCGTGTTGCCGTTCCCTCTGGCTGGAGACGCCAAGTTGGCCGCTAGGATCGAAAAGGATGATGTATCCCAATACCACTTTAGAGGCGACATCAAGAACGGTACGTGGTGGAACGACTTTGGGGTATTTGGGATTAATCGGTGGTTTGTTTTCAGAACCCAATAACTTCGGCGTTAAAGTTTTGTTGGAAGTCATCGGGAAGAATCACGATAAGAAGCTTAGTACGGAATTGGAAGCCTTCCTTATGCCTGATAAATACATCAAGCTTAAGTTGGTGTCTCCCACGAAGAGCGGGTATGCTGAGGCTCGAATCGTCAACAGTAACAACGAGAAGTCGCTCTTGGTTAAATTGAGTCATGATACTACTGAATTCTATGCTAAAGCTGGGGTCAGTGTTCAAGGAGGTGGCGCCAAGACCATTTACAAGCCTCTTCTGGAGTACAAAACTCCTGGACAAAACTGTGAGTGTATTAGATTGTTTTGTTGTTTCATATTTTCTTGAAATTTCATCAAGGTTTTCTCGACTTATTCATCCTTTTTACATATTTCTCTTCTCTTCATTTACGAACTCTTCTCTTTTCTTCATTTCGTCTACATTCACCCACCATTTGCTTTATTTAGTAATTCTCATCTTTCTTTAATTGCAAAACAATTCATCAAATTTAAAACGATTTAGGATGCTACTCTTTAAACAAAAAAAGGATCAAAAACTTAAAATATTGACAGCAATCGTTCTCTATCATCATAATATCTATGATTTCTCACGTGTCTTTCATCAAATATGATCACACTGGATTTTTGGGTCATTTATAGCTGCACAAGTCCCACCTTATCACGTAGAAGGACAAGTTATCGTGGAGAGTAGTGGACCTAACGACAAATACACTTTGGACAACATTCGCCTGGTGATACCCAATCAAAAACCAATCACTCTTAGCGGCAACTTTGGACATAACAATCAAGATTTCTTTGCTGATCTCACTTTGGGCGATGGTGGCATGTCTGGATCATTCAAGGGTAAGTTTCTTATATCATTTGTTTAAAAAAAATAATTTTTATTTCAATTAAAGGATTTGGATTGTTAACTCAAAATCCGTTAATATTAAATTTTTAGCTTTTATGTTTCTTAATTTATTTTTCTTTCCAATTCGTCGCTCGTATTATTTAACTTTTAGTTAGTAGTTGTAATTAAATTTGGACACAGTCGGACATCACTAGGATTAAAGACATTTCGCGTAGAGAAGACGCGTACCGCGTTGCTAAGGACGCGCTAGGGGAAGTGGTGGGCGTGGTTTCACTAGTATCATAGAATTTCTGAAACGTAGACTCCTTTTGAACATAGATTTATAAGCTAACTCGGTATTCTACAGGAATCTGATTGAAATCATGATAAAAATGCAGCTTTATGATTAACTGTTTATATAGTAGGCGTGGATTAAACAAATTAATCAAATTAATTGAATAATACAAAAAATTAAAAACTGTAAATTCAACTTTTTCGAAAAATTTTTCATTTTAGGCAAATATATCTAAAAAACTGAAAATAAATCGAATTTGTTTAACTCAACCATTTACTATATAAAATTAATCCATAACTTCTTTGCCACAAGACTTCAGTATTTGTTGGTTATATGATGATCTTACTGTGCAGGTCACGCTCTATTTGCAACCCATTTGTTAACCTACAACGGAGAATTCCAAAACAACATCAACCCTAACGTCAACTTCAAAGTAGAGGGGGAGATCAAGCACGACCCCGACAAAAAATTGGAGCACAGCTCCCAACTGATCCACGGTCCAGATCCCAACTCCAAACTCAACAAGCTCAACGTCGCCAATACTTTCAAATACAAGAGATCCGGCGAGAAGTTCGACATCGAAACCAAAAACAAAATCACCTACCCACTCCTGAAAGTCGACTCTAAATTCGATTTCATCCTGTCGCCTAAGAAGGTCGAATATGACTTGGATTTGAAGTTCAACAACATCAAGCTTGGATCAGAATTGGAAGCTAAACACGACAATGGCAACTGCGAAGTGGAATTTGAAATCTGGGGTTTGGACAATAAAGTCGAATTGAAGACGACCAGGAAGGTCATCGGAAACGATGAGTCGAAGATCGATGTCAGCTTGGCGGTCAATAGCAAAAAGTTGGAGGTTAACGGGAAGGTGAAGCACCATTTCAAACCACAAGATGTCGATGTTGGTTCCGATTTGGTCATCAAGTTACCCAACCATGGTGCACCCTTTAAGTAAGTTTTCTTCTTCTTCCTCTTTATTGTTTTTTCTACCAAGCTACCCAATCATGGGTAATTCTTTAAGTAAGTTTTCTGTGTTTCTTTTTGCTTCTTATTTTTCATTCTTCTCGTTTCTTTTTCCTTCTTTTTCTGTCTTCCTTCTTCTTTCTACCTCTTTATTCTTCCTTCTACCAAGTTATCCAAGCATGGTTTACTCTTGCACTAAGTTTTCTTAGTGTCTTTTTGCTTCTGCTTCCTTCTATTTCATTCTTCTTGTTTATTATTCCTTCTCCTTCCTTCTTTATCTTTCCTTTTTCCTTCTTCTTTATTCTTCTTTCTCCTTCCTTCTTTATCTTTCCTTTTTCCTTCTTCTTTATTCTTCCTTCTCTTTTCTTCTTCCTTCTGCCAAGTTACCAAACCATGGTTTACTCTTTAGGTAAGTCTTCTTAATTTCTTTTTCCTTCTTCTTCCTTCTTCCTTTTAATCTTCCCGTGTCTTCTTAATTCTTCTTCTTTCTCCTTCCTTATTCTTTCTTCTTTAACCTTCTTCCTTTTTGGTTTCTTTTTCCTTCTTCCTTATTTTTCATTCTTCCCGTTTCTTCTTATTTCTTCTTTTTCCTTCCTTTTTCTTTTTTCCTCTTTCTTTTTCCTTCTGCCAAGTTATCCAACCATGCTAAACTCTTAATTTTAGTTTTTATTTGCTTCTGCTTGTTTCTTTTTTATTCTTCTCTTTTCGTGTTCCTTCTTCGTCCTTCTTCCTACTTCTTTACCCTTCCTTCTTTATCCTTCTTTATTTCTTCCCCTTTCTTCTTTCTTCTGCTAAGTTACCAAACCATGGTTTACTCTTTAAGTAAGATTTCTTAATTTCTTTTTTCTTCTTCTTCTTTTTAATCTGATCGGTTCTTCTTTCACCTTCTTCCTTTTTCCTTATTCTTTCTTCTTCTACCTTCTTCCTTCTTGGTTACTTTTTCCTTCTTTCTTTTTTCATTCTTCCTGGTTCTTTTTACTTCTTCTTTCTGCTTCCTTCTTTTTTCTTCCTCTTCCTTTTTTCTTCTACCAAGTTACCCAACCATGGTTCACTCTTCAACTAAGTTTTCTTAATTTCTTTTTTCTTCTTCTCCCTTCTTTTCCTTCTTTCTGTTTTTTCTTTCTTCTTTTTTCTTCTGTCCTCTTCCTTCTTCTTTCTTCCTTAGTCTTCTTCCTTTTGCTAAGTTACCAAAACACAGTTCACTTTTCAAGTAAACCTTCTTAATTTCTTTTTCTTTCTTGTTCCTTTTCACTTCTTCTTCCTTCTTCCTTCTTCTTTCTTCCTTAGTCTGCTTCCTTTTGGTAAGTTACCAAAATACGGTTCACTTTTCAAGTAAACCATCTTAATTTCTTTTTCTTTCTTGTTCCTTTTCACTTCTTCTTTCTTCCCCTTTCTTCTTCCTTCTGCTAAGTTACCAAACCATGGTTTACTTTTAAAGTAAGTCTTCTTAATTTCTTTTTCCTTCTTCTTCCTTCTTCCTTTTAATCTTCTCGTGTCTTCTTAATTCTTCTTCTTTCTCTTTCCTTATTCTTTCTTCTTGTACCTTCTTCCTTCTTGGTTTCTTTTTCATTCTTCCCGTTTCTTCTTTTTCCTTCCTTTTTCTTGCTTCCTCTTTCTTTTTCCTTCTGCCAAGTTATCCAATCATGCTTCACTCTTAAAGTAAGTCTTTTTAATTTTTTTTGCCCCTGCTTCCTTCTTTTTTATTCTTCTCTTTTTTTGTTCCTTCTTCGTCCTCCTTCCTACTTCTTTACCCTTCCTTCTTTATCCTTCTTTATTTTTTTCCCTTTCTTCTGCTAAGTTACCAAACCAAGGTTTACTCTTTAAGTAAGATTTCTTAATTTCTTTTTTCTTCTTCTTCCTTTTAATCTGCTCGGTTCTTCTTTCACCTTCTTTCTTTTTCCTTATTCTTTCTTCTTTTACCTTCTTCCTTCTTGGTTACTTTTTCCTTCTTTCTTTTTTCATTCTTCTTGGTTCTTCTTACTTCTTCTTTCTGCTTCTTTCTTTTTTTTCCTCTTCCTTTTTTCTTCTGCCAAGTTACCCAACCATGGTTCACTCTTTAAGTAAATTTTCTTAGTTTCTTTTTTCTTCTTCTCCCTTCTTTTTCCTTATTTCTGTTTCTTCTTCTTTCTTCTTCTTTCTTCTTCTTTCTTCTTCTTTCTTCTTCTTTCTTCTTCCTTCTTCTTTCTTCCTTAGTCTTCTTCCTTTTGCCAAGTTACCAAACCACGCTTTACTTTTCAAGTAAACCTTCTTAATTTATTTTTCTTTCTTGTTCTTTTTTACTTCTTCTTTCTTCCGCTTTCTTTTTCCTTTTGCCAAGTTACCCAATTGTCGTTCACTCTTCAAGTGAGTTTTCTTAGCCTCTTTTTCCTTCTTCTTCCTTCTTTTTCATTCTTCTTGTTTCTTCTTCCTTCTTTCTTCCTTTATCTTCTTTCTTTTGCCAAGTTACCAAACCATGATTCACTCTTCAAGTAAGCCTTCTTAATTTCTTTTTCCTTCTTATTTCCTCTTACTTCTTCTTTTTCCTTGCTTCTTCTTTCTTCCTCTTTCTTTTTCCTTCCAAGTTACTTAATCATGGTTCACACTTCAAGTGAGTTTTCTTAGTTTCTTTTTTCTTCTTCCTTCTTTTTCATTTTTCTTGTTTCTTCTTCCTTCTTTCTTCTTCTTCTTTCTTCCTTTGTCTTCGCTCTTTTCTTCTCGTTTCTTCTTCCTTCTTCTTTCTTCCTCTTTATTCTTCCTTCTACCAAGTTTTCCAAGCATGGTTTACTCTTGAAGTAAGTCTTCTTAGTTTCTTTTTGCTTCTGCTTCCTTTTATTTCAGTCTTCTTGTTTATTCTTCTTTCTCCTTCCTTCTCTATCTTTCCTTTTTACTTCTTCTTTATTCTTCTTTCTCCTTTCTTCTTTATCTTTCCTTTTTCCTTCTTCTTTATTCTTCCTTCCCTTTTCTTCTTCCTTCTGCTAAGTTACCAAACCATGATTCACTCTTTAAGTAAGCCTTCCTAATTTCTTTTTCCTTCTTGTTTTTTCTTACTTCTTCTTCTTTTTTCTTGCTTCTTCTTTCTTCCTCTTTCTTTTTCCTTCCAGGTTACTTAATCATGGTTCACTCTTCAAGTAAGTTTTCTTAGCTTCTTTTTTCTTCTTCCTTCTGTTTTTCCGTTTTCTTTTTCGTTCTCTAAAAGTACCCAACTACTGGTCACTCTGCAAGTAATTTTTCTCAGTTTCTTTTTCCTTCTTCGTTCTTTTTCATTCTTCTTTTTTATTTCTTCTTCTTCCTTTTTTCTCCTTATTTCTTCTTCTTTCTCCTTTCTTCTTTTTTCCGTTTTCTTTTTCGTTCTCCAAATGTACCCAACCACCGTTCAGTCTGCAAGTAAGTTTTCTCAGTTTGTTTTTCCTTCTTCTTCCTTCTTTTTCATTCTTCTCATTTTTCTTCTTTCTTTTTCTTTCTTCTTTTTTCTTATTTTTTCTTCTTCTCCCAATTGACTCAAGCACGACTTAGTCTTCAAGTAAGTCTTCTTAATTTTGTTTCTCTTCTTCTTCCTTCCTTTTAATCTTTTCGATTCTTCTTCTTTTTTCTTACTTTTTCCTTCTTCTTTCTTCATCCTTCTTTTTTCCATTGTTCTCATTTCTTCTTCCTTTTCCTTCCTCTTTATTTTTTCTTTTTTTTTTCTATTTCTTTATTCCTTATTTTTTTCCTTCTACAAGGTAATCAACCATGGTCCACCCTTTAAGTAAGTTTTCTTCCTTTCTTGCTCCTAATTTATTGTTCCTCCTTCCTTCTCTTTCATTCTTCTCGTTTCTTTTTCTTCTCATTTCTCTTTGCTTCATATTTCTTCTTCATTCCGTTTTCTTCTTCTTTATACTTTCTTCTGTTAAATTCCCAACTATGGTTCACCCTTCAAGTAAGTTTTCTTCATTTCTTTTTCTTTCTATCTTTCTTTTTTTCTTTCTTTCTCCTCTTCATTTTTCTTTATTGTTTCGTATTCTTCTTCTTCATTTTTCCTTATTGTTTCGTCTTCCTTCTTTTTTATTCTTCTCGTTTCTTCTTCCTCCTTTTGCCGGATTTCTTCTTTTTCTTTCCTCTCTATTCCTTCTTTCTTCCTCTTTATTCTTTCATTTTTCCTTTTCCAAGTTTTTTAATCATGGTTTATCCCTCAAGTAAGTTTTCTCGCTTTCTTTTTCCTTTTTCTTTATTCATCCTTTTTTCTTCATTACTTCCTATTTCTTCTTCCTTTCTCTTTATTCTTCCTTCTTTTTTACTTATCATTTCTTCTCATTTTTCTGTCCTCTTTTTTCTTATCGCTGTTTCTTTCTTCTTTTCTTCTTCCTCTTCTTCTTCCATACTTCTTTAATCAAACACTTGAATAATCAGGATGCAATGCTGAAATTTCCTATCCTAAAGAGGGGGTGCTTTTTGAAATTGCAATTTCTAAAAATTGAGGTTATAATGAGGTAAATCCTTAGGGTTCACAACGTTTTGGTCTACAATCCAAGCAAATTGGACGCCGCCCTGAAAATAAGTTCCGGTGGCGCCGTCTACTGCGACTCCTATTGGAAGTCAAACAGGGCCGGCACCGTCGATTCCAACATCAAAATCGACCTCAAGGACGCCCTAGCCGTTAACGGTCAAATCAAAGCCACCAAAGGCGTCGGAAAAGGCGATCTCTTGGTCGACTTGAAATCTCTCAAGAAGTCGGTCAAAATCGAAAGCGCTTTCACCGTCCAAGATCCAATTTTCAACTTTGACGTCACCCTCTATCCGATCTACAGCGAAGATAAAACGAAGAAAGATCTTCGTTTCCACCAAGAACAAATGCACTTTGGAGGAAGTTGACTCAAAGTGAGTTCTGGTGTAATTTGTCGTCCTCGTGCGTAACTTGCTGTTTCAGGAACATCATCGATATATTGGACCACAAATTCGAGTTGAACGCCAAAGCGTTCAAACAAGGTGAATACACCAACGGCAAACGCGAGCTTGAAATTGACGTCACTTTGCCCAATCAGCATTGGATCGGGGCTAAGGTGAACTATCAACAGGAAAGTCATCGATGGCGTCGTCAACGGTAACGCTCTTGCTACCCTCGAACACAGGAAGAACAAGAATAGCGTCGGTCGTAAACTGAGTTTGAAGGGTCAAGCTAGGAACACCAAACCGTCGGAGCACATCTACGATTTGGAATACAACTTTGTAGCTGACGATGGCAACGGCAAGAACCTGAACTGCTGACTTGACGTTCAAGAGGCAACCGCAAGGCGACAAGTACGCAGTTGATATCAAGGTAGGATTATTGGTTGCAGTTTTATGTTTTACTGACGTTTTGTTAATCACTTAATCGGCGAAGAAGATAGTTGACGCTTTTAGAACGTTTCGACTTGAAATCCTGCGACCTTCGAATATATTGCCTTCAAAATCGAATTGCGAAATTTTGAGATGCAACTAAAAAGTTTTCTACTTAATTCAACATTTGAGAATTCAGTTCAAAATTTTGAGAAGGAGGCGACGATTCCAAAAAGTCTGATTTTACAATTCAATTTGTTAGGAAAAAAAGAAGGAGCGCATGGATCTTTGGGAAAAAAGGATATCTCCACATAAACATTTTTGTGAAATTTTGAGTTTAATTTTCAAATTTCGAATAAGAGTTGAAAGTTATTTGAATATTTGGGCCAATGATACGTGTTAGGTTAAAGTTGCTTAATTTCAGAACAAAATCCATGGATCTTTACTGAAACATCCTCTAGAGAGTAGCTTCAGTGGCGAATACAAGGATTGGAATGGTAACTACCAAGGTAAATCAACATATGGACCAGGAAACACCATCAACTTGAAAGGTAAGCGTAAAATGTTTCAATGAGGAGCATGATGGTCAATTAGTCAACTTCAGGTTCCTACACTCTTCATCCGGAAGAAGGCAAACCAGTAGCTGGCGATTTCGACTTGGAATTGAACAGCGACAGCAAAGTCGTCAAAGTTTTCAAAATTGGAGGCTCAGGATCGATCAAGAGACCACAAAAACCAGACGACCACATTGAACTGAAGGGATCCTCTCATCTATACGTGGAAGACCAGGTATGTTCAGTTATTTTTTTGAGTTTTGGTTTTACAACGATGGCACCCCATGAGACACTTCTTCCTTTGTGCCGTTGACAGGCAGACGTACCATTTTAATTTGGCCTCTACAGCACCTTAGGATTATCCACAATTCCATTTGTCGCGATTCCTAATTAGAACGATACCGAACTACCACCTTCTGGTGGAATCTAGTTTCTAGATTCAAAATGGTCTCTGATTTGACCCCAACCTTTTATTGGGTAGTGTCTCCAGAGTATTTTCTTGCAGAGTCCCCAGCACACCATCGATTTGAAGACCGAGGGCCACTTGAAACTCAGCGAGAAAAATGGGCAAATCAGCGCCACCATCAAATATGGTAAAGTCGATCCAATCACCATCTCTTCAAGCTACGCTTGCAGCGAAGACAAAAATGGCAAAAAATTGCACACCGACATTGCTCTCAAGTATGGCAAAGGTCAATCAGCTAAGGCGGATCTTCAGTTGGTCAAACATCCTGAACGCGAGATCGATATTCAGTTTAGATTGGATACTCCCGATTTGAAGCACAAAGTTACCACGGTGAAACTCAAGGCGAAACGCTCCGACGGTGGCAAGAAGGCGGAATCTGAGTTAGGTCATCGGTTTGGACGAGAAGAAGTGGACTTGGAACACCCAGCTTGATACCTCCGAGCTCACTCCCACGTTCGATTCGAAATACAAGGATGCCGATGGCAAATTGAGCAGGATTTACGCTAAAGTTAACCGAGTTAGCAAGGAAAAGAGTGCTGAAATTAAGGTTAGTTGATTGGATTTCTTCCCTGTGTATTGTCGATTGCCGCTACTGGACAACTAGCAACTTTGATGGAAAATTTAGGAAATTTGTATGAAAGTTCATTTTTCAAAATTACGACTTTCGTCTCGAAAGTTTCAAAAACTTTTCGAAATTTCTCCTTCCTTCCCATTTTTTTAGTTTTTCCTAAAATGTTCTACAATAAAACAGTCGAATGTGTTACAGTTGAAAATATTTACTTCATAGATTGGCCTCATCGGTATGATGCGGTGACTGTAAACTATTCCAATTTATAACCATTGGTCAGCCACCAAATTAAAGACCGACGGAAATTATTTGAAATTTTGAGACTGTTTTGTCTCTATCGTTATCAATATAGTGCCTTCAAAGAATTTCTCTTGGGATAGGTCATCAGTGAAAAACTGAACTACGTTTTCGAGTTCGCCATCGAATCTGAAATCGAAAGGCCCCAACGAATTCTCTTTGAAAATTACCGCCCACTGTCCTAAACTGAAATTGGAACACATCACGTTGGTAGCTCACAACGAACCCTCATCCAACGCCGATGGGAGGAAATTGCAGGTGGAAGTAAAATCCGGCAAGAAAGTCATCGTTTCTGGAAGGTAAGTCGACCCGATGTTTAGTTCTGTTTCGATCTGGCGACGTTTCAGCGCCAATTACAACGCGCGTGACGAACACGGGAAAGTCATCGTCGAAGGATCTGGTACATTCAAAGTCAACGACCAAAGTCAGACGGCCAATTTCAAGTATACTAGAAGGAATTTGTTCCAGGATAAACACGGCGAAAGTGGTATCGAGGTAAGTGTTATCCAGGTTTGGCGAAGTTGATGATAAAATGTCGAATGTCGCAGACTTCATTGGACGCCTCCTTGGGTAACAAAGCCATCGACTTCTGAATTCAAAGTTACCAACAAACAATTCCGAATTTTGAACTCGTACTGCGAGGAGAAGAAACAGTGCACTCACATCGAAATCGATTCGAAGACCAGCGCTGACAGTAAGTGGGGTCCAATCTCTTTGTGTCCACGCGTCGTCACAGCAATCGGTGTTTGAAAGGGGAAGCGAGGAATATTTTATTACGTTCTTTACGGCTCGCAGCGACTGACAACTGAACATTGACTGATGACTGAAGAGTTATTGAGTCTTCTGTCACTCTTTAGCCTAAAGTCACTGGAGCCATCAGTCAATTTTCAGTCTTCATTAATTTTTCAGTCTTCAGCCAATTTTCAATCTTCAGTCAATTTTCAGTCCCTTACAGTCAATTTCCAGTCCCTTACAGTCAATTTCCAGTCTTCAGTCACTTTCTAATCTTCAGTTACTCTTCAGTCTTTAGTCAATTATCCATCCAATTACTCTTCAGTCTTCAATCAATTTTCAATCTTCATTCACTTTTCAATCTTTAGTCAATTTTCAGTATCTTACAGTCAATTTCCAGTCTTCAGTCACTCTCTACTCTTCGATTACTCTTCAGTCTTTAGTCAATTATCCATCCAATTACTCTTCAGTCTTCAACCAATTTTCAATCTTCATTCACTTTTCAGTCTTCAGTCAATTTGCAGTCTCTTACAGTCAATTTTCAGTCTTCAGTCACTCTCTAATCTTCGGCTACTCTTCAGTCTTTACTCAATTATCCTTCCAATTACTCTTCAGTCTTCAATTAATTTTCAATCTTCATTCGCTTTTCAGTCTCGAGTCGATGTTTAGCTGAAGATTGAACATCGACTGAAAATTGAAAATTGTTTAGACTGGAGAGTAACTAGGCTGATAATCGACTAAAGACTGAGATTAACTAAAGACTGGAAATTGACTGTAAGAGACTGAAAATTGACTATAAGAGCCTGAAAATTGACTGTAAGAGACTGAAAATTGATTGAAGAATAAAAAACTGATTGAATACCAAATAAAGACTGAGAAATGACTAAATATTGTAAATTGACTAATAACTGGTTGAAGACTGAATCCTGACTGAAAACTATGGAATGATTAAAGACTACAAATTGACTGAATATTGACTTGACTAAAAGCTTATTAAATGCTGAAAATTAGGGAGTGATTGAAGTCTGACAATTGAATGCAGAAAACTGAAAAAAGGCGATTTAAAACTCCAGAGCGAAAACTGACTGAAGACTAAAGAGTTAAATAGGAAGTGACTGCAAAAGACTGAAAAAGAGTGAATTAAAACTGAAGATCAAATACTGACTGAAGATTAAAGAGTTAGATTGGGAAATGGCTGCAGAAGACTGAAAAAGGGTAAATTAAAATTGAAAAGCGAGGTCTGACTGAAGACTAAAGAGTGACTAAAGATTCGGACACAGAGATTTTGGTGTTTTTTCCCCAATAGGGCATCTCTAAGTAATTCATTTTAGGTATTTCCCACTATAACCACGTCTTGGAGATCGCTGTTGATTTGCGAAAACTCGGTTTGACCCACGAATTCGGGCTGAAGGCCGTCACCAACAGGAAGGACTACGTTCTAGACCACACCGTTGATTTACACTTCCAAAGCCAAACCAACAGCAAATACCAATACAGCGTGTACTTCCATCCCAAAGAAGCTGGAATTTCCCTGACCACGCCAAAGAGAATCATTTCCTTAGAAGGAAAACTCAACGTCCCACAGTAAGTTTCGTTTGGTGGTCGATGTTCGCGTCTTAACAAAAAAACGTTTTCCAGCACCATCAAAAACGGAGGAAGAGTCGAAGGCGAAGTTCTCTTCTATTTGGACAAGAAGAATCAACCAAATCAAAAATCAGCTCTAACTGGATGGCTCGAAATTGATCATGCCAATCACAAGATCGACGGTGAGGCCAAATTCACCAATCCAGGCCTCAAACGCGTAAGTAACACTTCAGCCAAATTCATTCTTAGAAGTGGCGCTCTAAGAGCATTTCTTAGAGCTTAGATGACTTCTTAGAGTTCTTAGAGCTCTTCTTAAAACAGTTGTTTAGAGGAGCTGAGGGCAGTTTTTTAAAGGTCTTCTTTGAGCAGTTTCTTAAGAGCTCTTCATAGAGCAATTTCTTATAGGACTTTCTTGGAGCTCTTCTTAGAGCTTTTGTAGAGCAAACGCTCTTAGAGCGTTCTTAAAGCTTAGAGAATTTTTTAGAGCTCTTCTCAGAGCAGTTTCTTAGAGCTCAGAGCAGTTTCTTAAAGGTCTTATTTGAACAGTTCATTAGAGCTCTCCTTAGAGCCGTTTCTTAGAGCTCTCGTTAGAGCTCTTCTTAGAGCAATTTCTTAGAGAAATTTCCTGAAGTTCTTCTTAGAGCTTCCGTAGAGCAAACGCTCTTAGAGCGATCTTAAAGCTTAGAGAATTTCTTAGAGCTCTTCTCAGAGCAGTTTCTTAGAGCTCAGAGCAGTTTCTTGAAGGTCTTGTTTGAGCAGTTTCTTAAGAGCTCTTCTTAGAGCAGTTTCTTATAGGAATTTCTTGAAACTCTTCTTAGAGCTTTCATAGAGCAAACGCTCTTAGAGTGTTCTTAAAGCTTAGAGAATTTCTTAGAGCTCTTATCAAAGCAATTTCTTAGAGCTCAGAGCAGTTTCTTAAAGGTCTTATTTAAACAGTTTATTAGATCTCTCCTTAGAACTCTCTTTAGAGCAGTTTCTTAGAGCTCTTCTTAGAGCAGTTTCTTAGAGAAATTTCCTGGAGTTCTTCTTAGAGCTTCCGTAGAGCAAACTCTTTTAGAGCGATCTTAGAGCATAGAGAATTTCTTAGAGCTCTTCTCAGAGCAGTTTTTTAGAGCTCAGAGCAGTTTCTTAAAGATCTTCTTTGAGCAGTTTCTTAAGAGCTCTTCTTAGAGCAGTTTCTTATAGGACTTTCTTGGATCTCTTCTTAGAGCTTTCGTAGAGCAAACGCTCTTAGAACATTCTTAAAGCTTAGAGAATTTCTTAGAGCTATTCTTAGAGCAGTTTCTTAGAGAAATTTCCTGGAGTTCTTCTTAGAGCTTCCGTAGAGCAAACTCTTTTAGTGCGATCTTAAAGCATAGAGAATTTCTTAGAGCTCTTCTCAGAGCAGTTTTTTAAAGCTCAGAGCAGTTTCTTAAAGATCTTCTTTGAGCAGTTTTTTAATAGCTCTTCTTAGAGCAGTTTCTTATAGGACTTTCTTGGATCTCTTCTTAGAGCTTTCGTAGAGCAAACGCTCTTAGAGCGTTCTTAAAGCTTAGAGAATTTCTTAGAGCTCTTCGCAGAGCAGTTTCTTAGAGCTCAGAGGAGTTTCTTGAAGGTCTTATTTGAACAGTTTATTAGAGCTCTCCTTAGAGCCGTTTCTTAGAACTCTCCTTAAAGCAGTTTCTTAGAGCTCTTCTTAGAGCAGTTTCTTAGAGAAATTTCCTGGGGTTCTTCTTAGAGCTTCCGTAGAGCAAACTCTCTTAGAGCGATCTTGAAGTTTAGAGAATTTCTTAGAGCTCTTCTCATAGGAGTTTCTTAAAGTTCAGGGCAGTTTCTTAATGGTCTTTTTTGAGCAGTTTCTTAAGAGTTTCTTATAGGACTTTCTTGGAGCTCTTCTTAGAGCTTTCGTAGAGCTTTTAGAGCGTTCTTAAAGCTTAGAGAATTTCTTAGAGCTCTTCTCAGAGCAATTTCTTAGAGCTTAGAGCAGTTTCTTAAAGGTCTTCTTTGAGCAGTTTCTTAAGAGCTCTTCTTAGAGCAGTTTCTTATAGGACTTTCTTGGAGCTCTTCTTAGAGCTTTCGTAGACCAAATGCTCTTAGAGTGTTCTTAAAACTTGGAGAATTTCTTAGAGCTCTTCTCAGAGCAATTCTTAGAGCTGCTCAGAACAGTTTCTTAAAGGTCTTATTTGAACAGTTTATTAGATCTCTCCTTAGAGCTGTTTCTAAGAGCAGTTTCTTAGAGCTCTTCTTAGAGCAGTTTCTTAGAGAAATTTCCTGGAGTTCTTCTTAGATCTTCCGTAGAACAAGCGCTTTTTAGAGTGATTTTAAAGCTTAGAGCCGTTTTGTAGCCGCTCTTCCCAGAGCAGTTTCTTAAAGCTAAGGGCAGTTTCTTAAGGGCTTTATTGAGCAGTTTCTTAAGAGCTCTTCTTAGAATTGTTTCTTGTAGGACTTTCTTGGATCTCATTCTTAGAGCTTTCGTAGAACAAACACTCTTAAAGCTTAGAGAATTTTTTAGAGCTCTTCTCAGAGCAGTTTCTTAACGGTCTTATTTAAACAGTTTATTAGAGCTCTCCTTAGGGTCGTTTCTTAGAGCTCTCCTTAGAGCAGTTTCTTAAAGCTCTTATTAGATTAGTTTTTTAGAGAAATTTCCTGAAGTTTTTCTTAGATCTTTCGTAGACAAACGCTTTTAGAGCGATCTTAAAGCTTAGGGAATTTCTTAGAGCCGTTTCGTAGAGCTCTTTCCCAGAGCAGTTTCTTTAAGCTCAGGGCCGTTTTCTTAATGGTCCTTTTTGAAGCAGTTTCCTAAGAGCTCTTCTTAGAGCAGTTTCTTATAGGACTTTCCTGGAACTCTTCTTAGAGCTTTCGTAGAGCAAACGTTCTTAGAGTGTTCTTAAAGTTTAGAGAATTTCTTAAAGACTTTTCTAAGAGCTCTTCTCAGAGCAGTTTCTTAGAGTTCAGAGCAGTTGTTTAAAGGTCTTCTTTGAGCAGTTTCTTAAGAGTTCTTTCCAGTTTCTTATAGGACTTTCCTGGAGCTCTTCTTAGAGTTTTCGTAGAGCAAACGCTCTTAGAGCGTTCTTAAAGCTTAGAGAATTTCTTAGAGGTCTTCTTAGAGCAGTTTCTTAGAGCTTAGAGCAGTTTCTTAAAGATCTTCTCTAAGCAGTTTCTTAAAATCTTTTTTTAGAGCAGTTTCTTATAGAACTTTCCTGGAGCTCTTCTTAGAGCTTTCGTAGAACAAACGCTCCTAGAGCGTTCTTAAAGCTTAGAGAATTCTTAAAGCTTAGAGAATTTTATAGAGCTCTTCTCAGAGCAGTTTTTTAAAGGTCTTCTTTGAGCAGTTTCTTAAGAGCTCTTCTTAGGAATTTCCTGGAGCTCTTCTTAGAGCTTTCGCAGAGCAAACTCTCTTAGAGCCTTCCCAAAGTTTCGAGAATTTCTTAAAGTCGTTTTTAGAGCTCTTCTCAGAGCCTTTCATAGAGCTTCTTTTAGAGTAATTTCCCAGAGCTCTTTTTAGAGGATTTTTCTGGAGCTCTTCTTAGAACTTCCGTAGAGCAAACGCTCTAAGTGACACTATCGCTGTGAAAACTCATGCTACCATTTATCACACTGGTGAAAACGCCTTTACTTACTTGTACCATTGCAGCCCCTCCACGCGACCTACCACGCCGTCAAGCCCAGCAACAAAGAGGCGAGCGACTCCCTCGAGTTGGACATCTTCGCCCTCCCTAACCAAAAAATCGTCATCACTCGCAAACTGAAGAACATCGTCAGAGGTGAAACCGGGGTGGAATTCGACCTCACTGTCGCCGTCAAGAGCGCCGGTCTATCCATCGATATTGGTGCTACTGAGAAGTTGATTCTCGATAGAAAGTCTTACACCGCCAAGTATTTGTTCGAATGCCACTACAAGGTCGGAAGCAATAGATACGACAGCGGGGTGAAGTTACGCACTACCCCTAGGGAATTGGATCTGTCGGCGAAATTCCTCAACGTGGACTTGCTGAAATTCATCGCTAAGGCTCAACTGCAAAGGGACCATCAATCTCTGGATATCGAATTCTCGAACGTGGCTATTACGCCCACAGATGCCCATTTCGAATTGAAGAACTTCAATACGTTTAAATTCATCGGTTCCTCTAAAGGTGAGTGGTTTTGTGATTACCCCAAAGACTTTGAAGCTTACAATTCGCAGTTTATTAATTTTTAAAGTCAAAAACTGACATCTTTGTTTTGAAGAAAATTCAAAATATGAACGCCTTCCTTTCGTGACGTCTAGTGTACATAATGAACAATTTTTTCTTAGCGCGATATTTTTAATTTATTTTGCTCGCTGAAAAGCTGAATAAACCTCAACAGTGTCAAGTCACTACTAACCAAAGGTTTGATTGTTCAGCTAAACCAAGCGACAAACTCGAAGTCGCTTCCGGTTTGATCCCAGGGCAGGTAGCCGACTTTCAGAGCCGAGTTGACCAAAGATGGTGCAAAACTACCTCTTGTGCACTACACTTTGAAACTGGACGAAGCCAATTTCCTGAAATCGGACTACGCAATCGACAGCAAAAACATCGACGTCGTTTTGAAACAGGTTAAGGAATCTTTGGGCGAAGAACTGAAGTCTTTGAGGAGTGTGGGCCAAACTTGGAGCAAAGAGGCCGGCCAGGAAGTCAATCATTTGAAGGACGTCGCCAAGAAGGCTTTACCTAATCTTGGACCCGCCAAGGAAGTACTATGCAACTGAACTGAAGAAGATACGCGAGGAGATTGTGTCTGATAAGACCATTGGGGAAGTCCTGGACTTGCTGTAAGTTTCCGTCTTCTGTATCAGTACTGATCCAGTGACTTATAATTTTTTTGTCATTCATAAATTATTCATAACTATTACAATACAGTCTTGAAATGATTGGGATAATTTCGCGACAATTTGCAAATTTGTTTTAAGAAAGTGGTTCATCGCCGTCTTTCTTTGTTTTCGCATCCTACTCGCGAAGGCATAATAGAGTTGCCTTTTGAGAGTGGATACTTAAAAAGTTGATAACAACTCCACAAAGTCGCAAAAGTTTTGGATGCTTGGCGTACTAATAGGTTGTTTTCATCAGGAGGAACGTCTTTGGTGCCATCGCCCATTCAGTCAGTGAAACCTTCAACCACATCAGCGACTTCGTCGAGAAGATCGTCCACGCCATCCACTCGGCCTTCGGCAAAACATTCGAAGTCATCGACAAGGAAATCCTCCCCAAGCTGAAGGACATCTCCGAAAAAATCATCCATACAGTAGTGGAAACCCTCAACCAAGCGAGCGAAGTCCTCCTGGCGTACGCCGCCAAGATTGCCCAAATAATCGAGAGGTATCAACCAGAGATTAAGAAGATTTCGGTGGCTTTGGGAGAGCTCGGTCAAGAAGTGAGCAGATTCACTTTGAAAGCGTACAATACGGCCAAGAAGATCCTCCAGGAGCAATGGGTTAAGATCGAGCAGGAACTCAAGGCGTTGCCGATTTATGAGGAGATCAAGATCCAGTATAAGCAGTTTATCGAGCACGGTCTTCCATCGTCTGAAACTCTGGTGGCCACATTGAAGGACGCCACTGCTACCCTCCAGGATGCGGTCGTTGTGCCAGAAATCAAGCAATTGATTGCCGATATCTCCGCCTACATAGAGAAGGTAAGTTCTATTTGAAATAGAATTTTTGAATTTTGATAAGTTTTTGAGCAATCGAAATTCTGTTTTTTTTTAACGATGTCAACTTTTTCGAAATAATGAGTATTACAATTTTCTTGTATCAATTATTAGTTTTTTTCAGAATGTTTACTGTTCTCTTTTTATCGAAATTTGGAATTTTTTGGAAGTGCAGTGTTTTTAAAATATGGAAATCTTTCCCAGAATTTGCGTTTTTTCTTGAAATACAACTTGTTTTATAGAAATTTGAAAGTATCATCCTAAAATTTATTTTTTTTGCAAAAAAATTCGTTTTAGAAATTTTGGTTTCACGATTTTTAGAGTTCGACAAAAAGCTTAAAATTACGTACTAAGTACTAAGAAAAAAACTCAAAATTGGGCCTTTTTCGGGGCATTTGAAACAAGTCTTTTTTATAAACAACGTTCTTTTGTTCTAAAATTTCGACTTCAATCTAGAAATGTTGTCATTCTTCTCGAAGGTTTCACTCTACGAATTTTGAGTTGTTTTTGAAGTAACGCCCAACTCGGGGTTCCCTAAAGTGTAGTCATTTTCTTTGTAGAAACTGAAGAAGCAGCCTGTTAACGATCTCGAAGAAATCACCAAAATCGTCGATGAAATCTTCTCGACAATCAAAAAAGCTATCCAAGCTATTTCCAAGGAAGGATTCGCCGAAGGTTTACAGAATTACAAGGTCCCCTTGAGCTTCGACTTCGTTTCCAAATTGCCCAGATTGGTTGCAGCCAGATTCTCCCCACTCTCTTACCTGTTTAGGAATGAAATCGTCGGTATTCCAGAATTCGTGGTGTCGTTGGTCAACAAACCCAGAAATTGGTTGCCTCCATTCCCACGTGAGTACTTTTTTTTTAACTTTATGAATAAAGATTTTAAAAGAATTTAGAATTCTCAACTGAAGCTGAGAATTCCAAATTGAGAGAATTCCAAACTGAAGTTAAGAGTTCTAAACTTACTTAAATGTCACTGCTTGATTTCAAACTAACGTCTTAAGACAACAATTTGTCACTCGAGATTAAAGTATCGCCTTAGTTATGTTTTTGTGATTAATTTGAAAACTAGAAAATGCTGAACTACCAACATTTGAGCCACTGACGCATAGCAGATAGATCTTCTATTTACGCGACGCTTGGTGGAGCTACTCCATAGTTTCTTTCGCAGACCGATAGATGGTTCTATACTTAGAAACCACTTAGTGGAGTCAGCATTCGAATTTGGCATGTCATGACGATATCGAAACGAGTGTTTCGTTACCAAATTTTGAATCTGATAAACCTTCAAACGTATTGTTCCATGCATTATGAGGATTTTGTCTTGATAGAAGAAACGAGGCAACCAGACGAAATTTCAGTCTTTTCATTTTTCGTAATTTTGGTTGCGATGTTTTTTTTAACGGAATGCATTTTTTCTAGTGGTTGGCATCATCATTCAAGGACAACACATCTTCACATTCGACGGCAAACATTTGACCTTCCCCGGCAACTGCAAGTATCTTTTGGCTCGCGACGCACTCCACGGTCACTTCTCGATCGTTGGAACCTACGAAAATGGTTTCTTGACTGAAATTACTCTTGCTGATAAGACTGACAGAGTTACTATTAAGAAAGGAGGTCAACTACTCTTCAATGGAGGTAAGTGAACATTGACCACAGCGCCTCTACTAGGGATGTCGATTCCTTTTTAAAATAATCGAAAATTTCGGTTTTAAACCCGAAATTTCGATTCTACATTCAAAATTTCGATTTTTTTCTCGAAAATTCGATTTTTCTTGAAATTTCTACCTTTTTCCTAAAATTTCGACATCAATCTCAAAATTTCGAGTTTAATCTCGGAATTTCGATTTTGACATCGAATGTTTTCTCGAAATTTCAAGAATAAGTCGCTCTATAATAAGTACACTTTATGGTTAAATTAGGCAGACGACAGGTACGTCCTACCACTCCTCTTTCCCAACAATCTTGACAGTTGGTAGTAGGGTGCGACCAATAATTGCCATTTTTAATTAGCAAATTTTGGTCTTTTTTTGAGAATAAAGTCGAAATTTTGAATGTAGAATCGAAATTTCGGGTTTAAAACCGAAATTTTGAGTTTAAATCCGAAATTACGAAATTAAAGTTGAAATTTCGAGAAGAAAGTCGAAATTTCGAGTTTTAATTCGAAATTTCACGATTAAGATCAAAACTTCGAGAAAACAGTCGAAATTTAAAAAAAAAATCGAAATTTTGAGTTTAAAGTCGAAATTTCGAGAAAAATGTCGAAATTTCGATATCAAGATCAAAATTTCGAGAAAAAAGTCGACATTTCGAGAGAAAATTGAAATACAGAACTTGTTACCTGAAACCAAGAAAGCAAATTAGCAAATTTTGGTCTTTTTTTAGAAATTTCGAGATTAAAGTTTTAGTAGTTCTTTCACACGGTCCAATCCGGAAGAAGTATATCCAGTATTAAAGTTGAAATTTTGAGAAAAAAGTTGAAATTTCCAGGAAACGAATTTTTGAGTTTTAAATCGAAATTCCGTGATTAAGATCAAAATTTCGAGAAAAAAGTTGGAATTTGAGAAAAAAGTCGAAATTTCGAGAAAATGAGTCGAAATTTGAGAAAAATGTCGAAATTTTGATATTAAGGTCAAAATTTCTAGAAAAAAGTCGGTATTTTACAAAGAAAAGGTCGTAAATTGAAAGAAAAAAAAGCAAATTTCGAGAAAAAAATTCGAGCTTTTCAGATTAAGGTCGAAATTTCCAGAAAAAAGTCTAAATTTAAGAAAAACGTCGTAATTTCGAGAAAAAGTCGAAATTTGATAAAAAATTGGAGATTTCGAGAAAAAAGTCGAAATTTTGAGAAAAAAAGTCGAAATTTCGAAAAAAAAAGTCGAAATTTAGATTCTAAATTTCCAGAAAAATGTCGAAATTTCGATATTAAGGTCAAAATTTCGAGAAAAAAGTCGGTATTTGAAATAAAAGTCGTAAATTGAGAGAAAAAAAACGAAATGTCGAGAAAAAAGTCGAACTTTTCAGATTAAGGCAAACATTTCGAGAAAAAAGTCGAAATTTGAGAAAAATGTCGAAATTTTGAAATATTTCGAGAAAAAAGTCGAAATTTAAGAAAAAAAGTCGAGATTTCGAAAAAAATCGAGAAAAAAAGCTCGAGATTTCGAGAAAAAGTCAAATTTCGAAAAAAAGTCGAAATTTTGACTTTAAAGTCAAAATTTCCAGAAAAAAAAGTCGAAATTTCGATATTAAGGTCAAAATTTCGAGAAAAAATTTGAAACTTGAGACGAAAAAACGAAATTTCGCGGAAAAGGTCGCAATTTCGAGAAAAAAGTCGGAAGTTTGAGAGAGAAAAAATCGAAATTTCGAAAAAAAGTCGAATTTTTGACTTTAATGTTAAAATTTCCAGAAAAATGTCGAAATTTTGATATTAAGGTCAAAAAGTCGAGAAAAGGTTGATATTTGAGAAAAAAAAACGAAATTTCGCGAAAAAGGTGGTAATTTCGAGAAAAGAGTCGAAAGTTTGAGACAAAAAAGTCGAAATTTAAGAAAAATGTCATCATTTCAGAAAAAAGTTGAAATTTCGAGCTTAAAATTGAAATTTGAGAAAAAAAATCGAAATTTCTAAAAATAACATTATTTTTAATCGATGTTCTTTCTACGCCTTTGTAGCATTTCGAAAAAGTTGAATTTTCCAGAAAAGTCGAAATTTAAAAAAAAAAGTCGAAATTTTGCCACAAAAAGTCGAAATTTTGAGTTTAAAGTCGAAATTTCGAGAAAAATGTCGAAATTTCGATATTAAAGTCAAAATTTCGAGAAAAAAGTCGAAATTTCGATATAGTTCGAGAAAAAAGTAGAAATTTGAGAAAAAAGTCAAGATTTCAAGAAAAAAGTCTAGATTTCGAAAAAAAACTCGAAATTTCTCAAAAAAAATTCGAAATTTCGAGAAAAAAGTCGAAATTTCTAAAAATTTCTAATCGATGTTCTTTCTACGCCTTTGTAATATTTCGAAAAAGTTGAAATTTCCAGAAAAAAGTCCAAATTTTCAGAAAAAAGTCGAAATTCCGAAAAAAAAGTCGTAGTTTCGAAATATTTTGAGAAAAAAATTGAACTTCGAGAAAATAGTCAAGATTTCGAGAAAAAAGTCGAAATTTTGAGAAAAAAGTCGAAATTTCGAAATATTTCGAGAAAAAATCGAAATTTGAGAAAATAGTCGAGATTTCGAGAAAAACGTCGAAATTTCGCGAAAAAAGTCAAAATTTCGAGAAAAAAGTCGAAATTTCGAGACAAAAATCGAAATTTGGGAGAAAATTCGAAATTTCGAGAAAAAAGTTGAAATTTAGAAATATTTCGAGAAAAAAAGTCGAAATTTCGAAATATTTCGAGAAAAAAATCGAAATTTGAGAAAATAGTCGAGATTTGGAGAAAAAAGTCGAAATTTCGATATTAAGATCAAAATTTCGAGTAAAAAGTCGAAATTTCGATATAGTTCAAGAAAAAAGTAGAAATTTGAGAAAAAAGTCAAGATTTCGAGAAAAAAGTCTAGATTTCGAGAAAAAAGTCGAAATTTCTCGAAAAAAAATCGAAATTTCGAGAAAAAAGTCGAAATTTCGAGAAAAATGTCTATATGTCGATATTCAGGTCAAAATTTAGAGAAAAAAGTCGAAATTTGAGAAAAAAAAAACGAAATTTCCAGAAGAAGGTCGAAATTTCGAGAAAAAAAATCGAAATTTGAGAAAAAAGTCAAAATTTCGAGAAAAAGGTTGAAAATTTGAGAAAAAAATTCGAAATGTGAGAAAAAAGTCAAAATTTCGAAAAAAAAGTCGAAATTTCGAGCTTAAAATCGATATTTGAGAAAAAAAAGTCGAAATTTCTAAAAATAATTTTTTTTTAATCGATGTTCATTTTACGCCTTTGTAACATTTCGAAAAAGTTGAAATTTCCAGAAAAAAGTCCAAATTTTCGAAAAAAAATCGCAATTTGCGAGAAAAATCGAAATTTCGAGAAAAAACAGTCGAAATTTTAAATTTAAAGTCGAAATTTCGGAAAAAAAGTCGTAATTTCGAAATATTTTAAGAAAAAAAATTGAACTTCGAGAAAATAGTCAAAATTTTGAGAAAAAAGTCGAAATTTTGAGAAAAAAGTCGAAATTTCGAAATATTTCGAGAAAAAATCGAAATTTGAGAAAATAGTCGAGATTTCGAGAAAAACGTCGAAATTTCGCGAAAAAAAGTCAAAATTTCGAGAAAAAAGTCGAAATTTCGAGATAAAAATCGAAATTTGCGAGAAAAGTCGAAATTTTGAAAAAAAAGTAATTTCGAAATATTTCGAGAAAAAATCGAAATTTCGAAATAATTCGAAAAAAAATCGAAATTTCGAGAAAAAAGTCGAAATTTGGAGACAAAAATTGAAATGGAAGAAATTCGAAGTTTGAAAAAAAAACGAAGTTTCCAGAAAAATCGATATTTGCTAGAAAAGTCGAAATTTCGAAATATTTCGAGAAGAAATCGAAATTTCGATATATTTCGAAAAAAAATTGAAATTTGAGAAAATAATCAAGATTTCGAGAAAAATATCTAGATGTCGATATTCGGGTCAAAATTTCAAGAAAAAAGTCAAAATTTGAGAAAAAAGTCATAATTTCGAGAAAAAATTTAAAAATTTGAGAAAAAAATTCGAAATGTGAGAAAAAAAGTCAAAATTTCGAAAAAAAAGTCGAAATTTTGAGCTTAAAATCGATATTTGAGAAAAAAAGTCGAAATTTCCAAAAATAACATTTTTTAATCGATGTTCTTTCTACGCCTTTGTAACATTTCGAAAAAGTTGAAATTTCCAGAAAAAAGTCCAAATTTTCAGAAAAAGGTCGAAATTTCGAAAAAAAATCGCAATTTGCGAGAAAAATCGAAATTTCGAAAAAAAAAGCCGAAATTTTGAGTTTAAAGTCGAAATTTCAAAAAAAAAAGTCGAAATTTTGAAATATTTCGAGAAAAAAATCGAAATTGGAGAAAATAGTCGAGATTTCGAGAAAAAAGTCGAAATTTTGAGTTTAAAGTCGAAATTTCGAGAAAAAAGTTTAAATTTCGAAATATTTCGAGAAAAAAATCGAAATTTGAGAAAAAAAAACGAAATTTCCAGAAGAAGGTCGAAATTTCGAGAAAAAAAATCGAAATTTGTGAAAAAAGTCAAAATTTCGAGAAAAAAGTTGAAAATTCGAGCTTATATTTGAGAAAAAAAGTCGAAATTTCAAAAAATAACATTTTTTTAATCGATGTTCTTTCTACGCCTTTGTATCATTTCGAAAAAGTTGAAATTTCCAGAAAAAAGTCCAAATTTTCAGAAAAAAGTTGAAATTTCCAAAAAAAAAATCGTAATTTGCGAGAAAAATCGAAATTTCGAGAAAAAAAGTCGAAATTTTGCGTTTAAAGTCGAAATTTCGAAAAAAAATGTCGAAATTTCGAAATATTTCGAGAAAAAATCAAAATTTGAGAAAATAGTCGAGATTTCGAGAAAAAAGTCGAAATTTTGAGTTTTAAGTCGAAATTTCGAGAAAAAAGTCGAAATTTCGAAATATTTCGAGAAAAAAATCGAAATTTGAAAAAAAAGTCGAATTTTTGAGAAAAAATTCGAAATTTTGAGAAAAAAAGACGACATTTCGAGAGAAAATTGAAATACAGAACTTGTTCCCTGAAACCAAGAAAGATTAAAAAACACAACAAAGGTTACTGGCTAACGCGTTTCGACAGCCAAGCTTTCATCTTCAGAGAGAAACTGGTTTCAGGGGACAAGTTCTGTATTTCAATTTTTGAAGATAACCAAGGACCAATCCGCTCCATCAAAAAAATTCGAGAGAAAAGTCAAAATTTCGAGCTTAGAATCGAAATTTGAGAAAAAAAGTCGAAATTTCTAAAGATAACGTTTTTTTTAATCGATTTCCTTTCTACGCGTTTGTAACATTTCGAAAAAGTTCAAATTTTCAGAAAAAAAGTCGAAATTTCCAGAAAAAAATCGAAATTTGAGAAAAAAAGTCAAAACTTGAAAGAACTTGGAAGAAGCGGAAGTTTGAGAAAAAAGTCGAAATTTCTAAAAATAACATCTTTTTTTAATGATGTCCTTTCTACGCCTTTGTAACATTATTAATTATTATCAATACTTTAAATTTCGATTTAAAAATTGAAATTTCTACTTTTTTTCTAGAATTTTCGATTTTAAACTTCAAATTTCGACTTTTTTCGAAATTTTGATTTTAATCTCGAGATTTAGAGGAGGAAAAGTCAACATTCCGTGATAATTCTTTTTTTAAATTGATGTCCTTTCTAGGCTCTTGTAATTTTTCGCCAAAAAAAGTAAATCAACTTTTTTTAAATTTTGTAGTGTATTTATTAGTACGTGTGTAACATGTTCAACCACAAAATAAAAGTTTTTAAGACCGGTAACAGCTAATAAAATAACGTAGAGTAATTTTTGTGAATATACGGTAATTTTGACTGCGTATGTACGGAATTTTACCTTCAAATATATGGCAACACTGCACCACAGTTATCTTTCCTATTCAGTCAACGACGTAATGAATGAAAAGAAACGTTAATGCTGCCATCTTTTGGCTTATTAACGCAGCTATTACTAGTAGATAGAAGTGGATAATAACATAACGACATAAATGGACTAACATAAAAAATTAAAATTGTTATTAAATTTACACTGACCTGCGTCTAAGGTAAATCGATTCGATTCTTAGAATTTTTGAATCGTTCATTAGATCGATCTAAAAAATCGACCTTGAGACTTGAAAAAATCGATTTTTTTATTAATAGATCTCAGATCGACATCCCTAGCCTCTACCGAGTTTTAATTAAAAAAATCAATAATATTCGTGCTGTTTTAATTTAATAATTTCTAAATTGCAAAATATGTGACGTCGCATCAGGGGCCAGAAATGTGATCATGAAATTCGCGGGACGCAATTTATGGGTGGCCAATAAGCACTGTTTTAAAATCAATTAATGCTCTTTGTTTAGTCAATCACGAATATCCTGCCCGCAAGCCCAACATCGCAGCTTACAGAACCTACGACAGAATCGTTCTGAAGAGCATCGCTGGTGCCATCATATACTGCGAAGAACAACTTTTGGGTTGTTCCGTCAAATTATCTGGATTCTATCATGGTGAAATCAGAGGTCTCTTAGGTATGTCATGGGGAAACCCCTAAAAACTATCACTTCATTACGTATATAAAAAAACACTATCTGCATCTTGAAATAGTTCATGTTTTATTGGATTTTTCTTCCACAGTTACTCTTTCCACGAGGAAGGAGTAACTGGCGAAGAAAGAGCCAATAACATACGAATGGAAAAAACAAGAACATGTTGGATTTTGCTATTTGAATTCTCATTTTTTCTAAATCGAGCGACTTTCCCTATAGGCAACGGCAACAACGAACCATACGACGACTTCACGGCCGCCAACGGTAAAATCGTCACTTCCGAGGGCGAATTCGGTAACTCGTACAAGATCGGAAATTGCGCGCCAGTCGCTCCAGTCAGCCACACCGGATCTCATCCTCACGCATCTTGCACCAAACTCTTCGGTTGGGAATCCCCCATGCGTTTCTGCTTCCCATTCGTAAAACCAGACAATTTCAAGACCGCCTGCGAACATGGTTTGCATAATGGTATCAAGGACACCGAACACGCCATTTCTTTGGCCTATACTTACGCCTGTAACGAACATGGTATCCCTGTGAGGCTACCGGAACAATTCAGTAAGTATTTTGAGTGGCTACGTTATAAAATATTGATTGGAAGACAAGGTACAACCTAAATCGGTGGTTCTAGAAACATGGAGTCCCCAATGTAATGTAGATAAGCACAAAGATTTCAAATTCAACCCCTAAGGGGTGAAAATGTGTATTATAATTTACATGTGCTCTCAACAAATAAAACAAAGTATTTAAAGTTCTCTATTGCTTGCACTGTAATGCATCTTCTCTATTTGTAAGTCTCCAGCAAGTTATCAAATTAAAAACAAATTAAATTAAATGAAAACAATTTCACGAGTTAGTGGGTGTTATAATGTGCGATGATTTGCAGCGACTTGCACCAACGGGATTAAACCTGTCCAAATTGGAGAAAAATTCGATGTCAAAACACCCGGAAAGGCCGCCGACGTTATTCTTTTGGTAGACACTATTAAATCCAACGAAGTCATTTACAAGGAATTGGTGCAACCTCTGGTTCAGCAGTTGACGAATGAGCTCAAAACTAAGGGAGTCACGTAAGTAAACTTCTTTTCTTTTCATTTATTCCGAAATCACCAATGACTCAGTAAGTCCTATTGATGAAGAACGTTACCGAACTACCTATTTCACCACCGCAGGAGGCTTCTTCAGGAATAAAGATCAAGATAAAAAGATAGAAGGGCACAATAAATCAGTTAGTTATTTATAGCTTTGATTGAATATACAATCAACGTCAGGGACGTACCAAGTCTTATGCTTTTGTGGGGGTGAGTCAAGTAAAAAAATTTTTTTGCCGACCAGTCGACTTTACAGAAGAATTTCTGAAATATGCCGACTTTGATAAAAAAAATCCAACTCAAACGAAAATGCCGACTCGGCACGAAAGTTTAGGGGGGGTCATACTCCCAACACCCCCGCCTCGGTACGCCCTTGATCAACGTTCATACCAAAGAAGTAGCTTTTCTGGAGCGATTTATCTAAACCAAAAGGCGAAAATCTTCTGAAGTTTTTTTTTAAGTTTAATCCACTCGCAAAGTGTAACCCCAGTATACTCTCAAAGCACTGCGAGTAGGATGCGGAAACAAGGATAGATGGCGATGAATCGCCTTCTTAAACAAGGATAGGTTGTAATTTTTGGGGAAAATTCCTTTCAGCAACAAGTTCCATAACTTAGAAGTTCTATAGAAAAAAGAGTCTCCGTAGACAGAAGTCCTCACTGTGTCAAGCTGGACCCCACAGGAATTTGCTGTCTCCGACTGTCTAGTATGCCTCAAGAATCTTGCCCTTGGGGGAAACAATCCTATTTCTGCGAGCATCTTCCATGTGGAAAAGAAACAAGTCACCAATCATACTCCTGTGCTCTAATGTTTCGAGAGAATCGGTCAGACTCTCGTCATCAATTAGACGAATCGCTCTTCTTTAAATTGAATCCAAGAGAGCTAAAGTGTGTTTTGGGGCTGAACTCCAAACATGAGGACAGTATTGGCTAGTGTTGACCTAACTTTGGCTTTGTATGGTGTAAATAGCTAATGAGATGTGAAGTACTTTTTAGCTCTAGAAAGAAAGCCTAGCTTCTGAGAGGCGGATTTGGCAATGGCGCGCTCATTATCGTCCCAAGAGAAGTTAGTGCTCGCATTCATTCCTAGAATAGGTAGATTAGATCCCATGGGAAGGATTTTATCGTCCATTAGTATGTTTGTTGCATTATCCCTTGATGTTTTCTTAGAGAAAACCACGAACGGAGCGTTGAAGTCAACCAAATTATCATTACCCCATTCCAGAATAATCCCGATTAATCGTCTGTATCTGCTGTTACCTTAATCGATCTGAAGCAGCGATAGGATAATGGTTTGTCGGAGAAAAGGTTACTATCATCTGCGTAGCTGTATATAGGATTGGAAGTTGAAGCTAAGAGATGGTTTATGTGTAACAGAAATAGAGTAGGAGACAGAACAGACCTCTGAGGCACCCCCTGCGTTAATCGCAAATGTCTCGGATGAAATGCCATCGACGCCGACCCGAAGAGATCTGTCAGCGAGAAAATTGGATATCAAATGACAGAGTGTCCAGGAGGAAGACCATAAGATGTTAGTATTGGCGAGAAGAAATCGGTGCCAGACTCTGTCGAAAGCAGTTTGAAACATCCAATGCCACCTAGCCTCACCAAGTTTTTCCATAGCTGAGTTACAGATATGAGTAACATATGCGAGTAGATAGCCAGTGGAACGTTGTTGTCTAAAACCTATTGCCGGTCGGAGATGATTCTATTTTCCTCCAGATATTTAAGAATCTCGATGTTGATAACCTTTTCCATCACTTTAGATATAACGGGTAACAAAGATATAGGGCGATAGTTATTAGCCAGATTCCTTTTTCCCTTTATAGGGACAGCAGATTTCCAGATGTTAGGGAATACACCTTTGTTGTAAGAGAGTGTGAACAATTTGCTTAGGACAGGACAGTGAAAATAAAAAAAGAACACAAGAGAAACTGAGCAGAGGAGAAGCGTCTCTTCTGTTACAGTTGATTGAGTTAGGTTAGGCTTAATTTTTTGCTCCTGAAACAGTTCCCTAAGATGGTGGGCGAAACATCAAATAATCATGGTGGTGGTACAAATTAATCTCTGGAACTAGTGCCTAGCTTTGGTGGTTTTGAGATTGAAAACCACCACCAATTAGAACAAATGGATAGTCTGATAGCAAGTGACCTTACCTAAAGCTCCTTTTGCAATGTTTTGAATGGTCAAAAATTGAAATACAAATCTTGTCCCTTGAAACCAAAAAAAAGTGCTAAAAACTATAAAGCTTCTGATTTATTGATTTCATTTATTAACCTCCATTCATGGGGCACAGTTTTGAAATATTCTAAATCTCGAACGATCGATTTTTTAACATAACTTGTTCCACAGTGACATCGAATATCACATCATAGCCTACGGAGGCGAAGAGAACCAATGGCCAACGCACATCACCGTCGGTAGCAAACTGGCCTTCAAGGGTAAAGCCCCCAACCTAAAATTCACCCAAAAGAAGGATGACAAACTCTCCACCGGATGTCCAAAAGTTGACAGCTTAGTCGAAGTAATTAGATCCACCATTCACGACTTGAAATTGGGATTAGGTAAGTCAACGCTTTTTCAAAACGTCGCAGTAACATCCTCGTCCTAGGTTTGTATTTGGAAGCTGAAACCTACACCGAAGGACTCAAATATCCGTTTAGAGCCCACGCCCTTAAGACCATCATCGCCGTTACTGGGCGCCCCTGCGAAGTTGGGAAATTCTTACCTGTAAGTACCCTTTACTGAACTCAGTGGTTGCGTTTCTAAGAGAAACTACTTAAGAGAGATGACTAAAATCAATGACTTTCAGTTCGTTTTTTTATAAATTTCAACTTTCCAAAAGGGAGTGTTCCGATTATGAGAGCAATTCACGTTAACTTTACTCCTGTTCTCAGTTTGTTTTTTTATAAAGTTCAACTCCCCAAAGAGGAGTATTTTCATTATGAGAGCAATTCACGTTAATTTTGCTTTTGCTCTCTCAGTTTGTTTTTTTAAAAAGCTTAACTCCCCAAAGAGCAGTGTTTTGATTGAGAGCAATTCACGTTTATTTTGCTCTTGCTCTCTCAGATTGTTTTTTATAAAGCTCAACTCCACAAAAAGGAGTGTTTGATTATGAGAGCAATTCACGCTCTTGCTCTCTCTGTTTTTTTTCTAAAGCTCAACTTCCCTTTGGAGGAGTGTTTTCATTATAAGAGCAATTCAGTTAATGTTGCTCTTGCTCTCTCAGTTTGTTTTTTTATAAAGCTCAACTCCCCAAAAAGGAGTGTTTTGATTATGAGAGCAATTTACGTTTATTTTGCTTTTGCTTCCTCAGTTTGTTTTTTTATAAAGCTCAACTTCCCAAAGAGGAGTGTTTTCATTATGAGAGCAATTCAGTTAATTTTGCCCTTGCTCTCAGTTTGTTTTTTATAAAGCTCAATTCCACAAAAAGGAGTGTTTTGATCATGAGAGCAATTCACGTTTATTTTGCTCTTGCTCTCTCAGTTTGTTTTTTATAAAGCTCAACTCCACAAAAAGGAGTGTTTGATTATGAGAGCAATTCACGTTTATTTTGCTCTCGCTCTCTCAGTTTTTTTTTATAACGCTCAACTTCCCAAAGAGGGGTGTTTTCATTATGAGAGCAATTCAGTTAATGTTGCTCTTGCTCTTTTAGTTTGTTTTTTTATAAAGCTCAACTTCCCAAGGAGTGTTTGATTATGAGAGCAATTCACTTTTATTTTGCTCTTGCTCTCTCTGTTTTTTTCTAAAGCTCAACTTTCCTTTGAAGGAGTGTTTTCATTATGAGAGCAATTCAGTTAATGTTGCTCTTGCTCTCTCAATTTGTTTTTTTATAAAGCTCAACTCCCCAAAGAGGAGTGTTTTGATTGAGAGCAATTCACGTTTATTTTGCTCTTGCTCTCTCAGTTTGTTTTTTATAAAGCTCAACTCCACAAAAAGGAGTGTTTGATTATCAGAGCAATTCACGCTCTTGCTTTCTCTGTTTTTTTCTAAAGCTCAACTTCCCTTTGGAGGAGTGTTTTCATTATGAGAGCAATTCAGTTAATGTTGCTCTTGCTCTCTCAGTATGTTTTTTATAAAACTCAACTCCCCAAAAAGGAATGTTTTGATTATGAGAGCAATTCACGTTTATTTTGCTTTTGCTTTCTCAGTTTGTTTTCTTATAAAGCTCAACTTCCCAAAGAGGAGTTTTTTCATTATGAGAGCAATTCAGTTAATTTTGCCCTTGCTCTCAGTTTGTTTTTTATAAAGCTCAATTCCACAAAAAGGAGTGTTTTGATCATGAGAGCAATTCACGTTTATTTTGCTCTCGCTCTCTCAGTTTTTTTTTATAACGCTCAACTTCCCAAAGAGGAGTGTTTTTATTATGAGAGCAATTCATTTAATGTTGCTCTTGCTCTCTCAGTTTGTTTTTTTATAAAGCTATACTCCCCAAGGAGTGTTTTGATTATGAGAGCAATTCACGTTTATTTTGCTCTTGCTTTCTCAGTTTATTTTTTTATAAAGTTCAACTCCACAAAAAGGAGTGTTTGATTATGAGAGCAGTTCACGTTTATTTTGCTCTTGCTCTCTCAGTTTATTTTTTTATAAAGTTCAACTCCACAAAAAGGAGTGTTTGATTATGAGAGCAATTCACGTTTATTTTGCTCTTGCTCTCTCTGTTTTTTTCTAAAGCTCAACTTCCCTTTAGAGGAGTGTTTTCATTATAAAAGCAATTCAGTTAATGTTGCTCTTGCTCTCTTAATTTGTTTTTTTATAAAGCTCAACTTCCCAACGAGGAGTGTTTTGATTGAGAGCAATTCACATTTATTTTGCTCTTGCTCTCTCAGTTTGTTTTTTATAAAGCTCAACTCCACAAAAAGGAGTGTCTTATTATGAGAGCAATTCACGTTTATTTTGCTCTTGCTCTCTCTGTTATTTTCTAAAGCTCAACTTCCCTTTAGAAGAGTGTTTTCATTATAAAAGCAATTCAGTTAATTTTGCTCTTGCTCTCTCAGTTTATTTCTTTATAAAGCTCAACTCCCCAAAGAGGAGTGTTTTGATTAAGAGCAATTCACGTTTATTTTGCTCTTGCTCTCTCAGTTTGTTTTTTATAAAGCTCAACCCCACAAAAAGTAGTGTTTGATTTTGAGAGCAATTCACTTTTATTTTGCTCTTGCTCTCTCTGTTTTTTTTCTAAAGCTCAACTTCCCTTTAGAAGAGTGTTTTCATTATAAAAGCAATTCAGTTAATTTTGCTCTTGCTCTCTCAGTTTATTTCTTTATAAAGCTCAACTCCCCAAAGAGGAGTGTTTTGATTAAGAGCAATTCACGTTTATTTTGCTCTTGCTCTCTCAGTTTGTTTTTTATAAAGCTCAACTCCCCAAAGAGGAGTGTTTTGATTATGAGAGCAATTCACATTTATTTTGTTCTTGCTCTCTCATTTTGTTTTATTATAAAGCTCAACTTCCCAAAGCAGAGTGTTTTCATTATGAGAGCAATTCAGTCAATTTTGCTCTTGCTCTCTCAGTTTGTTTTTTTATAAAGTTCAACTCCCCAAATGATTATGAGAGCAATTCGCGTTTATTTTGCTCTTGCTCTCTCAGTTTGTTTTTTATAAAGCTCAACTCCCCAAAAAGGAGTGTTTTGATTATGAGAGCAATTCACGTTTATTTTGCTTTTGCTCTCTCTGTTTTTTTCTAAAGCTCAACTTCCCAAAGAGAAGTGTTTTCATTATGAGAGCAATTCAGTTAATTTTGCTGTTGCTCTCTCAGTTTGTTTTTTTATAAAGCTTAGCTCCTCAAAGAGGAGTGTTTTGATCACGTTAACTTTGCTCTTGTAATCAAAACACTCCTCTTTAGGGAGTTGAAGCTCTATAAAAAAAAAACAAACTGAAGGTGTCATGTATCTTGGTCATCTCTCTTAAGTAGTTTCTCTTAGAAACGCAACCCCCCAGTAACGTGAATTTGTATTCCATTAATTTGATTGGCGTATTGTTATATTAAAAAAATCATTTCTCTCTCAGCTTCAAATTGCCAGGACGCTCCTGTTCAGAAAGAAAGAGATCAACTTAAACTTGATCACCCCAGTCAACGAGCTCAAACTTAAAGATACCAAACACACTAAGGACGTCATCGGATTTAACATCGAGAACGTCTTCACGTTGTCTGAGGCAAAGAAGAAGCCAGAAGGTTCAGCTGAGGCCCACAGGGAGCTCTCCTATTTGGACTACTGCATCGACTTCACTTTACAGGTGCGTCTGGCTCTCTCTATTTAATCTTTCTTATAACCTTCTCATTCTTCTTTTTTTTTATGAGACTTTCATTCTATGACCCTATTGATGATCCTCTCATTCTATGACCCTCTTGATGATCCTCTCATTCTATGACCCTATTGATGATCCTCTCATTCTATGACCCTCTTGATGATCCTCTCATTCTATGACTCATTCTGACTCATTTCCTATGATTCTCTATTTTATGACCTCATTCTATAATCCTCTCATCCGATGACCACCTCATCCGATAACTCTCTCATCTGATGGCAATCTCATCCGATGATGTTTTATTAGGTTTCAGATAATTTGTCCTTTTTTGAAAATTTCGATTTTTTTGAAAATCTCGATTTTTTTTAAATTTCGATTTTTTAAAATTTCGATTTTTTTAAAACTTCTATTTTTTTTAAATTTCGATTTCACAGTTTAGATTTTTTCCGAATATTTAGTCTTCTTTTAAATTCTAATTTTCTTAAAAATTTCGACATTTTTTTCGGCATTTGCAGTGTTTGAAAAATTGTACTAATTATTGAAAATTTCGACTTTTTCCACAAAAATTTATGGTTTTTGAACATTGCAATTTTTTGTTAATTTTGACCTTTTTCTACTTTTGGGCTAGTTTTTCTGAAAATGTCTAGTTTTTTAAATTTCCAATTTTTTTTAATTTCGACTTATTTCTACTTTTTAGCCAATTTTTCTGAAAATGTCTAGTTTTTTGAAAATTCTAATTTTTTTTCGAAATTTTCGACTGTTTTCTACGTTTTGATCAACCTTTGCGAAAATTTATAGTTTTTAAAAATTGCAATTTTTTGAAAAATTTCGACTTTTTTCTACTTTTAGGCCAATTTTTCTGAAAATGTCTAGTTTTTTGAACATTCCAATTTTTTTTATGTCGGCCTTTGTCTACTCTAGCCAATTTTTCTGAAAATGTCTAGTTTTTTGAAAATTCCAATTTTTGTTGTTGAAATTTTCGACTTTTTTCTACGTTTTGACCAACTTTTGTGAACATTTCTAGCTATTTTAAAATATTAACTTTTTTTTTTTGAAAAGTTTGACTTTGTTAAGATTTTTTTCGAAAACTTGGCCTTTTTCAAATTATGATCTTTTTTTTGAAAATTTCGACATTTTTTAAAAACTTCCGCTTTTTGAAAAGTTTTACTATTTCATTAAAAATATTGATTGAAAGCTAAAAATTCAAGTTTTTTAAATTCTCAACTTGGTTTAAAATTTTAGCCTTTTTCAAAATTTAAAATTGTTTTGAAAATTGTAACTTTCTGAACATTTTGATTTTTAAATTTCAACTATTTTTTTACCTTTCAAGCGATAATCTTTTAAAAGGTCGACTTTTTTTTGAAATAATTTCGATTTTTTAAATTTTTTAAATCTTCGAATTTTTTTTTAACGTCTTTTTTCAAAATGTCGACATTTTATCCAAAAGTGCTACTTTTTTGAAAATTTGACTTATTAAATTATGTCGACAATTTCTCAAAATGTTATTTTTTTTGTAAATTTCGACTTTTTGAAAAAATGCTCGACTGTTCAAAAATATTTATTGAAAATTTCGACTTTTTTCCACGAAAATTTATAGTTTTTGAAAATTGCAATTTTTTGATAATTTCGACTTTTTTCTACTTTTAGGCCAATTTTTCTGAAAATGTCTAGTTTTTTAAAATTCCAATTTTTTTTTTTTGAAAATTTTGACTTTTATCTACTTTTTAGCTAATTTATCTGAAAATGTCTAGTTTTTTGAAAATTCTAATTTTTTTTTTGAAATTTTCGACTTTTTTCTACGTTTTGACCATCTTTTGCGAAAATTTCTAGCCTTTTTTAAAATTTCAACTTTTTTTTTGAAAAGTTTGACTTTGTTTAGATTTTTTTCGAAAACCTGGCCTTTTTAAAATTTTGATCTGTTTTTGAAACTAATTTTTTACCTTTCAAGCGATAATTTTTTAAAAAGTCGACTTTTTTTGAAATTTTCGACCATTTGCAAAATTTCGACTGTTTAAATTTTCGAATTTTTTTTTTAATGTCTTTTTTTTCCAAAATGTCGACATTTTATCCAAAAGTGCTACTTTTTTGAAAATTTGACTATCAAAATATGGCGACAATACCTCAAAATGTTAATTTTTTCGAAAATTTCGACTTTTTAAAAAAATGTTCGACAAAAAATTTTCAAAAGTTCGATATTTTCCAAATTTTCATTTTTTAACATTCCATATTTTTAAAAAATATTCGACTATTGCTCAAAAAAATTTTCAGAAATCGATATTCTCCAAATTTTAACTTTTCAACATTCTATATTTCTAAAAATTATTCCAATATTGCTAAAAATAATTTCAAAAGTTAGATATTTTCCAAATTTTAACTTTTCAACGCTCCATCATTTTTAAAAAATATTACGACTATTGTTCAGAAAAATACTCAAAAATTCGACCTTTTCCAAATTTTAACTTCTCAAAATGTCGTATTTTTTTGCAATTTTGACTTTTCTGATAATTTTAATTTTCTTTCAATATTTGGAATTTGACAGTTTTGATTCTATTTAAAATTTGACTCAATAGAAAGTTAACATTTTTTGGAAATTTTGACTATTTTTGAAATTCAGACTATTTTTCAAAATCTCAACCTTTTTAAAAATGTCGAATTTTTTTGAAAATGTCCATTTTTTTAAAATAGTCGATTTTTTTCAAAATGTCGATTTTTTTCAAAATTTTAATATTGTTTTTTTCAATATTTTATCTTTTTTGAAAATTTAAACTTTCTATGAAAATACCCACTTTGAAAATTATGACTTCGTTCGACTTTTTTCAAAATTACTTTTTAGTTGAAATTTTCAACATTTCAAATTTTGCGACTTATTTCTTGAAATTTCGAGTTTTTCGCAAAATTCGACTTTTGAAAATTATGACTTCACAATATTCGACTTTTTCACAATATTAACTTGGTTTGAAAATTTCGACTTTTTAAAATTGCGATTTTTTCTGGAAATTTCGAGTTTTCTGCTAAGTTTTTTAATCAAACTCTAACACCGACTGATTATCTAGCTCCATTTGATTCTTTTAATCCATTTGAATCTTTAATTCCATTTAATCACTTTGCCCCATTTGATCTTGTATTTGGATGTACTTCCATTCTATGACTCTTCATTCTATTTGATCGTTTAGCTCTATTTGATCCTCTTGCTCCATTTAATCACTTGCCCCATTTAACCTCGTATTTGGATGTGGTTCCATTCTATGACTCCCTCATTTTATTTGATCATCTAGCTCTATTTGATCCTCTTGCTCCATTTAATCACTTTGCCCCATTTGACCTCGTATTTGGATGTACTTCCATTCTATGACTCTCATTCTATTTAATCATCTAGCTCTATTTCATCTTCTTGCTCCATTTAATCACTTTGCCCCATTTAACCTCGTATTTGGATGTGGTTCCATTCTATGGCTCGCTCATTCTATTTGATCATTTAGCTCTATTTGATCTTCCTGCTCCATTTAATCACTTTGCCCCATTTAACCTCGTATTTGGATGTGGTTCCATTCTATGACTCGCTCATTCTATTTGAACATCTAGCTCTATTTGATCCTCTTGCTCCATTTAATCACTTTACCCCATTTAACCTCGTATTTGGATGTGTTTCCATTCTATGACTCTTATTCCATTTAATCATCTAGTTCTATTTGATCCTCTTGCTGCACTTAATCACTTTGCCCCATTTAACCTCGTATTTGGATGTGGTTCCATTCTATGACTCGCTGATTCTATTTGATCATCTAGCTCTATTTGATCCTCTTGCTCCACTTAATCACTTTGCCCCATTTAACCTCGTATTTGGACGTGTTTCCATTCTATGACTCTCATTCCATTTAATCATCTAGCTCTATTTGATCCTCTTGATCCATTTAATCACTTTGCCCCATTTAACCTCGTATTTGGATGTGGTATGACTTCCTCATTATATTTGATCATCTAGCTCTATTTGATCCTCTTGCTCCATTTAATCACTTTGCCCCATTTAACCTCGTATTTGGATGTGTTTTCATTCTAGTATCTCATTCCATTTGATCATCTAGCTCTATTTGATCCTCTTGCTTCATTTAATCACTTTGCTCCATTTAACCTCGTATTTGGATGTGGTATGACTCCCTCATTATATTCGATCATCTAGCTCTATGGATCCTTTTGCCCTATTTGTTCCTTTGCTCTGCTTTGATCACTTTGTTCTGTTTAACTTAATTGTCGTTCCGTTTCAGAATCGAGGAAACGTGTTCTCTTCGGACAACTTCCTAAATAACAAGCCGAACAGGCCGAAATTCGTCCAAATAGTAGCTCACAATATCGCCGACCAGATGACCAGCCAAGTGCAAGAATTAGTGTGCGAATGTAAATACGTGGACTCCATGACGGCTGAGAATGTTTGCGTCGCTGTTAAATCGAAAGAGGTAAGTCCTTTACTTGCTAAGTGGTTTGACTTCACTGCAACATCAAAACAAATTCCTAATTAACTCTAAAATTTGAGTCAGGGAGTCATTTTGGCGCGATACCGGGGACCAAACACCGAGGACAATCATTCAGTTCTTATTTTATTGCTAAAACTTGTCTTTTGATATCAAAATTTTGACTTTTTCTTGATAGTTGATATTTTCAAAATTTCAACATCCAAAATTTCCAATTTAAAAATTCGAAAACTCAATTTTTTTTTGGACATTTTAAACTTAAACTCGAAATTGAATTTAAAGTAATAATTTCTATTTTTTTAGTTTCTCTCTGAAGATGACAGCTTGGCTGTCGAAACGCGTTAGAGCAACCTTTGTTGTGTTTTTTAATCTTTCTTAGTTTCAGGGGACAAGTTCTGTATTTCAATTGTTTAAGAAATTTCAACTCTAATCTCCAAATTTTACTCGACATTTCGAAATTTTTTGAAATTAACAGTTTTCCCAATTTTTTCCCTTTTTCATCTTTTAACTATAACTTTGGCTTTTTATAGAAAATGTGACTTTTCAAAATGTTTACCTTCATCTCAAAAAATTCTTTGTCTTTGAAATTGGGTACTTTCATTTTCAAATTCAATTTTTATTTCAATATTTGTACTGTAAGTATAAAATGTCGATCCTAACCTCAAAATTGCTGATTCTTTTGGAATATGCCTCAACAAATACAAAATGTTAATCATTCTTAACTTAATTTTTAGTCGCCTTTTACTGCTTTTACTTAATTGTTATGTTTTTTTGCAGGTTGACGTATAGTATAGGTATCCAAACACACAAACATCAAACGAACAATTCCTATAATATTTAAGTGCTAGTTGCGTGAGACAAGAACTATATTTTTTACACGAATGGTATTTTATTTGTATAAATATTTATGTACCTAAGGTATATTATAGGGAAAAAATAAATTTCTTGTAATTTTTGTATTGCTTTCAAATGTTACCTCTTCATTTCCTGGTCATCCAATTATCCTAGTTTTCCAATTAAATATAACCTCTTCATTTTTTTATGTATCATCCACACTACTTGCGGTTAGATATTTTGGAAACTTCAACCCTAACTTCGATATTGCGTGTTTAATTATCGAATTTTGTGTTAAACTCGATTTTTTTTTACAAGCGCGGAGTATTTACAAAATTTCCCCCTTTTCCTCAAATGTCAAATTTAAACATTCAATGATTTTTTTCTAACATTTAATCATGTTTTACATCAAACAAATAATTATAGGAAATAATGCCAATTTAGCTGCTGAAATATTTTTTTTTAATTTAATCCACTCGGTTTAATAATTACCAAAATTGGCGCAAATAATCATTAAATGCACCTTCAGCGCTTTAAACGGATGCGCTCCACGCGTTAATCGCCCAAAATTCCCCTTGGGCCTTTTTTGTTAGGTATGGCGCAAACGTCCCATGTCCGGTTTCTAGAGCAGTTTACCCGCGTCCGCAACTGTCATCCCAAAAGTCGTTCACTTCTCCCACCCCACTTCGAACTCATCCACGTTACGTCGCGATTGTTTACCTCTCTATGGCACAATTCAAATTTGGAAAATGTGAATTAAAAATTAGAGTTTAATTATTCAAGTGAGGCGCTAATGAATAATAGAACAATCGGTCAAGATGACATTCAATTTTTACGGAATCGAATCGAGTGCGTTTGTCGTGTGCGAAGACATCGCAGCGTTACGCGGAGTTTTGAGGTTATGTTGATTTGAGTTCGAGATTTACTTCGAAAATTGGGAACATATTCGGTAAGTTTTTGTCTTAAAACGCGATTAAGCCGAATTTTGTTATCTAGTTATCTCGCGTTGTTTATTTATCGCGATGGGGCGTCCTGAGATCTAACTCAGATTTAATCAAGAGTTGCATTTCTGTCTTCTATAAATATAATTATTGTGTTTAAAGTGTTAAATTATAAATAAATAACGTGTAGTGGATATGACGAAAATCTGAATAGTATTTTTAGCCTAGACCTTCATGTTTTTACTGCACATTTGTTTGTGGTTTTTGCACAATGAGTTACGCATTTGAACTAAGGAAAATTTGATTATTTCGTAAGTAAAATTGTATTTTTTTTTAAGTGCAGGTTCAGCTGAAAGTGTATTATTAAGAATCGCGTTTTAAAAAAATGTATTCTGCAGTGTTTTAACCAGTTTGGCTTTGTGATTATTAATTGCTAATTCAATCGCAAAATACGTACAAGCTAATGTTTTTCACTAGTTTATCCTCAAGTGTTATGAAAATTTAGGTCGCCAGCTACATGTAAGTTATAATTTTAATCCAGTGGACAACAAAACGTATCAAAGTTGTGAATATCGCGAAGTTTTACAGTGTTTGTTACACACGCGTCACTTTCAAAAAACGAACTAAATGCGGAAACAATGCACCATTTTTTTGGTTATGTTATAAAATTGTGTAATAAAACTCACTTAGTTCGATCTGCCTGTATAATTTGCTGCTTCTGATCGTCGAATTACTTGTTGCGGTATTAGTAATTATTACCGTTGTCGCGCTTTAATTCTGTGACCTCGTCTTACGAATATTCGGACTTGGACGCGCGCCGAATCATTTCATTCACAGCCGTTGATTTGATAATCCCCGAGATGGAGAATGTATAAATTTTTAATGATGATTGTTAAGAAACGCCTCTAGATGCACCAATAGACCTGAGGATGGACGGTACCCACCAAAACAATGACCAAAACTTAGATCAAATTGGAGGTTAGGTGCAAGCGCATAGATCATAGAACTGTAAAATATAAAACATAGACGATGACAATAAGAATAGAGTCATAGATATATTGTTCATGGTGAACTCTTATTGACCGGAAATATTATGTTTTTTTAATTTTATATAACATTTCTTCGGCCCAGTTTGGAAATATTTAAATTTTTATTGTTCGTTGACAATATTCTAAACAGTTTTTGAAATATGACTACTTGATATTTAAATTTATTTAAAAACGTCACCTCATGACAGTTGACAAAATAAGAGGTTAGTTTATTTTACATAGAATCATAGATAGTAAATTCAAAACTATTATTTGATACCTGCGATATTTTTTTTCTTTTTTTAAGTTAACAGAATCGACAACGTCAGAATTTATGGGATTATAATACATAAAAAATAAAAAATAGGTTTTAGAAATAAAAACAAAGTCAGTAAATTCAAAACTATCACTCCGAATTTTCTGTTTTTTGAGGTTAACAAAGTGACAGCCAAAGCTTCATAGAGCTTCATATAGAAATATAAAACATAGATAAGAGATAAAATCATAGAAAGCATACTTAAAACTTAAAATTTCAAGTAAATATGGAAAACTTTGAAATTAAATCCCGAATGTAAAAAAATCGCAATTTTTAAAAATTCAAAATTTTAAAAAGTCGACATTTTCGGGTTAAAGTCGACATACTCAAGTTAAATTGGACATATTCAAGTTAAAGTCGACATATTCGAGTTAGAGTCGACATATTCAAGTTAGAGTCGACATATTCAAGTTAGAGTCAACATTTTCAGGTTGAAATCCAAATTTTGGAAAAAGATTCTTACAATTTAAAAAAATTCTAGTCATTTCTGATTTAAAGATGAGGTTTCGGGGGAAAAAAATAAAATTTTGAGTGTTAACGTATTGTAATTGTGAAACAAAATTTACAAATGTAAACCAAAAAATCGAAAATATTTTTTTACGTAATCCAAATTTTTTAAGGTCTTTGGAGTTTTTTAGAAATTCCTCCCTTTGAAATTTTAAGTGTGCACTATCAATTTAATTATTTTTTAAGTTAAATTTTGAAACAAACAGAAAACAATGTAATTCTAAAATTTAAGTCCCAATTAAACAAAAGTTGTAATTTTAAAAAATATGAACTTTTGTAAAAAGCTATTCTTGGCGCAGGTTACAAATTCCGAACGCTTGGACCAGTTGTCGTGCGTCCGCTTCATTATACAATCTTCATTTAGATATTTTTTATTTCCGCATCGTCTTACTCAAGTGAATTGTCATTAATTGCCATGGACTGTCGAGTGGTATTCAATTGAAAAAAAAAACGGAATTCCTCAAATTAGATCCGATTACGATCCATCTTTGTTTATCCTCAAAAAAATCGAACAATTCGCGCGGGAGCATGCGTTCGATAAATGGGATATTGTCATTGGTCCGGCAAAGGTCATCAGATTATCACGCTAGCGCCGCATTGGTCAATTCTGAACATACCACATGGAGGTGATTGATGGTAACGTGCGATTGAGATGAGTCTTGATTCAATTTTTTTTTGAACGTGGAAGTTTTAAGTTCGCGTTTTGGGCGATGTGTGATCACCGTTGCCAACAGATAGAAATTAACGTTACAGAGACGGAATACTCTGTATTGTTTTCAGCTGCAGTATGCCATCATGATCGAGGTTTGACATTTTTATCGAGCCATTTAGACGTTTGAAATAAATGTAAAAGAAAATAGTTTTTGGTCGCCTTGTGCGCTAATTATTTCAACTCGTTCCGTTATTTGTCGTAACTATGGGGTGATTAAAGAAATTGTGGCTTTGAATTGTCTGAATTGGAATGAATGTGAGGAGGTTTTGAATAACCATAAAGGTAGAAAATAAAGCTTTTGTACGTAATGTTAGCTTATTATTTCTATTTCCTTATTTTACCTATCATTTCCTTGCTACAGGATGATGAATTATAACCAGACCTGGGATGCATATCAGGTTCAAAATAATCGCGTATAGGGATACAACGATATGTCGGCTCGACCGATATTATCGATAACATCGAAGCAAAAATATCGATATTTATATCGATCGACCGATATTATCGATAATATCGAAGCAAAAATATCGATATTGCCCGATAGTCGATAACAATTGTCCAATCGTCGTCAATGATGGATAGAAATATGGAGATCGAGGTACCTTTTTTCGTAGGTCACCAAAAATAATTTGCCCAAAATACGTAAACATTTCTAACAGTGGAGCCTGTTTATAAATTTTTTTGTTCATTTCCAAAGTATCGATTATCGATAAAAAAAATTTCGATATTATCGATTATCGATATTTGCTGTAAGAATTTATATCGATATTACAATTAATTTGCATCCCTAATCGCGTAGTAAAGTAGAAAATGAAGCGTTTTTGTTTTGTTCGTCGAAGTCGAAATTTTGAAAACTCGAAACTTTCAAAAAATCAGAATTATATAAAGTCAAAATTTTGAAAGAGTCGAAATATTCATAAAATTGAAATTTGCAAAAAAAAGTCGAAAGGTCCAAAAAGCCGAAATTTTCAAAATAAGTAGAAATGTACAAAAATAGGCAAAAATTTTGAGAAAAAGGGGGAAATTTTTAAAGTCAATCAAAATTTTGACAAAAGTTGACATTTTGATAAAGACTCTGAATTTTGAAAATGAGTCCAAATTTTGAGAAAAATATTTTGAAAAAGCAAATAGAAATTTTGATATTTTCAAAAAGTCAGAAATGTTGATAAAAAATTGATACAATTTATGTCTTCCCAATTACTGGATTGGAACGTAGGAGAAATTTGAGTTCAAAAAATGTGTCCATTTTGCTAACTTTTCCAAATATCCAACTGTAGGGTGATTCATAAACTAAGACCAGAAACCGCGATGAATTTCAAAAGTTTTAGAATAATAAGGAAGATGGAAAATAAATAATTTGAAAGAAATAAAGAATTTTTGTGTATATTATTTCTTAAAAAGAATACTCCCTTAACAATTAGTATGAATACCAAACGATTTGTATAACTTATGAAGGTAGAAAGTTAATGCTATTCTTGATCATCTCGTATTTCAACTACGCTGCAACATCTGCCCAATAACTCAGATATTCGAGAATAGTGTCCAGAAAAGCTGGAAAGCGTAAATAAAAATTTCCAATCCGATTATTTAATCACTTATCTCTTCTTCCTTACGTTGCTGAAATATAAACTGGTTACAAAACAGAGTTTAAAGATTCGATTGCCAAATCGCCGCGAATTGAAAACAATATCTGGACGAACTCCCGCTCTCGCGTGATAAGACAACAACAAAAAAAACAAGCTCTTTATTTTGTTCGTGGTTCGTGGCATTCTTCGTCCTACCGCGACGGAAATATCACTGAAAGGATAAAAGATTTTGCGAGGAGTTAAGCGAAGGTCAAGTCTATCACTTGATTAAAACATGTAAATGGAGATATTGCAAGACATCCTTATCAAAATCAGCTGTTTTACTCGTTGTACGGATCATATAATTGATTTCATTCGTTACGCGTCTTTTTATATATTAAATTTAGTCCAACGCCGACGATGTATCTCGAATGTTTCTCACTTTAATAGCAGCCGCGATTACCTGTTTTTTCACCTTGTGTACGTCTTATTTCTTGAGTTGGCTTAGAGGATTAAGTAACAATACAGGTAAAGTTATTTTTAATGCTGTTGACATTGGTTAAAAAATAGAAGAGGTTCGAAGACTCTGTAAAACTTTGCGACAATTTTTAAGTAGAGATACGGGATTTTGGTCTTTAAGGAAGAATCTTTAGGAAAGAGTCTTTAAGAAGATAAATTCCCAAGATTTGGTCTTTAACGAATCCTAAGGAATCTTCCTTAGAAGATTCTTTAGGAAAGAATGTTTAGGAAATAGTCTTTAAGAAGATAAATTGCCGAGATTTTTAAATAATTGAAACTAATTATTTTCTGTTTCGCACGCAGGTAATCCGCAAAGCTCCGAAGGAATTTCCAAATCGACGGAGTCAGCGACCAAAGAAGAACACAAAAGCGAAAACAAGCGATACGCCAAAATGACCGAGAAAAGAGAGGAAAACGGCGTCGTGTTCACGTTGGGGGACATACCGGAACATTCAGAGGCCGACCACACCGAATACGCGTCACAGAACGGCGACGTCAGCCCCTCCGATCTCACCACCAGCGGCAGCTTCTTGACCACCGACGCCCAAAAGAACTTGATGGAGAAAAGGAAGAGGCTCAAGTAAGTTGATTAGTCGACATCCATTTTAAAAAATGAGTTCTACTTTTGCTACTTTTTTAAATTTTTTGCGTGAGATGAATTGGGAGAATTTTAAAAATGGTCAGATCTTTCAATGTTGTATGATGGTGAAGATGATGATAGTAAAGTTGATGAGGATGATGATGATGAGGATGTGAATGATGATGAAGAGGATGAGATGTGGATGAGGATGAGGGTGGTGATAAAAGGATGATGATGATGATGATATGATGATGTTGATGTTGCTGATGTTAATGATGTTGGTGTAAATGATGATGAAGAGGATGATGATAATGATCTTGATATTGATGAAGATAAGGCTGATGATGAAGAGGATGAGGGTGATGATGAGGATGATGTTGATGTTAGTAATTATGATGAGAATGTGGGTAATTATGAAGAGAATGTTGAGGATGATGTAGATGATAATGATGATGACGATGATGTTGACGAGGACGATGATAATGATGATGACGATGAGATATGATTATGATAACAATGAAATGATGATGATGTGGTGATGATGATGTTGTTGATGTTAATGATGACGGTGTTAATAATGATGATGACAATGATGATGATAAGATGATGATGAAATGACGACGACGATGATGATGACGATGAGATGATGATAACGATTAGATGATGATGATTATGAGATGGTGATGATGATGATGATGTTGGTGTTAATGATGTGATGTTAATAAGGATGATGATGAAGAGTATCATGATGAGCATGATGATGAGATAGTGATGATGATGATAATGAGATGGTGATGATGATAAGATGATGATGATGAGATTATGGCGGTGACATGATGATGATGATAATGAGATGGTGATGATGGTGATGTTAATGATGTTGGTGTTAATAATGATGATGAGAATGATGATGATAAGATGATGGTGATGATGATGAGAAGATGATGGTGATGATGATGAGAAGATGATGGTGATAATAATGAAAAGATGATAATGATGATGATGAGAATGAGATGATGATGGTGAGATGACGATGATGATGTGATGGTAATAGTGATAATGATGAAGAGCATGAGGAGTATGAGGATAATGATGATAAGAAGATGATGGTGATGATGATGAGAAGATGATGATTATGATGAGAACATGATGATGATGATGAGATGATGATCGTGAGATGATGATGATGAGATGGTAATGATGATGAGATGATGATGATAATGATGATGGTGAGATGGAGATGATGATGTTGATGTTAATCATGATGATGATAAAAAGATGATGATGATGAGAAGATGATGATGATGAGAAGATGATGATGATGATGATGAGATGACGATTGTGAGATGATGATGATGAGAAGATGATGATGAGATGATGATGGTGAGATGATGATGATGAGATGATGATGATGAGATGGTGATGATGATGTGATGGTGATGATGATCATGATGTTTATGTTAATGATGTTGGTGTTAATAATGATGATGAAGAGCATGAGGAGTATGAGGATGATGATGATAAGAAGATGATGGTGATGATAATGATTATGATGAGAAGATGATGATGATGATGAGATGATTATGATGATGATGAGATGATTATGATGATGATGAGATGATGATGGTGAGATGATGATGATGATAAGATGGTAATGAAGATGAGATGATGATGATGATGTTGATGTTAATGATGTTGGTGTTAATCATGATGATGAAGAGTATGAGGATGATGATGATGATGAGAAGATGATGATGGTAAGGTAATGATGATGACATGGTGATGATGATTTGATGGTGATGGTGATGATGATGTTGATGTTAATGATGTTCGTGTTAATAATGATGATGAAGAGCATGACGAGTATGATGATGATGATGATGATGATGAAAAGATGATGGTGATGATGAGATGATGATGATGATGATGATGAGATTATGGCGGTGAGATGATGATGGTGATGATGATGAGATGATGATGAGATGATGATCGTGAGATGATGATCGTGAGATGATGATCGTGAGATGATGATGATGATGATGATGAGATTATGGCGGTGAGATGATGATGATGAGATGGTGATGATGATAATGATGAGATGATGATGAGATGATGATGATGATGATGAGATGGTAATGATGATGAGATGATGATGATGATGTTGATGTTAATCATGATGATGATGATGAGATAATGATGGTGAGATGATGATGATGATGAGAAGATGATGATGAGATGATGATGGTGAGATGATGATGATAAGATGATAATGATGAGATGGTGATGACGATGTGATGGTGATGGTGATGATGATCATGATGATGTTGATCTTAATGATGTTGGTGTTAATAATGATGATGAAGAGCATGAGGAGTATGAGGATGATGATGATGATGAGAAGATGATGGTGATGATAATGATTATGATGGGAAGATGATGAGATTTTGATGAGATGATGATGATGAGATGATGATGATGATGATGGTGAGATTGAGATGATGATGATGATGATGTTGAGATTGAGATGATGATGATGATGTTGATGTTAATGATGTTGGTGTTAATCATGATGATGAAGAGTATGATGATGATGATGATGAGAAGATGATGATGATGAGATGATGATGGTGAGATGGTGATGCGATGGTGATGATGATGTTGATGTTAATGATGATGATAAAGAGCATGAGGAGTATGAGGATGATGATGATGATGAAAAGATGATAGTGATAATGATGAGAAGATGATGATTATGATGAGAAGGTGATGATGATGAGATGATGGCGGTGAGATGATGATGAGATGGTGATAATGATGATGATGTTGTTGATGTTGATGTTAATGATGTTCATGTTAATAATTATGATGAAGAGCATGAGGAGTATGATGATGATGATGAAAAGATGATGGTGATGATGAGAAGATGATGATGATGATGGTGATGAGATTATGGCGGTGAGATAATGATGATGAGATGGGGATGATGATGATGATGATGTTAATGTTAATAATGATGATGAAGAGCATGAGGAGTATGAGGATAATGATGATGAGATGATGATGATGAGATTATGGTGGTGAGATGATGATGATGAGATGGTGATGATGTTGAGATGATGATGATGTTGAGATGATGATGATGATGATGATGATGATGATGGTGGTGAGATGATGATGATGATGATGATGAGGATGATGATGAGGGTGATGATGAGGATGATGATGTTATTGATTATGTTGATGAGAATGATGAGGATGAAAAGGATGATTATAATGATTATGAGAAGGATGATGATGATATGATTAGAATTTCTTAGAAAAAGGCTTAGAGGATAGAGATATGTGAGGAAGAGCGGGAGAGAAGAAAGGGGGAAAGGGGGTTAGGAAGAGTGAGAGAAAGAGAAAACAGAGAGAGTGTTTGAAAAAGATAGAAATGACACTAAGAAGAAAGAGTGAATAGAGTAAATGCGAAGAAAATAAGAGAGAGAGAGAGAGAAGGGGAGAAAGAAAAATAGAAAGAGAAAAAAAAGAACAAAACGTCGAATGTCATCCGCGCTTAACGCTGAAAACATTGTTCAAATCGAATCGAAGTCGCCCGAATCCATAACCAACTTGATCGGGCCTCGTACAGTGGCGATTTACGATATTCGCGCATGGTTTTTCCTCTGGTGGCCGTGAAACCACCTGTTGAATTACCCTTTCATCGCACACACACACACGCCGCTCGCTCCCGCTGTCTACCTGTGCGTTGACGTTTGAAACGCCCATTTTTCCGTCAATGATGATTTAACACTCCATTCAGTTTCGAAAGCGTCGCGCCGCCGGTCGGAGCTTCCGGTTTGGCTGACTTTCGCACTATCTGATTATATCCTTCGAATGGTATCACTTTCGGGAATCGGAGTATTTAATTTCGTTGCAATTCGAGTGCGAACGATGTGCCTTAAGGGAATGGAGTGTGTTTTTAGGTTAGAAAAAGTCGCGTAGCTGTTTTAGATTTCCGTTTTCATACGATGAGAACTTTAACCCATTAATTATGTTTTGTGTGCTTGTTTGGTGTGTTATTTGTCTAATTTAATAAATTCAATATTTACATTTCTTATATTTGCAATAAATCTGCTTATCTTTGTTTATAAGGTTGCCGCGTAGTCTAACCGTTTCGATTTAGTCGTACTCCATAATGTATGAACAATTGAACAAACAACGGCATCCTTGGATTCTAATAGAAAGTAATTTTTTTTTAATACGAGAAATGCTGGAAGCTTGCACGTAATTTTCAAACGACGTCAGTTAAAATGAATAATTAACGATGGATTTATTCTGTTTTCGTTTAGTTTAATTTGAACACGTTTTAAAAAAATATTGACTTTTTCATTTTCAATTTTTCTAAAAATGTGACTTCTGAAAATGTCACTTCATGGCGGATTCAGGGACACTATCCGTATAAAACCACCCAAGAAACCTACAGAGCTTATGAGAGCATCCGTTTCCCGTTTAGGGCATAGTTGATAACGCGTGATGGTCCCTCGAAATCACTCACAGGCGCCTAAAGAAGTTTTCACTTCAAAAAAAAGAAAACTTAAGTTCGAATGATACTCGTTTGGAGAAAACAGTGAAGATTTCGAAATCGACTAATATCAAAATGTAGAACGAAATTAAAAAACAATTAAACTCTTAGAAGTCTTGAAATGTTGGGTTAAGAATAGAAAGTTAGAAACAAATGAAGATTTGGTCACGTGTGAAAAAAAGTTGTTTCCAGACTAATTTCAAGTTAATTTTCTGGAGCATTCTCGCTTCGTTCGTCGCCCAAATTTGACATTCCAATTTTGTTCTAAATTTCAGTTCAAATCTTACACAGACTTTTGTTCAAATTTTTTGTTTCGAATGGAATTTTTTATCCAAACCATTTCTATATCGAAGTGGTCTCGATATTTCAATATTTGTTGCGCGGATAATAACATTCAATTTATTTTACTGTAAATTTCCAAATTATTCCCAAAATAGTACCATTAGTGGTTCACCTTAAACTATAAATTATTCTGGTAATACCTACGATCGTTAATATGCAATAAACAAAAGCGAAATCAACTGGACTTTGGATCTGGGGGCAACAATTTATCGGACTTGAAAAGAACTACGCAAGAGGTAGATTGCTTGAGTAATAAGGTCATTGGATGCAACGCCTCCTTGATAGGAAAGAAACTGAGGACTTCGAAAAAAATAACAAGCTTTAAACTTTCGCTGTAGATTCCAAAATAAAAAATAAATCTAGCCACACCTAATGAATATTTTTAATAATTTCCAGATGATATAACTGGGATTTGTTAAATTTTTGAGGAGGCATTTGTATTACCTAATGCGAAAGCAAACAGATGGAACGATAGATGTATTACAAACACACACATGTTGTTTCATCAAAAGTCAAACGTGAGCACAAAAGTGTGTTAATTTTTCCCAGAGATTAGTTTTTCCAAATAATAATATTATGACACGAATATACATGAAAAGCATCAGCCTGCGATATTATAAAACATTTGGAAGATGCTTACACTCAATTATTTTTCACACTTACTTTTTAAAAACCCCTTGTACTCAAAACAGACGTCCATCTACTTTATACGTTCGCAAAAGACTAATCATGTTGTAAGAAATTCCATAAAACCTTTAATTGAATGACGAAAAAGTCTAATAAATATTCATAATTTGTTTGTTTCTGTTTCAATACAAGTTTTTTCCTAATTAGATACGTATGTAAATGCGATTTTTATAAACCAATTATAGACCTAAACGTAGCACACAAAACATTAACATCACGAAACTTCAGTTAATCGTTTAGCTTCCCATCGCAAACAACTCCAAACAACCTCAACCTATGAAATCGTTCTCGACAACATTCTGGAAATTCGTCGGTTACGACCATAGACAAAATCACGCGGAGTGCCCTCCAGATAATTACGAAGCGGTTTCCAACGGACCAAATCTGGATAATACGGTGGCGACCACGGGACTTAACAGTTCCGAATTAAACGGCGACGATACGGTCAAGAAAAAATCGACTGCCGATCGATATAAAAAACGATCAGTCGATACCCGAGGACGCCGTGCCCAATTTCAATATACCACAATTAGTGTTGAATTTCGACAGCGACGATTTAATCATGTTGAACGCGAAGGCGGGAAGGCGTAGCAGCAAGCGTTTCGTCATCGGGGATTTCACCGATGATAATTCGGGAGCGACGACGCCGGCGACTACGCCGTCCGGCTCCGAATGTAACTTTCCCCAGAGCGTCGAATGGCTCAAGGCGTCTAGCAGATTGCAAGTCGGGAAAACTTTAACGTAAGTTCGTCAGTCACGCGATGCGGTTTAGGTCTCTATGTAGCTGACCAAGCTGACCAGTTAATGGTGGATCAAAGCTGACAAGTTGGAAATATTTACAGCATCCCACCATATTGATGAATCCAAAGCAGACCGAAACTGTAAATATTTTCAACTTTTAGCACGCTCGACTGTTTTATAACAGAATATTTAATTGATACTACTGTCTATGTTCCAAATGTTCACGTATTTTTAAAGATTTTAATTAACCTCTTTGAAAATTGTACGTTTTTTACTTTTTCTTCAAAATTTTTGACTTTTTCGCGACTTTTCGAGTGAAAAATTCGCCCCTTTTGAAAAAGTCGGCGTTTTTTCAAAATTTCAACCTTTTCAAATTTTAATTGTTTCTCAAGACTTCTGACTTTTTTTAAAAACGACTATTTTTCGAAATTTCGCCTTTTGCAAAATTAACTTTTTTAAAAATAATTTTTTTTTTATTTTTAAAAAATAAAATTTTTTGAAAATGTCGATTTTTTTGAAATTTCAACTTTTTTGAAAATTTTGTTTTTCTAAGGACTGTTGAAAATTTCACTTTTTTTAAATTTCGACCTTTTGAAGTTTCCACTTTTTAGTAAATCGGACTGTTTTTTAAAGAAACCGACTTTTTTGGAAATTTCAATTTTTGGAATATTTTGATAAACAATCATCGACATTTTTAAAAATTTTGATATTTTATTTTGGATTTCGACTCTTGAAAATTTCGACTTTAAAAATTTCAGTTTTATTTTATAATTTGGACCAGTTTTCAAAACTTCCACTTTTTTTTTGAAAATGTCTGTTTTTTTTCGAATTTTCACTTTGCTCGAGGTTTTAAATTTCTGAAAATCTCCACTTTTTTTTCCAAAATTTCCTCCTTTAAATATGACTTTTCTTTAAAAAATTCAACTTTTTTGAAAATTTTCTTTTTTTGAACATTTCCTTTTTTGAAAAGTTTCCTTTTTTTGAAAAGTTTTATTTTTTTGAAAATTTCGATTTATTTTAATGATGTTTTTCGCTTTTTCTCGAAGAAAAGTGGGGAGGGGGCAGAGTGAAAGAATGTTGGGTCAAAACAATTTAGGTCTAAAGAAGTGAGAAGATGAATTGTTGATGGAAGTAGTAACTTTGTTGATCGTGTTAAAACCCACTCGTTGTAACTCCAAAATTACTGATCCAATTAAAATGAAAGGAATGGCCAAATTCCTAATTAAAAAATGATTTTTTGGCTAAATTCCTAATTAAAACAAGATTTTTTCCAAAGCTTGGGTATTTCTAGTGCGTGCACAAAAGTGCGTTATTCAATATATAAGCAATTACCTTATCAGTCTATTGTTTAGTGGAACCTGATCGAGTTGAATTTTCACGGCAAGAAGACATTCATCGAAAAAAAATGCGCGAATGTCATAAACTTAATCTATCGTTGCATGGAAATAATCAATGACAGTGACAAGTCGCAATTAGTGGTGTTCAGTACGAAGCTCGTCTAACGATGACATTTGATTCGTTTTGGTATTTCAGCTGCTAGAACCGATAGAAACCCAAATCTAGCAAAATTTTTTGTTTTATGTTCCAGGCCCAGCATGTCACAGGGAACTGTGATGCTGCACAACAGACTACAAGAGAAAGACTTCACAGTGGCAACCCCCGAAGAATTTGTTAAACGCTTTAACGGAACCAAAGTTATAAATAAGGTAAGATTGATCATAACCTGAAACGAGTTATAAACTCACACGATTAGTATCACATCTTAAAATTTGTGCCACCAGTGGCTATTGTCCAGTAGAAAGCAAATGGGGTCAGCTCTGGCAAAGTGTAAGACCAGGAAGTGCGGTCATAAGACCAGGAGTACCTTTAAAAACTACGAATGCAACTTATATATAAAAGCAGAACAATACCAGCTTCGGTTTGAAGGTGTCGTTGGGGTTTTGTTTGGGGGGAGGGGGGAGGGAAGTTATAAATTTTTAGCTGACAAAAGAACTTAATTAAATTTCTATCACTGTTAAAACCATTACTATCAAAACGCAATGGGCATCAAAACCATCACCGTGAAAACCATCACCATCAAAGCACTGTCACCAAAGTGGTCACCATCAAAAAACACCATCACCAAATCCAGCATCATCAAAACCATCACCATCACAACTATCACCAAAAACCATCACCAGCACCATCATCAAAGGTGTCACCATCAGAACCACCACCACCAAAGCCATCATCATCAAAACCAGCACCATCAAAATCATCACCATCAAAAGGACCATCATCAAAGTTGTCACCATCAAAACCACCACCACCACCACCAAAGCTATCATCAAAACCAGCACCATCAAAACCATCATCAAAACCACGACCATCAAAGCTATCATCATCAAAACCATCACTATGAAACCCATTACCATCAAAAAGCACGATTATCATCAAAGTTGTCACCATTAAAATCACCACCAAAGCCATCATCATCAAAACCATCACCATCAAAACCACGACCATCAAAGCTAAGCATCATCAAAACCATTATCGTCAAAACCAGCACCATCAAAACCATCACCATCAAAACCACGACCATCAAAGCTATCATCACCAAAGCCATCACTATTAAACCCATTCCCTTAGAAGCACGATTTTCATCAAAGTTGTCACCATTAAAATCACCACCAAAGCCATCATCATCAAAACCATCACCATCAAAACCACGACCATCAAAGCTAGCATCATCAGAACCATCATTGTCAAAACCAGCACCATCCAAACCATCACCATCAAAAGCACCATCGTCAAAGTTGTCACCATCAAAACCACCACCACCAAAACCATCCTCAAAACCAGGACCATCAAAACCAGCACCATCAAAGTTGTCACCATCAAAACCACGACCATCAAAGCTATCATCATCAAAGCCATCATCATCAAAACCATCACCATCAAAACCACGACCATCAAAGCTATCATCATCAAAGCCATCATCATCAAAACCATCACCATCAAAACCACGACCATCAAAGCCATCATCATCAAAACCATCACCATCAAAACCACGACAATCAAAGCTAGCATCATCAAAATCATCATCGTCAAAACCAGCACCATCAAAACCATTACCATCAAAACCACCATCATCAAAAGCACCATCATCAAAGTTGTCACCATCAAAACCACCATCACCAAAGCCATCATCATCAAAACCAGCACCATCAAAACCATCACCATCAAAAGCACCATCACCAAAATTGTCACTATTAAAACCACCACCACCAAAGCCATTATCAAAACCAGCACTATCAAAACCACGACCATCAAAGCTATCATCACCAAAGCCATCACTATTAAACCCATTACCTTAGAAGCACGATTATCTTCAAAGTTGTCACCATTAAAACCACCACCAAAGCCATCATCATCATAACCATCACCATCAAAACCACGACCATCAAAGCTAGCATCATCAAAACCGTCACCGTCAAAACCAGCACCATCAAAACCATTACCATCAAAAGCACCACCGTTAAAATTATCACCATCAAAACCACCACCATCACCAAAGCCATCCCCAAAACCAGGACCATCAAAACCAGCACCATCAAAACCATCACCATCAAAACCACGACCATCAAAGCTATCATCACCAAAGCCATCACTATTAAACCCATTACCTTAGAAGCACGATTATCATCAAAGTTGTCACCATTAAAACCACCACCAAAGCCATCATCATCAATACCACGACCATCAAAGCTAACATCATCAAAACCATCATCGTCAATGTTGTCACCATTAAAACCACCAAAGCCATCCCCTAAACCAGGACCATCAAAACCAGCACCATCAAAACCATCACCATCAAAACCACGACCATCAAAGCTATCATCACCAAAACCATCACTATCAAACCCATTACCATCAAAAAGCACGATTATCATCAAAATTGTCACCATTAAAACCACCACCAAAACCATCATCATCAAAACCAGCACCATCAAAACCACGACCATCAAAGCTAGCACCATCAAAACCATCATGGTCAAAACCAGCACCATCAAAAGCACCACCGTTAAAGTTGTCACCATCAAAACCACCACTACCAAAGCCATCCTCAAAACCAGGAACATCAAAACCAGCACCATCAAAATCATCACCATCAAAACCATCACCATCAAAACCACGACCATCAAAGCTAGCATCGTCAAAACCAGCACCATCAAAAGCACCATCGTCAATGTTGTCACCATTAAAACCACCACCACCAAAGCCACCCTCAAAACCAGGACCATCAAAACCAGCACCATTAAAACCATCACCATCAAAACCACGACCATCAAAGCTATCATCACCAAAACTATCACTATCAAACCCATTAGCATCAAAAAGCACGATGATCATCAAAGTTGTCACCATTAAAACCACCACCAAAGCCATCATCATCAAAACCATCACCACCAAAACCACGACCATCAAAGCTAGCATCATCAAAACCATCATTGTCAAAACCAGCACCATCAAGACCACCATCATCGAAACCAGCAGCTTCAAAACCATCACCATCAAAACGATCATCATCACAACCACCACCACTAAAAAAAAAATTTGCTTCGAATTTCCTTTGTACGTCCGAAAAAAGCCCACCCAATTGAATTAATTTCCTAACTCCACCATGATTCGGGAAAACACCCCCAATCCCCCCTTAGTAATACTCCCGGGTTTAAAAACGTATTTTGGGAAAGGTTCCAGCAATAGAACGAATATTTTTATTCATCGTTTAGCTACGTAACATTTCTTGATTCATTCTTAGTTTCAAGTGGTTGCTGGTTTCAGATTGTGACTGGTGATTTTTCAGGTTTTAATTGCCAACAACGGAATAGCCGCCGTCAAATGTATGCGGTCAGTGAGACGGTGGTCCTACGAGATGTTCAAAAACGAAAGGGCTGTGAGATTCGTCGTGATGGTTACCCCCGAGGACCTTAAAGCTAACGCCGAGTATATCAAAATGGCGGATCACTACGTTCCTGTTCCGGGTGGCACTAATAATAATAATTATGCCAACGTCGAGCTGATCGTCGATATAGCGGTTAGACTGCAAGTTCAGGTAACTTTTTATAGCTTTCGAGCTTTTTTTTCCAGAATTTCGATTTTTCTAAAATATTTCTCCAAGTTTTATTTTATTTCCGTCTTAAAGTTTAGACTTTTTCTTCGAAAAGTAAACTCGAATTTTTTGACAATTCGATTAACTTTAATTACAAAGTTTGAACTTGGTCAAATGTTGGATCCTAGCGATTTTTTTTTTTTGACTAAATTCTATTTTTTTAAATAAATTTTGAGTGTTATTTTCAGAATTTCGATTTTTCTAAAATATTTTTCGAAGTTTTATTTTATTTCCAGCCTAAAATTTAGACTTTTTCTTTGAAAAGTGAACTCGAAAATTCGGGATTTTTGGACAATTCACTTAACTTTAATTACAAAATTTGGCCTTGGTCAAATGTCGGATCTTAGCGATTTTTTTTTGTATAATTTATATTTTTTGAATACATTTTGAGTGTTTTTTTTCAAAATTTCGATTTTTCTCGAAATTCACTGGCGATTTGTAGGTTCTTACTAAAATCTAGATTTTAATCTAAAATTCTCGAATTTTTTTGCAATTGCTAAAATTTCCACTTCAATCTCGAAATTTACATTGTTGCGAACTCGGAACTTCAGTTTTTTAAATTCTTAGTTTTTTTTTTAGAAATTTTGAGCTTTTTTTCAAAATTGCGACTAACTGACTTTTTTTTATTAATAATTTGACGAACTCATTTCCTTCTTCTGAAAATTCATCGCTCTAAATTTTTGTATTCGATCTGAAATAGTTTCTACTTAAAATTGCTTCTAAATGTAAATTTCTTTTTGTAAATTTCCTTTTTATTTATTTATTTTTTTCACCAAATCGACGTAAAAATTTCAAATTTTCTAAATATTTTGATTTTTTTAATTTGGACTTCATTTGAATTCACTTTGGTTTAAATTTTCACTTTTTCCGAGGTTTTGACTTTTCCCAAAAATGTTCGAGTTTTTTCGAAATTTTGACATGTTTATAGTGTTCTTTTTTTAATTTTTTTTGAAAATTTCGAATTTTTGTAAATTTCAACTTATTTGAAAATTCCAAAAGATTTTGACATTTCCTAGAAATGATAACGAAGGCTTCCACAGCCAGAGTCAGTGCAGGATATACTTCTTCCGGAATTGGACCGTGTCAAAGAACTACTAAAAGTGTTCGCCTCTGGTATGGTGGACATACTGAGTTACCGTGCTCTGATGTTTTAAAATTGGTATTTTCATTCTTTCATTTTTGCATATTCCCTCATATTTTTCTTTTCTTTGTTCCTGAAGAAGCCCCCTACGATGGTGGACGAAAACGTCGAACACTTTTAGTAGTTCTTTGACACGGTCCAATCCCGGAAGTATATCCTATATTTTCCTAGAAGTGTTCAACTTCAAAGCTAAAATGTTTCTTTTTAGGCTGTTTGGGCTGGTTGGGGCCACGCTTCCGAAAACCCTAAATTGCCGGAACTTCTACACAAAAACAACATCGCTTTCATCGGCCCCAATGAAAAGGCGATGTGGGCGTTGGGTGACAAAATTGCATCCTCAATTGTCGCCCAAACGGCCGACGTACCTACACTTCCCTGGTCTGGATCAGGTAAATGTCCTCAGGCGAGGTTTTTTTAAGATCTACCAAAACTAGAAATAATTATTTCCAGCAGACTTGAATTGGTTGATTACATTTCTTGAGTTTGCTAAAATTTTGTCATAGTTTTAAGATATTTATGTCACTTGACACAAACTTTTGCTTAAAAGAGAGATCGGACATGTGGGAAATTCTTAGTTTTGTATTACAGATCAATCAGTTTTATATTACAGATCAAAACATTGGGGAAAGTTTGAAAGTTCATTAAAAAAAAAACATGCTAAAAAGAAGTCAACACATCGACTTCGAAATATTTCCAGATTTAGTGCATTTTCAAGGTTACCTACTAAAGTTTAAATTCCAAATGACTTAATCATCCTAAAAAGGAATTCATTCATTTTATAATTTAACAGGAAAAGCAAAACTAACTTATGACGACCTTTTTCAGATCTAAAGGCTCAATATTCGGGTAAAAAGATCAAAATTTCCTCGGAACTCTTCGCCAAAGGGTGCGTCCAGAACGCAGACGAGGGTTTAGCAGCCGCTTACAAGATAGGCTTTCCAGTTATGATCAAAGCGTCGGAAGGCGGCGGTGGAAAGGGCATTCGGAAGGTGGAATGCGCGGATGATTTCCCAGCCGCGTTCAGACAAGTCCAAACTGAAATACCTGGATCACCAATCTTCGTAATGAAGTTGGCCAAGTGCGCCCGCCATTTGGAAGTACAGTTATTGGCCGATAATTACGGTAAGCCAAATTTACACATCAGTTGCTCGGTTCACAAGACTTTGACATCGAACTGGAGCCTGAAGTCGTCTACTTTTCGTAACATTAAACTCGTCAACTTTTCGTAACATGTTTTCGATTAAGTAAAAATAATGTTTGTCAGGATCACGATAATCATGATACTAACTTCATGATATTGTCGGATGAAAAGTGTAGTTCTTGATTAAATTTTAAATTTTACAGGAAACGCCATTTCTCTCTTCGGGAGAGATTGTTCGATTCAAAGGAGGCATCAGAAAATCATTGAGGAAGCTCCAGCTGTCATCGCTCAAGCTGATGTGTTCGAAGACATGGAGAAAGCCGCAGTTAGATTGGCCAAAATGGTCGGTTATGTTTCCGCCGGAACCGTGGAGTATCTGTACGATACGTCCGGCCATTATTACTTCTTGGAACTAAATCCGAGGTTGCAAGTGGAGCATCCGTGCACGGAGATGGTCTCCGACGTTAATCTACCTGCGGCTCAGCTGCAGGTTTGTTTCTTTTTTGTCAAAACTAAACTAGTTACTAATTTTCATCCTTTAGTTATTTTGTCTTTGATTATATTTAAGAATAGATAATTAAATTTAAAAATGGATGATTAGATTTAAGAACGGAAAGATGCAAGGGTTTGGGTAATTGTCTAGAACGTCGCATCAGTATTAATTTCATTCATATTGATTGACATTTTCTTCGCCAGTTGCTTCTTTCACAAGTTCAGATGTTTAATATGAATGGAATTAACCCAACTTTACAAAGACAGAGAATATCTAAAACAATATTGTCGGCAGCATTTTTTAAAATTTTACTCGTACATAAACTGTTAGGATGCGTTTACATTAGACACTTTATTCCGTACATTTCTCTCTGAGATAGCTGTCAACTATCCTGCGTGAAACTATCAGAGACTTATTTACACAGCTGAGAGTCTCAGATAGCTTCTTTGAAGATAGTTGATATTTAATATATTTTATGTCAGAGAGAAATCTACTAAATGAAGTACTTAGTACAAACCCACCATTATTCATAAAACTGCTGTCATTCATATCAAATTTCAATGGAAATCCAACAAAATATGGAGTATCCTTTGTATTGCATATAAATCTATGTTAAAAAAGAGTCTATGTCTTTGAAATTCTATGATAATGACGAAGCCACGCCCACAGCTTCTCCTATCGCATCCATACCAACCAAATGCACGTCGTCAGCACTCGATAAGGTCTTAATCTTATCAGTTGTGTGCAAGTGATCCACCCCTAGCAAGTAATTCAACCATCGTCTAATACCTTAGCTACAGGGGTCGGCAAACTTTTAAGCTAAAAGAGCCATCCGCAATGAAAAAATTGGTTTCGTGATTTTCAAAGAGCGACAAATTTTTATTTCTGATTTTACATGTTATTTCAAAATTAAATCAGATAAATCAGAGACAGGGAGAGACTCTTTTAACTCCTGTAGTCAAACGAAAACATATTCATCCAAAAAGACCTTTTATTTCTCAAAATTTAGAGACTGAAATACAGAACTTGTCCCCTGAAACCAAGAAAGATTAAAAAACATAACAAAGGTTCCTCAACCTTTTGTGTTTTTTAATCTTTCTTGGTTTCAGGGGACAAGTTCTGTATTTCAATTTTTGAAGATAACGAAGGACCAGGTCCGTTCCATCAAAATTTAGAACTTTATTTCAAAATTTGCCTTTTTCTCGCAAATTCGACCTTTTTAACTCTTTTCTGTATTCGTCTTTTTTTAACTATGTATTTAGACCTTTTTCCATAAATCTTCTCTTCTCAAAACTCGACAGTCTGCTGAAAATGGTAACTTTTTTTTAATTCGACTGGAAGACTCGACTTATTTCTCAAAAATTCATCTTCTGTCGATTTCATTATAAAAAAAGAAAACATTTGGAGATGTTAAATAAAATAATTTTTGAAGATTTCCGAGCTTTTTCTCAAATATTCTTTTTTTCGAAATTTAGATCTATTCCCAAATTTATTTATTTCCAAAATTACATTTGTTTGACTGTTCTAAATTGCGACTTTTTTCTCGAAATTTCTATTCTTTTTAAATTACGTTCTTTTTCCAAATTTCACCATTTCCCCCAAATATTGACTTTTACTGAATATTTAAAGTTTTATTTATTTTCTGGAAATTTCGACCTGTTTCACAAAATTAGGTCTTTCTCGAAATTCCAACTTTTAACTGAAAATTCGACATTTTTTTGGAAGCTGCGATTTTATCGACTGAAATCGCCCGTTTTCGAAATGTTTGACTTTTTCCAAAAATTTGATTTTGTTTTTAAAATTTGACTTCTCTGGGAAATTTTAACCTTTTATTAAACTGGAAGTTTTATCGGCATTTCTTTTTATTTAGAAATTATTTTACCAATTTTCTCAAAATTTGAATTTTTCTGATAATATGAAGTTTTTTATTCGTTTTGTTCTCGAAATTTCAAATTTATTCTCAAAATTTAATTTTCTCTTGGAAATTGCAAATTATTTATTTTCTTCTTCTCTGAAAAACTTCGACTTTTTAAAATTTAAAAAAACTTTTTAGTTTTGTACAATCTCTCTTTTCGAGATTTTACAATCTTTTACAAAATTCAAATTTGCCTAAAAAAATTTAGGTTTTCAAATTTTTTCTGGGATTCAATTTTTCGTGAAAATTCAACCTTTTTTTTTCTAAAATTTTACTTTTTTTTAAGAATTTTTGACAAATTCATATTTTTCGAAATCTCTTTTTTTTTCAGATTTTTCCGGAAATATCAACTTTTATTTCGAATAAAATTCATCTATTTTCAAATCTCAAATTTGATTTTTTTTCTTAAAATTTGGCTTTCTCCGGGAAATTTTGATTTTTTGTGAAAATTTAACACTTCTCGAAATTGGAAGTTTTATCAACATTCTCTTTCCTTTCGAAGTTATTTTACCAATTTTCTTAAAATTCGATTTGTATGAAAATTTGGAGTTATTTTTAATTCGTCTTGTTTTAGAAATTTCAAATTTATTCTCAAAATTTAATTTTCTCTGGAAAATTGCAAATGTTTATCGAAATTTGGAACTTTTCTTAAAATGTTGACTTTTTCTTTGAAATTTTCCCTAAAATTTGACTTTTTTTACTTCTCTGAAAAACTTCGACTTTTTTAAAGTCTGACACTTTTTTAAGCTTCCAGTTTATTTTTACAACTTCTCTTTAATCTGAAAATTTCAAGTTTTTTAAATTCGTTTTGGGTTTCAATCTATTGTCGAAATTCGATTTTTTTTTCAGATATGTTTTCCTTATTTGATAACTTTGGACAAATTCATTTTTTTTAATCATTTTTCCCAATTTTTTTAAATCATTTTTCCCAATTTTTTTCGAAATCTATTTTTCTCTAAATTTGGCTATTTCTGGGAAATCCTCACCTTATTTTAAAGTTAAAAACTGTTCTCGACATTTTCTTGGAATTTTCTTTTAAAATTTACAATTGTTCTCAACATTTGAATTTATCTGAAAATTTGGATTTTTTTAATCGTCTTGTTCTCGAAATTTCAAATTTATTCTCACAATTTTAACTTTCTCTAGAAAATTGTAAATTTTTGTCGAAATTTCGAGCTTTTCTTAAAATTTTGACTTTTTCCTTGAAATTTTTCCTAAAATTTGGCTTTTTTCCTCTTCTCTGAAAAACTTGACCACTTTTTTCAAAATTTCCATTTTAATTAGAAAATTCGATCTCTACTTAAAAATGGAAATTTCGAAATATGAGCGCTTAAACGTAGACTTTTAAATTTTTTATTGTGCATCCAGTATCTCAATTCTTCTTAGTACTCCAAATTTAAATCTTCAATTTTCAGTTTGTCAGTTTAAATTTTAAGAAAAATATCAACATTTTAAATTTTCAAAAAACTAATATCGACTTTTTAAATGAAGTCGAAATTTCAAAAAAAAAGTGGAAATCTTCAGTATAAATCATACTTTTATAAAAAGTCAGAATTTTGATAAAAAAAATCGAAAACTTTAAAGTTGGTCAATATTTTGAAAAAGGTGAGAAATTTTGAAAGTGGAAATTTTGAAAATAAAAGAGAATATTTTGAAATGCTGAGATTTTCAAAGAGTTTGAGAAGATCTAAAAAACTGAGTTTTTTGATGATGCTTATCCAAAATCGATCACAAATTCTCATTTCAACAGTTTTTTCTAAGCTTTCAGTTTATTCTTACAATTTCTCTTTCTGAAATTTTGCAATTTTTCAAAAAATTCAAGATTGTCTAAAAATGTCAGGTTTTTAAATTTGTTTTGGGTTTCAAGTCTATTGTCAAAATTCGACGTTTTCTTTCTAAAATTTTGCCTTTTTTGAGAACTTTCGATAAATTCATTTTTCTTTTCGAAATTTCTCCCTTTTCCCGAATTAGACAAATTCATTTTTGTAATCTGTTCATTTTTCTCAATTTTTTTCGAAATGTCTTCCTGTTTCTCAAAATTTGTTTTTTTCTGGGTAATGTTGACCTTCTTTTAAAGTTCAACACTTCTCGAAATTTTCTCGGAAATTTCTTTCGAAATTATTTTACCAACTTTCTCAAAATTCGAATTTAACTGAAATTTTTTGAGTTTTTTTAATTTGTCTTGTTCTCGAAATTGCAAATTTAGCTTTCTCTGGAAAATTGCAATTTTTTATCGAATTTCGGGTTGTTCTAAACTGCTTCCATGAAAATCTTCCTAAAATTAAACTTTTTTCTTCTTCACTGAAAAACTTCGACTTTTTTAGAGATCGACAATTTTTTCTAAATTTCCAGTTGCTTTTTACAATTGCTCTTTTCGAAATTTTGCTCTATTTCAAAAAATTCAAAATTGTCTAAAAATGTCAGGTTTTTAAATTTGTTTTGGGTTTCAATCTATTGTCAAAATTCGACGTTTTCTTTCTAAAATTTTGCCTTTTTTGAGAACTTTCGATAAATTCATTTTTTTTCGAAATTTCTCCCTTTTCCCGAATTAGACAAATTCATTTTTTTAATCTCTTCATTTTTCCCAATTTTTTTCGAAATGTCCTCCTGTTTCTCAAAATTTGGTTTTTTTCTGGGTAATGTTGACCTTCTTTTAAAGTTCAACACTTCTCGAAATTTTCTCGGAAATTTCTTTCGAAATTATTTTACTAACTTTCTCAAAATTCAAATCTATCTGAAAATTTGGAGTTTTTTTAATTCGTCTTGTTCTCGAAATTGCAAATTTAGCTTTCTCTGGAAAATTGCAATTTTTTATCGAATTTCGAGTTGTTCTAAACTGCTTCCATGAAAATCTTCCTAAAATTAAACTTTTTTCTTCTTCACTGAAAAACTTCGACTTTTTTAGAGATCGACAATTTTTTCTAAATTTCCAGTTGCTTTTTACAATTGCTCTTTTCGAAATTTTGCTCTATTTCAAAAAATTCAAAATTCTCTAAAAATGTCAGGTTTTTAAATTTGTTTTGGGTTTCAATCTATTGTCAAAATTCGACGTTTTCTTTCTAAAATTTTGCCTTTTTTGAGAACTCTCTCTGGAAAATTGCAATTTTTTATCGAATTTCGAGTTGTTCTAAACTTTTTCCATGAAATTCTTCCTATAATTAAACTTTTTTCTTCTTCACTAAAAAACTTCGAGTTTTTGGAGATCGACAATTTTTGCTAAGTTTCCAGTTAATTTTTGCAATTGCTCTTTTTGAAATGTTGCTATATTTCAAAAAATTCAAAATTGTTTAAAAACTTCAGGTTTTTGATTTGTCCTGGGTTTCAATCTGTTGTCGAAATTCTACGTTTTTTGTTTTAAATTTTACTGTTTATTGAGAACTTTTGTTAAATTCCTTTTTCTCAATTTTTTCGAAGTCTTTCTTTGTCTCAAGTTTTTTGAAGTTTTTCTTTTTCTTAATTTTTTTCGAAAACTCTTTTTTCTCAAATTTAGGCTTTTTCTAGAAATTTCAGCTTTTATTTCAAACTTTGATATTTGCCGTTTCTGTAAATTTAAATTTTTTTTCTCACACAAAGTAATTCACCTTTTTTTCCACGAAATCTCAAGATTTTAGAAAATTTACAAATAAAAAAGTAAAAATCATGGAGAAAAATATTTTCTAGTAATTTCAAATTTCATGTGTTTTTTCAAAATGTTAATACAAATCAATCAAAAAATTTCCAAAAAATACTTTTTAAAATCATAACTTTTTATAACAATTTAAGTAAAACGTAAAAATTGCTAGAAACGTATTTTTGAAAATTTCGACTTCTGTAGATCATTTGTTTAATGAGTGTCGCGTGTCTGTCCACTTTTACTTTTATTTATTTATATTTTTAAGGGAATTTAAAGAGCGCATGCGAGCCGGTTTGCCAACCCTTGCCTTAGCTAATATTAATACTAAATCATCATTCTCAAGCTTTCCAATATTTAGATTATGGCTTCTATAGCCAATCTCTTTAGAAATAGAAAAATTAAGTTTAATTTATATTCTACTCAGTGATGCTCTATTTGTAGATTGCCATGGGTTTACCGCTTCACTACATTAAAGACATTCGATTGTTATATGGGGAATCTCCATGGGGTAGCACAGAAATTAATTTTGATCAACCAAGGCATAAACCTCAGCCATGGGGACACGTAATTGCAGCTCGTATAACTTCTGAGAACCCTGACGAAGGTAAGCTTCTTCTTTGGTCGATATAAGTGTAACTGTTTTAAGGGAAAACTGTTGCTAGCAAATTGAGAATATTCATTTTTACGTTGGATGAATTTTTATTCCTTTTGGATGAACTTTTACTCCTTTTGGATGAACTTTTACTCCTTTTGGAGGAACTTTCATTCCTTTTGCACAAACTCTCAGTCTTTTTGGACAAACTCTCACTCCTTTTGGACAAACTTTTACTCTTTGGTCGAACCTTCACTCCTTTTGGATTTAATTAATTTAATACAAATCTTATTAATGCTCTACGATAGTGTTAAGGTTGGCAACTTTAAAAACAAAAACTAAAGCGAAATTCCCAATCACCAAAAGAACCAAACCATGCTATTAAATTCATCAGAGTAAAAATCATACTAAAGTGCTCTTTTTATTAGGATTCAAGCCAAGTTCTGGTACAGTACAAGAGTTGAATTTCCGTTCTTCTAAAAACGTTTGGGGTTACTTTTCGGTGGCGGCCTCCGGTGGATTACACGAGTTTGCCGATTCCCAATTCGGCCATTGTTTCTCCTGGGGCGAAAACAGAGAACAAGCCAGAGAAAACCTGGTGATTGCCCTCAAAGAATTGAGCATTAGAGGCGACTTTAGGACCACAGTGGAATATCTTATTGGTCTGCTCGAAACGAAAAGTTTTCAGGAAAATACAATCGACACCGCTTGGTTGGACATATTGATTTCGGAGAGAGTCCAGTCGGAAAAGCCAGACGTTATGCTAGGGGTGATATGCGGCGCTTTGCATATAGCGGATAAAACAATTGGGACTGCGTTCGAAGAATTTCAAAACTCTTTGGAAAAAGGGACAAATTCAGGCCTCTAATACTTTGACGAATGTCGTGGATGTAGAACTTATTCACGAAGGGTAGGTATTTTAAACAAATCATATTTAAATTAGGAAAGAAGTAGTTCATTAATTGCGAAAAATCGCATTGTATACAATCGCTTCGAGAAAATATCAAAACCGTTAAAATTTACCAAACTTATGTCAAAGGCTCACATTTTTAAATTAACAAAAAAAGTACAGATACTTCTTCCGGGATTGGACTGTGTCAAACAACTACTAAAAGTGTTCGATGTTTCGCCCACCATCGTAGGGGGCTTCTTCAGGAACAAAGAAAAGAAACAATAAATGAAAAGAGGGGAATATAAGGGAATATGCAAAAATGAAAATGCCAATTTTGTGTGTTCGTCGAACACTTTTAGTAGTTTTTTGACACGGTCCAATCCCAGAAGAAGTATATCCTGTACTGACTCTGGCCGTGGAAGCCTTCGTTATCATAACAAAAAAGGCAATCACGCAAACATGTATACGATGCTTGCGTTCATTACGACTCGCCTATGGCACCTGAATAATTTTCATATTCTAGACTTAATAGTTCGAATCGTTAAAAAGATAAAATTTTGAGATTTCGAACATTTTCAACTTTTCCAAAAATCCGAATTGAAATCACTAAAATAATCAGTAAATCCATTTCTGAAATCACAATTTTTCTAAGTTTAAGTCGCTCGAATTTAAAAGTTCCAAAAATTTGTAACTTTCACCTAAATGAAGTGTATAATAATTGTGATCTCCAACCAATAATTAAATAATTGTTCCCTAAAGTACTCCTAATCTTCTAGAAACAAGTACAAGGTGCAAGCTACCAAAAGCGGCTCCAACACCTACTTCCTCCAAATGAACGGTTCGTTTAAAGAAATCGAAGTCCATAGACTCAGCGATGGCGGTATGCTCCTATCCGTTGACGGTTCCTCATTTACGACATACATGAAAGAAGAAGTTGACCGCTATCGCATAGTTATCGGCAACCAGACGTGCATTTTCGAAAAAGAAAACGATCCATCAGTACTTCGGTCACCTTCTGCGGGTAAACTTATCGGTTTTTTGATCGAAGATGGTGGCCATGTCGAAAAAGGCCAAGCTTACGCCGAAATAGAAGTGATGAAAATGGTTATGACGGTGACTGCCACCGAAACCGGCACTGTATCATACGCTAAGAGACCGGGGGCTATCCTGGAACCGGGAAGTGTTATTGCTAACTTGGAACTGGATGACCCAACATTTGGTCACTAAAGCTCAGCTTTATAAAGTAGGTTTTGATAGTTTTGTAGTCCGAATTATCCATTTCTTATTTGAAGTGGAGATTACTCAATTTGATCATTAAGAACTATTTTGGTTTGAATTTGGTTGGATGAATTGTTTTATTTTAGTCACTCGTTTTTAGTAAAAAAATTCCTTGCGTTGTATGACGGCTGCATGAGAATTATCTTATTTTTTCAAATTTGTTCACAATGCATATTAGGTTAGTTTTTTCCCATGTGTCATTCTTATTGAACCAGTTTTTTTCGCCACCTATCACTCCTAGATTGGTGGTCTTTTGAAGGTTCGCCAAACAATGCAACCAATTTTTTGTTATTTTTTTGGTAAAACAGACTGGTTCTTGGTTATCTTCAAAAATTAAAATACAAATCTTGTCCCCTGAAACCAAGGAAGATTAAAAAACATAAAAGAGGTTGCTCTTAAAGCACAAGAAAAATTAAAAAACAACTGAGGTTGCTCTTGAGCACAAGAAAGATTAAAAAACAACAAGAGGTGGCTCTTAAGAGCAACCTCTGTTGTGTTTTTTTAATCTTTCTTGGTTTCAGGGGACAATGTTTGTATTTCAATTTTTGAAGACAACCAAGGACCAGTCCGTTCCACCAAAAAAAAACCGGAAGTAATGACCTAACATTTTCTTCAGGGCCCCTTCCCCGAGTTGGAGGTATCAGTTGGAGTCGCATCAGAGAAGTTGAATCACGTCCACATCTCCTACAAATCGATTTTAGAAAACACTCTAGCCGGCTACTGTCTCCCCGAGCCCTATCATACCGCCCGCATGCGGGAAACCATCGAAAAATTCATGTCTAGCTTAAGGGATCCGAGTTTACCCCTTTTGGAGTTGCAGGAAGTCATGGCTACGATCTCCGGTCGTGTACCTATCGTCGTTGAGAAAAAAATCAGACGACTTATGGCGCTATACGAGCGTAATATAACGTCAGTATTGGCGCAGTTCCCGAGCCAGCAAATCGCCGGTGTGATCGACAGTCACGCGGCTACTATGGCCAAGAGGGCAGAACGGGATGGATTCTTTTTGGCTACACAAGGTTATTTAATTTTTAGATTTTTGTAAAATGAATTTCATAACAAAAAAGCCTGACAACTTTTCAATATTTCGTCTTAAAACAAAATCGTGTACAATATAATGATATATGATCGAGAGTAGTGGGTTACGTTCATGATTCAGTTACATTTAATATAATTTTAAATCAATTTCTGACAGAAATGATATTTAAGCAAAGAATAACATAAAGGCGCGCTGTCCTAACTCCATCTATCTATTTTCTGTCTATATTAAGTAAAGAATTAAGACATAAAATGTCCCAGAAAATCAAAATCCAATTTTTTCTGAAGATGTATCCAACTGAGAAGAATGCTTCAATTAGCATGTAGCGAAAATGTTTGCCTAATAAACACTTAAAAGTCAGTTACAAGTCACCCAATGGAGGTTTACTCTCTTGGATACTTATACGACTAACTAGGAAGTATATACAACCACCGTACCATACTGATGAGGCCAAGAAAGGCCGAAACTAGTGTATGATTGCGGTTGTACATATTTTCAATTTTAAGCACGTTTAACTGTTTAATTACAGAACATTTAATTGGTTATTTGTCATGTATCCAATTGTTACTTATTTTAATTCCTTTCAGGTATCGTTCAACTAGTACAAAGATACAGGAACGGAATAAGAGGGAGAATGAAGGCAGCCGTTCCAAGATCCTGCTGAAGCAGTACTATGAAGTCGAGAGCCAATTTCAGCAGGGCAGCTACGACAAATGCGTCGCTTTATTACGGGATAAACACAAGGATGACATGTCAGCCGTTTCCTCCATTATATTTTCACACAGTCAGGTGCGTTTTATTGAAGAAGCAAGTTTCCAAAAGGAAGAATCAGTCAAGTTGCTGTTCCATTAATTTTAACTGAATTCAGGAACCAACAAACTAGAAACGAATTTTCTCAGAGACTGATAACGTTGTCTATGGCTTCGGTCAAATTTGTTTAGTTCATACATTCAGTCATAAACTCAGAATTTCAATGTTTTCTTCGAAGTTTCGCTTTTAAAGTAGACAGGTGAGAATTTTTCAGAAGTTCTTATTTTGACTTTTTTTTAAATCTTTTATTGTCGACTCTTTTTAAATCTTTTATTGTCGACTTTTTTTAACTTAATTTCTAGTTTTTTAATTCAGCTTTTTTTCTAAAAAGTGCCCGAAAAAACCAGCCTTTTGTTCAAAATTTTTAGTTTTCAATGCTTTAGGGGCATAATTCCGAATTTTTTATTACTATGACAGGAAATTTGAAATTTTATGACCAACAACCCAATTTGGTGGTTTTCGAGGAATGCTGTTGTATTATTTTTGTACTCGCATGAGGGTGCACTTGGAATGGATCTTAGAATTGAATTCTATCATTTTTATGTGTTAATAGCAAGGAGAAAGTAGAGAAGGAAGTAAATTTAAGCAGAATGCCTCACTATTGTACCCAGCTGTGTTCTAAATCAAAGTTTGATTTCCAGGTAGCAAAAAAGAATCTCCTCGTTACAATGCTAATTGATCATTTATGGACCAACGAGCCCGGTTTGAGCGACGAGCTTGCCCCAGTTCTAAACGAATTGACATCACTCAATCGCAGCGAACATAGCAGAGTAGCGTTGAGAGCCCGCCAAGTTCTAATAGCTGCCCATCAGCCGGCTTACGAACTCAGACACAATCAAATGGAAAGCATATTTTTATCAGCAGTCGACATGTACGGGCATGAATTCCACCCGGAGAATTTGCACAAGTTGATCGTTTCAGAAACCTCAATTTTCGACATATTACACGACTTCTTTTACCACAGTAATCGGGCTGTTTGCAATGCTGCTTTGGAGGTCTACGTCCGAAGGTGTGTACTCTCCATACGAAACGATGCGATTTCAATGTTTCTAGAATTTTGTTTCCAATTTTACGAAAATTTTAATTTCAAACAATTCTTGAAAAGTCTAATTGTCTTAAAAATAAAGAATAACAAAATATTTCACGGGGTATCATCTATTGTGTTTCTTTTTGGTTTGTTAATAGGGGACATTTCTAATCCTTATTATGTGGAATTCTTGAATATTCATAACGATGATGCTGAAAAGCAAAACCAGGTCCGGTTATAGCAAATATCTATGGAAACATCTTTTTACTTTCGGTAACAAGTTCCACAACTTGGAAGTTCTATAGAAAAAAGAGTCTCCATAGACAGAAGTCCTCACTGTGTCAAGCTGGACCGCACAGAAATTTGCTGTCTCCAACTGTCTAGTATGCCTCAAGAATCTTGTCCTTGGGGGGGATCAATCCTATTAGTTTCTGCGAGCATCTTCCATGATAATACTTGTAAAAAAGAGACAAGTCACCAACCATACGTCTGTGCTCTAAAGTTTCGAGAGAATCGATCAGACTCTCGTCATCAGTTAGGCGAATCGCTCTCCTTCGAATTGAATCCAAGCGTTAATAAAGTTTAATAGTTATGAATGTTAATAGAGGGCCCAAAAGATATAAATAGATGAGATATTACCTCAAAATACAAAGACAGAAAGAGGAAATGTTGGTAATCCAAGCTAAAGAAAAATTATAGAGGACCAAAAGCGAACAAATAGATGATATCTCAAATAAAAAACGTTTTTTATTAGTTTAGATAGTTTTTTTATTCTTTAGTTTAATCGTATTTTTATTTTTTAACTTTGACAACAATGTAGAACTTCCAGGAATTTTTCATCGATAAATTAATTTTAAAACTAGCTTGTTTTTAGGTCCTACACAAGCTACGATATTTCCACCCTTCAACACTTGGAATTAAGTGGGGAGGTCCCCATAGTATATTTCCAATTTACGTTGCCCCCCTCCCATCCAAGCAGATTGGCCAAAGTTGGATGAAATGCGCGAGAGCAGCGAATATGGTCGCCCAAAAATAATAGACACTTTCCACCGTACTGGCGTTATGTCAGCTTTTGAAACCTTGCAACAATTCGAGGAATATTCGGATGAAATATTCGATTTGATTGAAGATTTCTCCAGCGCCGCCTCCATATCCGCCAAAGATTTGATAGCGGTGGAAAGTGGCTCTGAATCGAGAACAAATAGCACCTCGATTAATGTCAGCTTGAACCATCGACCCCAGCATAAAACACCAAGAGGAGGATTGTCTGCAGGAACCGGTTCACATAATGCATATTGGTTAGTTTTTTCCCATGTGTCACTGTTATTGCACCAGTTTTTTTCTCCACCTATCACCCCTTTTGTATCACTAAATTGGTGGTCTTTCGAAGATTCGCCAAACAATGCAATCAATTTTTTGTTATTTATTTATTTTTTTGGTTCAACGGATTGGTCGTTGGTTATTTTCAAAAATTGAAATACAAATTTTGTCCCTTGAAACCAAGAAAGATTAAAAAACACAACAAAGGTAGCTCTAACGCGTTTCAACAGCTAAGCTTTTTTGTTGGTCGCAAAGTTTACAAATCGAGGGACACAAATTATGATTAAAAACTTAAATAGAATCAGATCTAAGAACAAAGGTGGGTTATTGAAATATTTTGATGCTTGGGGCAGTTTCTTTAACCATTCTCGCAGATTTAAACATTTTCCTGGCCCACATTTTTTGGTTAACTAGCAAAAATGAATCAATTATTGTGAAAAGTGCTAAGAAGTTTTAATAAATTTTCTTCTTCACGTTAAAGGGTGCTTGGCACCTTTCGCCCACCAAATAACAACTAAATTTCAGAAAATATGTCCACTTAAAGCATACTTAATGTAACCCCAATCGACACCAAATGATCGATATCCTTCAAAACGTCAGATTCCCACTATTTAAAATATTCAACATTTTATAATACTCTTCATGGTGAACTCTTATTGACCGGAAACATTATGTTTTTTAATTTTATTGAACATTTCTTCGGCTCAGTTTTTATTGTTTGTTAATAAAAATTTAAATATTTCCAAACTGGGCCGAAAGAATGTTAAATAAAATTAAAAAACATTTTATAATACTGTCGCCGTTTCCAGGCATCAAGGACAATGGGGATACAGATGATTCTAACATGAGTAAACTCCTATCGAAATTCTGCGCCAAGTATCGTAAAGAATTAGAAAAACGCCAAATAAGAAGGATAACGTTCGCCGTTTTGAAACACAAGCAATCACCCAAGTACTACACGTTTAGGGCCAGAGATGGTTTCCTAGAAGACAAAATTTATAGACATCTGGAGCCGGCGTGCGCCTTCCAATTGGAACTAAACAGAATGAGGAATTACAACTTGGAAGCTTTACCTACTTCCAACCAGAAAATGCACTTGTATTTGGGTATGTAACACCATTTGCCCTAATTTTAAGTTTTATTGTATGATATTGTAGGTAAAGCAAAAGTGGAAGGTGGACGAGAAGTGACGGATTACAGATTCTTTATTCGAACTATAATTAGACATTCGGATCTTATTACGAAAGAGGCTTCGTTTGAGTATCTCCAGAATGAAGGCGAGCGTGTCCTTTTGGAAGCAATGGATGAGTTGGAGGTGGCGTTCTCGCATCCACACTCGAGGCGGACCGACTGCAATCACATTTTCCTCAATTTTGTCCCATCTGTAATCATGGATGCCGCAAAAGTAAGATTTATTTAATAATAGCTCCCTGGCAGTGCTTTCCAGCGTTATGGGTTTATTTTCTATTGATTTTTCAAAAAATAAGTACACTTTAAACTTTGAGTAAAATTGTGTCCGGAAATTTCGTGTTGTTTGTGAAGTTTTTATTTTTTTCTCCAAATTTCCAATTTTGTTCTCATAATTTCAAAAATTGCATTTTTAACCCAAAATGGGGAGAATATTTTGAATTTTCACAGATTTTTTTAACATTTGCGTTGTATTGTTGAAATTTCATTTTTATCCGAAATTCTGTTTATTACTCGTTCAATTTGTTCGCGGAAATTCGATTTGTTTTTTGTTGAATTTTCGAGATGTGAACTCCAATTTTTCAAAAAAATAATTCGGATTAAAAAACTTCCTGAATGAAACAAGGTTATTTCCGAAATTTAGAATTTAAACCCAAATTTTCAACTTCTAATGTTGAAAAAGTCAAAGAAATTCAGATTTTAACTTTTTCTGAAGTTGTTAAAATTGAATTTTTGACATTTAAGTTAAAGGATTCTAATGCACAGACCAATAGGTGTGAACATTTATTAGATTCGAAGTTTGGAAACCAAAGACCGGTTTCGATCTTGTTAGATCTCGTCAGTTTGGTATATTCCAACTCGAATGCTAACAAATGTTCCGACAAGTAAGTACTAAAGAATTCACGGACGTCAAGCGTGTGACTTCGTACTACCACCTATTGGTCCATAGAGAAACTATGGCCATCGCCAACAATGTCGTATGCAAGTAGAATGCATTTAAGTTAAAAAAGAACTATATTTTTCAAAATCTTGGAATTTCGAATCTTCTAATTTAAAACTTGTGTATTTGGAGGAACATCTTGAAATGTTGGCAACATTGTTACAGATAGAGGAAGCTGTTACGAATATGGTGATGCGTTACGGTCCTCGTCTTTGGAAGTTGCGAGTCTTGCAAGCCGAGCTAAAAATGATCATCAGGACATCACCCACCTCCCAGCCAACGACGATTCGTCTTTGTCTAGCCAATGACAGCGGATATTACTTGGATATCAATATGTACACGGAGGTTGTCGACATTGAAACTGGAATTGTAAGTGATCGAATCATCCATTTATCAGGATTGTACCAAAACGACGATTTCAGATAAGATTCCAAGCTTATGGCAAGAAACAGGGGCCGATGCACGGCCTTCCAATCTCAACACCTTATTTGGCTAAAGACTACTTACAACAGAAGCGCTTCCAGGCGCAATCCGCTGGAACAACATATGTTTATGACTTTCCTGATATGTTTAGACAAATGGTCGATTTATCGTGGAAACAGTACCAAGAGGGCAGCTCTGGTAAGCTTACTAGTCGCTTTAGATGTTATTCACAATTTTACACTATACGCATTGCAGAACCAGTAAAAACACCTGACAAAGTGATGGATATTGTGGAATTAATTTTGGATCCCGAGACGGAAACCAAATTGATTGAACAAAAGCGCGTTCCCTGGGGAAAATAACGTGGGGATGATAGCTTGGCGGATGACGCTGTACACCCCCGAGTATCCCCATGGTCGTGACATTATTGTAATCGCGAACGACATCACGTATTTAATTGGGTCGTTTGGACCTAGGGAAGATAAGGTAAAATTAATTTATTCCCGCTTCGTCCACAACTCATAAATCGGAAAGCTGATAACTTGGTCTACTTTATCAAGGAGATGATTACGTTTTACTAATGGAACTTGCTACTGAAAGGAATTTTCCCCAAAAATTAGGACCTTTCTTGTTTAAGAAGGCGGTTCATCGCCATCTATCTTTGTTTCCGCATCCTACTCGCAGTGCTTTGAAAGCATAATGGGGTTACCCTTTACGAGTGGATTAAATTTAAAAAAAAATACCCCAAACTTGTCAAAAACAATATTTGATCTGCTAAGTTTAATATCTGATTGATCAATTCTTTGAAACTCAGAGGATTTGAAGTTTGAAGTTCAAAGAAAATGCACAACTAAACACATTTTAAAGTCATTTAAATGTTCTGTAATAAAACAGTTGAAAATACAACCAACAACCAAGAAGTTTCCAACCTTAAGTCTAATTTTAAAGTTGTGTCATTTTAGGTGTTTGCGCTGGCGAGTGGAAGAGCCCGCGAGCTGAAGATCCCCCGCATTTACATAGCTGCCAACAGCGGCGCTCGCATCGGCTTAGCTGAAGAAATGAAAAGCATTTTCCGTGTAGCGTTGGTCGATAACAATGACCCGGAGAAAGGGTTCCGGTATCTGTATCTAACACCTGAGGATTACGCCAAAGTCAGTGCCAAGAATTCCGTCCGAGCTACTCTTATTGAAGACGAGGGCGAAAGCAGATACCAAATCACTGATATCATCGGAAAAGACGATGGGTTGGGAGTGGAAAACCTGCGATATGCTGGGTTGATTGCTGGGGAAACTTCGAGGGCTTACGACGAGATTGTTACTATTTCGATGGTGTCATGCAGGGCTATTGGGATTGGGTCGTATTTGGTGCGTTTGGGGCAGAGGTTGATCCAGATTGAGAACTCGACCATCATTTTGACGGGGTATAGCGCTTTGAATAAGGTACAGTCAATCTCAATCCTAAAATCTGTTGAAATTATTATATATTTAAACAATCTCGGATGTGACCAGAAGACTGCTAATGCCTCGTCGCCTGGCAACATCCTCGATTATTATAAATCGTGTAATAATCTCGTTACATTAATAGCTATAATTGATTTATTCTTCATGGTATAATTGATATTAAAAAAAATTGATTATGTTGTAAAGCGAATTTTTTCCATAATAACATTTCTGAAACATTGCGGATTTTTATTTTATCTTTTTCATTGTTAGACACTCTACAAGTAACGTTATTTCTTAGGTGTTAGGACGTCCTGTTTATGCGTCAAATAACCAACTGGGTGGTGTCCAAATTATGTATAATAATGGAACCTCCCATAAGACTGAACAAAGTGATATTGATGGCATTTACACAATTTTAAAATGGCTTTCTTACGTCCCAAAGGTATGCTTATGCCTTTTTTGTTATTTTAAATAGCTTCTAAGTTGTGTATTTTCAGGACAAGTTGTCGCCTTTACCCATTGTACCACCAATAGATCCAATTAACAGGGAAATTGGTTATATCCCAACTAAAGCACCATACGATCCAAGATGGATGCTTGCTGGACGAAAATCTCCTGGTATGTCATTACTTTGTTCATTAGTGGATAATACCAGATCCAATTTTTGAGAGTTAGTAAAACACTTTCCCACTAAAGAGTTTAGCCAAAAATGTTCAAAATATAAAAGTACGTTGAAAATTGTATGCTTTTCGTTGCTATTTCTTAAGCAGAAAAGCTCAAAAACCCCAAGCAATCAACGAGTATATAATTGTCGATCTGTCTTTTAAAGCTAACGAATGGGAAAGTGGCTTTTTTGACAAGGATTCCTGGTCTGAAATTATGCAACCGTGGGCGCAAACAGTCGTAACTGGAAGAGCCAAACTGGGTGGTATACCAGTTGGCGTCATAGCCGTTGAAACGAGAACTGTTGAGGTGAAACTACCAGCGGATCCTGCCAATTTGGATTCGGAAGCAAAGGTAAATATCCTCGCAGATTGTGAGTTGTTTTAAGTTCAGTTATGAGATTTTACAACTAGGGATGCAACATCGTTGAAAAAAGCATCGATGTTTGAACATCGATATTTATTTCAATGAAACATCGATGTCTCAAACATCGGTATTTGATATCGATACATCGATGTTTTTTCCAATATTTTTTAAATTTTTAATTGCAAATTTAAAAAGTCAAAATTAGGAAAGGTGTAAAAAGGAGATCAATTTAAAAAGACATCTTCAAAAATTGAAATACAAACCTTGTCCGTCCCCTGTATTTCAATTTTTGAAGATAACCAAGGACCAGTTCGTTCATTTTTTTGGAAATTTCGAGTTTAATTGAATTTCTACCGAAAATATCAACTTTTCTCGAAATATCGCATCGCCTTTAATCTCAAAATTGCGATTTTTTTCCTAGAAATTCCGAGATTATTTATTTTTTCCACAAAATTCTTGTAGTAAACTTAAAATCTACGTTTTTTGAACCGAAAGCTTAACGTTTTCAAAAAAAGTAGATATTTTGAGATTACAGCCCTACATTTAAAAGTTAAACGCAAAACTTTAAAAATTCCCACTTTCATTTCAAATATTTATAAGAAATGCTCAATAAAAATTCAAGGTTAAATGCTGGATTCGAAGAAAAAGCTCAAATTTCGGGAAAAACCTAACATTTATAAAAATAAAATTCAGTTTAATGCAAAATTTTGGAACTTTGAAAAATAAAAGTATTTTAAAAATGTCAAAGTATTTAAAATGGCCAATATTTTGAAATAGAGTTAAATATTTTAAGGAACTTCGGAAATTCAAAAAAAAAAGTCGAAATTCTGATAAAACTCTTTAAAAGTCAGGCAAAAAATTGTAAAAATACCAAACTTTATAAGTCGGAATTTAAAAAAAAGCGAAGTTTTGAAAAGTTTTCGAATTTGAAAAAAATTTGGATTCGCACTAATTAAAACGAAAAAAAGAATTCAAATTTAAAAAAAAAATTAAAAATTTCGAAATTTTTGAAAAAGTTGAAATTTTAACAGACTTAATTTTGAATAGAATTTTTAATGGTCAAAATTTCCAATAAAAATATTTCCAAAAATGTGGAAATTCTGAACAAAATAGTAAAAAATTTACACAAAATTTTGAAATAATCCAATTTTCAAAAAAAGGGTAAATTTTTGAAGCAGTATTAATTTTATCTGAAGATAAATTGTAATTTTGACCAAAGTCAAGAAAGGTCGACATTTTAAAAAATGGTCAAAATTTCAAACTAGGACAAAATTTGTAAACAATGCTCAAAATTGAAAAAATATTGAAATGTTTAAGAAAAAAAAAAGTCGAAATTTTCAAGACAATTGGAAAATTTCAAAAGATGCTTTTCAAGAAAAATTTAAAAATTTTTATTAAAAAACAAAATTTTCACAAAAGCCAACATTTTTTAAAAGTGGTTTTAATTTAACATAAAAAAAATGTAATTCTGAAAAAGTAAGAATTAAAAAAAAATCGAAATTCTGAAAAATATCTAAAAATTTCAAAAATAGGTTAAATTTTGAAAGAGATTTGAAATAATCCAATTTTCAAAAAAAGGGTAAATTTTTGAAGTAGTATTAATTTCATTTGAAGATAAATTGTAATTTTGACCAAAGTCAAGATTTTTAAGAAAGGTCGACATTTTAAAAAATGGTCAAAATTTCAAACAGGACAAAATTTGGAAACAATACTCAAAATTAAAAAATATTGAAATGTTTAAGAAAAAAGTCGAAATTTTCAAGACAATTGGAAAATTTCAAAAGATGCTTTTTAAGACAAATTTAAAAATTTTTATTAAAAAACAAAATTTTCACAAAAGCCAATATTTTTTAAAAGTGGTTTTAATTTAACATTAAAAAAATGTAATGCTGAAAAAGTAAATTTAAAAAAAATTCGAAACTGAAAAATATCTAAAAATGTCAAAAATAGGTTAAATTAAAAAAACTGTTTTGAAAAAAATCTGCTTTTTTTGAAAATCTTTACTTTGTTCAAAATTATAATTTATTTTCAGATTAAATTAGTACAACTTCAACTTCTTTTTTAAAAATGTTGTCTTAAAATTTTTTACTATTTTTCAAAATTGCAACTCTTTAAAATAACGAATTTTCCAGAATTTCCACATTTTGGAAATCTTTATTCAAAATTTTTACTTTTTATGAAAATGTCAATATTTTTCTAAATTTCGACTATTAAAATTTCTTTTTTAAAAAATGTTGAATTCTTTTGACCAAAATTTTCAAAATTCGATATTTCTTCAAAACCTCGCTTTTCTAAAAATTTCGACTTTTATAAAGTTTGGCATTTTTGCAAAATTTTGTCTGACTTTTAAAAAAGAATTTTATCAAAATTTCGACTTTTTTGAGAAAGTTAAATTTATTGAAAACATTTTTCAAAATTTAGTCTTTATATAAAATTTTTGAAGTTTCTCTTATTTGCATTTAAAAATGTTACCCTTTTTTTAAAATTTCGAACACTTTTTAAAATTCATTTATTTTTCAAAATTCCAAAATTTTGCATTAAAACAAGCTTTCTTTTTATAAATTTTATTTTTTTCTCGAGATTTCAACCATTTTTACAAGATCGGAGTTTAACTTTGAATTTTTGTCGAAAATTCGAGCATTTTTATAAATATTTGGGGTTAAAGTGAGAATTTTTAAAATTTTGAATTTAACTTTTTAATGTTGACGTTTTACGTTTACTTTTTTTGAAAATGTTAATCTTCAAATCTAATCTTTAGTTCAAAAAACGCAGATTTTGAGTTTAAGGTTAATATTTGGGGGGAAAACAAAAAATATATATAGATTTAAATTCCAAAGCAAAATAATTGTCATTTCGTAGCAAATACAACTAATTAAAGAAATTAGGCGCAGAAAACCCATCAATTAACAAAAAATTGTTTAGAAACTTCGAGTTTAAAGGCGAAACATCGATTTCTTTCTCGAATTTTCAAGATAAAAGTCAAAGTTTCGAGTTTACCCCTAGTCGAAATTTCGATATTAAAGTCGACATTTTGAGTTTAATTTTCATGAATTTCTAGAGACAAGTTGAAATTTTGAGATTAAGGGCGAAATTGTGAGAAAGGAGTTGAATTTTCAAGAAAAAAGTCGAAATTTTGAAACTAAAGTCGAAATTTCAATTTTAATCCCGGAACTTTGAGGAAAAAGTTGAAATCTCAACGTTAAACTCGAAGTTTCTAAAAAAAAGTTTTTTCAATTGATATCCTTTCTACACCTTCGTAATTTCGACTTCTTCAATCCGCAATTAAATATTTGAAAAATATCGGAAAAGCATCGATGTATCGTCACCTAATACCGATGTTTGAGACATCGATGTTTGATTAAAAAAATATCGATGTTCAAACATCGATGCTTTTTTGAACGAACGATATTGCATCCCTATTTGCATCTCTATTTACAACTAACTTAGGGTGCAATCGATCACTTTTTGCTAATGCAAGCAAACTAGAATTTTCAAAGTCTCAAATAATGTTATAGAATATCTTTAAAACGTATTAAAAGAATAGGCTACGAAAACAATCAAGTTAAGACATAACTACTGCCTTGAAATGATAACGAGGACTTTCTTTCTCTTAACAGACCGTTTCTCAAGCTGGACAAGTGTGGTTCCCGGATTCCGCCCACTAAAACCGCTCAAGCAATCGAAGATTTCTCCAGGGAAGATTTGCCGTTGATCATATTTGCTAACTGGCGTGGTTTCAGCGGTGGAATGAAAGGTAAACTATGATTTTGTCCTTACTAGAGATAAATTTTGTCTTCCTTCAGACATGTACGACGAAGTCATGAAATTTGGTGCCAAAATCGTTGACGGTCTCCGAAAGTATAAACAACCGATTATCATATACATTCCACCTAATGGGGAACTTAGAGGGGGCGCTTGGGCCGTCGTTGACCCTACTATTAACTTGCGTTACATGGAAATGTACGCTGATCCCGAAAGTAAAGGTGGCGTGTTGGAACCTGAGGGTATCGTCGAAATAAAATTCCGTTTGAAAGATCAACTGAAGGCGATGCATAGGAATGACTCGGAGTTGAAAAAACTGGATAAACAACTGAAAGATTACATGGACAAAGTACCCCCTCAAAGAGAGAGAGCTTCTAGTATATCTCAACATGTCCACATTGAGAGAGCCAAACCGCAAGAAGTTCTAGATCTGGAACAACAAATAAGCGAAAGGGAGAAACTTTTGGCCCCGTTGTATCACCAGATAGCTGTCCACTTCGCTGACTTGCATGACACGCCTGTTAGAATGTTGGAAAAAGACACTATTAATGTAAGAATTCCTTTTTTGTTCGACTAAAATATAAATAGTAGACTAAAGTATAAATTATTGTAGGATATTGTATCGTGGAAAAAATCTAGACGTACCATATATTGGAGGTTGAGAAGGTTGCTCCTTCAGAACAGAGTTATGAAGATGTTTGAAGAAGTTCAACCCAAGTTAGCCGGTGGTCAAGGTGAGGCGATGCTGCGTAGATGGTTTATTGAAGACCAAGGGGCTGCCGAGGTAAATTCAGGTTTATTTAATGAATGCAATCTAGAATTAAGAGAGAATTTTTACGCGTTTGAGTACTCTTTTTGAGAACAAAATCATCAAAAAATATTGCCAAATTATCTTTTTACCAAAAGTAAAAACTTCTCAGTTGAGGCATATATTTAGACGCACCCAAATTAAACACAATAAATCAGATTTTGCTCTGTTTATTAAAACACTCAAGAGCTCGAGTCCAAACTAATGAATTTTACATACAAGCGACCCTTACATTTTTTTCAGTAAAAATGTAAATCTTTTGCTTGTTGTAAAATACTTTATTTTATTGGGCATACCACAATTAGGTCAAATTATTGCAGAGTTACAAATGGGATAATAACGAAACTGTCGTACACTGGATAGAAAATCAACTCAGTAGGCCCGAAGATCAATCTGTTATTAGCTATAACCTGCACTGCATCAAAAAGGACGCTGTCATAAACCAAATCAAAGAACACCTCGAGGTAAATGCCCACATCTGATTTAAATTCACTGTTTAATCCTCATTTTCTTTTAAGGACTGCCCGGATGTGGCCGTAGATGCAGTAGTGGAAATAATACAGAAGTTAAAAGACCACCAACAGGCGGAAGTTTTTAAACGGGTATTCGCCAAATTTTAGAAAGCTTGTTAGTACATAATGGTGCCTTAGTCATTCCATTTTATTTCCAATAGTTTTTGTACAAAGTGTAGCATTTAATGACAAAAAAAATATCGATGTACAAAGTATTTTTATAAAAGCAAAAATATTTTGGTTTATGTAAAGTTACCAAAATTGTTATTTTACTGCTAAGCAGGTGTTGGTAAACTTTTAAGTCTAATTCGATGACTGTATATATATTTTTAAGATGTGCATGTTATGTAGAAATCAATTTAATTTTCACTTCTGTTAACTGTTATATTATTTATTGCAATACATGTTTTTGTTAATAAAAAACATTAATTATTCATATTTGTTTTATTTCGATAATACAAACACTAAATGAAGGATAAAATGGAAACTTAAAAAGGAATCCAAAGTAAACATGAAATTTTGAGCCAGAGATCTATAAAAATTCTGTACAAATTTCTTGCTTCGAAAATGTCAAGTTTATCCCATTCATATTGATTGATTGATTCGTTTTTCCAGTTGCTTCTTCCACAAGGCCCAATTTTCAGTTACCTTTTTCGTAAAGGATTAGGTAAGTTGGGTTCTTATTTTGACTGATGAAATTTCATTTTTTTCCCAAAAAATGGCATTTCCTTCCCTTGAAATTTACTTTTCTCAAGATTACGACTTAAAACTAAATTAGAAATTAATTGGAATTTTGATTTCATAGAGAACACGCAACTGGGATTGTTATCAGAAATTGCCCATGAGAAGTTTAATAAAAAGCATAAATAAATAAAATACTTTTTTAATAATTAACTCGATAAGTAACTTTACATTTGAACATTTAAACTGCAAATGAACGTGAATATTTAACAAAGAAAAAAAATTAAGAAGCGAGTGCTGGCCTATCATAAAAAAACAACTACATTTAAGTTTTGTAACAAATTCCGATTCCTGAGATTATAAATTCAATAACAAAAACTTATGAAGATATTTAAAGTTAAGGTATATAAAAACGTGTTTTAGAATTTCCTAAATACATAAAAAGTCTAATTTATAAATGAAGTTTTAATCCAATAGCAGCTACACTATGCCTACTCTTTGTCTGCCACAAGCTCCTCCTTTCCCCTTTTTCGCTTCGACAGTAGGCGTTTTGGGTCCCAGGTTGGCCATCTTTATTTCAAACACACTCAAAATTTGCTTACCGATTTCAGCAATATGTGGCTGAAATAAAGAAAATACATAATAATACTAACTGTTACTGGTAGCTTCATCTTCATGAAAGACGATGACAATCACATATTTTTAATCTTAGTTTTCCAAGTAGGCTACTTGGAGATAAAGAACTAAAAAAAAAAAACACGAGGCAACAATTTTTTGTAGAAATTTTCAATTCTTTGACGAAATGTTGCATTTTTTCTTTCTTTAAACTTCAACTTTTTGTAGAAATTTTGTATTAGTAGAACATTTAATGTTAAAATTTTCTTCTCTCTTTTTTCAAGTAATTCTCTACAAAACCTTAAATCTTAAAGTGCTAAAAGTGACATTATTTCCTTTATTTTTTGTACATAGAATTCAATTACTTGGAAATTTAAAAAATATGTGAATTAAATAAGAATTCATCAGTAGACAGAAATGTGTCATTTATATTCAACGTTCATACCTTATTTTTTCTTTCGGCCTTTTTTACTTCTCGTAGACTGCGAACTTTCTCCAACTGTAACACTCCCCTCTCTAATTTCTTCCTTTTGGTCAGATTTTTCAATCATCTGTAAATCAACTTCTGTGTCATTTCGTAGGATCAAAAACCAATAACGTACCTGTTGTGCGTTTATGAAAAACATTAAGTCTCGAACTTGCTCCTTTAATTCAGCAATTTCCTTTTCTTTCTCAGTTTTGTATTCATCAAATTTTTGTTCTAACGTAGTTAACTTGTTTTGCCATTGCTGCTGATTGTTTCTCAAAGCTTTCCCCAGCTGACGTTCTTCGTTTAAATCATGAAGAGCGGAAGACAACCTAGAAATTTCCCCAAATAGTAAGTTCCAAGACATCATACTTACTTACTTGGAATTCTGCTGTGCCAATTTCTTTTCAATCGCCTGCTTTTCCCTCGTGACTGTATTGAGCTTCTCGGCCAGATCTTCACTTTTCTCAGTCTGAGTCAGCAAGTCGTCCCTGAGAAACTTATTTTCCTCCATAAATAAACTTTCAGCCCTGATCAAAGCGAAATTAAAACAGAGTAAGCGCAAAGTGAAAAAATCTTACTGGGCTAATTTCTCCTCGAAATACATTCGCTGCTCCTCTAGTTGCGACGTCAGCAAATGGGTGAATTCCAACTGGACGGAATCCACCTTTTCTTGGGCGCATTCCGCCTCGGATGGCGGACCTTCCGCAGGTACTAGTTTACCATCTGCTTTGTTTTGTAAGAGGCGGTGAACGAAGTTATCGCCTGCAAAGGAAATCAATGCAAAAATGGTAAATTGAGTAAATTTAGAGTTGATGCGACACATTTTCGTTTTAAAATTGAATTTTATTGTGTTCGGGATCACTATCAGGTCTTGATAGCTCCGATAAATGAAACGCGTTTTATGTAAACTTAACGACGTTTATTAAGTGAACTGACATCGCCAAGATCTGGGATGCAATTCCTTTATACAAACCTACAGACTACTTAAAAACACCAAGTTTTACCCCACATGTGTTCTATTGTTCTAATAGGGTCACTGGTCAGTCCACATGCTTCCAGTGGTTAAGTGCCGATCTGACCATTTCTTACACCAAAAATCTTAAGATAGCTAACATATTGTGTAACTTCAACTTTTGATTGTTCTCATTATGTATTTAAATTTTAAATTCGGGAAATTGAGAATATTTTTGTTATATATAAATTTGAAGCTGTTTCTCTAAATACTGAATTTTTTCTTAAATATTCTCTGTATCTTCTTTGCGAAGTAGTGTTATTTTCATTCATGTTTTATTAGCTTTTTATTCATTTTGATTCAAACTTGAAAATTGTACTTTTTCCGAAACTACAACAGTAAAAATAAAATTTCAAAAAATGGAGCTCATTTTAAAAATTTCAAGAGTTATTTTCAATTTTTTGTTTTCTCAGTCGAGCTTAAAGTTGATAATTGAGTTCACATGAGCTAAGTTTTGCCCAAATTTTAATCGAAACCAAAACCACGACTTCTAAAAAAAACTGTCAGAAACCAAAAATTCACTTGACTACAATAAATACTCCTAAAGATACTATTTTGTATTGCCTTACCCTTGTAATCCCAAACGCGATGGGACCCTAACTGTAAGGCGTAGCAATGTCCAGACTCCCGATAATGGGAGGCGGCGTGTCCACCTTGATACCTACAAAGAAAAACTGCCAAATTCACTACAGAAAACGAACACAATTATTACCTCCCACATCCAATATGTCCACAAATCAGGCATATCCACAAGGCGTCCGGGGATGGCCCGCTTTTACCGCACTGTTCACATTCAGAATTCTCCGCTTGTTCAGGACTTTGAACAAATCGACATACCGGACAAGTGGAATCACTCCATTGTTCCAAACAACTCGAGTGGAAGGAATGATTGCACAAAATTGTGAGAACACCATCGACTGATTCGTCCATACGTTCGAGGCACACAGCACAAATGGGGAGTTCTGTATGGCCTGGTGGTGGGTCCCCGTTGTGAGCCCATTCTACGTTGGACACCCAAACTATTCGGCAGAGAGTGTCCGGTTCTAAACTATTAAATGGTAGACCGTTGAAGGTCGTATAAAATTCCATAGCAGACTCATGGCTCCTGAAACTGAAGTTTTTGCTCTAGAAACGAGAGAATTTAAGACTTTCTTCGCTACATTTTCAGTATCAACTTGAAAACTCTACTATCGAAACAGACAATAATGCCTAAAACCTGAAGTGAAGAAGATTTTGAATACTAGATGTTAAATTCAAAATTTGTGATCAATATTTTCTTGAACTTTCATGTTTACAATTTTGAAATCTAGACTTTAAGCTCGAAGTTTCCTTTATCTTAATATTTCAAATGCGGCCCAAGTCTAACCTAACTTCAAGATAATCGAACGACCTATTAAAATAAGACGAAAATTCTACTCATTTCCTATGTTCAAAATACTCACTTTAGGAGGGCCATGTACTGGTTTGGTAGCGAGTCTCTTATTACCCTTATGTGGGAAATATCCTCATGGCAAGGGGCAGTAAAAGCCAAGAGATCGTGGCATGTCAGAGAAGCAGGTACACCAAGCAAACATAAAATCAAAGCATCTTTTCTACTGGTCAGAACACTGAAATAAGAACTACGCTTTAACTGAATATTAACACAGTATTTAATAGCTAATGTCTACTATTGCAACAATCGAACGAAAAAGTTTTTGTAAAACTCACTCTTCTTTATACAAATGTAAAATTCCTTTTGTAATTTCAACAAACGGGTTGCCACTGAAAAACCCTATTTCGTCGCCTTCTTCAGGGTTCTCCTTATCACATTTTGGCGTTGTTTCCCGTGAAGATTCAGGTAGTAGACCCCAATCTTCCCGAGGGCTCTCCAGCAAACTTGGGAAGGTTTCCACACTTATATCTTTCACACTTTCGACTTCCAAGCTTACCCTCTGTATTCACCGTGGCTTCTGCGACTTCTGTGCCTGCAAAAACGATAATATTGCGCTAATTGTGACAATGGGTCGTCCATGGGAAAATACCTATATTACTTTTTGAATCTTTTACTTCTACTCTTAAAACACATTTGGAGACTAATTCCGACATGATTTTATTTGGTATTGAATGAAATTTTAAACAGACGAGACATAGGAAAGTGAAAGTTTTTGAAATGATTGATAAAAACAAAGATGATTAGTATGATTACTGTCAGAATGTCGCAAAACAAAACATGTCAGCAGTCAGCAATATTTTAATGACATATAAATATTAATCAATGTTGCCATATGATGAAAAAATAAGTCCCCACAAAACTTCGTAAAAATAACACAAATAGGATAAAACTAGTTTCTCTATATCAAATTTTCATATGTACATTGATGACATTTTTTGTAATGTTACTATAAATCGATAAACATATGATCATAAGACCAGAAATAGTGTAAGCGCATATTGGCCTAACTGCAACAAGTGTTCATTGACACTTTACTCAATATCATTCGACCTACGTTATCTCGTCGGTATTTGAATCATTAAAGTCATTTGAACTACAGTATCGCAATATTTTGTTATTAATATTGATTAATATTTATCTTGAATATGAAATTAAAGTATATTTTTATTCCACGTAACTGACAAATCAACAGTTATGTATAGCGGTAAGTTTGAATAAGTGTAAGATTCTTATCACTTCTACTTCTATTTTGGGATGTAACCAGGGTGCTAATTCGCTCATTTCTTTTAAATATTTCAAGTCTGCTCTCGTAGATAATTCCAACAGTGAACAGGTAGAAGAGTTGGCGGGCCAAATTAAACAGGAGCCCACTGATATCGTAGAAAATACCAAAGGTGGATTTGAACTACCCGAACAGAATATAATAGAATGGGTTAAAGTTGAAGAAAAAATCAAAATAGAAGAACCTCCAGACTATAAGAACTTACTTAACACCCCATTAAAAACCGAAAGTGATAGGTAAACTTTGCAATATGTTACTTTTTCGAGCTTGAAATTAGTGTTTCGATACAATACATTCCAGTGACATTGAAATTTTGGCTTTAAATACGCAGTTTCTTTTCTATTGTATATAATATAGTACTTATTTTTAAAATTTTTCAGTTTTTTCGAGGAAAAAATCCACCTAAACCATCACAAACCATTGGGTTCTAAAAAGTGCAAATACTGTGATTATGTTGCGGTAAATCAAGTAGCGCTTTTGGCACATAGAATCGAGAATCACAGCACGCATAAATGCAGGTTTTGCGACTATGTGACCGTATGCAGATTGCGGGTGGAGGCGCACGAGAACGCCATCCATCTTAAAAAAGAAAAGTACTTGTGCCTCGATTGCAACTATACGACTATGTACAAATGCAACATGGTGCGGCATAAAAAACGAATGCATAAAGAAATTTATCTACACTGCAAGAAGTGCGATTACAAAACAAAAATACAGTGTCGCCTTGAAAACCACATAAAAACAAATCACGTCAAATCGAAACTAAACACCTATGCCCAAATCCAAGGGGAAGAGCCAGCTGGTTAGGCATGTCAGGGTGAAGCATGGAATTGTAACATTGATTGTAGTAACTGTAGATTTGTAAACAAAACTACTAGAAGTTCATGTGTACGCCTAGCTTCTTAGACAGAGACAGTGCAAGTTTTGTCCCTATGCTGCGATCCCTAAAAGACATCTGCTTGTTCCCGCTAAAGCAAAGCGCTGAAGAAAGCTTTTATAAACAGGGGAGGGGGATCAAAGACAAATCTGTTTTCTCAATAAAAGGAGTCGTAACAATTTTATATTCTGATGCATATAGGCATGACTGATCTATCAGAGTTACTTTTTTTAACAATAAATGTATCATTTCAATTATATTGGGTTCGATACAGTGGTAATTTTTGGATGTAATAAAAATTGTAATTAAATACTTTGTCCTTTTATTTTCCTTGTTTATCCTGAAAATCAGAAATCAGATTTTGTATTAAATAATTTTAAGCACAATTTTTACGATATTTTACAAAGATTTTGGTAAAAAGCGAGAAAACGATGGACCATGACATATAAAACATTTTAGGTACTTGCAAGTACAACTTTAGAGCGTGTGGTAAAAGTAATTAGCGAATAAATATCAAAAATTCATGTTTTATCGTACTTTTCCTGTAGTTTATTAAACGTGGCAACGTCGTTTTTATACTAACAATTCCGTGACCAACCATCGAATGAATCACGATTATTTATTTCCGTTTCAAGGTTATGTGTCAGACTTTGCAGAACTGCCCGTTAATTAATTTGCTAATTCAAATTACTGGAGCTTGTTCTCGAACGTTTTCTCGTGTTAATCTCTTATTTTTTAAACAAAATATTTCTTTATTGCAACTAAATAATTTTGACCATGACATTACTCGGTCATAGAAATTTCTCAGTCTCTTCTTTCATTGCGGCGTTGCCAAGTCGAAATACTACGTTAATCAAACGAGACAATGTATAATTTTGATGTGCTTTTGACTCAAGCAGCATCGACAGTACTACCTTAAAAAAAGAAATTACAGAACACACCCTACTGCCAACTGTCAATATTGTATGGAAAGGGGAGTAGTGTGACGCAACGGTCATTTGCTTAACAACCATAAGCATATAAACTTCGAGTTAAAGTCAAAATTTCGACTTTAATCTCGAAAACTTGAGAAAAAGTTAAAATTTCGAAAAAAAAAGTCGAAATTTGTAGAAGAAAGTCGAAATTTGGAGAAAAAAGTCGAAATTTCGAGAAAGTCTAAATTTTGAGGTTAAAATCGAAATTTCTACCATAAGCTTGAATTAATTTTTTTATTAATGTCCTTTCTAAGCCTTCCTTAGCAAAAAAATCCGTCAATTCACGAAAGTTTTTCTCAAATTGTACAGGTTCGCGAGTGAAAAGTTTCAGAAGCACTGCTTTAAGAGAATATATTATACTGTGATTTTTAGGGACGATATAGTTTGTGTATTAGCAACCCTGGCGCATGCAATCTATGACATTACAGCTATGACAGTTGACGTATAAATCCTAACCTTATATTTTGTTATTGTTGATTAAATTCGTTTTAATTGTCTTTGTTTTGTATCTAAACATGGAATTTTCATTACATTTGTTTATTCCACGTAACTGATAAATCATCAATAATGTCTAGCGGTAAATTTGAATAATTTAAGGTTTTATCATGCTTATATGTTTCTCACTTTAGAATGTCAGGAGAAAGCAAATTCAACTTTACGTTGTTTTGGATATTCCGACAACGATTTTGTTGACAGTTCCAGGAATATAAAGACTGAAGATTCGGTGGACAAAATTAAACAGGAACCCACCGATTATCTAGATAATACCAAAAGCAATATCGAGGGTAGATTTGAACTACCCCTACTTGTTAAAGTAGAAACGGAACAAAATGATATAACAAGTGCAATAGAATTGGATGTCGAAGCAAAAATAGAAATAGAAGAACCTGAAGACTATAATAATTTAGTTGAAATCCCTTTAAATAGGTAATTTTAGAATATGTCGCTTCTGACATTAACAGAAGCCAAAGCAAGCAAAGCAGTGAAAATGTGTCCCATCAGACGTAGACGTTGGAAAGCACTGGTATCTTTGTAACACTTTTTTAACAAGTTATTTTCTTGTCTGTAAATGTACTAAACTTCGCTTGACATGGTCCTTTCGGTACATATTTTGCAACCAATCGTTTATTAGTGGAGCTACAAAATCTATTAAATTGGTAAAATAATGATCAGTTAGAAGTTTCAATTTAAAAATGTTCCACCCTTCAATTAAAATTTTACTTTTTTTAGACATCTTCACTTTAATATTCGAAATATTGATTTTAATAGCAAAGTTGAGATTTTTTTTCCTTGAAATTCTGAAAGGATACTTTTACTTTTTATGTATTTCCTGGTTTTCAAATTTAAATGAAAACTTCATCATTTATTTTCAGAACAATCAGTCAGAACCAAAGGCGACAGAAGACTCCAGAAACCAAAAGGCGGGATACCACCAAATCAGAATTATTATTTTTTTGTGCCAAATGTAAATATAGAACGAAGTTAATGAGGGACCTCATGACGCACAATACACGCATGCACTTAAAACAAAAAATCAACTTACAGGATCACAAGTCGGACTTTCAAAAGTGCAAATATTGCCAGTTTGTCGGGGCAACTCAAGAAATACTTTTAGCGCATAGAGTGGCGAATCACAGCATACACAAATGTCGATTTTGTGACTATACAACCAAACACAAAGGGCGTATAGACGCGCACGAGAATGCCGTCCATCTTAAAAAAGATAGATACTCGTGCGTCGACTGCAATTTTACAACTCTGTACAAAAATAAAATGGTCATGCATGCAAAGAAGCATACAAAAATCGACTTTGAATGCGACAAATGCGACTATAAAACGAAATTCCAATGGCGCCTCAAAATGCACATAAACTCGATCCACACCAAATCAGAATTAGTCTATTGCGCCCATTGCGATTACACTGCTACTGTTAAGCAGACTTTGGCGTCGCATTTACGCAACAATCACGCGCTTACCGCCGCGTTTAAATGTAAAATGTGCGATTTCGCCTCCAAGGAGAAGAACGAGCTAGTCAAACACATCAAGATGGAGCATGAGAATTGTCACATCGAGTGCGAATACTGTAGCTTTGTGACCAAAGCTAGAGAAAATTTAGAGGTCCATATTATAGTTAGGCATACCAAACCGCAATTTCCAACGTAACTTTTGCTCACTAAAGTCATCTGTTTGTGCATGTTAAAGCGAAATGGAAATTTCGATAAAAGCGGATTCAGTGAAAGAGGAATTTGTTTTCTAATTAAAATTAAGTTTGGAGCACAATGTACTCTGATTTAAATAGACATAAATGCTCTTCTGTGGGCGTTATATTTAAATAAATAACATGTATTGTGTCGAATTTTATTGTTTTCTTTCTAAGCCCTCCGAAAACTATTTGAATGGGGGTCACTCCTGTATCCAGTGAAGATCTTTTAAGACGTATGAATGTCACAAGTGGATATACAGGGTGATTCGGTCATAATGGCATTCACTTTAACTATGTGTTCGAAAGGCTTAGTAAAGATAGAAAATCTAAAAAAAATTTTATTCGGCTTTTTAAAATACAAATCAACCTATTGACCACCAAAAGCCTGGCGCTACTAACCACATTAAATACTTCACGGCAACAAAATGAAACACTTAAACTGGAAGTTTTGAGAAAACTTGAAATTTCCAGAAAAAACTCAAAATTCCTAAAGGAAATTTGCAGACACCATTTATGAGTGGATTGAGCTTGAAAAAAAGAGGGAACCAGACGTTTTATGAAACAAAAATCCTATTCCTAAGTTGTAGTCTTAAGAGAAATATAAAATACTACTAAGAAGCTGTATTTCAAATTAGTGACTTTTTTTGAAATCAAATATCTGTACAAAGAAAACTTGTTAAGACGGCTAATACCCGGGTTTTTAAGCTAAGATTTTCTTGTTAGCCTTCGAGGGTCAAACGATTTTAAAGTAATAATTTAAAAAAAAGAAAAGGTAAAAAGCTCGAAATTTTAACTAAAAGTTAAATTTTCTGAAACTCGAAATTTCTAAATAAGAAGAATAAACAGTTACAGAAAAAGTCAAAAGAACAAAGATTTCACGTCATCCCTACATTAAGGAAATCAAAAATAATGGTCGTAGATCAGAACGAGTGATTTACCCCATTCCATCCACTAAGGATCGAATACGTATTAATTTATGATTTAAAGCTACGTGCCGCTTGGAATTTATGAGAAACGCGTATGACGAAAAGTTAGCTATTTTGTAAGAAACTGGATACCATTTATTTGAATCGTCGATTCAATCAACGTTTGAATATTAGCCGAATCAAAAAGGTTGAGAAGCACTGGAGTATTTAAATGCCCGATTTAGGGATTTTCGAGCTACTGAGAGTCGTTTCTAGGGATGATTTTGTTTCATCGTTGGCATCCTTGATGCAAGTGTTCATTGACAAATTACATATGTCAATTATTGTTATTGGTCATTTGAACTACCATGACCTAATTTGTTTATTTTTATTGCTGTTATGGTTTATTTTACTTTAATTTTATTTATGTTAATTCAGTATGGAATTTTAATTATATATTTTTTTATTTTCCCTTTTAGAAAATCAACATGTCCAGCGGTAAATTTTAAATTTTAGATTCTATAACTTGTTCATCTTTCATTTTAGAATGTGACCAGAAAGCAAATTCCCCTTTACCTTATTTTGAATATTCCGAAGCTGATATCGTAGGAAATTCGGATGTTAAGACAGAAGAGTCAGATAAAATTAAACAAGAACCCATTGATAACTTGCACAATACCCAAAACATCCAAGGTATATTTGAACTATCCCCACCTGTTGAATTTAAAACCGAACAAAGCGATAAATCGACTGCTGAATTGGAAGCTGAAGAAAAAATAGAAATAGAAGGACCTGCAGACTATAAAAATTTACTGCAAACACCATTAAAAACTGTAACTGATAGGTAATATGTCGCTCCAAATATTAATCATCGTAAGTAAAACCATAAGATAAAATAGGAAAAAAGTAGGAAATTTACGGTTAAATTTGAAGTTATCGATATTTACATCGATAACTGAATATTTATGATTGGTAATAACCTAACTCAAAACACTGAAATGGTTAACACCGATGTTAAATTTGAAATTTTAAAAATTCATTTCAAAATTTCGATTTCAGTCTTAGGATTTTTCCTCTCGGTTCGAAACTTCAGGTGTTCAAAAGCTACATTTCAAATTTAATTTTAAAGTTATTCCTTCTTTTTTTACAAATTTTAATTCCAAATTTTCAATATTCATTTCAAGATTTTGACTTGTCTAAAAAATAGTATTTTAAGCTCATATTTCAATGTCACACTTTAAATATAAAGTTTTTAAAAGATGACGTGCACTCAATAAGACTAAATAATGAAGCAAATGGGATAAAAAAAAACGAATTTTATTTAAAATTATCTTCCCACAAAGTTATAGTTGGTCAGTTCCTAAAATAAATTTTCTCAAGATGAACTGAATTTCATAGTCTCACCAAATTACGATCAATTGAAACTTTGAAATACCCTTTATATACTTTTAATTTGTTTTCAGCACAAACAGTCAGAAGGAAAGCCAACGGAAGACCCCAAAACTCAAAACGCAGAATACCATTAAAACACCATTATTCCGTTGTGGACACTGTAATTATTCAGCGAAGTTAATAGGCAACCTCAGGAGACACATTAACGGCATTCACCTTAAAGTTCAACCCTATAAGTGCGATATTTGCAACTTTCAATGTGTGCAAAAAATCCACTTAAAGCATCACAAGTCATCACATTTTAGAAAATGCAGATACTGCGATTATATCGGGATAGATCAAGAAGCGCTTACGGCGCATAGAATCGCGAATCACAGCATGTATAAATGCCGGTTCTGCGACTATACGACCAAACGCAAAGAGCATGTGAAAACGCACGAGAACGCCAAGCATCTTAAAAAAGAAAAGTATACGTGTACCGAGTGCAGCTATACAACTTTGTATAAATCTAGCATCAAGATCCACAAGAAATTGATGCATAAGCAACTCGATTTCAAGTATTTCTGTGACAAGTGCGACTTCAAAAGTAAAATGGAGAGGGGGCTTAGAGAACACACAAACACAATCCACACCAGGTCGAAACTATTCTACTGCGCCCATTGCGATTACACGTCTACATTCAAATTGCGTTTGGCTGTACATTTACGCAACAATCACGCGCTTACCGCCGTATTTAAATGCGAACAATGCCCTAAAGCGTTCAAGGAGAGAAACGAGCTGATTAGACATGACAAAGCAAAGCATAAGAAGTATCGCTTTGAGTGCTACGACTGCGGCTTTCTGGCCATATGTAAATTAAAGTTAAAATGTCATATTTTATTCAAGCATCTTAAGCAGAGGTCGTTCCAGTGCAACTTTTGCACATATGCTGCCTTTGGCAAAGGTCATCTGCTTGTGCATGCTAAAGCAAGACACAAAGAAGCTTTTATAGAGACAAAGTCAACTAAAGACGAATTTGTTTTCTGGAAAAAATTAAGTTTGTAACGCGATTTTATATTCTGATGTAGCTCTTCTATGAGTGCTATTTTTTTAACAATAACGCTTATTATTAAATTTGCAATCATGTTAATTTTTGGATATAATAAAGGTTTTAATCATTACTGCTAATGGCATTATTTAGTACAATATTTCACCCGATTTCACTCACTATTGCCTAGAGCCAATACTATCGTTAGCATACATGAATCGATTTCTTTTTATTTCAACATTTTCCCAAAACTTCTTTTCATTTGAAATTTCCATTTATTAAAATTTCGTTTTTATTTTTCAAAATTTCGAAAATTATTTTGGAAACGCTTCATTAAAATTTCTATTTTTCGAACGTTCGACTTCGAAACTTTCTTGGCTTTTTTAAAAATTTGACATTTAAAAGAATTCGATTTTTTCTAAAATTTCCATTTTTTTTAAATTTTGGCTGTGTAAATGTCGAGTTTTTCAAATGGCTTAATTTTTCTCAAAATTTCGACTTTTTTAAATTGCGATTTTTTAAAAAACGTTTGAGTTTTTAAAATTTCAAATTCATCCAAAATTTTTAGCATTTTCAAAGGTTTAATTTTCGATTTTTATTTAAATTCCACTTTTTTGGTAATTTCAACTTTTATATTTATGTTACCTTTCGCTAATTTTAGATTTGGTTAAACGCTTGATATCGAAAATATTTGATAATGTCAGAAATTTCGACTTTTCTCGAAATTTGAACTTTTTTCTCGAAATTTCGACTTTTTTTCGAAATTTCGACTTTTTTACCAAAATTCCGAGATTTAAAGTCGAAATTTCAACTACAATCTCGAAATTTATAGCAAAAAAAGACAAAATTTTGGTAATTAAAGATAGATATTACTGAACGCACCCTACTGCCAACTAGTCAAGATTGAATGGTAAGGGGAGTGGTGGGACACAACTGTCATCTGTCTAACTTAACCATAGAGTATAGAAATTTCGACTTTTTTCTCAAAATTCCGAGATAAAGTCGAAATTTCAACTTTAATTTCCAAACTTCCAGAAAAAAAGAAAATTATGGTAATTAAAAATAGAAATTACTGAACGTACCCTACTGTCAACTATCAATATTGTTTGAAAAGAGGAATGGTGGGACGCAACTGTCTAACTTAACCATAGAGTATAGTAATTTCGACTTTAATCTCGACATTTCAATAAAAAAGTCAAAATTTCAAGATTAAACATTGACATTTCTAAAAATGATTTTATTTTGATCGATGTCCTTTCTGCGCCTTCATACTTTTTTGATAATTTAGGCTTTTTTTCAGTAAATTAATTTTTCAAAAATTTCGACTAGTGCACGTTGGCACCAGTGTACAAGTGTTCATTGACATTTTCCGTTAATGACACTTGACCTACTTTTTACTATTTACCTCTATGTCGATGACATTTGCCCTACCATAACCAAATATTTTATTTTAGTTTTAATAATTTGTAAATAAACAATCATGCCCAGCGGTAAATTTCAACCAAGTTTTAGATTTTTATCACTCCTACATGTTTCTTAATTTTAGAAAGTGACCAAAGAGCAAATTCGAGTTTTCCTAATTTTGAATACTCAGATGTGGGGAATTCGTGCAATGTACAGATAGAAGGGCCGTATAAAATTAAACAGGAGCCCACTCATGACCTAGATTGTATTGAAAACCGTCTCCGAAGTAGATTTGAATTTGTTGAATTGAAAACCGAACAGAATGCTACATCAAGTGCAATAGAAATGAAGGTTGCAAAATCAGAAATAGACGAACTTGTAGACTGCAAGAATTTACATGAAATCACCTTAAAAATCGACCCCAATCAAATCGGTATTGACAGGTAAATTTTAAAATTTGTGATTTGGGGTATTAATTATAAGCAACAGAAGCGATGCATGAAAATAGCATGGACTCGAAATTTCCAGTCATTCAAAATTTTAGTTATTTGAAATTTCAACCTTTATTTGTCTAGTTTAAACTCAAAATACTAAAGCTGAAGCGAAATCCGCCTTTACCTTTTGTTGAATATTTCAAATCTGACATTGTGGAAAATTCCAGCAATGTAGAGAAGGAAGAGATGGTGATTAAAATTAAACGGGAGCCCCCTGATGACATAGATAGCACCCAAAATAGTATCCAGGGTAGATTTGAATTAAAAATTGGACAGAACAATACATTGAGTGCAATGAAATTGGAAGATGAAGAAGAGCCTGTAGACTATAAGAATTTACTTGGCACCCTATTAAAAACCTACCCCTACCAAACCGAAATTGATAGGTAAATATTAAAATTTGTTATTTGGGATCAATAAAAGTGATACATGAAACTAGAAATTATGAAAAATAGGTGGAAAAAATGAACAAATACAAATTATTTTTTGTTTATAATTTTTTGTAGAAACGAAGCTGCCCTATCATCAAATATGACCGCATGCCTCATGTGACACTGTACTGATGTTTTGTTTTAGAACAAATAATCAGAAGAAAAGACGACAGAAGGATCTTGAAAGCAAAACCATCGATAAATCACAATTATTCCATTGCCACTACTGTACTCATACAACGAAGCAAATGGGCAACCTCAAAGCTCACATTAACGGAGTTCACTTAAAAAAATACCTGTACAGGTGTGAGATTTGCAGTTTTGAGACTGTCTACAAAGTCAGCTTCAAACATCATGAGTCAACGCATTATAAAAAGTGCAAATACTGTGATTTTATCGGACTAACTCGAGAAGATCTTTCGGCGCATAGAATCGAGAATCATAGCATATACAAATGCCGGTTTTGCGACTATTTAAGCAAACGCAAAGCTCTTGTGGAAAAACATGAAAATTCGATTCATCTTAAGAAACTAGTCTACTGCGCCCATTGTGATCACTGCGACCACTCTTAAATCGAAATTGGCAGTGCATTTACGTAAGAATCATGCGCTTGTTGAGGCGTTTAAATGCAAAAAGTGTGACTTTGCGTGCAAAGAGAGGAGGGAGCTGATCAACCACGTTAAGGTGGAGCATAACAAGAATTATCGCTTTAAGTGCAATGACTGCGGCTTTCTGGCCAAAACTAAATTCAAGTTACAGGAACATATCTTAGCCAAGCATCTCAAACAAAGACCGTTCCAGTGTAGGTTTTGCGAATTTTGTGGATGCACCAGAAGTCGTATTGTTGAGCATGCTAAGAAAAAACACAAGGAAGTTTTTATAGATAGAAAATGGATCATAGATGAACTTGTTTTTTGCAAAAAGTTGAGCTGATAACACCATTTTATATGTATATTATGAATTAAGGATAGAAGGTATTTTAGCCAAGCATGTCATAGACTGTTCCAGTACAAGTGTTGTCCATATTGAGGGTTGACTGTATCGATGAGAGAAATAAAGAAATAAAATATAATTTCTGGTTTAAATTTGTGTAAGGCTACGCCAGTATTTTCTATGTTCCTGGAGTTCTTACGGTGTAGTCGCCAGAACTTATTTCATAAGATATTGAGATATTAAATACGTGTTTTAGAAATTTTTGACAATATAATAAAAATAATATAGAGTTAGAAAATAATGGAAATTTAGAAAGCACTAATTTACAATACAAAATTGTAAAACGTTGAGGTTTTTTTTAGTTGTAGTAGTTTTTTAGGTCAGGAATAAGTAAGAATTGTTCGTTGTGCCGTAAAATTAATATTTAAACTAATTTTGAAGTGTATCTAACCTAGGAAGTCCTATAAGAACGAGATGAATCGATAATGTAATTTGTCGAATAAAAATGGGATTGATTTCTACCCACTGACATCAGCGGCCTCTGTTGTGTATTACCAGCAAGTATTGTGCGAAAACTGTAAACTGAGGGCTTAAATTGAACGTTACAATCACATCACTGTCATGTTAACCTTTTTTTGGGCTTTTTCTAGGAAAGCGTGTCTAGAACATCCCTTATTCATCTTTTAGTCTGGAGAGGAGCTGAAATTAAAACTACTTCAAATAGAATTCTGTGGTGTATGTATTTGCGGATTAAGAGATGGTGTTGCGAACAGTGGAAGGTTTTCAATCCCATATTCAAAGTACGGCGTAACACAACCTTACTTCTAGATATCCATAATATAACGAAAAAAGATTTGGAACCGCTGTGCTACATATTTCTCATGCCATTTCTCTATACATGCTATGTTGGCATCATTGTGATAACGCACGTTGGCGTCACTGTGCATGAATACTACAATAATCAACCATGCCTTTTTTCATCGCATCCTCTTTTAACAAAAAATTACAGCGTAACTAATGATTTGTTTTTCATTTAAAAATCCCATTTTAATAATATTAGTGGTTAAATTTACAGATTTTTTCAGTTATATTTGTGCTAGCTCATATTGGCACCACTGTGCAAGTGCTCATTGACACTTTGTGTCAATATCACGAAGTGTCAAATTTGTTTCTAATCATAACCTAATTTGTTTCCATTTTGTTTTCAAAATAAATAAATAATCATGTCCAATGGTAAATTTAAATCATATTTTAGATTCTTATTACTTCTACATATTTCTTCATTTTAGAATGTGCCCAAAACCTAAATTCAACTTCTCCGATTGTTGAATGTTCCGAGTCTGATGTAAAAATTCCAGCAATGTACAGATAGCAGAGCCGGGCGAAATTAAGCATGAACCTACTGATATCCTAGACAATACCCAAAATAGTGGTAGCTTTGAATTTGTTGAATTGAAAATTGAACGGAATACATTAGGTGCAATAGATTTGAAAGTTGAAGAAAAAATAGAAACAGAAGGACCTGCAGACTGTAAGAATTTACTTCAAACTCCTTTAAAAATTGGCCTCGACCAAACCCACATTGATAGGTAAATTTTATATCTGGGATATCAATTATAGCAAGATGAGCAGTGCATGAAAATAGCATGGAACTCGAAATTTCAAATTGGCCAATGAAATTTCGGGTTTAAACTTATTGCTTTTATTTTATATATTATTAAAATATACATATCTATATTTACAAATTTCAAATTCACCTTTACATTTAGTCCGAGTTTGATATTGTAGAAAATTCCAGCAACATGCAGTCAGAAGAGCTGATGGGCAAAGTTAAACGTGAGCATACTGATAACCTAGGTAATCAAAGTAATATCCAAGATGGAAAGTGGAACCCTGAACAGAGTGGTACATCGAGTTCCATAGAATTAGAAGTTGAAGAAAAAGTAGAAATAGAAGAACGTGCAGACTATAAGAATTTATTTGAAACCTCATTAAAAACAGACCCCCACCAAACCAACATTAATAGGTAATTTTAAAATTCAATGTACAGGATATTAACTCTTAACGTTAATGTACTTTCAGAGCAAGTGATCCTAAGAAAAGACTGAAAAATCCAAAAACCAAAACGCGAGATATCAATCAAATCACAATTATTTCATTGCAAACACTGTGATCATGTATCGAAGCTAAAGACCAATCTCACGAAGCACATTAACAGAATTCATTTAAAAATACAGCCCCATCAGTGTGACATTTGCCGCTTTCAATGTGCAGACAACATCTCATTAAAGCGTCACAAGTCGTCACATTCTAAAAAGTGCACATACTGTGATTATATCGGGTTAAATCAAGGAGCTCTTTCGGCGCATAAAATCGCGAATCACGGCATCAAACACAAATGCCGATTTTGCGACTATGTGACCAAATACAGAAGGCACCTGAATATGCATGAGAATGGCATCCACCTTAAAAATGAAAAGTTTGCATGTCCCTGATTGCACCTATACAACTCTGTACAAATCCAACATGTGGATCCATAAGAAACGAAAGCACGATAAAATTTGTTTTAACTGCGATAAATGCGACTATAAAACGAAAACACAAGAGTGCCTCAAGCGTCACATAAGCAAAATTCACCCCACGTTACATGAAAAATCTTGTGGTTACTGTGATTATACAACGACGATGAAGAGTCATCTCAAAAGGCACATTAACGGAATTCACTTAAAAATCCAACCGTATAAGTGTGATATTTGCAGCTTTCAGTGTGTAGAAAAAATCGGTCTAAAGCGTCACATGTCGTCCCATTCGAAAAAATGCAATTACTGCGATTACGTCGCGATAAAGCAAGAAGAAATTTGGGCGCATAGGATCGCCAATCACGGCATCAACCACAAGTGCCGGTTTTGCGACTATGTGGCCAAAAACAAAGCGGATCTGAACGTGCATGAGAATGGGATCCATCTTAAAAAGGAGAGGTACGCGTGCCCCGACTGCAGCTATACAACTCTGTATAAATCCAACATGTGGATCCATAAAAAACGGAAGCATGTTAATAAAACGAAAACGCAAGAATGTCGCCCCTTAAACAAGAATAACACGAATCACATCGAGCATAAGTGCCGGTTTTGCGACTATACAGCCAAATTCAAATGGCTTCTGGAGACGCATGAGAATGGCATCCATCTTAGAAAGGAAAGATACTCGTGTCCCGATTGCAGTTATACAGCTCTGTACAAATCGAACATGTGGATCCATAAAAAACGGAAACATGGAGAAACTTACGTTAACTGCGACAAAACGAAAGCACAAGAATACCTCAAACGTCACATAAACGCAATTCACTCTACGATAGATGAGAAATCGCAGATATTCCATTGCGAACACTGCGATTATACAACAAAGCGAAAGGACGCCCTCAAGAGGCACATTAACGGAGTTCATTTAAAAAATTATCTCTATAAGTGCGACATTTGCAGCTTTCGGTTTCCATTTGAAATCAGTTTAAAGCGTCACAAATCGACGCATTTTAAAAAATGCACATACTGCGATTATGTCGGGATTGATAAAAAAGCGCTTTTGGCGCATAGAATTGCCAATCACAGCAAATGTCGGTTTTGCGATTATACGAGCAAACGCAAACTGCTTGTAGAAGATCATGAAAACGCCATCCATCTTAAAAAACCGATCTACTGCGAGCATTGCGATTACAAGTGTGCGGCCAAAGCGATCGATGGCGGTGCATTTACGCAAAAATCATGCGCATATCCTGTCGTTTAAATGCGAAAAGTGCGACTTTACGTGTAAAGAGAGGAGCAAACTGATCAGACACTTAAAAGTGGAGCATGACAAGAATTATAAGTTTGAGTGTAATGACTGCGGTTTTTTGGCCAAAACTAAATTAAAGTTAGAAGATCATATTTTGGCAAGCCATTTCAAACAAATACGGTTCCAGTGCAAGTTTTGCCCATATGGTGCGTTCACCAAAGTTCGTGTCTTTGAGCATGCTAAAGCAAAACACAAAGAAGCTTTTGTAGAGAATGAATCGCTTAAAGAAGAATTTGTTTTCTGGATAGAATTAAGTTTATAACATAATTTTATATTGTGATGTATACATACAGAATGCTAGTAGTAAATTTGATCGAGCTCCTCTGAAAATATTTATCCATAAAAATAATTGGGTTTTATTATGATACAGTTTTCAATTCAAAGTGTAAACATAAATTAACGATGTTTATAATTATTTCTAATTTGATTTATTTTTTTACATCACTTTAACCTTAAGCATTAGACAAGTCAGACAGTCGCAGTTTACAGAATAAATAGAATTTGGAGAAATAAACCTGTTCCTAAAATTATTTTCCCACAATTTTTATTTTCATTTCAATTCTGCCAATCTTGAAAATTACAATAAATCCTTTCTCTAAATTTCGTAGATCTATTCTCAAAATTTTTGTATTTTTATTGAAATTTCAATGTAACTTTTTCAAATCTAAATAGTATGTTAATCAAACGAGATAATAAGTACTTTCGATGTGATTTTGATTGTAGTAGTATCGACAATACTACTTTCAAACGTAGATTTCTAAAGTTACAGTCAACATTCCATACTTTTTGTGCCTTTTGGACAATCTATGTACCTGTATAAGGTATTATCACGGAAGTAGATAGTGCATGAATGTAAAAAACTGTGCCGAAAAAGCGTCTAGAAAGTAGGTAGTACCCTCTCCTGATATCGAGAGTGATGAACCAATGACGAACGAAGTAAATAAATATGGCTATTAAATACCTGTTGAGAAATGTCAAAACTTACCGATTTCGTTTAATTTTAATGTCACTTCTTAGTGCATTCAATTCATATTTTTTACAAAAAAGATTATGTAGGAGAAATCTAAATATGTTTCAGATGGGTTTTCTGCAGTCTTTCAACAGAATAACTAAGCTGCAATTACTATTATGATCTCTTGTGCGCTTAACATGACCAATGATTTTCAACGAAAGAGAGAAAAGAAACAATCAGAGCTACTTCACTTTGTAGATGCATTTCAGTCAAATTTTTATACATGGCCAATATAGGCCGTAAACTATCCTTATTCTATCATCCGTGCTTCTAAAGTTACAGTCAACACTCTATATTTTTGTGCCTTTTGAACAATCTATGTACCTGTATAAGGTATTATTGTGTTAGCGCACGCGACGCCACTGTGCAAGTATCACAGAACTATATTGTGCAGTGTTGCCAGTTGTACGATAATTATCGATTTCTACGATAACAACTATTTATTGCAAAACTGCGCTCGCAGTTAGAAAAGCTAAAAGAACTTTATTAACTAATAGATTTGAACATTAATTAACGCGGTAAAAGAGAAGTTACAACAATTTGACAGTACTTCATATATATTCTATGACATTTAATTTATATGACATATTGAGCATCTAAAGTCCAGTTCTACACTACTTCTAACACTATTTGTATAATAATTTAGGATTCAACAACAAAAAACGTAAATTTAATGTTTATTCTATAATGGATGAAGAACTTTAACAGAAAATAATGCGTTGTAGACTTTTTTCCTTGGTCGTAAAAATTTTAAAGCCCGACCACGATAACGCATGGAAACATTGAGTGAGGACTTTTATTTCGGGTCCTCTACATTACTAAACCGCTGAACGAAGAGTGAAGAGGTATTGTATGATAATTTTTTATAGCTGTTACGATAATTTTTTTATTTTCACCTTGGCAACACTGATACTGTGTACTCATTGACATTTACATTCAATGACAAATGACATTTGAACTACGATCCTATCATAAAATAAATAATGTAATTAGTAATATTTTATTGTTGTGTTAAGGCCGTATGACACGATGATAAATTTTGCAGAAACTTTACATATAATTTATTAAATAAATACAATTTCACAAAAATTTAACATCGTGTAAAACAGAATATTTTATTCTGTTCTTAAAATTGACAAATAAATATGTCCAATGGTAAAGTATCATGTTTTAAATTCTTATCACTTCTATATTTTTCCTCATTTTAGAATGTGACCAAAAGGTAAATTCGCCTTTTCCAATTGTTGAATGTTCAGAGTCTGAGCTAAAAATTCCCAGCAATGTACAGGTAACAGAGCTGGACAAAATTAAACAAGAGCCCACTGATAACCCTGATAATGACCAAAACACTAACCAGGGTAGCTTTGAATTTGTTGAAGTGGAAACCAAACAGGATACATTTAGTGCAATAGAATTGAAAGATGAAGAGCCGGGCAAAATTAAACAGGAACCCACTGATAACCCCAATGATAACCAAAACACTAACCAGCGTAGCTTTGAATTTGTTGAAAGTGGAAACCAATACGTTAAGTCCAACAGATTTGAAAGTTGAAGAAAATATAGAAACAGAACAATCTACAAACCAGTACGAATTTACTTGAATCACTATTAAATACACAACCTGACCAAATCAACGTTGACAGGTAAATTTGAAAATGTGATATTTGGGACAACAAAAGCACTACATGAAAATAATATGGAACTCGAAATTTGGAATTGACTATTGAAATTCTAGCCTTAAGCGTATGATTTTTATTTTATATGGTTATAATTTTCCCTATTTTTATAAACATCGAATTCAACCTTTACTTTTTGTTGAATATTTCGAGACTGATATAAAAAATTCCAGAAATGTTGAGACGGAAAAGCTACTGGGCACAATTAAACAGGAGCATATTGATAACCGAGACAATAACCAAAACAGTACTCATGGTAGATTTGAACATGTTGAATGGAAATTGGAAAAGAATCATACATCGACTTCAATAGAAGTGAAAGTTGAAGAGAAAATAGAAATAGAAGACCCTGACTGTACGAATTTAATTGAAGTCCCATTAAAAATCGACCCCGACCAAATCGACATTGATAGGTAAATTTTAAAGTTGGATATTAGGGACATTATCAGCAAAGTGATACAGGAAAATAGCATAAAACTCAAAATTTCGAGTTGACTTAAAAATTTGGGTTTAGAACTATTTATTTGTTTGACTACAATTTTAGAATTCAAATAAATAAACTATTTATTTTTCTAATTTGCAATATTTGTTTGTAATTTTTGTTAAAACTCAACACAAGGCTTGTATGGGCCACATTGTACAACAATAATTTATTTTCAGAACAAGCAATCAGAAGAAAAAAAGAAAAATCCCAAGAACCAAAACGGGCATTACCAACAAGTCACAATTTTTCCATTGTGAATACTGTGATTATACATCGAAGCTAAAAACCATCCTCATGAAGCACATTAACAGAGTTCACTTAAAAATCCAATCATATAAGTGTGACATTTGCGGTTTTCAGTGTGCAGACAACAACTCCTTAAAGTCTCATAAGTCGTCGCATTCTCAAAAGTGCAAATTTTGCGATTATATCGGGATAAATCAAAAAGAGCTTTTCGTGCATAGAATCAGGAATCACACCACCACTTACAAATGCCGTTTTTGCGACTATGTGGTCAAAAACAAAACGCACCTGAACATGCATGAAAATGGCATCCACCTTAAAAAGGAAACGTACTCGTGCCCCGACTGCAGCTATACAACTCTGTATAAACCCAACTATGTGGATTCACAAAAAGCGGAAGCATGTAGGAGAAATTTGCTTTAACTGCGACAAGTGCGACTACAAATCGAAAACAAAAGAATGCCTCAAACGCCACGTAAACAATATTCATGCGAATCACGGCTTCAAGCACAAATGTCGGTTTTGCGACTATGTGACCAAAGACAAAAGGCACCTGGATATGCACGAGAATGGTATTCATCTTAAAAAAAGTAAGGTACTCTTGTCCCGATTGCAGTTATACAACTCTGTACGAATCCAACATGAGAATGCATAAAAAACGGAAGCATGAAAGAATTTACTTTAATTGCGATCAATGCGACTTTAAAACGAAAATAAAAGAATACCTCAAGCGCCACATAAACGCGATTCATGAATCGCAAATATTCCATTGCGAATACTGCGATTATGCAACGAATCGAATGGACTGTGTCAAGAAGCACGTTAATGGAGTTCACTTGAAAAACTATCAATATAAATGCGACAGTTGCAGCTTTCAATGCGTGGAAGAAAACAACTTGAAGCATCACAAGTCTACGGATTGTAAGACGTCCAAATGCGATTACATCGAAATAAAGATAGAAGAGCCTTTAGCGCCTAGAATCGCGAATTACAACATTTATAAATGTCAGTTTTGCGACTATGTGGCTAAAAACAAAACGTTTTTGAATATACACGAGAATGGCATTCATCTGAAAAAAGTAAGGTACTCGTGTCCCGACTGCAGCTATACAGCTCTATACAAATCTAGCATAACTATCCATAAAAAACTGAAACACGAAGAAAACTACTTCAACTGCGACAAGTGCGACTTTAAAACGAAGACCAAAGGATGCCTCAAACGCCACATAAAGGCGATTCACCCCACGTTAGATGAAAAATTACAAATATTCCATTGCGAACACTGCGATTACACAGCAAAGCAAATGTACGCCGTCAAGATGCACATTAACGGAGTTCACCTGAAAAACTATCCATATAAGTGCGACCTTTGCAGCTTTCGATCTCTAGTTAAACTCGGCTTGGAGCGTCACAAGTCGACGCATTTTAAAAAATGCAAATACTGCGATTTTGTCGGGATAGATAAAAAAGCGCTTTCGGCGCATAGCATCGCGAATCACAGTAAATGCCGGTTTTGTGATTATACGAACGAACGCAAAGTGCTTTTGGAAAATCATGAAAATGCCATGCATCTTAAAGAACCAATACGCTGCGATCATTGCGATTACACGTGTACCACTAAACCGAAGTTGACAGCGCACTTACGCCAGAATCATGCGCTTGTTGAGAGGTTTAAATGCGAAAAGTGCGACTTCGCATGCAAAGAGAGAAGTGAGTTAAGCAGACATATCAAGGTGGAGCATGAGAAGAATAATAAATATGAGTGTTACGACTGCGGTTTTCTAACCAAAACTAAATTAAAATTAGAAAATCATATTTTAGCCAGACATCTCAAAAAGAGACGATTCCAATGCAAATTTTGCTCATATGGTGCAATTACCAAAAGTCGTATATTTGAGCATGCTGAAGCAAAACACAAAAAAGCTTTTTGTGAAAAAGAAATTAAAAGGCGAACTAGTTTTCTGGAAAGAGTTAAATTTATGACTGAATTTTATATTATGATGTATACATATAGGAAGTCAATGTTAAGTAAAGTCTGGATTATTTACAACATAAAAAGCTTGAAATGTGCACGCAAAATGCTTAAAATATGCATAAAAAGTGTCAAAATATGGCACTTTAAATAAAAATACTGTTAATGTTGACAAATTTGCTTTTGATTTGAAGAATTAGTCCCTTTCTTTTAAACAAATTTGCTTCTAATCGTTCTCAGTTTGAACAAATTTTCTTCTAGTCGCTCCCAAGTTTGAACAAATTTGCTTTTAATTTTAATAAGTTTACTTCTAATTTGATTAGGTGTGATTCTAATTTAAACACATTTGCTATTAATTTGAATAAGTTTATTTCTATTAGTAATGAAAATAAAATTAAGATTAAGATTATTTCTACAAACAACCCCTGAAATATAGGCAACACGTTAAACATCAAAATATTTACGCGTGGAATTTAGCTTTAGTTCTGGTAATATTTCTGGCAATTTCAGTAACTTTATGTAAAGGTTGATTTAATATGGTCGATTAATATGTTTATTTATTTTATTTAATACAGTCACGGCCTAATGCGGATTTATCTGAAATGGACTATACGAGCGAACTTTGAGCAACACGAATAAGCGCTTCTCATCTTAAGAGTTTTGCTTAGCCTTCTCAGTATTCTGTGGTTCGATTGTAAAATATTGACGGTCCGAGCGCATACATGCGGAATTCAGATTAGGTTTTCGAATCAGAATTCAGTCAGCTGACCCCGCTCGCACGGACTTCTGATTTTGACTATCACAGAATATATGTTCATTTCAGTGCCCTGTAGGTTTAAATTTTGAATAGCCCTGCCAAGTGTTTCGTTATTTGAAGGTAGGCAGTACAATGTCAACGTCAATTCGGGGTGACGCGGAACATAGATGGCTCGACCGCGTCTTGGCGAAAAAAAGAAGAGTTTAGTTGTCTTTAGAGATTAGATGTGTGTTCGGGCTGGCTGAAGTTAGTCGCCGGTTCCCGCGTTTTTGTATTTTCTTACATTAAAGAGTAATAAAGTTGTCAAATCATTGGTGTTATGTTCGCTACGACCTACCCCATTTAAGCTCCCACAGCCCTAAGTTTCAAAAGCCGAACCTTGTTCATTGCGTTGGCATCACTGTGTTAATATTAACCTTTTTTTGTTTTGAAGAAATTCTGTGCTTATTACGTCAAGTTCATTTGACCTACCTGCATAACCTAACAGAGATGTACTTTGATTATACACTTAGATAATATAAATAAATGGATGGAGCATTCGGTCCAAAATAAGGGCCGGGAAAATAGAGACAGACAATCGACGTGCCATCGGGATCGACCATTTGCGCATGCTTGAAAGTATGATATTGTCAACTCTAACGCTAAATCTCTTAAAGTATGTTTCGTATTAACGACAAAATGGAAGTAATCTTTATTACAAAAATTGTCCGAAAAATATTTATACATCCATTATTTTCAGATCTAACATAAATGTTTAACCGCTGCATAAACTATTTTTATGACTATTTAAATAAACTGATCTGTAAAATATTACAAAAGTATTAATGATGTACAAATATAGTGAAAGATAAAAACTAATTTTTTTTTAAATTGAAATAAATCAGAAATGTAGAAAAAATAATATATTACTAAAAAAAGCTTACAATTAAAAATGAATTTTACATTTACCATGTCGTAATTTCAAAAAATGCACCCTTACATTTGAGGGCAAAGATGGTACATTTAAGGTGATAATAATTCTTGGGTTTTTAGTTAGACCTAAAAGAACCTCGAAATGGAATGCAGAATAGGCACATCTGGTTATTAAGTTGTAGACATTAAAAAACTGAACATTGTCTCAAGGTCCCAAATACTGAAAATAATTTTACTATCTCCTAGAGCCTCTCCTTCGATAACGAATGTAGCTGATTATGTTTGTATTTGCATCTTTATTAAAAGCGTTTTTCTAAAAAAAAATCATAAATAACTTTCTATTTTATGAAGATGAATAGCTAACCTTTTGTGTTCTCATAAATGAAATGTTGAAACGCTTTTTTTCCCTAAGGAATTTCGGCGGAACATATTAACCTAAAAGTCAGGAATCTGGGTAAGATCAACCTCATTATTAAGACACCAACAGGACGAAATACTTATTACTAGCAAACTTCCCACTTTCCCGAAATCATTTAAACCTAATAAATTATCTAAATTGATTAACTGTAACTAAACAAAACAAGAAACTTATTAAAAGTAGAACGCATAAAAAGGTAAACAAACGCCACAAATGACATTTAAGCGACAAAAACGACGACAAATTTAATATTATGAACGTGATTGGTTAGTTCTGGACATGACCATTGCATCGAACCCGATGGCAAAACGTACTCTTTCTAGCTTGTCCTTTTTCAGAGTTCATCCTTATTCCACAATTACCGGCCCAAGTTAATACTCTTCCAACACATTGAATGCTCCGTCCATTTATATGTATAGTCAAAGATTATACATATTATTGTTTTTATTATTTATATTATCTAAGACGGATTCTATATAATTGTTAGCTAAATACTTAGATAATATGTTAAATACATTGCAGTTAGCGGTCCATCTTTATAGAGGTTCATGGGTAAAAATGTAAAACCTTCTATGAACTTAACTTATCTAAAGGTTGATTTAATACTGCACGACCCACTCTACTGCATATTTGTCTCAAACGGATTTTGAAGGTATTCTGTGGAAATGGACTCTCGTGATTTCTGTTTATTTCCGTAGTCATGCTACAGGATTAGTTAAAATTGGCCTTTTACACTAATCGTCATAAAAATTAATTCAGTGTCTTTTAATTGTTACGTTGGTGTCATTGTGCTAGCGCATATTGGCATCACTGTTTAGTGCTCCCTGTCACTTATCTATTTTGTGATTGTCACTTGGCTTATCTGATTATAACCTAACATTTTAGTTTATATTTGGTTTTTGATCTTCTCTTTGTATTTAATTTTCAAAATTGATAAATATGTCTAATGGTAAATTTGAATTACGTTTTAGATTCTTATTTCTCTTACACAGTCTTTTGATTTTAGAATGTGACGAAACAGCAAACTCGTCTTTGCCTTTTTTAAAATCTTCAGAGTCTGTTTTCACAGAGAATTTCAGTAATGGACATGCAGAAGAACCGATGGTAAAAATTAAAGAGGAGCCCACTGATAATCTAGATAATTCCCAAATTAATATCCAAGATGGAGTTGAACTAGTCCCCCTTGTCGAGTTTAAAATTGAACAAGATGATCCACCAGGTCCAATAGAATTAAAAGTTGAAGGAAAAGTAGAAACAGAAGAACCTGCAGATGATGAGAATATACTTGAAATATCATTAAAAACCGAAATTGATAGGTAAATTTTAAATTTAGTTGTTAGGGATTTTAATTATCAGCAGGAAAAACAATGCATAAAAGTGGCATGTCTTTAAACTCCATTCTTAAAATGTCCCTTTTCCTTAATTTCAACTTTGGTAAACTTTTAACTAACCTCGAATTTTCGACTATTCACATAATTTTAATGTTGATTAGAAATTCCAACTGAATACTAAAATATTGATTGCAGTATTGAAAATGATACCTTTAGAAATTTAATATAGAAGCTGGTCATTTATAAAAATGGATTGTTTATTTATTTAATGTCAATTTATAAAAATGAATTTATTTTTAAAATTTCCTTTAACGTAAACATTTCGACTTAAATCCCAAAGCTTTAACTTCAATTTCAAAATTTCCAACTTCTTGAAATTTTGGACTCTAGGCATTGCCTAAACTATGTTGTGTTTTTGCGGTTTCCAGTTGCATGTTGTGGTGCAGCTGGCGCATTACCTAGTCGTATCTGCTTGGAGTCAATGACATCCCAAAAAAGGGTTTAAACTATTATTTGAAGTTTGTTTCAACGTATATATACATTTAGAAAACGATTTAATTGCGCACCCTTATTGTTTCTTTTTATTTTCTCTTCAGTCAATATGACTGAATACTTTGTGAGAAAAATGCAATTTATGTATAAAAATAACAAAAAGAAAATAATTTGTTTTAAAACAATTTTGGAATTAAAATAATCTGTTTAAATTTACATAGAAAACTGTAGTACTGGCAATTTGTTTTTAGTGCAAACAATCAGAAGCAAAGACAACCGAATGTCCCAGATACCCAGGATAGCAGCAAGTCAAATTTATTCCATTGTGCGTTCTGTAATTATACAGCGAAGATAAGTGGCAACCTCAAGACTCACATTAACAGAATCCACTTAAAATATCGACCATATAAATGCGACGTTTGCAGCTATGAATGTGTACAAAAGTTCGACTTGGAGCGTCATAAGTTGTCTCATTTTAAAAAGTGCAGATACTGCGACTATGTCGGGATAAATCAAAAAGCGCTTTCGGTGCATAGAATCGCGAATCACAGTACGTACCAATGCCGCTTTTGCGACTTTGTAACCAAACGCAAAGGCGGCTTGCAGAGGCACTGAGAACGCCATCCATCTTAAAAAAGAGAAGTACTCGTGTTCCATTTGCAGCTATACGTCTCTGTACAAATGCAGCGTAGATACACATATGAGACTGAAACATAATCAGAAAATGTATTTCAACTGCGATAAGTGCGATCACAAAGCAAAAACGCACAGAAGCCTTCAAATTCACATAAATGCGATTCACACAAAGTCGGAATTAGTTTACTGCGCCCATTGCAGTTACACGTCTACTTTCAAGAGGCTTTTGGCGGTGCATTTACGTAAGAATCATTCGCTTATCGATGCGTTTAAATGCGAAAAGTGCGACTTTTGCGTCCTAAGGAGAGGATCGAGCTGGAGAGACATGTGAAGGTGGAGCATAGAAAGAATTATCGTTTTGAATGCAATGACTGCGGGTTTTTAGCCAAATTTAAATTAAGAATAGAAGAACATATTTTATCAAGGCATCTCAAACAAAAACTGTTCGAGTGCAAGTTATGCTCATATCGTGGGTGCACCAAAAATCATATATTTAGGCATGCTAAAGTAAAACATGAAGAAAGTTTTGTAAATAGGAAATTGATCAAAGGCGAATTTGATTTCTGGAAAAAATTAAATTCATAACTAATGATGGCAAAACTGACACAAGTAGCAGTTGGGTTACTACTGCGGTAATCAAGTGACAGTTTTAAATAGCTGCCTGATATTCTTGTGTATTATTAATAGTGTGATATATCCAGATAAAACAGTATTTTGAATTAAAAAGTCGAAATTTCGAAAATAGGGCGAATTTTCAGACACGACTTGAAATTTCTCAAAAAGTCGTCTTTTGGAAAAAAGTTGTCTTTTTGGAAAAAAGTTGTCTTTTTGGAAAAAGTTCTCTTTTTGGAAAAAGACCAATATTAAGAAAAATGACGTAACTCGAAAATCGACGATTTTTGAAAGAAAAGTACAAATATTTTGAGAATAGAAGGATTTTAAGACACAGATTCGAAATTTCCGAAAAAAAGACGAATTTTGAGGAAAATATTGAAACGTAACAAACGAATCGTGAAAAAATACGAAATTTCGGGATGCAACTTCAAGAAAACGGTGAAAATTATGAGAAATCTGGTCGAAATTTCTAGAAAAAAGTTGAAATTTAATGTAAATTCGAAATTTTTCACATTTTGTTAATATTTCGAGAAAACAATCAAAATTTTTAAAAACAAAAACGAATTCGTGAAAAAGTACGAAATTTCAAGATTGAAATTTAAAGAAAAAGATGAAAATTACGAGAAAAAAGTCGAAATTTTGAGAAGAGTTGAAATTTACTAAATGTACGAAATTCCCCAGAAGGATTCACATTTTGTTGAAATTTCGAAAAAAAAAAGGGTAATTTAGAGAAAAAATAGAACTGTTCAGAAATAAAAACGAGTCGTGCAAAAAATACGAAATTTCAAGGTCGAAACTTCAAAGAAAAAGATGAAAATTACGAGAAAAATTTCGAAATTTCGAGGAAAAAGGTGAAGTTTAGGTAAAATTCCAATTTTTTCAGAAATATTCGCATTTTGTTCAAATTTGGAAAAAAGAGTAATTTCGAGAAAAAATCGAAATGTTCAAAGACAAAAACAAATCGTGAAAAAAAATACGAACTTTCAAGGTACGAAACTTCAAGAAAAAGATGAAGATTACGAGAAAAAGATCGAAATTTCGACAAAAAAGTTGAAATTTAATAAAAATTCGAAAATTTCCAGATTGACATTTTATTAAAATTTCGAAAAAAGAGGAATTTCGAGCAAAAAATCGAAATGTTCTAAAACAAAAACGATTCGAAAAAGATCAAAATCTCGAGAAAAAGGTTGAAATTTGGTAGAATTTCGTAATTTTCCAGAAAGATTCTCATTTTGTTGAAATTTCGAAAAAAAAACGAATTTCAGGAAAAAAAATCGAAATTGTCAAAAACCATAACTAGTGAAACGAATATGAAATTTCAAGATCGAAATATCAAGAAAAAGATAAAAAGTTACCAGAAAAAGATCGAAGTTTTGCAGAAAAGGGAGAAATGAAGTAAAAATTCCAAATTTTTCAGAAGGCGAGTTTGTCGAAATTTCGACAAATGGGCAAATTTCGAGAAAAAGGTCGAAAGTTCCTGGCTGAATATTTATTTTGACTGCTTAAGTCAAAGAGAGAGCCCCACCCTTGTTCAGTACTGAGATAAATGTCGAAATTTTGAGAAACAAGTTCGAATTTTTAGAAAGTTAGAATTACAAAAACAGTTGAGATTTCCAAAGAAAATTTTCTCGGATAATTTGCCTTTTTATAAAACTTCAGAATGTTCAAAACATGATTTTCAACATTTTTACTTTTTTTTATCGAAAGATTTATAGAAAGTTTAAATTTTCAGAAAAAATCGAATTTTGAAAAGGACAAATTTGAAGAAAAAAATCAAAGCATTTGGGGATAAAAATTAAAAATTTTTGGAAAATCGAATTATGAGAGGTCGAATTTTAAGAATAAATGCGAAATTTATCTATTTGTATTGTGAAAAAAGACGAATTTTGAGAAAAAAGTCGATATTTTCAAAGAATGGAGGAATTTTAAAGAAAAAAACGTCAAGGTAGAGCATAAGAATTGTCGCTTTGAATGCAATGACTACGGATTTCTGACCAAAACTAAAGTAAGGTTAAAAGATCATATTTTAGTTCGAGCATCTTAAGTGGAGATCGTTCCAGTGTAAGTTTTGCCAATAGTGCGCTTTCAGAAAATGTTGTACACGTGGTCATGTTAAAGCAAAGCACAAAAATGTTTTTTTTATACGAAATCGATTAAAGACGAAATTGTCAGGAAAAAAAATAGATTCATAACGTATTTTTATGTCCTGATAATGCCCTGTGGGCGCTATATTTTTTAATAATAAGTAACGCGTTTCATGTTTTGTTGAATTTGTTATTAATGGTAATTTTGATAGAATAAAGAATGTTTTAATTACTACTTTTAATCGTTTACGCCTTTCAACTTTCCTCGCCTGGAAAACGACTGGATTAATTGGGCTTAGATGATAATTCAACATTTTTATCCTGTTTATGAAATTGATGTTAATATCGCACTAGAACGAACGCCTGCAGTGTGCTCTATCATTCAAGTGCGATATGCACAATCTTTTTGAGTTATACAGAGTCTTTAGTTATAAATACCCCCCTACACCAGTTACTTTCAACTTTTTAATTCTAACTACACTTTCCCTACTATTTTTTTTCCAAAATTTTCAAGGTTTTTAAGGGTGATTTGTTTTCAGAGCAAGCAGTCAGACGAAAAGTCGACAGAAGGTTAAACCGTAAATTTCGAAGATACCAGACTTAATAAAATAAGTTGAGATATTCTTTGTATCTTCTTTGCGAAGTAGTGTTATTTTTTTATTGGATTTTTCATTGCCAGTTACTCCTTCCACAATGCTAGATTTTTAGTAACCTTCTATTAGGGATTGGTAAAGAAAAACTCAATAAAAGTTGAATAACAAAAATTGAATCAAAGTTAAAATTTTGTTATTAAATTTATACTTCTTAAATAAATTGGAATTTTGGAATAAGTAATAATTTCAAAACGAACAAAATATTGATTTGAAAACCAAAATTTAGGGAAAAAATCCAGCTCTGATAATTTTGACAAAAATTTAAAATTCAAAATGAAAATAAATCGAAAATTTATTCCATAGTTTATGTAAACAAACTGTATAATTACTAGTTTAAATTTGCATTGTTAGATAACACTAATCGCCATAAAAAATTAATGCTTGATCTTTCAGCTGTTGCATTGCGTTAGAGTACGTTGGCAACACTGTGCAAGTGCTCATTGACACTTTATGTCAGTGCATTTGATCTACCGTGACATAACCTAATATTTTACTATTGTGCAATATAAATCGAAGTAAAATTTGTAAATAAACAGTCACATCCAGCGATACATTTGAATTATGTTTTAAATTTATATTTTTATTACACCTACTCTTTCTTCAGAATGTGACGAAAGAACAAATTCGACTTTTCTTATTTTTGAATAGTGTCCGTTGTGTAAAATTCAAATAATGTACATGATCGAAGGCTTGGACAAAATTAAACAGGAGCCCACCTATGACCTAGATAATATTCAAAAGTGTATCTGGGATAGATTTGACCTTGTTGAATTGAAAATTGAACAGAATGATATATCGAGTACAATGAAAGTTGAAGAAAGAATAGCAATAGAACTTGCAAACTGTAAGAATTTACTTGAAATGAGCGTTTAAAATTTCTAAAAATGTTCGTGTGGTACCTACCCCCACAGTATAGATATTAGCTTAGGCATCCAGTAGTGACAAGAAGTGTCAGGTACCTTTGATCTTGAAGTAGCTACAATCGTTGACCCTTCGGTGGAGTCAGTCATGTTGTGGATTGTGCACTCCTCGCGCAATTTAAATTTATTTATTAAACAAAACCATGAAGTTTATTAATTTCAATAGTTTTTACCGTTTAAATTCTAATTTACTACTTTACAAATAGTCCAAAAATACTTGTTCTCGTGTATTTTTTAAATAATGTGTATTTTGTATTACTCATAACCTGATAAGTATGAATACACAAAGAAAAACAAAATAATTTCTAGAGGAAACATCTTGTTTATTTTTTTGTATAAAACTGGCAAATGCGAATATAAGAAAACACTTTTTTTAATAAAACAGATTGGGTGTACCCGAATATTACCGTTTACCGTCTTTTGGAAATTAAAAAGAAGCTGATTTTATCAAGTTATTATTGCTGTTAGAGTTATATTTATAAATAGAACGTATAAATTCTCCTCTTTTCTCTTTTATTTGGCTTCATCTTATTAGCGCCAATGAATTATAACAAGACTGACATTTAAATAAAACTGATCCAGTGTTGCCAGATGACCTAAACATTATTCGCGAACAATCTCCTTAAAAATCCCACAATTTCGGATGAAAATCTCTGACCATATCAAATTTCTAGAACATCCATAAATAAAGATAAATTTTCTTACATTTTTACCATGAATGAATAACATATGAACGTAAAATAAAAAATCATATTCGCTCAAGTGCTGATTTTACCGAACACTTGGCAACTCTCAACTGACATTCAGTTACCCAACGATCACAGATTTTATTTCTGGTTATCACAGAACACTGCGACGCCATGTTCGGGATTGTGCAAATTGACGCATGAGCAAACAAAATTCGTGACGAAAATTTTAGCACCTTTGTCGCTACTGTATGCGTAAGCTAATATCTACACTGTGCTACCCCTTTCTTTCAAAACAAATCTTATCCATCTTTCATTATTTGTTACATTACGATCCTCCGTGCTTTCGTACGTTGGCCTCACTGGTCAGTGCTCATTGACACTTTTGTGTAAGTGCTCATTGACCTCTTACGTCAATTTACTTTGCCTGTCACAACATAACCTAATATTTGAATGTATTATTTTGTTTTCAAAGTTTATAAATGAAAAAACCATGTCCAGCGGTAATTCAATTACATTTTAGGTTCTTATTTTTACTACTTCTACAGGTTTCTTCGTTTTAGAATGTGACGACTGGACGAAATCGACTTTTCCTATTTTTGAATATTCGGAGTCTATTGAAGAAAATTCGAGTAATGTACAGGTTGAACGACCGGGGAAAATAAATTAGAGTCCACTGATAATCTTGATAATACCCTAAGCAGTATCCAGAGTGAATTTGAACTATCCCCACTTGTTGAATTTAAAACTGAACGGAATGTTACATCGAGTGCAATAGAATTAAATGTTGAAGAAAAAATAGAAATAGAGGAACCCCTAGACTATAAGAATTTACTTGAAATCCCATTGAAAACCGAATTTGACCAAATTGACATTGATAGGTAAATGATAAATTTTGATATTTAGGATATTAGATATTAGCATTAAAATATATCATGAAACTCAAAAATTAATCAAAGTATTGAAATTTCAGGTTTAAATTTGCGTTTTGTTATATTACCCAATTACTGAGATTGTACTGTATTTATAATTTTTGTAAAAACACAGTTTCTTTATCGTCAAAAGCAACTTTGCAGTATAAAGTTATACTGTAACCCCATGATTCTATGTAAGACATTCTGTAAAATAATAATTTATTTTTAGAGCCAGTAAACTGAAAATTCCAGAGACCAAAACGCCTGACGAATCACAATTACTCCATTGCCATGACTGTGGTTATGTCACAAAGAAAAAGAGCCACCTCAAAAGACATATTACCGGAGTTCACTTAAAAATTCACCCCCACAAGTGTGATATTTGCAGCTTTCAAGGTGTGCAAAAGTTAGACTTGAAGCGTCACAAGTTAACCCATTTTAAAAAATGCAGACGCTGCGATTATGTCGGGATAAATCAGAAGGCGCTTTTGGCGCATCGATTGGCGAATCACAGCATCAAGCACAAATGCCGATTTTGCGACTATGTGACCTAATGTCAAATCGCATCTAAATGCGCATGAAAATTGCATCCATCTTAAAAAAGAACAGTACTTTTGTCCCTGATTGCGACTATACAGCTTTGTACAAATCCAATATGACACAGCATAGACAACAGAATCATGAAGAAACCTACTTTAACTGCGATAAGTGCGACTATCAAACGAGAGTAAAAGGCCAACTCAAACGCCACACGAATATGATTCACAACACGTCGTATGAGGAACCAAAATTATTCCATTGCGAATACTGTGATTATACATCAAAACGAATGGACACCCTCAAGAGGCATATTAACGGAGTTCACCTAAAAAATTATCCGCATAAGTGCGACATTTGCAGCTTTCGGTGTCTACAAAAGACCGCCTTGAAACCATCACAAGTCGACACATTTTAAGAAATGCGAATTCTGTGATTATGTTGGCATAAATCAAGAAGCGCTTTCGACGCATAGAATCGCGAACCACAACATATACAAATGTCGGTTTTGCGACTATGTGGCTAAAAGCAATTGGTACTTGAATTCGCATGAGAATGGCGTCCACCTTAAAAAAGAAAAGCACTTGTGTCCTGACTGCAACTATACAACTCTGTATAAATCCAAAATGATGCTTCATCGAAGAAAAAAGCATGAAGAAATCTACTTTAATTGCGACAAGTGCGACTACCAAACGAAAATACAGGGTCACCTCAGACGTCACATAAATACGATGCACATCGGGTTATATGAGAAGTCGCAAAAATTCCATTGCGAATACTGCGATTATACATCAAAGCGAATGGACGCGGTCAAGAGGCACATTAACGGAGTTCACTTAAAAAACTATCCCTATAAATGCGACATTTGCAACTTTCGGTGCCTGCAAAAAAGCGCCCTGAAGCATCACAAGTCGACACATATTAAAAAGTGCGAATTCTGCGATTATATTGGGATAAATCGGGAAGCGCTTTCGTCACATAGAATCGCGACTCATAGCAGGTACAAATGCCAGTTTTGCGACTATGAAAGCAAAAACAAAGCGCTTATGGCAAAGCATGAAAATGACACTCACCCTAAGGAACTAGGAGGTGCGTTAACGTAACACTTGTAGCGCTTATCAAGCCGTTTAAACGTGATAAGTGCGATTTCCCCCACAAGGGGAGGAGACAGCTGGATCAGACACGACAATTAAGCATAAAGATGTCACTTTGAGGCAACTGACTGCGGTTATCTGACCAAATATAAATTCAGAGTAGACAAGCTTTTCAAAGATAGTTCAAGTGTAAGTTTTACTCATGTTGTAGTTCTCCAAAAATCGTATCACTGAGTATGATAAAACAAAAAGAAGCTTTTATAAATAGGAAATCGTTCAGAGATATATTTTCTAAAAAAAAATTAAGTTACATTCTGATTTATACAGACGTGAATGTTCTGTAGGGGCCATTGACGTAGCTAGGGGGGCATGAGTGAGCAGTGTCCACCCTAGAAAGATCATTGCCCACCCTAGGAACATCGACATATACATTATTTGTACTTATAATGCATTAGATGCCCACCTTACACGAGCTTCTTGCCCACCCAAGAAATATCGTTGTCCCAGTTTGTCCTCCATAGAAAAATATCCTAGCTACGACCATGCTAGGCCACCATTTTTTTTTACCAATAAATACTGTTGTATTATGTGCGGTTTTATTGATTTTTTTTGGATATAATAATAAAGTTTCTATTATAGTGCTTACTTTTAGTGGTTTATGTCTTTCTGCTTTCCTTTCTTATACTAAAAAGCGGAACTGCATTTCAACATCAAATTTAACAAGAATTTAGAAAGATTCTATATTACAACTGCTTTTGACTAGCGTGGAAATAATAGTCAATTTTAACATTAGTTTACCCCATGAACTGATTTTAAGCGATATTCCACGAGAAACTTGCCAAATTGTACATTATTTTTGTCCTTATATGGAAACTGTTTATAATTTTATTTAATTGTAGTAGTTTCTTTTTAAAATCAAAAAATAAATATAAATTTGTAACAAATGTAGTTGAAGTTTGGGGAATTCCCCCTATAAATCCGAAATATGTAAATAAACATTTGAGGTTAAATTAAAAATTGCGACCAGAACTCGTAATTGGTAGCTTAAAAAATAAACTTTCTTGATTAATTTAATGCGGTGTTTGATAAATTGACGTTTACAAATAAATAACAAAGAAAATATAATTATTTGTTTAAATTTCCGTTACTCAAAATTAAATAAAAATCTTATTTTTTTACTCCAAAAGAGTTATAGTTGAATTCTTTAGTTTTATGTGGGAGCATGAGGTTTTAAAGATAAAATAATGATAATTACTAGTACTAGCTTAAATTTATGTTAGACTAATCGCAATAAAAATTAATTTCTTATCTTTTATTATATTGCTGTCATTGTGCAAACGCACATTGGCAGCATTGTAATGGCGCATGTTGGCACCATTGCCCTAGCGCACGTTGGCACCATTGCCCTAGCGCACGTTGGCACCATTGCCCTACCCATATATGTAATACTTCTATATGGCCAGCTCCCTATTCTCTTCACGACTTTGTTCCAACCAAATTCGACAAAGATGGAACATGAATTAATGGCGAGTATTGCGCATGAATTGAACAAAATGAACCAATCGCTACGCGCGGGTTAAACGTGTGTTTATGTTTGGCCGTGCACAGCTGATTTTGGCCACGCACAGATGATTTGTAGCACCTGCGCATTGCGGCTCATTAATTCGTGTGAAGGTCAGCGAGAAAGAGAAGTCTTTCCCATGAGAAACGAGGAACTGGCCATATAGAAGTATTACATATAAGGCCCTACCCTACGCTGGCACCACTGCGTCAATGTTCATTGATATTTTACGTTAATATCATTTGAACTACCACAAGTTGTCACTTGACCTATCATAACTTGTTTCTAATCATAACCTAATATTTTATTATTTATTTTGTTTTCCAAATTGATAACTAATCATGTCCAGCGGTAAATTTGAATTACGTTTTAAATTTTTTGAACACCTACACTTTTCTTCATTTTAGATTATGACCAGAAAGCAAATTCGTCTTTACCTCCCTTTGAATATACCGAGTCTGTTGCAGAAAATTCCAGCGATGTGACAGAAGATCTGGTGAACAAAATTAAACAGGAACCCACCGATTACCTAGATAGTACCCAAAACGGTACCCAGAATGAATTTGAATTACATCCACCTATTGAATTAAAAGTGGAACCGTTGAGTGCAATAGAATTTAAAGTTGAAGAAAAAGTAGAGCGAGAAGAACCTGCAGATTGGAAGAATTTATTGGAAACTCCGTTACAAATCCATCCCAATCAAACTGACACTGATAGGTAAGTAAATTATAAAATTTGATATTTAAGATATTCAGGGGGGGGGGGGGGGGTTTCTGGCTCAGATCAACCTCGGGGCCCTGGAATCCGCAGTAGTCAATTTAGCATGATATTTAAAATATTGGTAACGCTTTGGTCAAAATTCAATCCATAGTTGCAATTGATATGAAGAAAATTTCAGCTCTTTTCAAAATTTCATTTTAGAAAGCTTCAATTTACTTTTTACAAGAATATAAAAAAGGTGAAACTTTTAAAATTTTGAATTAACAAAAAAATTGAAATTTGACAACCGAAATTTACAAAATAAGTCGAAATTTGCAAGGAAAACGCGGATATGTTGTCAAAAGGTCGAAATTTTGAAAAGTCAAAAACTTGAGAAAATTAAAAATCTGGAAATGTCGGCATCTTCAAGACCAAATTTTTAGAAATTAAAGTTTGCAAAATAAATAATTTACAAAAATTCGGAATACGATAAATAAAAAAAATATTTAAAAAGTTGCAATTTTTAATATTTTGTTACAATTTTCGTTTTCAGAACAAGCAACGCGTCCGGATATCATCAAGTCACAATTATTCCATTGCCAATACTGTGATTATGCAGCGAAGCAAAAGGGCAACCTCAAAAGGCACATTAACGGAGTCCACTTAAAGAACCAACTTTTTAAATGCGACATTTGTAGCTTTCAGTGTGTAGAAAATAGCAGTTTAAAGCGACACAAGTTGCTGCATTCTAAAAAATGCAAATACTGCGATTATGTTGCTGTAACTCAAGAAGAGCTTTCGGCGCATAGAATAACGAATCACAGCATCATGCACAAATGCCGGTTTTGCGACTATACGGCCAAAAAGAAAGCGCGCCTGAGGGAGCATGAAAATGGCATCCATCTTAAAAAAGAAAAGTACTCGTGTACCGATTGCAGCTATACAGCTTTGTACAAATCCAATTTGAAAATGCATAGAAAACGAATGCATAAAGAAATTTATTTTAACTGCGATAAATGCGACTACAAAACGACAACGCATAAAAGTCTTAAAAACCACAGAAACACGAGTCACCCTAGGTCATATGGGGAATCACAATTATTCCATTGCGAGTTTTGTAATTATAGAACAAATAAGAAAGGCAATCTTAAAATTCACATAGACGGAGTTCACTTGAAAAACAATTCGTATAAGTGCGATATTTGCAGCTTTGAGACTGTACAAAAATTCAATTTGAAGCTGCATAAGTTGACGCATTTTAAAAAGTGCAAATACTGTGATTATGTCGGGATAAATCGAAAAGCGCTTTTGGCGCATAGCCAGGTTTGCGACCATGTGAGCAAACGCAAAGCACCTCAAAAAAAAGAACTTCTCTACTGCGCTCATTGCGAGTACACGTCTCCTAACAAATCGAGGTTGGCGAAGCATTTACACAGCAATCATGCGCTTATTAAGGCGTTTAAATGCATACAGTGCGACTTCGCATGCAAGGATAGGGACGAACTGATCAGACATTTTAAGGTGGAGCATATGAATAATTATCATTTTGAGTGCAATGACTGCGGGTTTCTCGCCCAAACTAAATTCAAGTTAAAAGCTCATATTTTAGTCAAACATTTGAAAGAGAGACAATTCCAGTGCAATTTTTGCTCATATCGTGCTTTTGCTAAAAGTCGTATTGATTTGCACGCTAAAGCAAAACACAAAGAAGCTTTTATGAAAAGAGAATCGTTTGAAGGCGAACTTGTTTGCTGGAAAAGGTTAAGTTTGTAAAACTATTTTATATTGTGATGTATATAAGAATAAATTTTCTTTTATGGGGGCTGTATTCTTTTAAAATAATTAACGTGTATCATGTTTAGTTTTATTAAGTTTGTTATAATGGCAATTTTTGGATATAAAAAGCTTTTTTATGATTTACGTCTTTCTATTCTCCTTTCTTTGGATTAATTGATGTTGGATGATAGTTTGACATTTGCATTAACAGAGCATTTTTATAAACAAATTGAAAATTCTAATTTATTTTTTTACTTGTTATCCCCACCATTATAAATTTTTCTATGGATGTTGGATTTGTACGAATTTGAAAATTTTCTGATAACATCCATGTGTCATATAGGGTTTATTTGAGTAATTTTAAAAATATAAATGCGAAAATTGCTGTTGGGCTTTCACTGCTAAATTACTGAACTAGTAATATTTAGACATATTTGTGTGGCAGCACTGTGACATTTCTTTATGATATTCTATGTTTTCAACCTAGACATTAAATTTTTTGTTTTGTTGTCGGCTGTTTTAAAAGTTCTTTTATATTTTAGGTCAATTTTTGTTGAAAATTGTTAAATTAATAATAATGGTAGTAAAAATAATATGAAAAATATATTTCTTCCAAACCACCCCTGAAATATAGGCAACACATTCATCATCAAAATATTAACGCGTGAAGGTGGCTTTAATTCTAGTAACTTTTTTTTAGTAACATAGTTCTGTGTTATCAACGCATCCAAAGGTTGATTTAACACTCCATAATGTATTCTTATGCACATTTATCTGAAATAGACTATAAAATGGAATAATTAGTAGTTTAAGTTTGCCGTATGTTTCGCTAATCGTCACAGAAATTTAATTCTTTATATTTTTATCGCTAGCATTTAGGCTAGCGCACGTTGGCATCACTGATCAAGTCAGCTGATACTGTGTGACATTAGCATTTTACACCAATGTCACTTGACCTACCCACAAAACACCTACTTTTTTGTTTACTGTGTTTTAATTTGATTGAGATTCCGAGGTTAATTGTAATTGTTATTATGGGTATAATTAAGTGTTGTGTGCCTAATTGCGAGGATAAACATTCTCACAGACATCGTTTTCCAAATCCGCGAAAGGATATTGTACGATTCAAGAAATGGGTATGTGTAATTGGCAACAATCTTTTAAACACAATTGATCCTGAAACGATTTTTTTAAACAAAAGGGTTTGCCGCCGTCATTTTGCTTCACAAGACGTTTCTGCCGTTTCCGGCAGAGTTCGTTTAACTGCTGTACCGCGTCTTCATTTGCCACAAGGTAATTTATAATTTGCAAATACTTCGCCTAACTGCATGATTTAGATGTCTGTGGATGTACCCTAACTTGTTGCTGGCCATAACTTTGTATTTTCTTCTCAAAATTCCTAAACAGACAATTCCTTATTCTCCTTATTTGTAGACATTTCTTCATTTTAGAATGTAAGCAGATAGTTTTTGAATATTCCGAATCTGATGGCGTAGAAAATTCCAACAATGTACAGATAGGAAAGCTGGTGGACAAAATTAAACAGGAACCCGGTGATAACCTAGATAATATCCACGAAATTGGCCAGGGTACATTTGAACTACTTACCCCTGTTGAATTAAAAACTGAAGATGATGCGTCAAGTGCAACAGAATTAGAAGTTGGAGGAAAGGTAGAAGTAGAAGAAGATGCAAACTATGAGAATTTACTTGAAACTCCATTTAAAACTGAAATTATTAGGTAAAGTTTAAAATTCATTGTTTAGAATATCAGGCAACCAAAGCGATGCATGAAAATAACATGAAAGTTGAAATGTTGTGAATTAAAATTTGGAATTAGGTTTCGACATTTCAGTTTTAAACTCCAAATTTTGGATTAAATATTTTTATTTTATTGTTATTGGTATTGTTTACTTCTTCTATTTTCCTTTCAAGTCTGGAGTTCAGTTAATTAATTTTAGGAATTAATTTAATAAATGTATTTTATTTATACATGTAAGAATTGTTGAGGCCTAGTTTATGCTTTTAATGCCCAGAGTTAAAAAATTCAATAACCCATTAATTTTTTGTAGAAAGACAGCTTCCCTATCGTTAAATATATTCGTCCAAAAAGCTATATAATGACAATTTGTTTTCAGAACGAGCAGTCAGAAGAAAGGATCACAGGTTTTAACAACTGAAACTACGGGTACCAATAAACCACAATTATTCCATTGTGGGTTCTGTGATTATGCAACGAAACTGAAAAACAACCTCACAAGACACACTAGCGCAGTTCACTTAAAGAACAAACCATATAAGTGCGATATTTGTAGCTTTCAGTGTGAACAAAAAGTTAACTTGAAGCGTCACAAGGCGTCGCATTTTAAAAAGTGCAGTATCTGCGATTATATCGGGATAAATCAACGAGCGCTTTCGATGCACAGAAAAGCGAATCACAGCCTGTATAAATGCCGGTTTTGCGACCATATGACCAAATATAAACATAGCTTGGAGATACATGAGAATACCATCCACCTTAAAAAAGAAAAGTACTCGTGTCCCGACTGTAATTATAAAGTTCTGAATAAAGCCAACATGAGTAGGCATAAAAAAATGATGCACGAAGACATTTATTTTAACTGCGACAGGTGCAATTACAAAACAAAAATACATGTCTCGCCTCAAACATCACATAAACGCGATTCACACCAGATCGAAATTGGTCTGTTGCGCCCATTGCGATTACACATCTACACTCAAGTCGAGTTTGGTCGTACATTTACGCAACAATCATGCGCATTTCGATGCGTTTCAATGCGAGAAGTGCGATTTCGCGTGTAAAGAAAGGAGTGAGCTAATCAGACACTTTAAAGTGGAGCATAGGAAGAACTATCAAGTTTGAGTGTAACGACTGCGGCTTTTTGGCCAAAACTAAATTAAAATTAGAAGCTCATATTTTACGCATGCATCTCAAAAAGAGTCCATTCCAGTGCAAGTTTTGCATCATATGGTGGGTTCGCTAAAGCTCGCATTGTTGAGCACGCTAAAGCAAAACACAAAGAAGCTTTTATAGATACGAAATCGATCAAAGATGGATTTGTTTCCTGGAAAATATTAAGTTTATAGCACAATTTTATATTCTATAAGCGCTATATTTAACAACAATGAGTGTGTATCATACTTATGAGTTTGTTATGTACATATAATTACCATTAGGTATACCTAAATGTAATTTTTGGATATAATAAAGAAAGTTTTAATTACAGTAAAATCTTCTCTATAATGGTTAGTAAAAGTTTCATAAAAATTTAGCATCTGGGAGGGGTGACCGATAAGAGAAGGTTTACTGTGCTATTTTTAACAGTTTGCGTCTTTCTATTTTCATTTCTTATCTTGGATTAAACATGTGTGGATAATAATTCGACTATTGTATCATTTTCTAAAGCTGTTGTACATTTAAGAAATGTTGAGGTTCATTAACTTGTACCCAAGTCCGAGATTAGGGTCTTCCAGTGAGATTTGGCAGCAGTTTTTTTCTTGGGTTGTATAAATGGTGCCCATTTTCCTATTGCCTCCATTGGGATCTAGCCTCTTTGAAGAATCACAATCGCACTATTAGTTAACTTACTTATTTTAGTATATAATATCATACAAAACAGAAATCTGACAAAGTAAATACATTTTGAGTTATTTAAAAATAATTACAAAGGTACTAATGTTTTAATGTATTTTTTTTAAACTCGGCAGCAGTAGTTCATAATAAATAATTATTCGAGCATTTTTTATGAAGAATTTATAAATGTTTTTTATCAATAAGTATTTTAGTGTGTCGAAATTTCGACTTTTAATGTAGTCAAAAAAAAAGTTTGGAATTTAACCTCGAAATGGTTAGTTTTAGTCAAGAAGAGTATTCTTGGTGGTTATACCACAGTATAGATATTAGCTTACGCATACAGTAGTGACAAAAGTGTCGGTACCTTTGATCTTGAAGTAGCTAAAATCGTTGACCTTCAATGGAATCAGCCATGTTGTGGATTGTGCACGGCCGCGAAAATTTAAATTTATTTATTAAACAAAACCATCAAGTTTATTAATTTCAATAGTTTTTAGCGTTTACATTCTAATTTACTACTTTACAAATAGTCCAAAAATACTAGTTCTCGTGTATTTTTTAAATAATGTGTATTTTGTAATTACTGATAACCTGATAAGTATAAAGAAAACACAAAGAAAAACTAAACACAGATTATGACTGACGGCAAAATAATTTCTATAGGAAACAACTTTTTCATTTTTTTGTATAAAACTGGCAAATGCGAGTATAATAAAACAGTTTTTTTTAATAAAACAAATTGGGTGTACCCGAATATTACCTTTTGCCGTCTTTTGGAAATTAAAAAGAAGCTGATTTTATCAAATCATTATTGCTGTTACAGTTACATTTATAAACAGAACGTGTATATTCTCCTCTTTTCTCTTTTATTTGGTTTCATCTTATTAGCGCAATGAATTATAACAAGACTGACATTTCAATAAAACTGATCCAGTGTTGCCAGATAACCTAAACATTATTCGCGGACAATCTCCTTAAAAATCCCACAATTCGGATGAAAATCCCTGACCATATCAAATTTCTAGAACATCCATAAATGTAGATAAATTGTCTTACATTTTTACCATGAATGAATAACATATGAACGTAAAATAAAAAATCATATTCGCTCAACTGCTGATTTTCCCGAACACGTGGCAACTTTCAACTGACATTCAGTTACCCAACGACCATAGATCTTATTTCTGGTAATCATAGAACACTGCGACGCCATGTTCGGGATTGTGCAAATTGACGCATGCGCAAACAAAATTCGTGACAAAATTTTAGCAATTTGTCGCTACTGTATGCGTTAGCTAATATCTATACTGTGGTTATACCGCGTCTTCATTAATGTTAGAGTCCCACGTGGCCGCATTGCTTCTCTCTCCTAGTGATTTTAGTTTTTATAGGTTAGGACAATCGAGGAACTAAAAATTCTGTCAGTTCATAGGCGTTTCGTGCTTATAATTTATACCAAATTTTGCATCTTTTTCATGCAACAATATTTAAGTTTTAAAGATCCTGCTAGATCCATCAGACACAATATTTATTTTAGTAAGGTGAGGATGTCTATCCTGTAATAATCTTGAAGGTCACGTTTAAATATGATATCTTTATTTAATCCCAATTCCCCCAAGAATGAAGCGCCACTGACAGGCAGGGAGCATTGACCAGATGACAGTTATGGATGTTAATTCAGTGTTGCCAGTGGCTAGCGGAATTCCGCTATTGGTAGCGACTTCTGAAGTATTTAGCGGAGTAGCGGCGGCGACGATAAAGTAGCGGAATTTTGAGGGCGCCAAAATGTTTACATTTTATTTTTTTAAAAACGAGTCCAGGGTAAATAAACTAGTTGTTGAAAAACTTACATAACGATTTATTCAATAGTGCCATCTGACAGAGCAATTAACAACAATTTTACGTGTAGAAAGTCAATCACAATCATTGCAGAAATCTTTAAAAAATTTAATTTTTATTTTTTCTATGGAAAAATATGTATTTTCCCGAAGATACTATTTTACTCGACAACTTTGAAGCTATTTAAAATAGCTCTCAGCTAGGGTAGTAGTTCTTTTTTAGACTTAGTTAGCAATCTTTATTTTAAAGGTAAACGAACGGTTTTTTTTATATATTTGGTTTGCAATTACCCTCCGAAGGTAAAAAAAATATGTATTTATCCTTCAAGGTCAAATTTTTTGTAGAATTCCCTACCCTTTCTGTGTTAGGGTAGCGGCCGGTAGCGGAATTTAAGAGATCCGGTAGCGACAGTTTGACATTGAACCACTGGCAACACTGGATCTTATGCACAAGTATACGTTTGGTTGCCCACAAAATCCAATCACGTGGGACTCGGCACATTAATAAAGACCCTGTATTTAACAATAGCAAGTTTTAAAGGCTAAAATGTAATAACTGCTAATATTAAATTTGCTTTGGTATACTAATTGTCATAAAAATGGAATTTTATACATTTCAGTTGTTGGATTAGTGACAATAAATTAGCGCACATTGGCACCATTGGGCTAATGCTCGTTGACACTTCAGTAAATATCATTTGACCATAGAGTCGCTTTGTGCATTTGACCTACCACAATTATTTTTGATCATAACCTAAAATTTTATTTTGTTTTTAAAAATAATAAACAAAGTGATATTTACAACTTCCTTGTAAATAAACAATCATGTCCGGCGGTAAATTTATATCAAATTTTAGATTCTTTCAGTCGCAATCGTTTCTTTGTTTTAGAATGTGACCAGAAAGAAATTTCGCCTTTACCTTTTTTTGAATCTTGCCAGTTTAATATAGCAGAAAATTCCAGCTATATACAGACAGAAGAGGAAGTGGTCAAATATTAAACGGGAGCCCATTCACAATCTTGATAATACCCGAAACAATATCCAGAGTAAATTTGAACTACTCCCACCTAGTGAATTAAAAACTGAACCGAATGATGCATCAAGTGAAATAGATTTAGAGGTTGAATTAAAAACAGAAGTAGAAGGCTATAACAATTTACCTGAAGCTTCATTAGAAACCGAAATTGATAGGTAAATTTCAAAACGATATCCTTCTGGTATTAGTTGTTAGAATGCAGCAATCGTTAAAGTAGCGTGAAATACATTATATTCTACAGAACGTGGGACAACTTGTTCTTCTTGACTCTTCATTCGTGGGAAACATTATGCTTATTAATTTTATTTAAAATTGTTTGTCTATTAATTTTATTTAACATTGTTAAATAAAATTAATGGGCACAACTTGCTATTAACGAAACTGGAAAATTGGTTAAAAGAATTAACTAGTAAAGAATTACATGCCATTGAGAGAGATAAAACTATTTAATGCTGTACTTGATGGTTGAGGTTCTATTAAAAAAAAAGAAAAACATTGTTCTAAAATCTACTTAACCAAAGTTCTACATGATCTAGGATATAATTAACGGAAATATGTATATATTTTTTTCCGCCTAAAATCGAATACTTTTAAATATCTATTAATAGAATTTTTTCTCATAATTTCAGGACTTCACACTTCCAATTTTCTCCTAGAAAATTTCAATTTTAAATTGAAAATATCCATCATTTTTAGATATTCTCACCATTTTCTCGTAATTTCATTTTTAATCTTGTAAATGTCAGCTTTTTTCTCAAAATTAAACATTCACTGTTTTCCCCTAATTTGTTACTTGATTGATTTTCTTTTCAAAATGTTGAGCTTTAATTGGAAAAAATTTGCTAAATTCTGACTGATTTTCACTTCATTTATTCGAAATGTTGAATTTAATTTCGACATTTCCACCATTTACCTTGAAATTCTGAGTTTCTATATCTTGAGTTTTTCATCTTAAAATTCAAAACTCCATCCTTTTTAAAAAATCTTAATTTTTTCGAAAGTACCACTTATTTTCAAATTCCAATTCGAAAATTTGCTAAAAATTTCACTTTTTTCTCGAAGTTTTGACTGGTTTTGAAAGTTTTGAGTTTCAATTTGAAGTTTTTCCCTTTTTAAAATTTCGACTTTTATTTTCCAAAAGTTGTCTTTTTTCAAGAGATTTTCGCTTCATTTTTAAAATTGTACTATATTTCGACTTTCGTCATAATATTCCGAGTTTATAATTTTTCTAGAAACGTAATATCACTAAATGTGACCACTCGACACTGCATGGAACACACTAAATAACGGTAATTCACTTTCAGAGAAAGCAATCAGAAGAAAATACCATGGAAGATCCCAGAAACCAAACCACTGGATACCAGTAAATCACAATTGTTTCATTGCGAATACTGTGATTATGCAGCGAAGCAAAAGAGCCATCTCAAGAGGCATATTAAGGAGATTCACTTAAAAATCAAACCATATAAGTGCGATATCTGCAGCTTTCAGTGTGCACAAAAGTTGAAATTTGAAGCGTCACATGTCGTCGCATATTAAAAAGTGCAGATATTGCGATTATATCGGGATAAATACAGAAGCGCTTTCGACGCATATAAAAGCAAATCATGACCACTTCAAATGTCGGTTTTGCCACTACTGTAGCCAAAGGCAAACCGCGCCTGAAGGCACATGAGAATGGCATCCATCTTAAAAAGGAAAAGTACCCCTGCCCTGACTGCAGCTATACATCTCTGTATAGATCCAATATGAGAAACCATAGAATACGAAATCATGAAGGAAATCTACTATAATTGCGACAAGTGCGACTACAAAACAAAAACGCAAATATATCTCAAAAATCACATTAACACTATTCACACCAGGTCGAAACTAGTTTACTGCGCCCATTGCGATTACAAGTCCACTCGCAAAACGAATTTGACGATACATTTACGCAACAATCATGCGCTTTTTGAGGCGTTTAAATGCGAAAAATGCGATTTCGCGTGTAAGGAGAGGAGCCAGCTGATCAAACATTTAAAGATCGAGCATGACAAGAACTATAATTTTGAGTGCAACAACTGCGGTTTTCTAGCCAAAACTAAATTCAGATTAAAAGCTCATATTTCAGCTAAACATCTGAAAGAAAGGCCGTTCTGGTGCAAGTTTTGCCCATATGGTGGGTTGACCAAAACTCGCATTGTCAATCACGCTAAAGCGAAACACAAAGATGCTTTTATGAATAGCAAATCGATCAAAGACGAATTTATTTTAAGGAAAAAAACAAGTTGATAGCCCAATTTTTTAGTCTGATTTATGTAGATAAGAGTGCTGTTTTGAGAGCGTTAATTTTTTTTTACATTTCGTCTGGCATTAAATTTTATTAAATTTATTATATTTTTTTGGATATATTGGACATAATAAAGAATGTTTTAATTATATTACTTTTGAGGTTTACGTTCTTCTATTTTCCGTTCTTATTCTGAAAATCAGCAGAATCGATAGGTTTCGATGACTTTGGTTGATAATTTGACACTGAAATTTATTCTATAGCGTAGAAGTTATGTTGAAGTTCGTTAGTTATATGTTTGATTCCCAGAGATAAAAAAATTCAAGAATCCAATGTTTTCCCTTATTAAAAACCCGAAAAACAGTCTACCTGATTACAGTTCAGATTAGATTTTTTTCAGTATGTTGCAGCTATCCGACTTTTATGAAATTTATGCCTGTTAATCTGTACACCAATGACTATATCCCAATATTAGACATTTTCTGTGGCAAGGTGGGGAGATTATCCTTCTTAGATATTCTCTGTATCTTCTTTTCGAAGTACTGCTATTTTAATTTATATTTTATTGGTTTTTTCTTCGCAGTCCTTGATTTGGGTAGTCTATAAAAAAAAATAATCAGTCGAACAATTTTTTTTTCTTGAAATTTCGACTTTTTTCTCGAAATTTCGACTTTTTTCTCGAAATTTCGACTTTTTCCTCGATATTTCGAATTTTTTCTCGAAATTTCGATTTTAATCTCAGAATTTCAACTTTAAATTCAAAATTTCGACTTTTTTTTCGAAATTTCGACTTTCATCTCGGAATTTTGACGTTTTTTTTCGAAATTCCGAGATATTTCAACTTTAATTTCAAAATTTCGAAAAAAAAAAGACATTTTAATCATTGTACTTTTTCACATTGGACATCAGTGTTCAAGTGTTTATTGAACAGGCATCAATGTCATTTGAACTACTACATAACTTGTCTATGACCTTAACCTAAAATAATATTCCAATTTGTTTTTCAAAATTTCGACTTTTTTTTTTCGAAATTTCGACTCATCTCGAAATTTTGACTTTTTTTTGAAACTCCGAGAAATTTCAACTTTAATCTGAAAATTTCGAAAAAAAGACAGTGATATCATTGTACTTTTTCAGATTGGCATCACTGTTCAAGTGGTTTTTTGAACAGGCATCAATGTCATTTGAACTACTATATGACTTGTCTATGACCTTAACCTAAAATATTATTTTAATTTGTTTTTCAAAATTTCGACTTTTTTTTTTCGAAATTTCGACTTTTATCTCGGAATTTTGACGTTTTTTTCGAGAAATTTCAATTTTAATCTGAAAACTTCGAAAAAAAGACAGTGATATTGTACTTTTTCACATTGACATCACTGTTCAAATGTTTATGGAACAGACATCAATGTCATTTGAACTACTACATAACTTGTCTATGACCTTAACCTAAAATATTATTTTAATTTGTTTTTAAAATTTGTAAATAAAGTATCATGTCCAGCGGTAAATTTGAATGTTTTAGATCATAATCGTGATTAATTTCTTCATTTTAGAATTTGACCAGAGAGTTGATTCGACTTCACTTTCATTTAAATATTCCAAGACTGATATCGTAGAAAATTTCAGTAATGTACCAACAGAAGATCCGGTGAATAAAATTAAACAGGAGCCCAAGGATAATTTCCAAAATACTCAAAAAAATATCCAGGTTGGATTTAAACTACTCCTACCTGAATTAAAAACTGAAGAGAATGATACATCAAGTGCAGTAGAATTGGATGTTGAATCTAAAATAGAAATAGAAGAACCTACAGACTGCAAAAATTTCTTTGAAACTCCATTAAAAGTCGAGATTGTTAGGTAAATTTTAAGATATCTTGCCTCGTATGTCATCAAAAGCAAACAAAAGCAAGTCCCGCAAAATCTGGAATAGCATGGATATGCCTGTGTTTAGGGAAGCTAAAAATGTTGATTTAAAGGATAACATCATAAAGAATTATATGCTCATCTATCAAGGTTCTAAGAAAAAAATATCCATTTTAAAATTTACACCGTTTCAGGTTTTTTTTATTTATTCGTTCTACAAAATTTCGACTTCCAAAATTTCCATTTTTTTTATAGATATTTTTACTTTTTTTCGAAATTTTCCTTTTAATCTCATAAGTCCGATTCCCTCTCTTTATTAAAAAATTCAATGTTTACTTATTTCCCTTAATTTTTGACTTGAAACGTAGAATTTTGACTTTCAAAACATTTTGATTTTCTTTTTGAAATGTTTTGCGATTAATGCATATGTTTTGAGATTATAAGCTTCACTGTTACCTGACATCACACCTTACTGCGTGAGCAGACTAACTGATGATTCGTTTCCAGAACAAACAATCGGAAGAAAAGTCGATGGAAAGAGCCAGGTAACAAACTAGATTCTATCTTCAAATCATTATTGCAATGCGACTACTGTGATTATACAACGAAAGTAAAAAGCAATCTCAGAATGCACCTAAGAAGAATTCACTTAAAAACCTGGAGGTATAAACGTGACATTTGCAACTTTCAGTATGTACGAAAAATCCACTTGAAGCTCCATATCAAATCGTTGTATTTCAGGTGCAGATACTGCGATTATGTTGGGACAAATCAAGAAGCGCTTTTGGCACATAGAATCACGAATCACAGCATGCATAAATGTCGGTTTTGCGATTATGTGACCAAACGCAAAGAGCATCTGGAGGCGCATGAGAATGCCATCCATCTTAAAAAAGAAAATTACTCTTGTTCTGACTGCAGCTACACAACTCTGTACAAATGCAGCATGTGGACGCATATAAGATTAATGCATAAGCAATTGTACTTTAGCTGCGACAGATGCGATTACAAGACGAAAACGCAGAGATATCTCAAAAGTCATATAAATGCCATTCACACTAAATTGGAACTAGTCTACTGCGCCCATTGCGATTACACTGCTACCCTCAAGTCGCGTTTGGCTACGCATTTACGCAAGAATCACGCGCTTACAGCGTCGTTTAAATGTGAAAAGTGCAATTTCGCATCCAAGGAGATGAGCGAGCTTGTCAGACATACGAAGGCAGATCATGGGAATTGCCGCTTCGAGTGCAATAACTGCGACTATGTGGCCAAAACTAAAATATTGTTAAAAAGTCATATTTTAGCCAAACATCTCAAACAACGACCGTTCCAGTGCAAGCTTTGTCCGTATGCCGGATTTACCAGTTCACGTCTGTTTCTGCATACGAAAGCGAAACATAAAGAAGTTCGTAAAAAGCTAATCAAAGACGAATTTGTTTTCTGTTAAAAATTAATCGAAAAATTTTTATATTCTGATATATGCTGTTCTGTGGGAGCTACTTTTTAAAGTAATAATTACGTGTATTGTGTGCAATTGTATCAAGTAAATGGTTCAAAATTGCATCCTTTATTCTTTATAAATATTTTTCAGTAACGCGATTTTGAAAGAAGATAATATAACCTAACCTATATAAACACTTTCATTATCTTGTAACACTTTTAACATGCTGACTGTTCCCTTATAACTCTTTTCAAACAACGTTACTTGAGCGGTATTCGCAGTAACTAAATTATTTAGAAAAAAATCGTAACAGCTTTATTTTTGCGGTAGTTTAAATTAAAATTGATATTTTCGACGCTTAATATGTGGAATTCTTTATTATTGATAAATTTTAATATTTCTTGTACTTACTGTTAATATAGTTTTAATAGTTACGAATTTGACAATACGCTTTCTAAAGTTTTCTGTAATATTGCTTGGGCAAAAAAAAAATATTGAGAAACGCTGGTTTAAGATTTTAACATCGGCTTTAGGGATTTTTACCGGAATTTCAGTAGCACTGTTCAGTTGACTTTAGATTTTGGTTTGGCTACCCTGATTCAAGTGCTCATTGACACATTATGTCGGCGACATTTGACCTACGACGTAATAATATTTTGTTATCCTTCTATGTTTATTTATGATAAACATTGAATTTTAATTGTATTATATGTGTTTCAGAGGTGATTTTAACTATTAATTAGGAATACCAAGTCTTCTTGCTATTAATCTTTGCGAAGTGCTCATTGACATATACGAGAATCCATTTTTTCACATTTAACCTACCATTATTTTTATACGTTCTGTGATCCTAACCAAAGATAAAATCCAAAATCATAACCTTATATTTTAGTTTCACCTATTTACTTCAGTTTAGTGTTATTAAACATGGAATTTTGATTATATTTTTTTAGTGTGTATTACAGTAAATCGACAATAATGTCCAGTGGTAAATTTGAAGTTGTATTTGATAATTTTTATCACTCGTCCATTTTCTTCGTTTTAGAATATTACCAGGAAGCAGATTTGCATTTACCTTTCGCTGAACAGTCAGAGTCTGATTTCTTAGAAAATTCTAGTAATATAAAGAAAGAAGAACTCGAAGGCAAAATTAAAGAGGAGCCCAGTGACAACACTGATAATACCCAAAATGATATTGAGGATACATTTGATCTACCCTCACCTGTTGATATAAAAACTGAACTGGGCGATACCTGGAGTGAAACGGGATTGAAAGTTGAAGAAACAACAGAAACTGAAAAACCTATAGACTTTAACAATTTCCTTGAAACCTCAATAACAACAGAAATTGATAGGTAATTTTAAAACATGGTGCTTTGGATATGATCAGAAGCGAAAGCAAGCTTAAAATATAGTATGTACCACATAAGTTGAAACTTGTGCCAAAAAATAGGTTAAAGTTTATAAAAAAATGAATGAATACAAAGTCTTGTTGTATTTAACAAATTTAGAATTAAATTTACAGAAGTGTGTATTTTTGTAATTTCCAATAGGGATTCAAATAATGAAATAATCAATAATAATGAAATATCACATCATGTAAATACTCTATAATGATAATTCGTTTCCAGATCAAACGATCAGAAGAAAAGGCGACAAAAGGTACCAAGAACCAAAACAAACAATGTCAGGAAATCGCAATTATTCTATTGCGATTACTGTAATTATACATCAAAACAAAAGGGCAACCTCAAGAGGCACATTAACCTAGTTCATCCTAAAAAACCTACCATATCAGTGCGACATTTGTAGCTATCAAACTTCAAAAGAAACCTACTTAACGCATCATAAACTGTCTCATTTTAGCTGCAGATACTGTGATTATCTTGGAACAAATCCAGAAGCGCTTTCGGCGCATAAAATCCTGCATCACAGTATACACAAATGCCGGTTTTGTAACTACAGTACCTAAAAAAAAGGCGACTGTGGAGGCGCACGAGAATGGTATCCATCTTAAAAAGGAAACGTTCGCTTGTAGCGAGTGCAGTTATACATTTCTCTATAAATCTAATTTGATCAGACATAAAAAAGTGATGCACAACAATTTTGATTCAGATTTAAACTGCGATAAGTGCGACTACCAAACGAACAGCCAAGTAAACCTCAAAAATCATATTAACGCGTTTCATACGGAACTACTCTACTGTGCCCATTGCGATTACACTTCTATTTTCAAGTCGAATTTGGCGGTGCATTTACGCAACAATCACGCGCTTACAGCGTCGTTTAAATGCGAAAAGTGCGATTTCGCGTCCAAGGAGAAAAAAGAGCTGATCAGACACATCAAGGTGATGCATGAAAAGAATTATCGGTTCGAGTGCGACAAATGCGATTATCTGGCCAAAACTAAAAGTTTGTTAGAAAGTCATATTGTATCCATACATCTTAAACAAAGGGAGTTCCAGTGCCAGTTTTGTCCATATGCTGGGCTTAACAAATATCGTCTGTTTAAACATACCAAAGTGAAACACAAAGAAGTTTTTGTAGAAATTGAATCGAAGACAAACTTGTTTTTTGCAAAAGACTAAGTTAAAACACAATTTTATATTATGTTGTATATATGTATATGGGAACAAATGTTCTGAGGCCGGTTTTCTTTAAATAATAACGTGTATCATGTGCAATTTTATTAAATAAATCACATGCTTAGGATCTTAATTTTTTGCTCGAAGAACTGTGTTTAGTGTTAGAGTAATTTGAAATCCCCGACTCTCCAGTAAGCAGCCAACATTTCGTAAAAAAGTTTGATATTTCTATGTCGCACATTTTGACTCCTAACATAAATATTTGATTTTTTTCCTCAACACTTCAAAAAAAACAACACTGGATGGCGCTGCAAACAGTATATTTGAATCTCCCTCAAGACTAGAAAGACTATAAATTAAACTTAAATTCGATAAAGTTTACTTTGAATATTCTAACCCAACTTTATTTTTACATTCGTCACATATATTTAATTTTTCATTACATGTTACTTGTCAGGTAATAAGCGAGTTTTTTCTTTCTTAAAAAAAAATTCGTTCGAATTCTTTTCATAAATTTTGCCGGTGGCGATAGCGAAAAAGGTTGAGAAACGCTGTTCTAGTGGACTTATTTAGAGTTAGTAGGTTCGTTTTTAGAAGTGATTTTTTTTTTGGGATTTGGCAACCCTGGCGTCGGTGTTCTAAATACATACAATACAATGTTATGGTAGGTTAAATATCCCTGACAAATGTCACCTGTCAGGGATATTTAATCTACCATAACATTATATTGTTGCTAAATATGACCTTTTAATTAAATATTTTTATTCTACTTATGTAAAAAGGCGATAATCATGTCCAGCGGTAAATTTAGAGTAATATTTTAGATTGTTATCGTGCATTTTTCTCGTTTCAGAACATTACGAGAAAGCAAAGCATTTACATCCTTTTGAATATTCCCAACCGGATTTAGTAGAAAATTTCAGTAATGTAAAAACAGAAGAGCTAGATTTCGAAATTAAACAGGAGCCTAGTGATTACCTAGATAATATCCAATACGATATTCCGGAAAAATTTGAATTTGTTGAATTAAAAACTGAAGATGATGCCTCGAGTGCAATAAAATTAAAGGTTGAAGAAAAAATGGAAAAATTTGCAGACTATACGAACTTACTTGAAACAGAAATTGCTAGGTAATTAAAGTGGCCAAATAGTTTATAAAAACAGAATAAAACAAACTTTGGTCTCTAGTTCATAACAATTTTACGATTAATGTAACTAAACTACTTTTGTGACTTTCATTATTTGTTTATAATTTTTGTGAAAATGTAGCTTCAATGAACATACAACCGCTGTGGGACACGCTGTATAATGATAATTCGTTTCCAGAGCAAACAATCAGAAGTCACCAGAAATTAAAACGAGGGATACCAGCAAATCACAATTATTCCATTGCGAGTACTGTGATCATACAACAAATAATAAGAGCAATCTCACGAGCCACATTAACGGAGTTCACCTAAAAAATTTGCCCTATCAGTGCGACTTATGCAGCTATCGATCTGTAAAAAGAAACAACTTGAATCGTCACATTTTGACCCATTTCAGGTGCAGATACTGTTGTTATGCCGGGACAAATCATGAAGAGGTTTCAGCTCATGTAATAGCGCATCACAGCATACATAAATGTAGGTTTTGCGACTACTCGACCAAACAAAAAACGCTCGTGAAAGTGCATGAGAATGCGATTCATCTTAAAAAAGAAATGTATTCTTGTTCAGAGTGCAATCGTACATTTCCATATAAAGCCAACATGATGAAACATAAAAAGAGGATACATACAAATGTTTATTTCAACTGTGATAAGTGCGACTACAAAGCGAAAAGCGAGGCACGTCTCAAAGGCCACCTAAATGCGATTCATACAAGATCAGAACTAGTCTACTGCGCCCATTGCGAGTATACTGCTACTCTCAAGTCGATTTTGGCGATCCACATACGCAACAATCACGCGCACACCGCGTCCTTTCAATGCAAAAAATGCGATTTTGCTTCTAAGGAGAGAAAGGAGCTGATCAGACATTTTAAGTTGGAGCATGAGAAGAATTATCGTTTTGAGTGTAACAGTTGCGGTTTTTTGGCCAAAACTAAATATTTATTAAAAGAGCATATTTTATTCATACATCTTAAACAAAGACCGTTTCAGTGCAAGTTTTGCCCATATGCTGGGTTTAAGAAATATCTTTTACTTAAGCACACTAAAGTGAAACACAAGGAAGCTTTTGTAAAAAGTGAATCGGAGACTATTTTATTTTGAATAAAAATTCCAGCTTATAGAACAGTTTTATATTCTAATGTATGTAAGCATACATTTTTTTTATGGGGACAGCTTTTTTTTAATAATAAATGACTTTTATCATTGCAATTTTATTATGTAACGGCGTCCTTTTTTCGAAGTTTGAGATTTTTCAGAATTTGGACATTTTTTCAAATTTGGAATTATCTTGAAAATTTTCCATCTTTTGCCAAAGAAATGTCGGCCTTTTGTTTAATAACAATAGAATATTAGGTTATGGTAGGTCCAATGCACGGATTATACATAGAATAAGGGATAGTGTACGCCCACAGATCATAGAATAGGGATAGCGCACGCTCTTATATTGGCCATGTATAGAAATTTGACCTAAATGCGTCTAGAAAGTGAAGTAGTTCCGACTATTTTTTTTATCTCTCCCTCAACAGCTGTTTGATAGCCATATTTATTTACTTGGTTCCCCATTGGTTCATTGGTAGTAGAAATCCATCACTTCTGATATCTCGAGAACGTACTACCTACTCTCTAGATGCTTTTTCGACACAGTTATCTACAATCGTGCACTATCTTCCTTCCGTAATCCGTGTGCGCGCCCTATATTAGCTAGCCATGTATAAAAATTTGACCAAATGGAGTAGCTCCGACTATTTCTTTTTTATCGCCCCTTTAGTGTTCCCAGAGGTAGCGGAATTTCGCTGTTGGTAGCGACTTCTGAAGCATTTAGCGGAGTAGCGGCGACGCTAAAGTAGCGGAATTTTGAGGCCGGTAAACGAAAGATTATTTTATATATTTGGCTTTAATTACACTTCGAGGGTAAAAAACAATGGATTTGTTCTTCAAAGTTCAAGTTTTTTTCTAAAATTCTCTGCCCTTTCTGTGTTAGGTAGCGGCCGGTAGCGACATTTGTCATTGAACCACTGGCAACACTGCTCCCGTTTAAAATCATTTGTCAACGGTCATGTATGAGCGCGGAAACGTTGATCAATCAACAGCGCAAGATATAATAGCAATTGCAGCTCAGTTATTCTGTTAAAAGCCTACAAAACACCCACCTGAAACATTTTTAGATTTCTCCTACATCATTTTTTTCGTAAAAAATATGAATGAACACACTAAAGAATGCCATTAAAATTAAAGGAAATCGGCAAATTTTGACATTTATCGACAGCTGTTTAGTAGCCATATTTATTTACTTCTACCCTTATTGGTAACAGAATTCCATCACACCTACTCTCTAGACGCTTTTTCAACACCGTTTTTTACGATCGTGCACTATCCGTACTCTATAATCTGTGGTCCAATGTCATTGACAGATACATAGAATAACATAATGAGATTTGGCGTCCAAGGTTGCCAACGTCTTAAATATAATTATCTAATATTTAAAAACAACTCTGCTGGTGCCAAAAAACTCTAAAAACAATGTTAATCCCCTTGAAACAGCGTTTCTGAATTTTTTTTTGGCTCAAGGGTCAGTTTTTACGATGGCGTAGAAGGGTTATCAATTCAAAAAATAAAATCAGTAATTTCAACTTTTTCCTCGATATTCCGAATGATCCAAAAATTTTACAAACTTAAAAAAAATCGACCCTTGGAATAGTTTTATAATATTATTCGGATTAAAGTTGCAACACTGAGTAGTAAAGCTTTGTACTTGCTTTATTACGAAGTTTAAAAATCTAAAGCTGCTGCTACATTTAAATATTCCTCGTATTTTCTTTGCGAAGTTGCGTTCGTAGCATTCATTGTTTATTGGCTTTCTGACAGCAGGTATAGAATAGAACTGCCCGAAACGTTAAGACTAAAATAATTTTGTTATTTAGTTTTATATTCTTAAATCATAAAATAGTTTTAAATGTTTTTCAATATTGAGTCTAAGGAGTTCTATAAGAAGGAGATGCATCATCGGTAACGTAATTTGTCGAATGAAAATGGGACTGATTTCCACTCACTGATAGCAGCGGCCTCTGTTGTGTATTACCAGTAAGTATTGTGCGAAAACTGTAAAATGAGAGCTTAATATTGTACCTACTGAGGCAGAGGATGGTAGTAGTTGTAGGTACAATGTACCCAATCGGTCACATCAGTGTCATGTTAAACTTTTCTTGGGCTTTTCCTAGAAAAGTGTGTCTAGAACATCCTTTATTCATCTTTTAGTCAGTGAGAAGGTTCCACCGTTGAACTTTAAACTGTTGCAATCTAATTAGGTGTACGTTTTAACTACTCGTTTCGCAATCTAGGATTAAATAGAATTCTGTGGTGCATTAATAGATGGCGCTGCGAACAGTGGAAGGTTTTCAATCCCATTTTAAAAGCACGGCGTAACGCAACCTTACCGTCTAGATAACCATAGTTTAATCACAAACAGCGATTGACAAATTAATATCAAACGCAATTGCTTCATGGGGTAATCTATGAGATTGCCAATCCTTAACAGAAGGCATCTTAAATCTAGATTTGAGGAAGAAGCCACTGACCGAAGAAAAATCCAATAAACAGTGAAAAAGATTTGTACATTTGCCAGGTGACATAAAATCTATCGCTTGTGGGAGCTTAAACGGGGCAGGTCGTAGCGAACGTAACACCAAGAGTTTACAACAACTTTATTACTTTTTAATGTAAGAAAATACAAAAACGCGGGACTGGCGACTAACTTCAGCCAGCCCGAGCAACACACATCACAAAACATAACACACATCTAATCTCCCAAAAACAACTAACTTTTTCATTTTCCGCCAGACCAAAGTTGCCAACCCGAAAATATCTATTTCTGTCACGCCGAACAAAAAATCCTGCTATTTGTGTGCAAAACCTGCTGCCCAATCTTGAATCTTTTATAAACAAAGTTGTTACACATATGGTACGCACGGGGGTCTTCTCCCTTACACACACAATAGTTGTTTCATTAGCGAAAAGAAGTGTAACAAGGAAGGACATTTTTTGTCTGGATTGCAGGATGAACTAACTGCTTAACAAAATAAAATATATGTTGTGAAATGCCAATCATATTAGACTATTTACCTTCTTTAGGTTGGCATTACATTGTTCTATGTTGCTAACAATGTCAAATTCAATCAATAATAATTTTTAATAAAACAGTCAGTCATGTAGTAAGAAGTTTCTCTATGCAATATATTAAAAGAATCCAGGCCATGGACGCGGTCGAGCCATCTATGCTTCGCGTCACCCCGAATTGACGTTGACATTGTACTGCCAACTTCAAATAGTGAACGATTGGCGGTCTATTCAAAATTTAAACCTACACTCTATGAATAAAATATGTCTTCTTTCTGAAAAAAAAAGCGCGAATTTACCGGTTTCAGGACCAAAAAGTTGAGAAACACTAGTTTAAGGGGTTAACAACTGCGCGAGGGCTCTTTGTTCAGGAAGGCCCTCATGCGCTGCTCATTACTGCCCCCTTGATAGCTCCGCCACTGTGAAGGGGGTGATTTTGTTTACAGGTTGGCAACATTGGTGCAAGTGCTCATTGACACAGTACATCAATGACATTTAAATCACAATGATCTAATAATATTTTATTTTCGTTTTATTTTGTTTTAATTTATATTTAAGTTTATTTATGTTAAATATGGGATTTTAATTATATTTTTTAATCTACATAACTAGTAAATTAACAATCATGTTCAATGGTAAATTTAAATTATGTTACAGATCCTTATCAAGCTTGACTATTTTTCATTTTAGAATGTGATCAGAGAGCAAATTCGCCTTTGCCTTTTTTTGAATATTCCGAAGATGACATCGTAGAAAATTCCTGCAATGTAAAAACAGAAGAGCCGGTGGCCCAAATTAAACAGGAGCCCGTTGAAAATGCTCAAAACAACGTGCAAGGTCAATCTGAACTACCCCCACCTGTTGAATTAAAAACTGAACAGAGTGATACATCGAGTGCAATAGAATTAGAAACTACAGATAAAATAGAAATAGAAGAACCTGCCGACTATAAAAATTTACTGGAAACCACAAAAACGGAAACTGATAGGTAAATTTTAAAAGAATGTTATCATCAGTAGTTTATTGGCAATATTAGCGATTTGTTTTTAGTGTGAACAATCGTAAGAAAAAGCGGCAGAAGGCGCCAGTAACCACAACGCAAGATGCTACCAAATCGCAAGTGCTCCAATGTGGTCACTGTGATTATACAGCGAAGGTAATGGGCAATCTCAGACGCCACATTAGTGGTGTTCATCTAAAACACCAGCCATATAAATGCGACATTTGCAACTTTCAATGTGTGCAAAAAATCCACTTGACACGTCACAAATCATCACATTATAGAAAATGCAGATACTGCGATTATGTCGGGATAAATCAACAAGCGCTGTCGGCGCATAGAATTGCGAATCACAGCATGTACAAATGCCGGTATTGCGACTATATGACCAAACGCAAAGAGCACTTGGAAACGCACGAGAACGCCATCCATCTTAAAAAAGACAAGTATTCGTGTTCTGAGTGCAGTTATACAGCGTTGTACAAATGCAGTATAAGAACGCATAAGAGACTGATGCATAAGCAAATTTATTACAACTGCGATAAGTGCGATTACAAAAGTAAGGTGGAGAAACGGCTTAAAAACCACATAAATACGATCCACACCAGAGAGGAATTGGTCTACTGCGCCCATTGCGATTACACATCGACCGTCAAGTCGAGTTTGGCGACACATTTACGCAACAATCACGCGCTTACCGCGGCTTTTAAATGCGAAAAATGCGACTTTGCTTCCAAGGAGAAGAAGGAGCTGGTTAGACATGTTAAAATGGAGCATGAAAATTGTTATAACTTCGAGTGCAACGACTGCGGTTTTCTGACCAAAACTAAAATAAACTTGGAGGTCCATATTATAGCCAAACATCTTAAACAGAGGCCGTTTCAGTGTAAATTGTGTCCATATGCTGCTATCACTAAAAGATCTCTTTTCGTACATGCTACAGCGAAACATAAAGAAGCTTTTGTTAAGAAAGAATCGATTAAAGACGAATTTGTTTTCTGGAAAAAAATAAGTTTTTAACACAGTTTTATATTTTATTGTAAATTAGGCATGATTTTATTTTCTATTTTTATTATTAAATGACATGTATCAAGTGCAATTTTATTAAGTTTTAATGGTAATTTTTGGGTATAAATAAAGATAGTTTTAATTATTACTTTTAACGGTTTATGTTTCTATTTTGCTTTTTTATTCTGAAAATTAGAAACCACGTTTTGGATTACATGATTTTTGGATGATGGTGAAAATTGTTTCTCTTTGTGTCAACTATTTGTTATATTGTTTGAAAATAAGTTACAAAATACAAATCGGATATCTCTTTAATAATTTGAAACTGGAGGAACATTTTTCTAAAACTTTGGTTAAAGTAATCCCACTTATATTATAATGGACCCTCTCTGAAGATGATAGCTTGGCTATCGAAACACATTAGAGCAACCTCAGTTCTGTTTTTTAATATTTTTTGGTTTCAGGGGACAAGATTTGTATTTCAATTTTTGAAGATAACCAAGGACCAGTCCGTTTCATCCAAAATTATGGCTCTTTGGATTAAACCACCCACAGGACAAGACAATATACCTATTTAGAATATTATGTACAAAATTTGTAGGTATTTGAAATTAACATTTAATTTCTTCGTCTACTTATGTGAACTATGTGATAAATTGTGAATTTCAATTGGGGGAATTGTAGTAATTAAAGAAACGCTTGCACATAGGAAATCTATTCTGTACAGGCGAAACTTTAAAAAAATTAACGATTACCAGGTAAATCTATAAATCTTGAATCGGATTAGCTAAAATTTCCCAAGTTGACTATCATGGCAACCCCTCTTAACCACACCAATGATTGGGAGTCGTTATATTATTTAGGGAACCACTGACTTTAGATAAGGTTACTGAATTTTGTTTTGTTTTTAATGTTCTAATCAAGATTCATTACCAATCGTTATCTTAATTACAAAGTTATTTCAATTAACTGATAAAATTAAATGAAGACGGATAAACTCACTCGTCTAAGGAAACTATATTTCAGTTAGTAGTAATGTATTTTAAATGTTAGCACGCGTGTTCCGAATGTATAAACAAATTTTTATTTTAGAAATTTCAAAGTTTTCGAATTTTGAAATCGTGTTCGAAATTTCGACGTTTTCTCATAATTTCTAGTTTAAATATTGTGAATATCTACCTAACGCTGTAAAACTTGCGACTTTAGTCAAAATATCAGCTTAGTGTCGAAACAGAACTAAAAATTTTAGAATTAAAGTCGAAATTTTCAGAAAAAACATTATTGAAATTCAATTAGAAATGTCAACTTATAACACAAAATGTAGTACTTGGTGGAAATTCAGAATCAAAATTTGGAGAAAAAGTCGTAATTTTGGGATTTCTAATTTTTTTTCCAAAATTTATTGTCGGACAGATTTTGAAGTAAAAGTGTATGATTGTGAAGTGAAAGTATATGCTTGAAATGAATAACTATTTGAAATATAAAAATGATTCCAATTCGGACGTTATAAGCGATTAAATGGACACTGACCATGATCGACTAGTTCACTCGTATTAGAGCGGTCTTGTCTTTGGCGCTCTCGCGTTTCTGTTTCTTCAATACGTTCATTTAGTGCGCGTCATCACAGCCATTTTTTGGAATAGGTTTATAGAACTGGCTAACAAACTTTGGATGCCATAAACTAATCGTACATGATCGAGAAATAGTTTTGTTAGACGTAAATGAGAAAGGTATGCAACACACGTGTAATGCAACTTTAGCTTGGCATCACGCTTGATTGTGTGAAATTCACTTTTTTAATCAGCTTTAACGCATTGTGACGGGCTTTATCGGTTCGAATTGATTCACACGTGAATTAAAAATAATCCCACTTTATTACTAAACTAAACTTGGATCACCACAATTGAACAATTAACTCACTTCTGTACTTCTAACTACGAACTCACTAATTACACCGACTGACTACTTAACTACACCGACTCTTTTTTTTTTTTTGTTAAAGTAGGGGAAAATGCTTTACGCACATCTGGGAAGATAACCCAGATAGTGTCGGGCTTCCGCTCAAACTACGGGTACCGACTAAAAACCCCTTACTTCTTCGGGCCGGGCCCTTGGCCCCCAATCCCTCCGTCGGAACAGTACAATAGTGCTGAAGCACTGTTGTAAGCTGTTTTGCCTGAAACATAAGAACAAACAAAACAGAAAATTTTACGATAAAAGTCTTAGCCTAGAGGACCATCCTTGGTCTCCTAATCCTGGTTGGGATGTCTGGATCGTAATCCACCGCCTGTCGAACTAGTTCGTTTGAATGCGTTTCCGCTCTCACCATCGCCCTGGAATTAATTTCCCTAAGAAAATCTCTTACCAAAGGTAGTTCAGCTTCTCTATGGAGCTGATTGTTTCTCGCAAACCATGGAGCATCCATGGCTTGTCTTAGGAAGACGTTCTGGAACACCTGGAGTTTCTTCATCTGATTATCCGTCGCTTGTGACCAGGCTACAGATGCGTAGGTCATTGCTGGTCTTATAATTGATTTATATAGTAACACTTTAAGTCCAATGGACAGGTTACTATTTCTACCAATCATCGCTTGCAGCAGTCCCTTCAGCATTTTGGCTCTGGACACTGCATAATCGATGTGTGCTTGGAATGTTAGTCTTTTGTCTAGAATGACACCTAGATACTTTGCCTGAAGTCTCCAGTCGACGTTTTGCCCATGAACATTTACATGTCCATCTGGTTGGAGTCTTTTTCGAGTGAAAAAGACTGCTTGGGTCTTGTCTGCGTTGACTTGGATTCTCCATTGGCCAAAGTAATCTAGTAGACTGTCTGTTGCCTCCTGAAGTCGTCTGGTGACCACCTCTGGGCTGAAAGAGTACGCCACTAAAGCTGTGTCATCTGCGTAAGTTGCCAATAAGGTGTTGTCGGTTGTTGGATTGGTTCTCGGAATGTCTTCTGTGAACAGAGAATACAGCAGAGGTGACAAGGCAGAACCTTGAGGTACCCCATACTATAACCTAAACTGGTTTGATAGTTCCTGTCCCACCTTTGCTCTAAAGGAGCGCTGGTCCAGGAACGAGCTTACCATTTGAACCATTGTTAGAGGTATTCCAAACTGGTGCATCTTGTAGACTAATCCTTCATGCCAAACTGTGTCAAATGCCTTGGAGATATCGAAGAAGATAGCTCCAACTACCTGGTTCCAATTCATGCATTAAGTGATTGTTTCCACCACTCTCAACAGTTGGTCTGAGGTAGAGTGCATAGGTTGGAAACCAAATTGTTCCTTGGGAATGATGTCGCGATCGCTGATGATATTCTGCAGACGCTTCCTTAAAATCCTTTCGGCCACCTTACCCAAGTTGGATAAGAGGCTGATTGGCCTGTAATTTTGAGAAAATTTCCCATCCTTACCTGCCTTAGGAATAAAGATAACATTTGCAGACTTCCATCTGATTGGAAAATATCGGAATTTAAACATAGAATTGACTATAGCTCCAAAGTATTTGACAGCTTGATCCGGAAGAGACTTCAAAGCTTGGTTTGAAATTCCGTCTGGACCTGGAGACTTTTTGACATTTAACTTGCGCAGAAGGCTTTGGATTTCCTCTTTGTTAGTCGACTGGATGATGTCGTCTTCCTCTGGCACTTCCTCCTGAAGAATTTGAACCTCTTCTTCCACCTCATCTACGAAGTCTAAGTTCACTTCTTCAAGTGTGGCCTGACAGTGTCTTTCAAAGGTCTCAGCAAAAGCTGCGGCCTTTTCCTGATCTGAGTAAGCCATTCCTTGAGGTCCGTGTATCGGAGGGAAAGGTTTCCTAACTCCTCTTAGAGCTTTGGCTGTGCGCCAGAGATCTGATGAAGTTTCGAGGTTGCAGCTCCTTAGGTGTTCCTGAAATTTAGAAGTTTTGTGCTCTCTGAGTTCATACCTGAGCTCGTGGATGACCCTGTTGACTTCCGCCTTATCTGCTTGCAGATTGGTCCGTCTTGCTCTCTTCCTGGCACGATTTTTCCTCTTAATCAGCTCCACCAAGTGATTTGGCAGTGGTTCCCTTCCTTCTATACGCCGGAAAGTTTTGGTCGCAGCCAGAATTGAATCTGTTATAGTGGTTTCCAGTCTCTCCACCCCTGTGTTGATGTCATCGTTTGTATTGATCTCTCCAGGCTCTTCCAGGTTTGCTGCCAGATACTCCCTGAACTGTGTCCAGTTTGTTTTCTGGCAGGTTTCTGGAGGCTTGGGTCCACGATCATCTCCGATGGTCATCATCACTGGGTTGTGGTCTGAGCTGAGCTCACTAACTGATGTTAACTCAACAGTGTATCGAACATCCTTCATCAGTGCAACGTCCAGGACATCTGGTATTCCTGTGGCGTTATGATGATGGGTTGGTTCTTCTGGAGCCATTACATCGATTCCGTTCTGTGCTGTGAACCTTTGAAGTGTCCTCCCGTTTTTGTTGTTGACTCTGCTGCCCCACTCGACGTTTTTGGCATTAAGGTCTCCGGCTACAATAACATTGTTATTGCTTATTTCGAAGATGCGTGTCAAATCTGTCTCTGTGAGGGCGTTGGTTATGGAATAACAAGAGACCAGCGTCAGAGGTCCCTGCGCCATTTGAATTGTTACTCCAATTCCTTCCAGCTTTTCCAACTCCGGGGTGCCTGCAGCAAAATGCGTTAGCTTTCTATTTACGTAAATAGTTGTGCCTCCTCCTGGGCCAGTTGGTCTGTCTCTGCGGTGAAGAACATATCCTCGGATTTTGGGATCCTTAGATCTGAACGTCATCCTGGTTTCGCTCAGCATCAGTACGTCCAAGTCGTTTTCCTTTGCGAAAACTTCTAGTTCGTTCCTGTTGCCTTGGAGTCCGTTGCAGTTCCAGAAAACTGCCTTGAGATGCTGACGACGAGCAGGATTTCCTCCATTAACTCTCCTTTCCTGGCTCTATCCATTAGTGTTTTAGACTAAGGATCTTTGGATCTCATGATAGAGACGATGGCCTCTTGACTGTTTTGTGCTTCGGAGACTGCTCTCACCAAGTCCAGCACTACTTGGTTCGTTTTTTCCGAAGTTTTCTTTGGGTAACAACTGAAGCGTAGGACTTAGTGTTTCCACTTACCTTGCTGAAGACCTTTGGATTCGATGGAACCTTTGGAGTAACAGCTGTCGCTTTGGTTGTTGTCGGTTTTGCCTTGGAAGTTGTCGGGCTTGTCATCTTGGTTTTGGGTTGACTTTCCTTCTCTGCCGCCTTCTGCTTTCTCGGTTTCGGGAAAGCGGGACATCCCCTGTAGCTGGCTACGTGATCTCCTTTGCAGTTGGCGCATTTAAAGGACTTGTTTTCTGGCTTCTTACAGTCTTTTGTGGAGTGCTTCCCAGCACACTTGACACAGACTGCTTCCGCGTGGCAATTTCTCTGAGAGTGATTGAATCTTTGACAATTGTGGCACTGGTTAACTGCTGCTGATGGTTTGAGGGATTCAACTTGGATTTCCAAGCCCATAATCTTCTCCAACTTGTATATTCTGTCCTCTCCGTGATGCAGTTCTAACATCATCATGTTGTAGGCCTTTTTGGTGAATCTGTTTTTCATCCTGGAGGCGCTCATTACCTTGAACCCCTCTTCTTCAACGGCCTTCCTGAAGTCCTCCTCAGGAATTTCTTTTGGAATTCTCCGGACGACCACCTTGACCGTCCTCTCCTCTGGGAGAGCGAAAGAATGGTACGGAATCTTTTCGCTATCCATCAGTCTGGTGAGCTTTCTGAAGTCATCGACCGTTGCTGGCTGGACTCTGACTCCATCGTTGACGCTCTTCGCCTTTGTGTATCCTATTTTCCTGGAATTTATCAGCAGGTTAATACTTCTCCACTTACCAGCATCTCTGATGATGACGGGAGGGATCCTTGGTTCTTTTTCGTCCTTTGGTTCCATATTTGCCTTCTCTGGGGCTTCTACGGGAACCTCGTTTCTCGCTGAAGCTTTATTTGCTTCTGGTTTGGTCGGGGTTGGGGTTTCTTCTCCTGAAGAAGCCTCTTCTTCGGTTGAGGTTTTCTTGACCGCCTTTTTCTTTAGGCTCTTCTTTTTCCTGACAATCTGAAAAGGTTCCTCTACACCGACTCTAACTGACTTGTTACGAAGGAAAGCCGACCGCCTTATATAGTTTTGGCCTCCAGGTTCTAGAACAATCCGGCAGATAAGGCTTATCGTTTGCCGAAATTTCGGGAACGCTTATCTGCCGTTTGCTTCGTTATCGCGGCCGCTTTCCCCTTATCAGATCTTTCTAGAAACTTTTCTTACGTACCAAATCCTACAATTCTATTCTAAATTCTATTCTATCTATTTACATTGCGTTACAGTATTTTAATATTATAAATTTATTTTAGAAAACCGGATAAACAGTGGCGGCTCGTAGAAAATTTCGATATTTTCGAAACGTTCTTCGAAAATTTTATATTTCTTTGAAAACTTGGCAATAAAAACTTTTGATAATGTCGCGTTTTTTGAAAGGTTGAATTTTTTTCCAAATTTCGAATGTATTGCAAAATTTAGATTTTTTCTTGTAATCTCGACCTTATTTTATTTTTAGGTATTGACTTTTCTGAAAAACTGAATACTTTTTTAAAAATTTCCGTATTTTCGTTATAATTTAGACTTTTCTCAACTGTATTGCAAAATTTAGATTTTTTCTTGTAATCTTGACCTTATTTTATTTTTAAGTATGTATTGACTTTTCTGAAAAGCTGTAAATACTTTTTTCAAAATTTCGGTATTTTCGTCATAATTTAGACTTTTCGGTGTTATGTTTTTTTTTTGTAATTTTTTTTTTAAATTAATCATGACATTTGTTTTTTAATTTTTGCCTTTTGAAAATTCTTACTTTTTCTGAAAATGTAAATTTGTTCAAAACTGAACTTTTGACTTTTTAAATTTTCGCCTTCATCTTTGTTTATAATTTTTTTTTGGAAAATTATAATTTTTTTATTGAAAATTTCGATTCTTAATAACTTCGACTGGTTTTTATTTAAATGTCAACTATTTTTCAAAATTTCGACTTTTTTTTTTAAAAACTTTCGATAATGTTCTGATTTTTTGTTGTTGAAAATTTCGCTACTTCTTAATATTCGAAATTCTTTCAAAATTTCGATTTTTTTTTGAAATTTTGAAATGTGATATTTTTTGATGGAACGGACTGGTCCTTGGTTATCTTCAAAAATTGAAACACAGAACTTGTCCCCTGAAACCAAGAAAAATTAAAAAACACAACAAAGGTTGCTCTAACGCGCGTTAGAGCAACCTTTGCAGTTTCTCTCTGAAGATGACAGCTTGGCTGTCGAAACGCGTTAGAGCAACCTTTGTTGTGTTTTTTAATTTTTCTTAGTTTCAGGGGACAAGTTCTGTGTTTCAATGTGATATTTGTTTCAAAATTTTAATTTTTTGACCTAAAATTTCAACTTCTTACTTTTTCACTTTGATTCAAAATCTTAGCTACCAAAAATTTGAACTTTTTCCAAAATTTTAACTTCTCAACTTTTGAAAACCTCGATCTATCTGATAATTTTCACTTGTTTTCAATATTTCGGTTTCGAAAATTTTGATTTTTATCGAAAAGTTGAGTGCAAATTTCCCAACTATTCAAAATTTGAACTTTTTTTAATTTCGAATTATTTCGTAAATTCGATAAAAATTCTCAAATCTCTTGCAAATTTTGATATTTTTTTAATTTCGATTATAAATTTCGACTTTTTCTTTTTGAAAATTACTTCTTTTGCAAATTTTTGATTTCGTTTGGAAACTTGAAAGATTTTAACAATTTTTGCCTCGTCAACAAATGTCGACTTTCTTTATTGAAAATGCTAACCTTTTCTTAAATCTGCACTTTTTTGAAATTTTCGACTTTTTATTTTAATCCCCACTTTGTTGAAAATTCCGGCCTTTTTGAAATGTTCAAATTTTTCAAAATTTTAGTCATTTTCCAAAATTTAAAACTTTTGGAAAATGTAAAAATTTTGACTATTTTTTTCTCCAATATTCAAAATATTCAGCTTCTTCGAAAATTTTGACATTTCTTGCAAACTGTCGATCCTTTATTTAAAAATTGTGATTTTTTTTAAGTCAGAAATTTCTTAAAATTTTTTATTGAAATTTTCGACTAATATTTCGTAAAATTTCGACTAATATTTCGTAAAATTTCGACTAATATTTCGTAAAATTTCGACTAATATTTCGTACAATTTCGACTACATTTCAAAACTTCGACATTTTTATTTAAATTTCGACTCTTTTTGAAAATTTAACTTTTTTTTTGAAAAGTTCGAACTTTTTTTAAAATTTTATTTATACAATTTTGTAAACATTTCCAGTTAAATCTTCGACTTAAAAAAAAAAGATTCTTTTTAAACTTGAACTATTAAAAATTTGGACTTTTTTCAAAATTTTGCCTTTTCAAAATTTGAACTTTTTTAATAATTACGAATTTTTCGATAATTTTGAGTTTTCTCCAATATTCAGAATATTCAGCTCCTTCGAAAATTTTACCATTTCTTGCAAACTGTCGATCCTTTATTTGAAAATTGTAATTTTTTTTAAGCCAGACATTTCTTAAAACCTTTTATTAAAATTTTCGACCAATATTTCGTAAAATTTTGACTCAATTTCAAACCTTCGACGTTTGTATCAAAATTTCGACTCTTTTTGAAAACTTGACTTTTTTTTTTAAAATTCGAAGTTTTTTAAAATTTTATTTATGCTTTTTTTTAAACATTTCCAATTAAATCTTCGACTTCTTCGACTATTGAAAATTTCTACTTTTTTTCAAAATTTTACCTTTTCAAAATTTCTACTTTTTTGATAATTACGAATTTTTCGACAATTTTGAGTTTTCTCCAATATTCAGAATATTTAGCTTCTTCGAAAATTTTGACATTTCTTGCAAACAGTCGATCCTTTGTTTAAAAATTGCGATTTTTTTTAAGCCAGACATTTCTTAAAATCTCTTATTGAAATTTTCGACCAATATTTCATAAAATTTCGACTCCATTTCAAAACTTCGACTCTTTCTGAAAACTTGACTTATTTTTCGAAAAATTCGAAGTTTTTTTAAAATTTTATTTATACATTTTTTTTAAACATTTCCAATTAAATCTTTAACTTCTTCGACTATTAAAAATTTCTACTTTTTTCAAAATTTTACCTTTTCAAAATTTCAACTTTTTTGATAGTTATGAATTTTTTGATAATTTTGAGTTTTCTCCAATATTGAAAATATTCAGCTTCTTCGACAATTTTGACATTTTTTGCAAACTGTCGATCCTTTATTTGAAAATTGTGATTTTTTTTAAGGCAGACTTTTCTTAAAACCTTTTATTGAAATTTTCGAATTTTATTGAATATTTTTCGTAAAATTTCGACTCCATTTCAGAACTTCGACTTTTGTATCAAAATTTCGATTTTTGTATCAAAAGTTCGACTCTTTTTGAAAACCTGACTTTTTTTTTGAAAAATTCGAAGTTGTTTTAATATTTTATTTATACATTTTTTTAAACATTTTAAATTAAATCTTCGACTTAAAAGAAAAGGTCTTTTTAAACTTGAACTAATGAAAATTTCGACTTTTTTCCAAATTTTATCTTTTCAAAATTTCAACTTTTTTGATAATTACGAATTTTTCGATAATTCTGAGTTTTCTTCAATATTCAAAAATTTCAGCTTCTTTGAAAATTAATTAAAAGCTCTGCAATTTACTTTAAATGTCGATATTTTTCCAAAAATTCGGTTTTTATTCACATTCCTAAAATTGTTAAAAATGTCGGTCATTTTAAAAATTGAAATTTTTATTTCGAAATCCTTATTTTATTTTGAAAATTCGACTTCCTATGAAAATTTCGAAATTTTTTAAAACTTGAGTTTTTTTTTTAATTCTACTTTTCAGATAATTTTAGCTTTATTTTTTAAAAGTGGTAATGTTTTTCTCTTTAAAATTACATTTCTTGAGAAAAATTTTGAAATAACAGTCGAATTAAAAAAAAATTAATGATAAAAATTTCTATTTTTAAAATTGTGCGACATTTTAAAACAAAATTACCAAAAAAACTTGCATTATATGTACAAATAAATTGCCAAAATTTGAATTTTAATCACAAAAAATTGGCTCCAAGCTGGAATATTTGATTTTTGAAATTTCTCTGGAACTTCAAAATTACTAGAAAAAAATTAAATTAGAACAGTAAATTGTTAATGAATTTTTTTCAACATTTTAATTTCGAAATTTTAAGACTTCTAGAAATGTTGACTCTTTTTCTCAAAAATTTAAATAATTCCCACTTTAAAAGTCGAAATTATAAGAATATTTTTTACAATCAATTTATTTCAAAAACATTTTTTTTCTTTAATTCCGAAAATGTTATTTTTTTTTAAATGTTAACAAATGAGAAATTTCAGCTTTTTCTAGAAATATTTTCTGCTTTCTCTTGAAATTTTGAGTTTAATCTTTAAATTTCAATCTTTTTTTTATCGAAATATGAATTTTAAATTCGAATCTGGAGAATAAATTTAACATCTCTAGAAAAATTGAAAATTCCGATTCAGAATTTTTTTTGGTCCTACAGTAATAGTAATTATTAAGAGAAATATCAAATTCTAGAAAATGTTGAAATTTTACAAGGTTCATTTTTTCTTGAAATTCTCAATATTTTTCTCAAAGTTTTATTATTTTTATGCAAATTTGAAGTTTATTTTTCCCTAAATTTATACTTCATAATTTTCAGTTTCTTATCAAAATTACAAAATAAGAGAAACTTTAAAATATTAACATTTCGTTAAAAAAATTTCAAATTTCTAAAACAAATTATAGAGAAATCAAAATTTCTACAACAAAAAATATTTTAAAGACAAAATCTCCAGAAAAAGTCGAAATTTCAAAAAAAAATCTTTGTATAAAATGTTTAGAGAAAAACACAAATTGCATAGGAAAAAAATCATAGAGAAAAAATCAAAATTTGAAAAAAATTGAAACATCTTTACAAAAAAGTCGAAATTTTCCTGTTTTTCCCAAAATGTTGAAATTTTTATAGAGCTTTTAGGGTTTTTTCCAAACATTTTTTGTCAAAACTACAAAATAAAACGAACTTAAAATTGTCAAAGTGTCGTAAAAAAGACTTGACATTTTTAAAGCAAATTCGAGTAACATAAAGAAAAATCTGGAGAAGTTGGAATATTTAGAAGAAATTTTAATGAACAACACTTTCGGGAAAAAATGGAAATTTCGAGTAAATTTCTTTTTATAAAATTATTTAGAAAAAACGGAAACTTCGTAGAAAAAATCAAAATTTTCTAAAAAAAAAATCGAAATATCTGGGAAAAGCTTAAATTTTTTATACAAATGAGATTTGAGGTAAAAATTCGAAGATACCGTATTAACTTATTTTTTAGAGAAATAGTAAAATGCGAGATGAGTTGGATTTAGATTTTTTCTTAAAATTGTAATTATTTTCTCAAAATGTTGACACTTTCAAAGAAATTTAGGTTTTTTAAAATCTTAATTCCTGCTCAAAATATTGATTTCTTTCTCAAAACTTTTACAAAAATTAGTTTTTGAAAATGTGATTTTGATTAAAATTAAAAATAAAATAGGTTTTTAAATGCCGCAACTTCGTGAAAGAAACCTAAAATTTCTATAAAAAGAAATCAGGGGAAATTTAAAATGTCTACCAAAAATTGTGTAATGAAGGGTGTTCAGAAAATTTTGAGGAAAAAAACTCGTAAGCGAAGTTGAGGGTGCTGCAGTTCCACAGTGCCTATACGCCAGCCGCCACTGATCGGGAGATTATTCTATATCAAAAAACACATTAAGAAAGTTAACTCTAAAACTGCTCTAGAACGTCTCTAATTTGGGGTGCTGCAGTTCCACAGTGCCTATACATCAGCCGCCACTGATGAGTTTAAATCTAGTGTTCATTATGCAGCATAATAATTAGAAGTAGTTCATAGCGTTAATTGTTAGTAAAAAGAGTTATTTTTAAAATAATTCGTATACTTCAAAGAGAGGCGTGTTTAAGATCGTTTATTGAGTAGAATACAGGGTCGTATTAACATCGAATGCTTTCTAAAATTATCTATTTCAATTAGGCTACTAGTAAAAAAATTGATGTGGATGGAAAAATGCTACATCTGACCAAAAAAGGGCCATCTTAGTCAGTAAGTTTTTTTTTATACAATGAGGTCCAAAATTAATGCATCAATTCATTATTTACGTAATTTAAAATTTATGAGCAGGTCTATACTGAATTATAAAATGAAACTTTTTGAGCATAGTTTTATTGTTTTCTCTTCAACATCCTTGACAATTACCCCTTTAAGATTTTTAAATTGAACGAGAGTGTGCTTGATAGGTCATTTGGAAGGGATTTTAATTATCTATTCAGCAAAGTTTGAATTTTATTAATATTCGTTGAGAAAATTAAATCTGACAATTTTAAAATGTCTTTGAAATGTATCTCAATTATGCTCATGTATCAAATATCTGTGAAATCTGACTTTTCTAATTGATTTTGTGTCATACTTATTCAGTTTAAATGTATTCCTTTTTTCTGATACGCGGATGGCAAAATATCCAACACGAAGGAAGGAGTAAAAAGGATTTCCTTTTTACATATCAGAAAAAAATATACTTTTTTTCTTTATCTGAAATTTATCAGTAAAATCCTGTATGACGTTAAATTTTTAATTTAACATGACGTTTTTTTCAAGCCTAATTTGATACCGCCTCTTTCAGCCCCCTTGAAGTGACAGCTACCATTTAAAAGTTTTAAATAGAACAAGGACGCTTACTATAGCACATCTGAAAGGATTTTTAATTCTCTATCCAGCAATATAAAATTTTCCTAATTTCTGTAATTTTTTTATTGAAAAATATTGAATTTTTCCTGATGTGTAAAAAAGAAACTCTCATTTACTTTTTTTCTTGTGGGTATTTTGCCACTTAGACATCGGAAAAAAATTAAATTGACTGTTTGAATGATGGTCCTTATTTAAGTTATATGGCAATACAGATTAACAATGTTTGTGGAGAACAAATATATTCACGTTTTTATACATAACATACAATTCTCTAAAAAACGGTTGTTAACACAACTAAACTATTATTTGTTTCATTTAACAAGGTGGAGGTATTTTGATTGTCTCGCTCTAACAATGACGACACAGATTCAATCAGAAAAGTCACCCAACGCTTCAAAATTGATTTATAAATCTTTGCCAAGTTGCTGAAAAGCAATAATTTAGATTTGCAACGAAAACGTTTGATTTATTTAAAAAAGTAATATGCTTCAGTATTAGATATTAGTTACATTAGGCAATATCAATTTAGAAATCTTTGATTTATTAGAAAATCATTTATACGATGAGTATTAGGACAATAATTATGATTTCAATTTATCAAATTTAGTTTTGGAAACAATTTTTTATTTTAAGAATATTTCATGATGTTAAGCAGATGAGTTTTTGCAAAAAAAATATAGTTAGCAAGTTAGGACTGATTAACAAAGTTCTGATTGATTTTAATAAGCTATTCTATTGGGCCAGTCAGGTACTATACAATGTTTTGATTGAGAGAGCGTACCCGCACGATATTGATACCGGAGCCGCGTAAATTTGGTAAAAATAAAAATTAAAAAAAAAGCGAAATAGTTTTTTTTTGTCTGAAAGTCTATAGCACTGCTGTTCACCGTCGGTTCAAAAATCACTAGGCAAAACTGTTGGAAGGCTAGGCCTTTTGTGTCTGACAAGGGACTGCCTCTTATTTATTCACCGAGACCTTTTACTGGGAAGCGATTTACCACCCCAACGAATTCTATTCCTAGAAGGATTGCAATTATCGGCCTTTGTCTATCTCAATTGCAGTTCCATTAAAATGAAATGCAATTAGGACAGTTGATGGTAAACATCTACTAAACATCTGGGCTGTAATGGACCCAGGGACAAAAGCTTTTAGCAAATATCAGAGGCTCCACATTATTCACCCTTTGTCCATCCTAATTGCTGTTTTCATGATAAGGAAAAGCACTTAAGACTTAAGACGACAAACATCTTGTTATTCATCGGGGTGTAATTATCTTATCACTTTGGTGAATACTTCAATTTCTGCCTAGCGCTTTTTTTTCTACCGTTGAGCGTCGTCAAAAAGATGAATATACGGTATAAGTATCATAGACGAATTTAGTTAACACGCACGAATTCTAGATATAAACGTTAAGTAAATGAAATACAATTTGTGATTATTTAAACCAAATCCCTGCTGCTAAGAAAGGGAGAGATGCATTTAGAAAAATTGGAAACCTGTCTACCAAGCAGTTTGGAGCCCGGCAACTTTTAAATGAAACGTAACAGCCCTATTTCATTGACACCTACGTATTCGGCATCCTAAAGTTGCAGCAGATTGGATAATATTTGTGATTATTTAATCCAAATCCTGACTGCTATGGAAGCGAGAGACGATTTTCTCTAAAATTCAATAACTCGCATCTAAGCCATTTGAAGGCTTGTAACTTTCAAACGAGGTGTCATAGACGAATTTAGTTAACACGTGCGAATTCTAGATATAAACATTGAGTAAACGAGATACAATTTGTGATTATTTAAACCAAATCCCGGCAGCTAAGAAAGGGAGAGACGCTTTTAGAAAAAGTCAAAACCTGTCTACTAAGCAGTTTGGAGTCCTGCAACTTTTAAATGAAACGTAACAGCCCTATTTCATTGACACCTACGGATTCGGCATCCTAAAGTTGAGCAGATTGGATAAAATTTGTGATTATTTAATCCAAATCCTGACTGCTATGGAAGGGAGAGACGCTTCTTTGTAAAATGCGAAAACTCACTGCTAAGTCATTTGAAGACTTGTAACTTTCAAACGAGATGTCAAAGACGAATTTAGTTAACTCGTGCGAATTCTAGATATAAACATTGAGCAAATGAGATACAATTTGTGATTATTTAAACCAAATCCCGGCAGCTAAGAAAGGGAGAGACGCTTTTAGAAAAAGTCGAAACCTGTCTACTAAGCAGTTTGGAGTCCTGCAACTTTTAAATGAAACGTAACAGCCCTATTTCATTGACACCTACGGATTCGGCATCCTAAAGTTAAGCAGATTGGATAAAATTTGTGATTATTTAATCCAAATCCTGACTGCTATGGAAGGGAGAGACGCTTTTCTGTAAAATGCGATAACTCGCATCCAAGCCATTTGAAGGCTTGTAATTTTCACACGAGGTGTTATAGACGAATTTAGTTAACACGTGCGAATTCTAGATATAAACATTAAGCAAATAAGATACAATTTGTGATTCTTTAAAATAAATCCCGGCCACTAAGAAAGGGAGAGACGCTTTTAGAAAAATTTAAAACCTGTCTACTAAGCAGTTTGGAGCCCTGCAACTTTCAAATAAAACGTAACAGCTCTATTTCATTGACACCTGCGGCTTCGGCTTCCCAAAGTTGAGCAGATTGGACAAAATTTGTGATTATTTAATCCAAATCCTGACTGCTATGGAAGGGAGAGACGCTTTTCTGTAAAATGCGAAAACTCGCATCTAAGCAAATTGTAGGCTTGTAACTTACAAACGAGGAGTCATAGATGAATTTGGTTAACACATGCGAATTCTAGATATAAACATTGAGTAAATGAGATACAATTTGTGATTATTTAAACGAAATCCCGGCCGCTAAGAAGGGGAGAGACGCTTTTAGAAAAATTCGAAACTTGTCTACTAAGCAGTTTGGAGTCCTTCAACTTTTAAATGAAACGTAACAGCCCTATTTCATTGACACCTATGGATTCGGCATCCTAAAGTTAAGCAGATTGGATAAAATTTGTGATTATTTAATCCAAATCCTGACTGCTATGGAAGGGAGAGACGCTTTTCTGTAAAATGCGAAAACTCGCATCTAAGCAATTTGTAGGCTTGTAACTTACAAACAAGGAGTCATAGATGAATTTGGTTAACACGTGCGAATTCTAGATATAAACATTGAGTAAATGAGATACAATTTGTGATTATTTAAACCAAATCCCGGCCGCTAAGAAGGGGAGAGACGCTTTTAGAAAAATTCGAAACCTGTCTACTAAGCAGTTTGGAGTCCTGCAACTTTTAAATGAAACGTAACAGCCCTATTTCATTGACACCTACGGATTCGGCATCCTAAAGTTGAGCAGATTGGATAACATTTGTGATTATTTAATCCAAATCCTGACTGCTATGGAAGGGAGAGACGCTTTTCTGTAAAATGCGAAAACTCGCATCTAAGCCATTTGTAGGCTTGTAACTTACAAACGAGGAGTCATAGATGAATTTGGTTAACACATGCGAATTCTAGATATAAACATTGAGTAAATGAGATACAATTTGTGATTATTTAAACCAAATCCCGGCCGCTAAGAAGGGGAGAGACGCTTTTAGAAAAATTCGAAACCTGTCTACTAAGCAGTTTGGAGTCCTGCAACTTTTAAATGAAACGTAACAGCCCTATTTCATTGACACCTACGGATTCGGCATCCTAAAGTTGAGCAGATTGGATAACATTTGTGATTATTTAATCCAAATCCTGACTGCTATGGAAGGGAGAGACGCTTTTCTGTAAAATGCGAAAACTCGCATCCAAGCCATTTGAAGGCTTGTAATTTTCACACGAGGTGTTATAGACGAATTTAGTTAACACGTGCGAATTCTAGATATAAACATTAAGCAAATGAGATACAATTTGTGATTATTTAAACCAAATCCCGGCAGCTAAGAAAGGGAGAGACGCTTTTAGAAAAATTCGAAACCCGTCTACTAAGCAGTTTGGAGCCCTGTAACTATAAAATAAAACGTAACAGCCCTATTTCATTGACACCTACGGATTCGGCATCCTAAGGTTGAGCAAATTCGACAAAATTTGTGATTATTTAATCCAAATCCTGACTGCTGTGGAAGGGAGAGACGCTTGTCTGTAAAATGCGAAAACTCACAACTAAGCCATTTGAAGGCTTGTAACTTTCAAACGAGGTGTTGATACCGGAGCCGCGTAAATTTGGTAAAAATAAAAATTAAAAAAAAATCGAAATAGTTTTTTTAGTCTGAAAGTCTATAGCACTGCTGTTCACCGTCGGTTCAAAAATCACTAGGCAAAACTGTCGGAAGGCTAGGCCTTTTGTATCTCACACTGGACTACCTCTTGTTTATCCACTGAGATCTTTTACTGGGAAGCGATTGTCATTAAGACTCAATTTACCACCTCAACGAATTCTATGCTTAGAAGGATAGCAATTGTCGGCCTTTGTCTATCTCAATTGCAGTTCCATTAGAATGAAATGCGATTAGGATAGTTGATGGTAAACATCTACTAAACATCCGGGCTGTAATGGAACCAGGGACAAAAGCTTTTAGCAAATATCGGAGGTTCCACATTATTCACCCTTTGTTCATCCTAATTGCGTTTTCATGATAAGGAAAATGCACTTAAGACGACAAACATCCTGTTATTCATTGAGGTGTAATTATCTTATCACTTTGGTAAAATACTTCAATTTCTGCCTAGCCATTTTTTTTTCTACCGTTAAGCGTCCTCAAAAAGATGAATATACGGTATAATTATGTTGCCTACAATGTCGACTACTAAAAATATCCTGCGTGTCGTCTCAAGTTATAAAACCTCTTTGTCTAAATGCGCGTATTGGCTGGTCACTCAAATAAATAACAAGGAAAAATACTTGCAGCGATGGTACGCGTAATTTGAAATAAACGACTGAAAAACCAGGAAAATTTGACCGTTACGACCAAAAGAAGACTCGTTAAGGCTTGATTACTTCATACGAGAATGAAGTAATCTGCACAAGGCGCGTCTATTTTTGTAATCTCATTTGATTTATCAAAAGAAGCCTATTTTATCAATCAGTGAAATATGTGATATATGAACAATGACGATAATAATTATGACAAAAACTAAAAAATAATATTTAGAAGACACAGGTTTCAATACTAAGTTTTTGAAAAGTCGTTTGGTTTGCCGCTGTGAACTTGGCACTGATTTTCGTGTCTTATTGCTTCTTTGGGCTCCATACTCCTTCCATAGTCGTAGACGGATCTGGTGTCACTTTTGGCTTATGAATGATCTTTGCAAACGTAAATGGTTCAGCAAAGTAATTTTGAATATGCAGGGGGAGCAAAACATATGTTATTATTAATATTTTATTTATGAAAAAGACGAATATGTCCATTAAGTCAATTAACTAAACAACGCTATCTAAATTGTTAAACTTAAAGATACCAAACACCAAAATAATAAAGTAAACGTTTATATATTACTATGTTTATGTTTAAATACAACTTACTATGTACACTAACGCGGTAACCTAAAATTTGCACCATAACAACTTATCGAAATAAACAAAAAAATTAAATATTTGCTTATTTTTTCATTAATAAAATTTGCATATGGAGATAAACTAAAAAAAAGAGAACAAAATATAAGTTTAACATCACAAATGTTTAATATCACAGATGTAAAAATATGAACATATGCAAACATTATTTTCTATTTAAAGGGGCCAATTCAGTGCCAAGTGATAGAAAGCTTTGTTGACAATTATTAATTTTTAATGGTATTTGCCTTGGATTACAACTAGATATCCCTCTGTAAATCAAATTCGATTTGCAAATAAAAAGGTACAACAAAATAAACATAAAAAATTCCAAAACATATTGTAAAAGTTGATTGCATTTACTGTTAAATAGTGTTTATGAATTACCAAGATGGAACTAGTTCATTACAACTTTTGGCAACAATTTTATAAATATTTACTAGAACAAATACAAATATAATTATGAAAGTTGATAAAAGTGGCTTTATCTTCTTGGTACTAAATCGCATCACCTTACATTACATTAAATGTAATTGTCACAGAGTATTTCTGCGCGATTATCTATTTCAAAAGCATTAATGGTTAATTTATTTAAAAATATGTTACTCTACTAATAAGAGGATATTCAAGTGATAAATAAAATCAAAAAAGTTTAATACGTTGTCCAGAATTTTTTTCAATTAATCGTTAATTATGAGGGGGTACATTACATGTAAGTTGTTGTGTAAGAAAATAATCGATTGCAAAAAAAATAAGGACGGATAATCAAAAATCTTAACAACTTACTACATTAAAAAGTACATATCTGGAAATGATTATATTTTGTAGGATTTAAAAACCTGTAAACAACTTCAGTTATCGTAATTGCAATTTAATTAAACGTGATAAGTAAATTCAAACAATAATAACCCGAAATGATTACCTTTTTAAAACCTGTTGACCATTAATGCTTCTTGCTTTTGATTAAAACTCGATAGAAACGCAACAAATCAATTTTAATTCTATTTTATATACAATTTTCTAGAAAACGTAAGCTCTAATTGTAGAAGAAAATAACAAGGAACATTAAATTTTGTTATAATTGAGTTTCAAGAAATGGTCACCCAACATCTGTCAAAGCGAGCTAAACCAACTTACTTTTAACAAGATAAGTATTAAAAATTGAATTATTGGTAACATAAAATCAGACTTTAAAAAACCCAATCGCGCTTAATTTGGCGGCCTAAACGCGGGTCATTGCGAGCCTAATCGCCGGCAATTGGGGGGGCCCAATCGCGGGTAATTGGGGACCTAATCGCGAGTAATATGCGCCCCAGAGACTATGCGCCCGAATCGGGATTATTAGATGGCCCAATCGCAGATAGTTGGGAGTCCAATTGCAGAGTTGGGAATCCAATCGCAGGTAGCTGGGAGCCCAGTCAGGGGTAGCTGGAGACCGATCGCGGGTAGTTGGAGGCCCAATGACGGGTAGTTGGAGGCCCAATGGCGGGTAGTTGAGGGCCTAATCGCAGGTAGTCGGGAGCCCAATCGCAGGTGGTTTTTGGGCCCAATTGCAGGTAGTTGGTCGACTCGCGACAGGTTCAAGAGCCAAAAGCGATTGATTTGTGGCCTACCCGCGATTATTAAGGCCCAATGGCGATTAGGCAGCGGCAAAACGTTCCTTGTATACTTTCTCTCTATGTTCCGGATCAAAAACACCGCCGATTTTGGCACCGATATCCCCAATTTTTTTCTTAAATCGAACCCTATCCCGCGCGTATTCCTCCCAAGGGCCCTTCCTGGCCGCCTGATAGGCGTAAGACCATTGTACCATGGGATGTACTTCGCAAAGTTCCTTGTCATTGGCGAATCGCACCTAAAAAAAAATAAAAGTGAACGTATTAAGTGTTTATTTGCTCGCAGCTTTGGGTATAATCCGTTAAGGGTATTTTTTTCATGATAGCGCGCTGTTAGATTTTCATTTAACTCAAATATTGCATCATCTAAATATACAAATAAATACAAGCAGACTTTCCCATTTATGTGGGAATGTAACCGCAATTGTTATTTTTATTTTAGAAGGTTCAAGTCTGATAAATCAAAGGTCGAAACAATCACGTACGTATATCGTAGTAGATTGATGTTAAAATACAAAACAATGGAAAATTCCATTCGTTATTAAAATGAACGCTCTAGATCTAGGAAACTCTGGAACTATGTATAAAACATGGGCGTCTGCGATCTAAAATAATTATGTAGATAAGAGCTCGATTTTTTTAAATTGATGACAATTCTAGCGCCCAATTTTATTTTAAATCTGACTTTTTTAAATCTTGCCAATAATTCTGATAACCAAATAAGTTGGTAATCTATCAACAATTAATTTCACTGAATACGCATTTGAAGTGGTACAGAAAAAATCAAGATTGTAAAAATAACAATTAAAATGATGCAAACTGATTAACTACGTTTTTAACCATCCAAACTTTTTAATCTGCAGCAGCGAAACCTTATATTTAAAAATGATTGATTAACTAATAGATATTAAAAATTATCCTACAGTTTATGCCCCAGAAATTGTTATACCCCAACTGAACCCAACCAACATAAACCAACAATTTAAATTGCAAGGGCGTCGCAAACCGCCACGTTAGAGACAAATAGGCATAGTAATCCAATTTTGGAAACGTCATTCAGTAGCACTGCGATTTTTGAACTGTCTATTCGGTAGACATGCGATTTTTAAACTGTCAATTCAAAAGGCATGCGATTTTTGAAGTATCAATTCAGTAGGCATGCGATTTTTAAACTGTCAATTCAGTAGGCATGCGATTTTTCGAACTGTCAATTCAGTAGGCATGCGATTTTTGAACTGTCAATTCAAGTATGCATGCGATTTTTGAACTGTCAATTCAATAGGCATAAATAAATTTTGAAACCATCAACTAGTGGCTGCCCTATCTTCTATAAATGGGAAAACAGATCGGAAAATGTGATTTTTTTTTCAGACTTTTAAGTTTAATAGACCTCTTCAGGTCGAACTGTCAATTGACCAACTTTTGAAACGTCAATGAGATAAACACGCGATTTTTGAACTACTCAATAAGTTGGCGTGCAATTTATTAAATGTCAAGTCAGTAGACCAGCGCTTTCAAATTATGAAACGAGTAGACCTTGAATGGTCAAGCGAATATACTCGATCATTTCTTCAGAAAAATGCCACAATATTCACAAAGCAACCTTCTTTGGATTTTTTCAAATAGTCAAACCAAACTGAAATTATGAACACAATGCCAAATTTTTTGAAATTATCAAAAAAAAAAACTATTTGATGTGGTGAAGAACCGAGAATACAGATCGAGGGAGATGCCCCTCGTGCGACGCCCCTGCCAACTCCGTTGCTTCCAACGTGCGATAATTACCTTTTTATTTGGTATAACGGATGATGAAGAATCCAAATCACTTTCATCGTCTGTCCGATCGCTTTCGCTTTCACTATCACTATCACAAGATGAAATTGAATAATTGCACTCTTCGTCAGTCTCAGAACCAAAAACTATGAAGCTGTCTTCACTCTCGGAGGTAGATAAACGGGAGCACCTACTAGGAGGTGTAACGGATATAGACACAGGGGACCCAAAATTCGTGTTCTCTATGCATATATCGATCATAGGCACATCGACGGGACTAGAATTGAGGATTAGATCCCCGAGTTTTATGGGTTGAATTTGATCCGAAGTATCAGAGCAGTTCGACATATCCATTTCCACATTCTCAATATCCATCAACTCGTTAATCGTCTGTCTATTCAAGTTATGCTTTTCAGGTGTTTTGGTTCTCTTCTTTCGTCTACCCTTGCGACTCTTCCGCCCCCTTTTCCTATTATTACACATGACTTTCGCGCTTTTGCTTTCTGTGTCAACTGTACTGGAATTTCTCTCAGGTTCGGTGGCTGTGGGGCCCGAGTTCTGACAATAACTTACATCGATTTGATTTGTGTTGGTCGAGGGTGACACATCTAATTTATTTGACCAACTGTGATTTATATAGTTCGGATTGGTGAATTTTTTGTTGGTCAAGGTACCTTGGAGCTGGATACCCACATTGGGCAGGTAAATCGCCGCCGTGTGAAAATCATGTTTCAACCCTGGCTTCGGGTTCCCCACCGGGGAACTATTCAAATTATTCAAAATACTCCACATTTTGAGGCTCACATAAAACTCGATCTTCTAAATAAACTTTTTTGCCACCACAATCCGGTTTTACACAGTTTAGAGTTCAAAGAATGCGCGTTTGTGATAATCGAATGTCCTTTGAGTCGCATAAAACACGATCTACACGGATAATGGTTCTTTTTTCTCACAACACTGTTTTGGACGCTTTTGGGCACTGAACGGACACTGTTAATACGATTGAGAGCACTATTTTCGGATACAATCGCCATTATTACGCACGAAACTGTATTTTTGTATTCGACAATCTTTATTCTTCCATGTTGGGACAGAAAATGACTGATATAAACATAACCGCAATACGCATGACAGACGCAATCGACGTTGCCGTTTTGTTAAAATTATCGTACTAGAGAAGGAAGTTTAAATTTTACGGGTTTGGCGAAGGACGGAGCCGAGCGTTTGTAACAGCAACTGATTAATTTGTTTACTTTTTCGAATCACCAATCATTTTGTTCAGTGCTATAGTAATCATTATGTGATAAGAATGTTTGGAATGAATTCGATTTCGATTTCCCGCCATCATATTACAACCTTACGCTTGGTATCGGCAACATTGTGTCCACCAACGCCAAAGAAATGACTAGAAGTTCCTGGAAAATTTAGATCATAATTTGTTAATATATCATCAATGACGATTGCAGCATTTCATGCAATTCAACTAGCGATGATGAATGATATTTGGGTGATTAATTGACTTAAAATACATCGCTTTGTTCACAAGAAATTCGTATAAATAGATATTTAAAAGTATTGACATGCGGCGACATCTAACGGCTACAATTTAAACTATAAACGAAACTTATTTTAAAGCGGAAATTAAACCAATGCGCCTTATTATTAAAATTCACAATTTAGTACTGTTTAAGTATTGTCAACTTTAATATTAAATTATTATTTTGCCATTTATAATTAAATCAAATAGTACAAATAATTTAATATAGAAAGCATACACGACTTGTCTACCTGAGTCATTAATTGGTTACTAGATGGCACAATCTGTAACAATTTATATATTTATTATTATTTCCATTACGAAAACTTAGAGGTTAACTAAAATATATTCAATCAATGTTTGGGTTCTTAAAGCAACTAATATATTCTGCTTTACATGCGAGAATTTCGGGAAGTTAAAAATACAGGTACAATAACAGGCTGCGGCATCTGTTGACCATTTGTTTAATTAATTAGCGAGAATAATTATTATAGTTCACAGATGGCACTAGTGGAATAATATTAGAAAAAGTCCTACAATTCTTATAATTTTCTCCAAAATAAAATTTTTTTTTTGGTACGAAGGTATACTAGAATGAGACGCAAATTTTAAAATTATTTTTTATTATAGAGCAAGGGAGAGCAAGGGTTGCAAACACTTCGACCGTTTTGAAAGTAGTCCGCGAAGCTAAAATTGAAAAATTTGCTTTCACTTAAATTTAAAATTGTTGCACTATGAAAAATTTGAAAAATCCTAAAATTAACCATATTTTACAAAAAAAGTAGCCCTTAAGATATAAAAGTTTCGCCACAGCTATTAAAGAAGATGAACACAAAGAGGTGGACTAACGTTGCCTTTTTTTAACCCTTTCGCGCCGAAGACCGTATATTCCCGTGTTAAAAAAATGTGACAAATAGTCGAAGATTGTATTTATCCGAATTATATTTTTAATTTAGTACAATATTTTTGTAGTGACGCCGATTATCTTACTTTTCCGGTAAATGTATGCTATAACGATGAAGACCATACGATTCCGTAAACTTCGAAAACTGCTCGCCTTATGAGCATACTTAAAAATAGGAAAATAGCACATCACGAAAGGGTTAAAGGAAGCATCTTGTGTATTTTTACCATACTTGAATCTGTTACAAAATGCGGATAAAATGTTATAAATAATTCATAATTTGTATAAAAACTTTCTCGAAAATTCTAATAAATAAACAACATTTACAGATTAAAGTCGAAATTTTAGAAATTAAATCGAAAGAGTGAATTTTGAGAAAAACAGCGAAGCGAAAACAAAATTGATATTTCGAGCTAGAGAAAGTTTTATTAAAAAATTTAAAGAGTTTAAATGTTCAGAAAAAAATTCTTATGTTAACGAGTTTGTACTCGAAATTAGCATAGAAATTCGAAATTTCGAGACTAATTAATATCAAAATGTCAAGAACAAATTCAAAATCTTTACATAAAAAACTACAAACATAAAAAGCATGATAACGAAGGCTTCCACGGTCAGAGTTAGTACAGGATATACTTCTTTCTGGATTGGACCGTGCCAAAGAACTAGTGAAAGTGTTCTTTATTTGTTAAAATTGTCCAAGGTTTCCTTATTGATAAAGCAGCTTGTGATCGAACTTGCCAGGAAATTACTTAAAAAAATAAGACGCCAACAGTCCGAATATTACACGGATTGTTAATATATGGCAATTTAGTCAAATTCCAAAGCTGTGACGTAACTTATGTAAGAAAAACAAAGGACTATATATTCTACTCGCTTATTTTTTAACCTCCTGTTCTGAAGAAAGTAAAGCTATTTAACAAAAACCATTCAAAAGTACGTGATACCATAATTAATTCCAAATGCAACTTTTGGCGTGCCTACACTGAATAATGATGATTACATAATAGACCGCCAAGTTATAAAAGAATCAACACATCAATAACTTATTGACCCGAAAATCTCAATTGCAAATATTTTAATTGGATAGTATTTACAATTGCTAAAATAAAAGTGTCAGCAAATGAGTCTAGCGGATATTTAGTTCAAAACATAAACTTATTTTTTGGTGGAATGGACTTGGATCATTGGTCTTGATAGTCTCTTGATCTTCAAAAACTGATATGCAAATCTTGTCCCCTGGAATCAAGAGAAATTAAAAACACAACACTTGCTCTAACGTCTTTGGTCTACAGTTTTGAAAAACTGTAGACCAAAATTTTGTCATTTCAGGCAAAGATAACTTGAGTTAAACGAACTAATATTGACGTTTTTCGCCGCCGCGACACCTTTCAAAACCTAATATTCGGTCCAAATTTAAAATTCCCGCAATGGACTTTCCTCTCGTGACGAAAAAATTGGTGGGCAGAGGCCAGCGTTTCTGCGCTTCAGAGGCCACTTTCTTATACAAAAATTTACAGTTAAAAATGGCCGATGCCAGCCAGCTGAGGATGAAACCGCAGAATCACGAGAACAGATTCGGCCAGGTCTTTACAGATCACATGTTGAAGATATCTTACAGTAAAACTAAGGGTGGATGGGAGTATCCTCGGATTATTCCGCTGGAGAACATCGTGTTGCATCCGGGGGCCAAAGTGCTCCATAACGCCATCGAATTATTCGAGGGTATGCAAGCTTTTAGAGGTGTGGATGATAAAGTTAGGATATTCAGACCTGAATTCAATATGAGGCGGATGAATATATCAGCGGAAAATGCCGAGTTGCCCACTTTTAAAGGGAAAGAGTTGGTTAAGTGTTTGAAAAAGTTGATTCAAATCGAGAAAGACTGGATTCCCGCCACTAAAGCGAACGCTTTGTATATTAGACCAACTCTAATAGGGGTCGATGGAACTTTAGGTTTGGAAAAATCGAATTACGCGTTACTCTTCGTATTCGTGTGTCCGATAGTACGTGGATTCTTTAAAGATGGCGTCAAATTGTTAGCAGACCCAGCTTACGTTAGAACTTGTCCCGGGGGTGTTGGTCATGTAAAAATGGGTGCCAAATACGTTCCAACGATTAAAATTCAGCAGGAGGTGCTCAGGCGGGGACTGCAGCAAATTCTATGGCTTTACGGACCTGACCATCAAATCACGGAAATAGGCAGTATGAACGTCATGGTTGTTTACAAGGATAAAGCCGGTTTTAAAGTTGTGGCTACCCCTCCGCTGGAGGGATTGGTTTTAGAAGGAGTTGCTAGAAGTTCGATTTTGGAACTGGTAAACGAGTGGAAAGATTACAAAGTTGAAGAACGTGTAATCACCATGAAAGAAATCATTGAATTGAACAAAAATAGTTGTTTGTTGGAAATGTTTGGTTGTGGTATTGCTTGTGCAGTGAGTCCTGTCAGCGAAATTGAATATTTGGGGCAGAGATTGGTCATACCTACTACGAAGCACCCGGAACCACTCTATGAAAGAATACGGTTGAAAATAAATGATATACTGTATGGTCATATCAAACACCCTTGGGCACAAGGCATAGATGATATTGTATGACATTTGATTCGTTCCAAGGAAGCAGATTGTGACGTTTCTGCTTTACGATTCTGGACAGGGAAATTGAGTAGGAATCCTAGAAGAAATAAGAACTTAATACTGGGCTAAATCTTAAATCAGATGTTAAACGAGAAATAAAATCTAGATTTTTCATACAAGAGAAAAATTAATGATAATATAATTAATATTACAATTTTTAGGAAACTAAACTTTTTTATATAGTATTCTAATTCATTAATAAATAATTAATTAATTACTTGGTTAATAATTAATAATGCCATTTCTTATTCATGTACCACACTCATTTGGGGTGAATTAACTGTCAGTTTTGTTCTTTGTTAAAGACCTTGAAATCATGACAAGTTTAGAAGTGGAGTCTCAAGATGTGAAAGAATGAAAAAAAAATATTCACATACTCAACGTATAAATAAGATTGTAGTTCGATTATTAAAAATAATAAATCCGTCGACCATTCACTAATCCTAGATTTTAAACATAGTGATGGCGGTTTAATCCCAGTTGGCTCGTGCGGTAAACATATTTGGACAAATTAGGAATAGATCTCATTCAGATGGGATGTTAAAACCTCAAAATTCGTCAGTGATTACAAATCGTTTAGTTTTTTTTTCAGAACTATTCCTCCTCTTCAAAGGCAGTTCCTTTTATTTTTTTTCATTTTATACTCTTTTTGCTGGAACGGACTGGTCCTTGGTTATCTTCAAAAATTGAAATTGAATTGTTCCCTGAAAACAAGAAAGATTAAAAAATATAACAAAGGTTGCTCTAACCAGGGCTTCGAACCGGAACGGAACCGAAAACCAGAAACCGAAAAAAACCGTTATTTGTATCGGAACGAAAACTGGAACCGAACCGAAAAGAAAATATCGGTTTATTTCGGTTCAGGGCAGATTCAAAAGTCCAAAGTTAATAAACCCTCCCCCCTTCAATGTCAATTTTACATTAATAGTCTCAAATTTCAACCCAATATTTTGCTTGACTATTATTATTGTGTTGTTGGCGAGTTTTTTTAAAACTTCGACTTTTTTTTAGTAAAATTTCGAATTTGAACTTATTTTTATTTTGTCCCATAAATGTCGGCTTTAAAATGTTGAACTTTTCTAGAAATATTGATGTTTATTTTTCAATATTCCGACGTTTATCTCCAGAATTTAAATCAAAAATATGTAGAATTTTTGCTAAATAAATTTGAAATATTTTCTTCAATTTCATCTTTTTTCTCAAAATCCTGTGTTCACATTTTCAATTTTTTCCTATTATTTCAATTTTTATAAAACATTGGTGCCTGATCCATAGTTCCTGAGTCATATGTGGTTTGCAGTAACTTTTGATGTGATTCGCGTTGACTATGAAGGAAAAAGTTATCTTATTTTGTTTAATAAATTCATGTCTTCAAAATAAAGTCAAACATTCTGTAAAAAAATCGAAATTTCAATTTTAAAATCGAAAAAAAAAAACTTTAAAATCTAACCCAAACGTAAAAAGTTTAAAGCAAAAGTCAAAAATTTTAGAAATCATTCGAAAATTTAGTTTTCAAGCTTTAAGTTTAAGACTCGAAATTATCAAAAAAGAGTTTAGAAAATCTGTAAAATATGTAGGATTTTAAAAAGTATAATTTTCAACTTTCAATTAAAAATTTGGAAAGATAACAAAACTCTTCTCGAATTTTCAATTCTAAAATTTAAACACAAAATTTTGAGAAAACTCGAAATTTTGAAATAAAAAACTAAAAGTTATTCACAAGAATTTAGTTCTAACACGAAATTTCGTAAAAATGGTCTGAACTTTGACTTTAAAATCGAAATTTTGAGAAATAGATGAGAACTTTGGGATTAAGATAACATTTTGAGATTAAAATTCAAAATCTCTAAAAAAAAGAGTCTAGGTTTCGAATTTTACATCGAAAATTTTGAAAAATAATAACAAGGTTCAAGTTTGAACAATTTTCAGAAGCAACTCGCCTAAGAAAGTCTTAAAATTTCGGCCAACAATTTTCAGAAGTAACTCGCCTAAGAAAGTCTTAAAATTTCGGCCTTATTTTCGCATTTTCGGATGAAAGTGAAAAATTCGTTGAAATAGCTAAAACTTCAAATTAAAATTTTTGAGAAACGTTTTTCTTTAATGAATGGAATTTTTTTGGAAATTGTGACTTTTTTCCCTGAAACTTCAGTTTTAACCTTAAAATTTTAAACCTAACAACTTTGTGAAAAAAGTTTAAATGTTCAGAGAAGCTTAAAATTGATAAAAATTTATTTCAGTTAATAAGAAATTATGAGAAAAATTCGAATATTTTAAGAAAAACTAGAAATTCATAATTTTTTTACTATTAACTTTCGAGTTTGTAAATGTCGAGTTTAAAGTCGGAATTTTGATTTTTTTTTAATAAATAATGTTTTTATTTTGATACAAAATTTCTTAAGAAACTTTAGTTTTTTTCGAAGTTTTGAGGTAAAACGACTTTTTTTATAAATTTGCATTTTACCCACGGCGTTAATAACTTCAAATTTTCACAATCGAAAATACCAGAACTTTCTTAAAATCCGTGGTTTTTGTTCAAAATTTGAGTTTTCTGTCAAAATGTTCAACTTCAAATTTAAATTTTTACATTTTTCCAAAAATTTCAACTTTATAATCAAAATATTGACTTTATTTCGAATTTTATTTTAAACACTTGGGTTTTCATGAAATTTCGAGTTAGAATCCAAAATTATTTGAAGTTGAAATTTTTTGATTTGATTTTCTGAGGTCAAAGCTTCCAAATTCTTTTTTTTTACATTTTTCTCCTTGATCAAAAAATTTCAACTTAATAGGTAAATTTCGGTCTTCATTATTTACGTAATTTGACTTTAATCAGGAAATTTGGAATATAAACTCACTATTTTAACTTGTATATCGAATTTCTGACTTTAGTCGTCATGTTTATTAATTTTATTTTAACATTTCTGCGACCCAGTTTGGAAATATTTAAATTTTTAATTGCCACATTTCGAGAAAAAAGTTTTTGTAAAAAACCTAAAAGTTTATTAAATTTTTTTATCAATTAAAAGTGCTAACTCGGATTTTCGATGAAATTTGGAATTCTCAACATTTTCTTAAAAAATCGAAGTTTCTAAAAAAATGGAAATCTCATTGATTATTAAAGTTTAAATTTTGACAAACGTTTTTCAATCAAAATATAGACTATTTCAAAAAAATGTTGATATTTTTCCCGTCAAATTTAGGGCACCTTTACCTTAAAAAATTAGAATTTCCAATTTAAACTTTTGATCTTCAGAATATAATAAAATTTCGAAAAGAACCTGAAAATGTCTTCTTCAAATTTCCTGAAAACTTCAAAATGCTTAAAAGAAATTCAGAATTTGGATACAGTTTTTTTAATATATTTGATCTTTTTTTAAAATTTTTACATCTGTCTTAAAATTTTAAATAAAAATTGCAATTTTTGTTTTTTTTTTCTAAAATTTCGATTTAACACCCGAAATTTAGTCGTTTTCCAAATATTATGACTTTTTTATGTTTACACGTAAATCTCAAATTCGAACGATGAAAAGTTAAAATCTTGAGATATTTCTATTTTTGAATTTAGTTTGTTTTTCCGAACTTTGATCTTTGATTGAATTGAAATTTAGATTTCTTTCTAGAACTGTGAAATTGTTTCTCTTAAATTTGAATGTTTTCCTCGGAAAGTCGAAACACGAAATTAAAAAGATATCAAAATTTAACTTCAATATCAAGGCTTAACTTATACTTTTAAGAAAGTAGTCAAAATTTGAAAAAAACCCTCGTAATTAATGTAATTTTTTTTTCATTTTAATCATAATATTTTGACTTTCAACTGGATTGTTCGAGTATTTTCTTTAATCTTAAAATCTCTAGTATAAGTCGAAATTTTGCAAATTAATACTTTTTTTTTAATTTTGAATTTTTTGCAAAATTCTGCAATTGCTAGTTTTTTTCTGAAAATTTTACTTCAAATTCAATTTCCTAGCAATACTAACTCTGTTTTATTCATTATTTTCTAAACATAACTTAAACTTAATAAGTTTTAAGATTTCTAAATAGTTTAAACTCAATATTTTTAATACATAATGGTCATAGGTTTTATATTAAAAGATGTTTGCTGTGATTCGTCCTTTTTTTGTCATCACTTCAATCATGATAATGTTTTTTTATTCTAAACGTTAGATTACAATCTTAAAATTTCTGCATTTTCTAAAAAAAATGACTTTATACTCAAAATTTCAACTTAAATTATTCTCTAAATTTCAGGGTTTATTTTTTTAAAATTCGAACTTTTGTTTCGAGATTACTTGAAATATTTTCTTTATTTTAGATAAAAAATTAAAAATTAATCACTCGGAGCTGAACCGAAAACGGAAACCGCAAAAAAAGCGTTATTTTTGTCAGAACGAAAATCGTAACTAAACCGATATAAATTTTTTTTCGGAACGAAAACCGAAAACCGGAACGAAAATAATAACTGTTCGAAACCCTGGCTCTAACGCGTTTCGATAGCCAAGAGAAAGTTAGGGCAACCTTTGTCGTGTTTGTTAATCTTTCTTGGTTTCAGGGGACAAGATTTGTATTCCAACTTTATGCTCACTCTCTGTTTTAATCCAAAGAGAAGATTTAAAAATTGAAATACAAATCTTGTCCCCTGAAACCAGGGCTTCGGACCGGAACTGAACCGAAACCGAAAACCGAAAAAAACCTTTATTTTCGCCGGAACGAAAACCGGAACGAAACCGAAAAAAAATATCTGTTTATTTCGGTTCGTCGAATTTATATACTTCAAATATTTTTTATTTTATACTTAAGATTGGATTTTTTTGGAAATTTCAATTTTTATTTGAAAATTGTACACAATTCCATGCAACTTTCATCTCATCTTCATCTCTCATTTCTGATTAGATTAGATTAGAAACACACAATTTTCACATTTTCAACTGAAATTAATATTTTAAGTTTTAACTTGAATCTTTTATCAACATTTCCAACTTTTCCTTGAAATTGGGATTTTTATTTGGAAATTACTCGAAATATTTCTTTTCTTCTTCTAAAATTTCGAGTTTAAAATGAAAAAAATTCCTCTGTTGCATCTTTGGAACAAATCTTTGGAACTCGGTTTTTCTTAGAATTTTTTTGCAAATTCGAGTTCTTCTAAATTTTTTTCTGGAATCTTTTTTTAAAAAATTCTTTCTTTGACTTTCAATTTTCTTTTCTTAATTTGATACCTCTATTTTTTTAAGTCATTAATCACATTTTCGATTTTTCGTAAATTTTTTTCCTTCAAATTCCACTTTGATTTTAGTATTTCAATTTTTTTTCGAAATCTCAAATTTAAATTCCTGCTGCCGACTTCCTAAATCTTCCAAAAATTCCAAAATATGATTTTTTTTCAAAATTTTCGCTAAAATCTCGCAGTTTCAAATTTAACCTAAAAATTTAAAGATCAAGTCAAAATTTTAGCAAAATATCCAACATGATATTCCAATTTAATACCGGGATCTTGGCATTGGGGTCGAAATTTTTACAGTAAACTTGAAATGGTGACATGTTAGAAAATGTATAACTTAAAGTTGCAACAATTTTGCTTACGTTAAAATGGTAATTTTTATTCTAAAAGCTCTGATTTTTTCCTCAAGCCACAAAACTGTGATTTGTTTAGAATTTAGAAGTCAAAATTGTGTGTTCTGTTAAATATTATGTAATTGCTTTCGCTAAATCTCTGATATAAATTCGAAAATTTAGTTCTTTGCTACTTGAACTTTTGTGTCAAAAATCTATTCTAAAAATGTTAAATTTTCAATTTCACAAAATTTCGTCTTTAAAATTGAAATTTTGTTATTGATCTTAAAATTTTAATTTTTTCATAGAAAACTGAACTTTAGAAATAATCCAAATTACACTTTTTGTAGAATTTTTTACTTTTATTCTTAGGATTTACATTTCCATTAAAAATTTCAAATTTTTGCTCAAAATGTTAGCAGAAAATAGATTTTGAACGCAAAAGTGCTAACTTGAATTTAAAAATTTTATGTTAATTTTCATTTTGAATATTTATATTCAGAATCTCGAAAGAGTATTCAAATTTCAAGAAAAAAGACAACATTTTTGAAAAAGTCTAAATTTTGAGGTAAAACAAACTTAATTTTCGACAAACGATTTTTCAAAATTAATCCCAAAATTTCGAGTCCTGAAAATTCCTCTCTTTTAAAATTTGACCTTTTTTCAAGATTTTAGCTTTTTTTAAATATTTCGTCGTTTTTTTTTTTGAAGAATTCGACTCTTTCAAACTACCTATTTTCAAAATATGATTTTTTCTTAATTTCAAATTTTTTAAAGACTTCTAATTTTTGAAAATTTGGATTTTTTTTAGAAAATTTGGCACTTTTTAAAAAAAATTTGGCACTTTTTTGAAAAATTCAGCTTTTCTTCGAACATTTTAACTTTTTTGGAAAATTGATGATTTTTTTGAAAGTTTCGTTTTCCATCACAATTTTAGTTTCCTTCAAAATTTCGGCTATTTTGAAATTTTCATCTATTCAAAATTTCGATTTTCTTGAAGTTTTGTTTTTTTTTGAGAATTTCGACGTTCGTTAAAAATCTCGACTTCGTTGAAAAATTTGAATTTATTTTAAAAATTTAGGACATTTGAAAATTTCGATTTTTTGAAAATATTGTTTTTTTTTCAAAACGGCGACCTTAGAAATGATGAATATTTAAAAATTTTTATATTTTTTGGAAATTTGACCCTTTTTTGATATTTCGACCTTTTGAACGTTTAGTTTTTTGAAAATGTAGCTTTAAAAAATTCTTTATATTAAAATTTGGACTTTTATTGAAAATTTAAACATTTTTTAAAATCCCCGACTTTTTTCAAAATTTCTCCATTTTCTAAAAATTACCACCTTTTCATAATTTCGATTTTCATTAACAATCCTAATCGTTTAAGTTTTAAATTTCGAAATGTTGGTTCTGGACCTTTTTAGAATCTAAAAATTGAAACCTTTTTAAAAATTTCGGAGCTCTTTAAAAATGTCTAGTTTTGACTTTTAAATTTGGAATTTTTTTTGATAGGTTTAAATTTTCTTTTGTAAATCTGAACCTATTTTAGAAATTAAAAATTTGGATTTTTGTGTAAATTTGGTTTTTTAACTTTCGACTTTTGAAAATTTCAACTTTTATTCAAAATTTCCCCTTTTTTAAAAATTTGACTTTTTTCAAAATTTTGATTTTTTTTGATGAATTCGACCGTTTTCAAATTATCTATTTTCGAATTCCACTTTTCCTTAATTTCGAATTTTTTGAAAACTTCGACTTTTTGAAAATTTGGAGAATTTTTAGAACATTTGACACTTTTTTGAAAAATTTCGATTTTTACGACAATTTCAACATCTTTCAAAATTTCAGCTTTTTTGAAAATTCCATGTATTCAAAATTGTGATTTTCTTGAAATTCTGATTTTTTACAAGTTTAGACTTTTGTAAAGAATCTCGATTTTATTAAAAAATTATGAATTCATTTTGAAATATTTGACTTTCAAATTTTCGATTTTTTTTGAAAATATGGACTTTTCTTTCAAAACGTCGACTTTCAAAATATGAATGAATATTTGAAAATTTCTATATTTTTTCAAAATTTCACTCTTTCTTGATATTTTAACTTCGTGAACATTTTGTCTTTTCAAAAATTAGTTTTAAAATATTCTTTATTTGAAAATTTGGATATTTGTCGAAAATTATTACTTTTTTAAATCTCTGACTTTTTCAAAATTTCTCCATTTTCTGAAAATTAGGACCTTTTGATAATTTAAAAAAAAATCGGCTCCTTTTCGGAAATTTACAATTTTTTGGAAAAATCGTCGAGTTTTTTTTTTTTAAAACTTTATTTCTATGACAATTTCAGCTTCCTTCAACATTTTGGCTATTCCATCTATTCAAAATTCTGATTTTTTTGAAAGCTTCAACTTTCGCTAAAAATCTCGACTTTATTGAAACATTACGAATTAATTTTAAAATATTTGACTTCAACCTCAAAGCCTCGATTTTTTTGAAAATATGCAGATTTTTTAAAAACGGCACCTTTCGAAAAGTAAAATATTTGAAAAGTGCTATATTTTTTCAAACTTCGACTCGCTCTTTATATTTCGATTTGTTGAAAATTTTGTCTTTTGAAAATGTAGCTTTAAAAAATTTTCTATTTGAACATCTGAACCTTTGTTGGACCTTCTTTTAACATCTCCGAGTTTTGTTAAAATCTCTTGAAAATTTCGATTTTCATGACAATTTCAACTTCCTTCAAAAGCTGGGCTTTTTTGAAAATCGTTTTCAAATTATCGACCTTCGTTAAAAATATCTCTTTTTTAAAATTTTTTTGGTGGAACGGACTGGTCCTTGGTTATCTTAAAAAATTGAAATACAAATCTTGTCCGCGAAACCAAAAAAAGATTCCAAATTTAAATTTATATTTGTCAATTTCTTATAGTTCAAGTCTCAACTCATAATTTCGAGAAAAATGTCTATAATTAAAGAATAAAAGTCAACATGTCGATAAAAAGGGTTAAGAGGTTGTTAGAGAAAGAGAGAGAAAGACTAAATTTTGTTTAAAGTTAAAATTTTAGAAAAATTAATAATGAAAAGTACCTACAAGTTTAAATTTAAAACTTCAAAAGAAAAAAGTTAAAATAACGAAAAAACCAAATACATTAAACAAAAGTTTCGAAAAATTTTACTTTTTCTACAAATTTTGAAGTTTTCAGCAACATTTCCAGGAACAAAATCGAATATTTGGGTTAAAAGTCAAGACTGAATTAGGGTAGAAAATTAGAACTCTTTTTTTTTAAATAAATTTAAAGTTCTTTTTTTGAAATTGTGACTGGTCTTTTTTATTTTCGTTTATTTTTTTATTTGATCTTTTTAATCGACAGTTCTAGAAAACATAGTCGAAGCAGTAAAAATCAATGTTATTAGAAAAAGCGAATCAAAGTTAAAACTTCGATAGAGAACCAAAATTATGAAAGAAAAAGGTCTCTCAAATTTTCGATTTTAATAGCCAAAGTTCGCATATTTTAGAAGTTTTCAACTCTAGGGTATATAATTTAGGAATTTTATGAAAATTCCGAGTTTAAATTTGAAATATCTAAACCCGAAATTCCGATTTCGTTTTTTATAAACTTTAGTTGAAATTTGAACTCAAATTGAACTAAAAACTCAGAGTTTCACCATGAAAATTTTAAACTTGAAAAATATAAAATATTTTCCTTCAATCTTAGGCAAGGTTGTAATACTAAAGTAAAAAAGACACCACATTTTCTAAATTATGTCCACAAATCAATTTTTAAAGACTTTTAAACATCAAAAAATGAGTCACCTGGAACTGAAATGAAAACCGCAAAAAACCATTATTTTTGTCGGAACGAAAACCGATGTAATTTTTTTGCAGGAAAGAAAACCGAAAACCGGAACGAAAAACATAGCAGTTCGAAGCTTTGCCTGAAACCAAGAAAGAATATAAAACACAACAGAGTTGCTATCGAAACGCGTTAGAGCAACCTCTGTTGTGTTTTTTAATCTTTCTTGGTTCCAGGGGACGAGATTTGTATTTCAATTTTTAAAGATAACCAAGGACCAGTTAGTTCCACAAAAAAAAAGAGAAGATTTAAGTTTTAATGTCATAAAATGAGTAGGGGATACTGAGGTATTGTGAACCGCCTTTTTATGTTGGCTAAAAACTGGCAAAAAAAAATTTTTTTTTCCAAAAATTTCAAAGCTTGAGTTTGTAGTACAACTAATAATCTCTCTTTGGATCGCATCAGTTTGGTCAAATTGTTTAAATTAAACATTTTATATCAGTTGGCGCAAAAATTGCATTTTTGCGATTTAGAAAAATGTTGGGGAATTACGGACCACTTTGTAAATCTATTAAAAATGGAAAAATGTGGTAGAAAAATTTTATTATTTTTTATTCAGAATGGCAGAAGATTTATTATGAAAGAGAAACAAAGTGAAGTGGAGTGAGAAATTGCAATAAAAATTAGTTCGAAACGAAATTATTATTGTGTCCCAAAAAACTATTAGAAATTTCCGAAAAATAATGCTCTGCTGAAAATTTGCACAAATAATCGCTTATATGCATCAAATATATGAAATTAGCTTGTGAAATGTAAAGAATTTGAATAATTCCACGACCAAAGTGGTCCGTAATTCCCCGAAGGTCATTTTTTACAATATGGCAGCATATGAGTCACACAAGACAAACTTCATGTTCCTGTCGAAGACTTAAGGTTTCGCGAATATTATGAAGATATTTATCTAAGTTGGTTCTCAAAATATGTGGTCAAATTAGAGTAAACTCAAAAGTGAAAAAAAAATTTCGAAGTATTCCGTTTCTATTTGGCATCGAAGCGAGGTAACGGTTCGTGTACACAAGTCGAGTACTGAAGGGAAAATGAGCCTAACATGAGGTGAGCTGACGACAGTTATTTGTAGCTATCAACGACAATTAGAGAAAAAAATATGAAACTGGTGCGCAATTCCTCTTGGTCCAGAATACCCCTTCCCCTAATAAAAACAACGCTGGTGGACAAAACGCATTTATTAAACAGTCAACATTTAGGTAGCCTCAGTCGTTGCCGTCGTCGATGGTCTTAGATGGTTCAGCTGGGCGGCGGCCCCGTACGCCAGGCCTAGAAAAGTCCCCAAAAGCTCCGAGAAAAACACCCCCAAACCCGTCATATTCTTAATGGGTGCTGATGCCTGCTGTTCGACCCCGACTCGATTCTCAACGATTTTCAGAGGTCGCGGTCTTTTGTACAGATAACCCTGCTGAGCGCTTGCCTCATTCGCGTGATCGCTCGCCTCATCCTCGTGATCGCTCGCCTCATTCGCGAGATCGCTCAATTCCGTTTTATTGGTGACTTCGCCGACGATTTCGCTCGATGTCTTGCTGACGATTTGGCTCGTCCTAGTAGTAATTACGTTCGCTTTGCTGGTAATGTCGCTCGCTGTCTTATTGGCCGCATCCTCCTCGAATTCCTTATCGAATTCCGCCTGTTCTCTATCGAAGTCGTCATCGGTTTTATCGCGGTCGCCGCCGTTGGCGAACATCGTCAAAAATTGTATCTTTCTGAGGATTTTACCGATCTTCTTCTGCAACAAACTCGGCGAAGCTTCGTTCGCCTCATCGTCGTCCGAGATGTCCACGTTGACGAACGTTTCGTCCTCATCGGATGGCTTTTTGGCGTCTTCCAGTTTCTCTAATTTACGCGCCGATCGAAGATCGGCGATATTCTCCGATGGTAAAGAGGAACTGGAAGAGCTAGCTGAAGATAGAACGCTCGCTACGTTGTAGAGAAATGGAGTGCCGAGACTGACATGGAATACCTGCAAGAATATCGAAGGCATGATTATTCATAGACGTTTTGAAAGAATAACTAAGTAAATATTGGGAATTGATGGTTTCACTTTTATATTGAAAAATAAATCTTGTCCCCTGAATCCAAGAAAGCTTAAAAAAACAACAAAAGTTGCTCTAACGCGATTCGATTGCCAAGCTATCATCTTCAGAGAGATAGATAGATAGTATTTCTCTGAGGATGATAGTTTGGCTATCGAAATGCGTTAGAGCAACCTTTGTTGTTTTTTTTAATCATTCTTGGTTTCAGCGGACAAAATTTGTTTTTCAATTTTTAAAGATAATCAAGGAGCAGTCCGTTTCACCAAAATCACTTTTACATTGTAATGAAATGTAAATTGTAGAATTAAGTACGTAAGAAAAGTTTCTAGAAAGATCTGATAAGGGGAAAACGGCTGCGATAATGAAGCAAACGGCACATAAGCGTCCCAGAAATTTCGGCAAAAGATACGCCTTATCTGCGAGATTTTTCTAGAATCTGGAAGCCAAAACTATATAAGGCGGTCGTCTTTCCCTCGAATCAGTTGAGGCAATCAGTCAGTGTAGTTAGTGAATTAGTAGAAGTCAATAAGTGAGTTCATTATTCAGTTGTAGTGTTCCGAGTTTAGTTTAAAAATAAAGTGGGTATTAATCAATTCACGTGTTAATCAATTCGAACCAATAGCCCGCAACAATATGTAATGTTATACATACAAAAAAATGTTAGTACAACTGAGTTTTTAGTAATAACATGTTGAGTTTTACTGGAATAAAAATAGCCTAAAATGTATCTTTAATAAAATCCTACGTTTTAAGACTCGTAACCGTGGGAAGCTAGGGGGCTTCAGCTCCCCTTGAAATTGTTTGGCTTCACACTAGATAGAAATGAACTTTCCAGGGGTGCGACACTTTTAAAAATCATTTTTAATGGATCATTTTTTTTCGTACTGAAAGGCAACGATGTTTTTTTTTCAAATTTGGCGCCATTACTTATTATTAGAGACCGAATTTTAAGCACAATCAAGCAAGGCAAAAAGGTGAGTAAAGTGTTAAATTAGACAAAAACGAAAAGTTAAAGAAGGCACCAAAAAGGTAAAATACCCTAAAAAAAGTATTAACCCATTCACTGCTGATTCAAAAATGTATGAAAACCACTGGTGCTCAATATATCTACTATTAAATGAGTTGAATTTATTTGCATGTATATACTATATACATTTTTTGGTAAAACGACTAACGGTTTTAATAAAATCGTTAACTAGGGATTTTTTGAGCCGAAAAAATGATCCAGATAGATGTCTTGGTAAAATTTTGGAATCAACAGTTATTGAGAAGATTTTAATTCTTCAGGAACAATTTTTTTATCTCCTAAACAGCTCTACCGATTTCGATGTAACTTGGTAATTAAGGTTTTTTTTGATTAAAAAATTTGATATCACCCTTTTTAACGATATATTGCTCCTTGAGGAAGAAATTTTTATCTCAGAAACGGTTGTATCGATTTCGATACAATTCGTTAAATAAGGGTTTTTTGGATTAAGAAAACGATAAGTATATAAATTTGGGATCGCATTTTGTCAGGGACATCATTGGCCTGGCCAGGAACAATTTTTATTTCCGAAAGGGTTTTATCGATTCCGATAAAATGTAGTAAATGGAGGATTTTTGTGTCAACAAAATGATCTAGACCAGGAATGAGCAACCTTTTTTTACAGAATGAGAAAAATATGCGCTTGCACTCCCTGTTCATGCAGCAAGCTGAAAATTTGTATGTATTCAATTGGAGGACTTCCCAATTCTTCAAAATTCATCCTAACCTTGAAACATTTTTAACGAAATTTCTACATTTTTCTCAAATTTTGTATATTTTTTTACAAAATTTGACTTTTTCTTTTAAAATTTTGCATTTATTCATAAATTTGCCTTCTTTTATTAAACATGACTGTCAAAATTTTGAATTTTAAAGTTCCTCGTTTTTTTCTGAAATTTCGTCATTCCTCGAAATTCGACTTTTCCTGACAATTTCGCCTTTTTCTGATTCTGAAAATTTCCGCTTGTTTATTAATATTTGTCTTTTTTCGAAATTTGGTCGATCTTTTAGACAGAAAGGTATATTTTTTAGAAATTTAAAATTTTTGTGAAAAAACAAAAACGTCTTTGTAAACTTCAACCCTTTTTTAATCCAAATTTCTGGTAGTTTCAACTTGTTTGTCAAAATTTAGATGTGGTATCACAATATTTGTCATTTTCTGACACGTCTTTTGAGGCAAGGCAGGAAGGCTGTCTTTCTCTGACTCGTCCAGAGAGTTCAGAGAAAATAAATATTCGATTTTTCTTTTAAAATTTACTCTTTTCCTGAATTACGAAGTGTCACTAAGATTAAATGCTTTTTCTCAAAATTTAGATCTTTTTTGCAAAATTTCTCTTACAATATCGTCTTTTTACTCGGGGTTTTGACTATTTTTTTTTACTTTATTTTAATTTGACTTTCTTTAGACAATTTTTTGCCCATTTCAAAGTTTTCTCGAATTTTTTTTCAAATTCCGTTATTTTTCTGAACATTTACTAAAAATTTCGATCTTTAAAATTTTGCCTTTTTTAGAAATTCTGACTGGTTTCCTGAAATTTGTCCTTTTCAGGAAATCTTGATTTTTATCTCAATATCCGATATTTAATATTTCAATAATTTTTTTCTTTTTTTGGTAAATTCGTCTTTTTTTCTCAAAATTTCGAATTTTTCTAAGATAGTCTTTTACCTGAAATTCGCCTGTTCCAAATTTGTCTTTTTCGAAATTTTGATTTTGTTTTCAAAATTCTACCTTTTGGACATTTTCAAAATAATTTTCTGAAAATGTTCACTTTTCCGTTGTTGCGAAAATATTTGGGGATTTCGAGAAAAAGATTTTTTTGTAAATTCAACATCTTTACTGAATTTTAAATTTTGAGAACAATGTTTTTGAATTTTGCGATTTTTCTTTCTCAGGATTGGACTTTTTTTTTGAAAATTGCGTCTTTTCACAAAATCAGATCTTTGAAAATTTTGATTTTTTTTTGAATTTTGCACATTTCTTGAGTTTTTGAGAAAAGTTAGGTTTTTATTTTCAATATAATTTATTAAAAATTTCAATTTTTCAAATTTTCCTCCTAAAATTGGACCTTCTTCTGAAAATTTGGAATGATTCCTAGAAAATTCAATATTTTTTTGTAGTTTGTAACGTAATTTTGAAAAATCCTGAATTTTTTTCGAAGTCTTTGTTTTTTCTGATTTTTTAAAAATTTTATTCCCGATAATTTCAACTTGACTTTTAACTCAAAATTCAATTTTATCTGTTTCTGGACATTTCCATTTAAAATGAATTTTTTCAAAGATTTAGATTTTTTCACAAAATTCGTTTATTTTTTTTATAAATTGTGATACCGGAACCGCGTAAATTTGGTAAAAAAAATCGTAATAGTTTTTATAGTCTGAAAGTCTATAGCACTACTGTTCACCGTCGGTTCAAAAAAAAAAAAAATCACTAGGCAAAACTGTCGGGAAAGGCTAGGCCTTTTGTGTCTGACACAGGACTGCCTCTGGTTTGTCCACCGAGGCCTTTTATTGGGAAGCGATTGTCATTAAGATTCAATTTACCACCCCAACGAATTCTAGAAGGAATGCAACTATCGGCTTTTGTCTATCTCAATTGCAGTTCCATTAAAATGAAACGCAATTAGGACAGTTGATGGTAAACGTCTACCAAACATCCGGGCTGTAATGGACCCAGGGACAAAAGCTTTGATCAATTATCCCAGGCTCGACATTACTCACCCTTTGACCATCCTAATTGCATTTTTCATGATAAGGAAAAGCACTTAAGACGACAAACATCCTGTTATTCATTGGGGTGTAATTATCTTATCACTTTAGTGAATACTTCAATTTCTGCCTAGCGATTTTTTTTTTTTTTACCGTTAAGCGTCGTCAAAAAGATGAATATACGGTATAAATTGGATCGAAATTTTAATAGAAATCTAAACAATTTGAGAAGAATATTTTTAGAAAATCTTGAAAAAAAATTCCTTGAAAAATTTCAAAAATATGACACAATTGTAATAAAATAAAAATTCGGAAATCATTGTTTTTAAAAGTTGCATTTTTTTACCTGAATTCGACTTGTTCTAGAAATTACAACTCTTTTTACAAAAATTTCTTTTTGCCAATTTCGTCTCTTTTACATTTCCACTTTTTCAAAATTTCGACATTTCTTAAAGTTATCCAAAAAGTTTTTTTTTAAGATTGGACTTTTTTCAAAATTTTGACTTGAATTTGAAAACGCGATGTTCCCAATTCTGTAGTTTTTAAGTAAAGATACACAGAAGGTTTTTTTTTATCCCTGAGTTTTTTAGAATAGTTGTTATTGCTCCCCCCCTTTAAGAAAATCTTGTCTAAGCTTATGTCCAAGATATTTCATGAATCGTGGAAATTTATTTATTTTTTTCATCAATTGTTTGAAATTTTCTTTTCTAAAATTTTTACGTAAAATAGTAGAACTTAGGCGGCTGCAGAAAAATGTTAAGCGGGCCGCATGTGGCCGGCGGGCCACGTCTCGCTCATCCTTGATCTAGACGGATTCGATTTTAGTAAAATTTAGCTATCGCCATTTTTTAGGAATTTATTTTTTTGGAGAACAAATATTATTTATATCTGAAACGATTCTACGTATGCTCTATCACTTTTCACCAAAGTCGGTAACCAAGTCCTAATGCACAGACCAATAACTGTTCAAGCCTATTGATCCGTGCATTTATATGATAGTTTTCCGGGGCTTCCCTATAGAGCAACCGCTTTGCTAAGTGTTTGTGGCTCAACTGTTGATAGGTCATTTATTTATGATCTATTATATACTGTTAGGGGGCTGCATACTGTAGTCTAGGTTGCATTCTATTTGCATCGCTAACCAAAATTTTTTTGAATTGGAAAAATTATTTGTAAAAATTTAAGATGACAATTTTTTTAGGGACTTTTCTTCCTTCAGGAACAATTTTTGTCTCCGCAACGACTCTTATCAGTTTCGATGAAACTTGGTGACCATGAAATATTTGGGTCAAGATGACCTAGGTAGATGCAATTTAGCAATTTTAATAAAAATTCGGGGTCACCATTATTAGGGACATCTTCCTGATTGAGAAACAAACTTTTACCCCCAAAAAGTTTCTATCGATTTCCATGAAACTCTTGTAACTAAGGGTTTTTTGGTTTAAGGAAACGATCTATATAAATTTAGGATCACCATTTTTTAGGGGCATGTTCCTCCTGCAGGAATAATTTTTATGTCCGAAACGACTCTATCAACGTCGATGAACTAGGTAACTAGGATATCTTTAGGTCAGAAAAATGATCTAGATATCGAAGCAATTTTAGTAAAAATTCGGATCTTTACTTATTGGGAGCATCTTCCTTCTTGAGAAACAATTTCTTCTCTCTGAAACGGTTCTGTCGATTTCCAGAGAGAGGATCACTATTTTTAGGGATGTTTTTCTCCTTCAGGAAAAATTCAAACTCAAACTTTAATGAAACTTGATAACTAGAAGATTTTTGGGTGATAAGTGCTATTTTAGTAAAATTTTGATGTCACCATCTTTTAGGGACATCTTACTCGTTGAGGACAGGATAAAGATAAGAAATCTTTAGCGTAAGAAAAATACATCTATTGAGATTTTTGGAACAAAATGACACTTCGAGAAAAATTACATTTATAAAATGAAGAGAAAGAAATACATATCAGTTAGGCGAGCCAATCACAGCAAATCCAGTTTGCTACTCTCTCCCTTGAGGCAAGATTCCAAAAAAATTTTAATTTATTGTTATTTTATCTTACCTGCGCTATAGTGACTATAATATATTTTTAAAATGCATTTCACTTTATTCACAATCCAGTTTGTTATCTTTTCGAACATAAAAATAACAAAGCAAAGATAAACAAAGTATATCTGGCAATAAATGCTCCCCTTAGCCTAATTCTTTTAAAAACTGCACTAGAAATATTCTAAAAGTAATAAATAGCATAAGAATTAGGGTTCCTAGGTTTCTAACAGCAAAGCGAGATATTGATCAAAGGGAGGGAGATAAGGGGCTGTGCCGATAACAATAAAAAATGCCCCAAAATAATTTTTAACGACCAAAAATGAAAAACGGGCATAACTTTAGTATTTGCCAATAATTTTTTTACGATTAAAAAACAGTTATTCCCCAAAAAAAATCGTCGACTAAAAAAATATATCATGCCCTTGAATTCTCAATAATTGGTATTTTTTGCATCCTCCTGGGCATAAGGCTAGGGAAATATTGTAAAATTGTGAAATTTGACAGAACATACTATAATTATATGATAACAAATTAAACAAAATTTTAAAATAATATGGGTTATTATTGTACGTGTAAATTTAACTTTATAATGCGATACAACGTTAATATGAAAAAAAGTGAACAAAAACAAGTGCTGATGTTAATATGAACCATTTTGTAACATTATTTATATTAAGCCCAATTTTTGAGGCCTAGACACGCTGCGCGTGTTTTGAGCATGAAGCGATTGTTCCTATGGACAAGCTAGGCGTGTTCTTAGCATGGAATGTGCTAATGAAAGTCTCATTAAAATCGGTTTAGCAGTTTTCGAGATTAGCCCTGACAAAAGATCAGTTGATAGACAGACAGACAGGCAAGACAGATAGACAGACAGGCAGACAGATAGATAGACAGACAGATAGATAGACAGACAGATAGATAGACAGACAGGCAAACAGACGGACGGACAGACAGACAGACAGACAGACAGACAGGCAGACACACAGATAGGCAGACAGGCAGACGGTTAGATGGACAGACAGATAGATAGACAGACAGGCAAACAGACAGACAGACAGACAGACAGATAGACAGACAGATAGACAGATAGACAGACAGACAGACAGACAGACAGATAGGCAGACAGGCAGACAGTTAGATAGACAGACAGATAGATAGACAGACAGGCAAACAGACAGACAGACAGACAGACAGACAGACAGACCGACCGACAGACAGACAGACAGACAGACAGACAGACAGACAGACAGACAGGCAGACAGGCAGACAGGCAGACAGGCAGACAGGCAGACAGGCAGACAGGCAGACAGGCAGACAGGCAGACAGGCAGACAGGCAGACAGGCAGACAGGCAGACAGGCAGACAGGCAGACAGGCAGACAGACAGACAGGCAGACAGGCAGACAAACAAACAAACAGACAGACAGACAGACAGACAGGCAGACAGACAGACAGACAGACAGACAGACAGGCAGGCAGACCGACAGGCAGACAGACAAACAAACAAACAGATAGACACTTAGAGGCTTCAATTTTATAACTCGTAATATAGATGAATGACATAACGACACAATGACTGAGACACACTGTATGGCTACTCTTTTTTAAAATATCCTCTTTCGTTAGCCATTTTTTGAAGCTTGTTTGTGTATCAGTCTTATTATTTTTTTTTGATTCACAATCACTGCTTTAGTGTCTAATTTAATTTGTATCCAATCGCTTTAAACTGTAATAATATTTTTATTGAATTCGTTGATATTCATCAATTTTCCTGTAAACAACGGAAGTAATGTCAACCGAAAAATATAAACAAATTTGGGTTAACTGACATTTTTATTTTTATTGTACGTGTAACTTGAAATCAACGACAGAATATTTGCATTATTCAAACACGAATGGCAAATGCGTTGAATAGTCTATGAACGTTACAAAGTTTTGGATATTAATTAATTATAATTTGTAATCGTTTAATTTGAATTTTCTAAGTTGTTTTCCTTAATAGAAAACATGTAATTCAGGTTCTGACTTTTCAAAACAAGAAAATCGAAAAATCAAACCAATTGAACAACATAAATTTTTTAAAATATTTTTTAACATTCAGGATTTGCTTAAATGTTTTCAAATATTTAAAATCGCTTCTTTAGGCTGCATTTTGAATTACTTTTTCGTTGCTTTTGGGTCGTCCCCCATTTCTTTTTTCAAGCCTTTAGACTCTGAGCTGTTACCACAACATAACAAAGAAAACAGTCTCTTTCCATTGCTCCAATTTTTATCTGTCTCATGTTATTTTTTCAAACATACCTGTTCACGAAAAATGGAACCAAGAAAGGTAATTTTCGAAAATTTTTGAACCACCAAAGAAAATTTAAAAATAAATTGAAAAAGAATACTTACAACAGATAGTACAAGGAATCCACCTAGAAGCTTGAAGTGGCTCATTTTTTATGCAATCAACGAGCACTTTCCTTTTTACTTCAAAATTACGTTTACGGTTAAAGATTTAGATGATACTGACTAGAATAAAAATAAAATGCGACGATCGTGTATCTCTGTTCCCTCCCCATTGTTAACGTTTAATCAGACCCGTTGCAAAATAAAAAAATAAATTATTAGGAACACGTGCTGAGGCCATCTTCAGATTGTCGCCTATATGAATAATGCATGAAGGTTGGAATAATGATTTGTTTTCCCAAAGTGTTACAACTATTCAACCGGCATATTTTCGATGATAAAACGCATCGTCCTTACGATTAAAGGACGAAAACTTATGAGGGCGATACAATGTTGATGCAAGTCTATAAAACAAAGTGGAAATTTCGAATTAAAACTCGAGAATGTTTTAAATTAAACTTGAATAATCTGCAGAGGGAATGTTAAAGTTTCTAGAAAATAACTGGATTTTTAGAACCTTCAAATAAAAAAAATCGAACAAAATAGTCGAAACTTTTCAAAAATCCCAACTGTATTTATAAAACAACGATGAATTCAGCTCTAAATATTTGATTTTTTCTCGAAATTTACTTTTAAATCTCGATTTTTTTCGAAAAAAGACTACAGAAATTCAAAATAGGGATACAACTCCAAATATAAAATGGAGAATAATTCCTATGTATTATTTCGTCAAGCTGTTTATGGTCTGAATTATGGAAATAGATGAACGGAACGCCCCTATATTGAATTCGCTGGACTCATTAAAAAGTTCACTGATTACAATTATTTGCTGATAAACAAATTGGACAATCATTAATTTGCTACACAGCGATAATGAATTTAGTGCACACCACAATTATTTTATGTTCTGTTTCACTTGTCACGTCGATACCAATAAAATCAAAACAAGAATTACTTTCTGTCGTTACTGTAAGTTTCATTTTTTTTTCACCTTAATCAGTTCGCCATTTTCTTTTTCTGACTTCGTATTTTTTGTGTTTTCTTATGTTCTGTTTCATTTGTCACATTAATACCAATAAAATCAAACGAAGAATGACTTTCTGTCGCTATTGTAAGTTTCATTTTTTTTCATGTTAATTAATTTGCCATTTTCTTTTTCTGATTTCGTATTTTTTGTGTGTTTTTTATGTTCTGTTTTATTTGCCACATTAAAACCAATAAAATCACACCAAGAATGATTTTCTGTCGTTATTTTGAGTTTCACTTTTTTCACGTTAATCAGTTTGCCATTTTCTTTTTCTGACTTCGTATTTGTTGTCTTTTTTTATGTTTTGTTTCATAATAATAAAATCCAATCAAATCAAAACAAGAATTACTTTCAGTCGTTACTGTAAGTTTCATTTTTTTTTTCACGTTAATCAGTTTGCCATTTTCTTTCTCTGATTTCGTATTTGTTGTGTTTTTTTATGTTCTGTTTTATTTGTCACATTGATACCAATAAAATCACACCAAGAATGACTTTCTATCTTATTGTAAGTTTCATTTTTTTCATGCTAATCAGTTTCCTATTTTTTTTTGCTGACTTCGTATTTTTTGTGTTTTCTTATGTTCTGTTTCATTTGTCACATTAATACCAATAAAATCAAACGAAGAATGACTTTCTGTCGCTATTGTAAGTTTCATTTTTTTTCATGTTAATCAGTTTGCCATTTTCTTTTTCTGATTTCGTATTTTTTGTGTTTTTTTATGTTCTGTTTTATTTGTCACATTAAAACCAATAAAATCACACCAAGAATGATTTTCTATCGTCATTGTAAATTTCATTTTTTTTCACGTTAATCAGTTTGCCATTTTCTTTTTCTGACTTCGTAGTTTTTGTGTTTTTTTATGTTTTATTTTCATTAATAATAAAATCCAATCAAATCAAAACAAGAATTACTTTCTGTCGTTACTGTAAGATTCATTTTATTTACGTTAATCAGTTTGCCATTTTCTTTCTCTGATTTCGCATTTGTTATGTTTTTTTATGTTCTGTTTTATTTGTCACATTGATACCAATAAAATCACACCAAGAATGACTTTCTATCGTTATTGTAAGTTTCATTTTTTTGTAATGTTAATCAGTTTGCCATTTTCTTTTTCTGACTTCGTATTTTTTGAGTTTTTTATGTTCTGTTTCATTTGTGACGTCGATACCAATAAAATCACAACAAAAATTATTTTCTGTTGCTATTGCAAGATTCATTTTTTTCACGTTAATCAGTTTGCCATTTTCTTGTTCTGACTTCGTATTTTTTATGTTTTTTTATGTTCTGTTTTATTTGTCACATTGATATCAGTAAAATCACACCAAGAATGACGTTCTATCGTTATTGGTAAGTTTCAGTTTTTTGGTCATGTTAATTAGGTTGCCATTTTCTTTTTCTGAATTCGTATTTTTTGTGTTTTGTTTCATTAATAATAAAATCCAATAAAATCACAACAAAAATTACTTTCAGTCGTTATTGTAAGTTTTATTTTTTTACGTTAATCAGTTTGCCATTTTCTTTCTCTGATTTCGTATTTTTTGTGTTTTTTTATGTTCTGTTTTATTTGTCACATTGATATCAATAAAATCAGACCAAGAATGACATTCTGTCGTTATTGTAAGCATCTTTTTTTCTCCTGCTAATCAGTTTCCTATATTTTTGCTGACTTCGTTTTTTTTGTGTTTTTTTTTATGTTCTGTTTCATTTGTCACATTAATATCAATAAAATCACACGAAGAATGACTTTCTGTCGCTATTGTAAGTTTCACTTTCTTTTCATGTTAATCAGTTTGCCATTTTCTTTTTTTGATCTCGTATTTTTTGTATTTTTTTTATGTTCTATTTGATTTGTCACATTAATACCAATAAAATCACACAAAGAATGATTTTCTGGCGCTATTGTAAGTTTCATTTTTTTTGTAATGTAAATCAGTTTGCCATTTTCTTTTTCTGACTTTGTATTTTTTAAGTTTTTTATGTTCTGTTTCATTTGTAACGTCGATACCAATAAAATCACACGAAGAATGATTTTCTGTCGCTATTGTAAACTACATTTTTTCTCATATTAATCAGTTTGCCATTTTCTTTCTCTGATTTCGTATTTTTTGTGTTTTTTTATGTCCTCTTTTATTTGTCACATTGAGACCAATAAAATCACATCAAGAATGACTTTCTGTCGATATTGTAAGCTTCATTTTTTTCAGGCTAATCAGTTTCCTATTTTTTTTGCTGACTTCGTATTTTTTGTGTTTCTTATGCTCTGTTTTATTTGTCACATTGATATCAATAAAATCACAACAAGAATGACTTTCTGTCGTTATTGTCATTTTCATTTTTTTTCATGTTAATCAGTTTGCTATTTTTTTCTCTGATTTCGTATTTTTTGTGTTTTTTTATGTTCTGTTTTATTTGTCACATTGATACCAATAAAATCACACTAAGAATGATTTTCTGTTGTTATTGTAACCTTCTTTTTTTTCATGCTAATCAGTTTCCTATTTTTTTTTGCTGACTTCGTATTTTTTGTGTTTTTTATGTTCTGTTTTAATTATCACATAAAATCACACCAAGAATGATTTTCTGTTGTCATTGTAAGTTTCATATTTTTTTACGTTAACAACTTTGACATTTTTTTTCTGACTTCGTATTTTTTGTGTTTTTTTTATGTTCTGTTTCACTTGTCACATTGATACCAATAAAATAACTAAAAGATTTACTTTCTGTCGTTACCGTAATTTTCATTTTTCTTCACGTTAATCAGCTTGTCATTTTTTTTCTGACTTCGTATTTTTTGTGTTTTTGATGTTTTGTTTCATTAATAATAAAATCCAATCAAATCACAACAAGAATTACTTTCTGTCGTTACTATAAGTTTCATTTTTTTTCACGTTAATCAGTTTGCCATTTTCTTTTTCAGAGTTCGTATTTTTTGTGTTTTTTCATGCTCTGTTTCATTTGTTACATTGATACCAATAAAATCACACTGTCTGTCGTTATTGTAAGCTTCATTTTTTTATGCTAATCAATTTCTTAGTATCTTGCTGACTTCGTATTTTTTCTGTTTTTTTTATGTTTTGTTTCATTTGTGTCATTAATACCAATAAAATCACACCAAGAATGACTTTCTGTCGCTATTGTAAGTTTCATTTTTTTTCACGTTAATCAGTTTGTCATTTTCTTTTTCTAATTTCGTATTTTTTGTTTTTTTTTTATGTTCTGTTTCACTTGTCATATTGATACCAATAAAATCACAAAAAAATTTACTCTCTGTCGTTACTGTAAGTTTCATTTTTCTTCACGTTAATCAGTCTGCCATTTTCTTTTTCTGATTTCGTATTTTTTTGTGTTTTTTTTATGTTTTGTTTCATTAATAATAAAATCTAATAAAATCGCAACAAGAATTACTTTCTGTCGTTACTGTAAGTTTCATTTTTTTTTCACGTTAATCAGTTTGCCATTTTCTTTCTCTGATTTCGTATCTTTTAAGTTTTTTTATTTCCTGTTTTATTTGTCATATTGAGACCAATAAAATCACACCAAAAATGACTTTCTATCGTTATTGTAAGCTTCATTTTTTGATGCTAATCAGTTTCCTATTTTTTTTTTGCTGACTTCGTATCTTTTGTGTTTTTTTATGTTGTTTTTCATTTGTCACATTAATACCAATAAAATCATATGAAGAATCGAAGAACGACTTTCTGTCGTTATTGTAAGTTTCATTTTTTTCATGTTAATCAGTTTGCCATTTTCTTTCTCTGATTTCGAATTTTTTGTGTTTTTTTATGTTCTGTTTTATTTGTCACATTGATACCAATAAAACCACACCAAGAATGATTTTCTGTCGTTATTGTAAGTTTCATTTTTTTTCATGTTAATCAGTTTTGCCATTTTCTTTTTCTGATTTTGTATTTTCTTATTTAAGAAGGTAGAAGAGTTAGAAATTTTCAATTGCAGATTTTTAGACATGGAGACCGAACACCATTGCATACGTATCCCAATGATCCTTATAAAAACGCATCGTACTGGCCGGTCGACTTTGGACAACTTACGAACGTAAGTCGTTATACTGTAGCCTCTAGTATCCCCATTTTGGAGAGTTCCGATTTTCGAGCCCCAAAATCGAGTTGAAATTTCCTACACTTGTATACTCCTGAGAAAAAAAAAAGCGAAATTTCGAAAAAAATCAAATTTAATAAAAAAATACGTCTTTAAAGTGCAAAATTTCCAAAAAAGTGGAAATTTCATAATTCGGTTGAAATTTAGAGTTTGCTATCGTTTCGAGTAAAAAATAAGTTTCACCAAAAAAATTGAATTTGTATGAACAAATCATCAAACTTTCGACTTTAAATTCGAATTATCCAGAATGTCTTAAATGAAAAAGAGTAGAAATAAATTTAAAAAAATAATTAAAAAGTGTTTAACAGTGTAACATTTTTGTAGATTGGCAAAAGGCAGCATTACGCCCTAGGAAGGTGGTTCCGCAAGCGCTACAACGGATTTTTGCCGGAATTCTACTCCGATAAAGACATCTATGTCCAAACCACAGACAAAGACAGAACTCATATGTCAGCGGCGGCGAATCTCGCTGGACTTTACCCGCCCAAAGGGAGACAAATCTGGAACGCCAACATACCCTGGCAACCGATCCCAATTCACACCGTTCCAGAATCTGATGACGCAGTTTTAGCCGGCAAGAAACTGTGTCCGTTACACTTGGAGTTGTTAGAGAGATTGTTGAAGAAAAAAATCTTTGTAAAAATCGATGAGGAACACAAAAATTGTATGAGTATATTAGTAATCACACGGGGAACAACTACACGTCGTTTAGGCAGCTCAAATCGTTATACGACACGCTCGCAATCGAACAATTGTATAATATGACGCTCCCGGAATGGACCCATGGGGTATTCCCACACGCGCTATTTAGTTTCGTTGTGCTAGACTACATATTACCGACGTATAACTCACAACTGGCGCGGCTGCAAATGGGGCCGTTCTTTTATCAGTTAATCGACCATTTTAACGCCTTCGCAGAAAGAACATCCGACGGAAGAGAAACCAAGGGAAAATTGTACCAAAAAAGCAGTGGTGGAGAATTTCATCAAAAAACTAGCGCCGAGTCTCTTGAAAAAACTAGGAGCGAGTTCCTTGGGAAAACTAGGGACGAGTTCCTTGGGAAAACTAGGGGCGAGTTTCTCGGGGAAACTTCGGACGAGTTCCTTGGGGAAACTAGGGGCGAGTTTCTCGGGGAAACTTCGGACGAGTTCCTTGGGGAAACTAGGGGCGAGTTGCTGGGGAAAATTAGGGGCGAGTTTCTGGGGAAAACTAGGGGCGAATTTCTTGGGAAAACTAGGAATGAGTTTCGTGAAAAAACCAGCGCACAGTCCCATCAGAAATCGAGCGGAGGATCTCGTTTTAAAATCAAGAATTATCAAAGAATTGGCGGAGATTTCTATCAAAAAATCGAAGGAACATCGGGTGAAAATGCAACTAGCGAAAAACCGGGGGCAGCCAGCCGACGGACAACCAGTGGTGGAAATGGGGGCAAAAGTTTATTATGCTGTCGGCCCACGATGGGACAATCGTCAATATATTGAACAGTTTGGGGCTTTACGAACCACATAAGCCGCCTTACGCTGGTGCCCTCATTTTTGAAATGTACAGGGGCGGACGAGGGGAATATGTGAAAATATTTTATAAGAATTCCACGGTGCCTATTCAGTTGACTTTGAGCGGTTGCACTAGCGCTTGTAGTTACGACAGCTTCGTGGAGCTGCTTGAAAGAGGTGACGCTCAATTTGGACGACTGGGAAAAAGAATGTAACTCGAAGTACGCCAAATCCATCTAAATGTTTTTGTTACATGCTGAATTTGTTACAGAATTCGTCTTTATGTTTATTTTAGTCTGCCACATTAGTCTATATTCTTTAAAGTTCAAATTCTTTTAAATGTTTGTTACTTAGAGGTAAATAGTTCCAAATTATTGAGGTGGCGAGAATCTGATAATGTTAATAAATGGTGACGTGAGGTAGCTGAGTGGTTAGAGAGTTTGCCTACCACGTGGAAGGTTCTGGGTTCGATCCCCAGTCGTGCAGATCAACATTTTTAACTTTAAATGATTCCATAACTATTAACAATTTCAGTTCTATATAATTCTATACCCGAATAGTTCTAAATCTGTCAGTAGCAACCAAATCTTTCTGAAATATGTCCCGTAAATCCAAATTTCTTTAAATCCATCGATATGTCACTTAAAATCAAATTGCTTCAAATTAGCTTCACTTAAATCTACTACAGTAGTAGTAGTTGATTTTAAGGAACTTTTAAGTCAAATTTGTTCAAATCTAACTATGATTTGAAGACAAATATAGCCACATTCACCTAAATTAAAACCATATTCCTCTAAATCCATCATATAGCAATCAAAGATAATCTTTGTCCCATTTATTTTATAAAGTTAGTGATGTCATAACTTGGTTATTTTCGTCGTTAGGGATTAGGACTAGAGATGAGCACCATGGTTCAGGCCACCAAGTGTAAGTCCAGTTGGTGGAGGAAGGTAATCTTTGGTTCCCTTAAGACGGATCCACATCAATGAAAATTGGTGTTGTGCGTTATATTTGACATAAATAACGAGTGCACTAAATTCATTTTATTTTTTTAAACTGGGCTCAGTTAAGATAACATGAATTTAGAACATTTTCAAACAAGTTAATAAAAAAAAATTAAAAACAAATAGTCTGGTTATTGTCCACACATTTTGTCTAATAGTCAAAGGATTTTGCCTTACAGTCAAAGGTCTTTGCCTTACAGTCAAAGGTCTTTGTATTGCCTTTGAAGAGTTTATGAAGCACACCAAGAAATTCGGTGGTACAGTACACAAAGTAACTATTTACGCCACAAAAGAATTACATTGCTTGAAAAGTACATACATTTGAAAATACAACGCACAACACAATTTTTTATTAATGTGGATCTGTGCTTAATTACCTTGTTTCAAATAATAAAAGATCTTGACATATTTTACGTTATCAGAGGAGCCTTAGAAGAAATCAGCTAAAAAATAATTCAAAGCGTCGCAATTTAATTTGGGCTCAATAAGCTAGAAAACTATTTTTATTCTAGAATTCTACATCCTCCATGATAAGGCAGACTGACAATAAATTACTTGATATTTGCTTAGTTTAATTCGAGCGTGAATATTTCCTAATAAAATTTAATTCTTGTTTAATCAGAACCAACTCAAGAGGAATATTTTACTTCAAATATATTTGAAAAATAAAAACGTGGGAAATATTTAAAAAATCCATATTTTTTTTTTGGTAATTCAGTTAATATTCACTTATTGTTACAAATGTCCAGTCTTTTCTCGAAAATTTGATTTTTTTCCCATTTCTTGTTCCAATTTTAAATTGATTACTTCATTTTGATCCTAAAACTAATATTTACACATTATCTTCGTAATTTTTGTCTTAAAATTTAAAAATCTGCAATTTTTTTTAATAATCTGAACAATCCAAAAATGTATCCTTTTATCTTAAATTATTTTCACTTTGAAGGATGTTTAAACTCGAATTGTCGAACTTTTACACGGAAATTACCAGTTTTACCTTTTTTATATAATCCACATTTCGAGTAATTTTGCAAAAAAAGTCGAGTTTAAAAAATCAAAATAAAAAATTGAAATTTTGAAAAGTCAAATTTTCCGAAAAAATCAAAATCTAATCTAAAAAGTTGACTGATTTTTAAATAAGTAAATATTTTGTAAAATGGCCGAAAAAGTTAAAAAAGTCGAAATTTTGTAAAAAAAATGTTCAACAATGTAAAATTTAAAATCAGTCATTTTACAAAAAAAATTCTAAATTTAGAAAAACTTAAATTTTTAAAAAAGGCTGAACTTTTCAGAAAAGGTTTAAACTTTGAGGGATATCGAAATATTGAAAAATAAATCGAAATTTCAAAAAGAAAGTTGATATTTTACGAAAAAAAATTCGAAATTTGATATATCTAATTTTTCAAAAAGAAAAAATTTAAATTTGCAAAAAAATCAGAATTTTGAAAAAGTCCAATTCTTGAAAAAAGAAATTTATCAAAAAGTCGAACTAAAAAAGTTAAAATTTTCAAATAAAACGAAATAAAAAAAATCGAGAATTAAAAAATCGACTTTTTAAAAAAAAACCACCTTAACGAAAAATTCCAAATTACGAAAAAAGTCGATATTTTCGAAAAAATCAAAACCTCGAAAAAATAGAAAAGTATCCAATTTTTGAAAAAGTGTAATTTTTGAAAAACGATTGTATTTTGATAAGTTAAAATTAAAAAAAAAGAGAAATTTCGAAAAATCAAGAATGTTTTAAAAAATCGACATTTTCAAAGTATTCCAAATTTAGAAAAACATCGAATTTTTCAAAAAAAGTTTCAAAAATAAAAAAAATCGAAATTTTCAAAAGTAAACATTTTTTTAAGAGTTCGAAATTTCAAAAAAATTGAAACAATAAAAAAAATCAAAATTTTCAAAACATTCGAAATTCTCAAAAACTTTTACGATGAATATAGAGAAAGAAGGAAGGAGGAAGAGGGAAGAAGAGGAAGAGACAGAGAGAGAGAGAGAGAGAGAGAGAGACAGAGAAAGAGACAGTGAGAGAGAGAGAGAGACAGAGAAAGAGAGAGAGAGAGAGAGAGAGAGAGAGAGAGAGAGAGAGAGAGAGAGAGAGAGAGAGAGAGAGAGAGAGAGAGAGAGAGAGAGAGAGAGAGAGAGAGAGAGAGGGAGAGAGAGAGAGAGGGGGGGGGGAGAGGGTGGAGAGAGGGAGAGAGAGGAGAGAGGGGGGGAGAGAAGAGAGAGGAAAGAGAGGGGGGAGAGAGGGGAGAGAGAGAGAGAGAGAGAGAGAGAGAGAGAGAGAGAGAGAGGGAGAGAGAGAGAGAGGGGGGGGGAGAGGGTGGAGAGAGGGAGAGAGAGGAGAGAGGGGGGGGAGAGAAGAGAGAGGAAAGAGAGGGGGGAGAGAGGGGAGAGAGAGAGAGACAGGGAGAGAGAGAGAGAGAGAGAGACAGAGAGAGAGAGAGACAGAGAGGAGAGAGAGGGGGAGAGAGAGAGAGGGGGGAGAGGGTGGAGAGAGGGAGAGAGAGGAGAGAGGGGGGGGGAGAGAAGAGAGAGAGAGACAGAGAGAGAGAGAAGAGAGAGATAGAGAGAGAGAGAGAGAGAGAGAGAGAGAGAGAGAGAGAGAGAGAGAGAGAGAGAGAGAGAGAGAGAGAGAGAGAGAGAATTAAGAAACATTTTCAAAAAAGTCAAAATTTTAAAATATACGAAATTTAAAAAAAAAGTAGTTCTTTGACAAAAAAAAAACAAATTTACAAAAAAGTCAAATTTCGAAAAAGAAGCCAAAATTTTCGAAAGAGCAAGTTTTTTAAAAATACCAAAATTTTCAAAAATGGTAGAAATTTTGCAAAAAGACGTTACAAAAATTCGGATTTTTCAAAACAAAAAACAT